>CM034147.1:820627716-821338966 GCA_019776745.2 Taxus chinensis
AAAAACATTCACTTGTTTTCTATTGTTATAATCAAAGCGTTTTGAAGCTCATGCAAAATCAAATATTTCATGAACAAACAAAACATATTGAAAGTGATTTTCATTTCATTCAATAGCCCATCTTGAACCATCATATTCAGCTCAAATACTATCCTACAGAAGCACAAGTAGCTGATATTCTCACCAAGGCTCTTGGAAAAGTTAAATTTGATCTCTTTAGAGGTCACATTTGTAAGAATAATGTAATAAGTGGGGGAATGTTCGCATACATATCATATTTTATCTTTTTAGGTGTGTTTGTTTTATATTATCCCTTTATTGTCTCTTAACTATTGTATTCCATTATTCTCTCATCTTTGTTCATATTTTCCTCCTCCAGTTTAGGGGAATGTTGTTTACTATTTCTCCTATAAATTGTACGTGCTTCTCCATAATAAGATAAGATGTTGGGAGATATTTACTCTCCAGTATTCTTCTGCAATATTTGTTTCCAATAGTTCTTGAATCATGGTCCTCCCCTTCTTCGCATGACCTTTTTCATCAATCGCCCCCACGAATTCTTTCTTTTTTAACGATTCATATGACTCAAATTCCTTTTAGTTAAACTTCTGAATTCACCCATGCATCGCAATCTAAAGATTTTTGACTTAATCCTACTGGTTTACATACAATATACTATCGTATAAGTAGGACCACAACACCTCCTTGTACTCTCGATACATCCAGCTCCATATCTTCTTCGACCCCCATGTCATCTTCTTCTATCAATCATCGTCAAACATCTTCTAAGTCTTCCACACCAATTGAACCTATTTCTTCCAATAAAACCCTGGTGATTGATCAAAAATCATACCGATTGACCTCTTTCAGAATTAATAAAAAATTAGGGTATTTATAGGGGCACATGTAGATATTCCTTTAGAAAATTACGAGCAAATATTCTCTTTAGTTTTTGATGTGTCCACATGTTGTGAGGAAAAGGTTGATTCCTTTTAACAAGAAATGGAGGAAGAGCCTCAGATCATACAACTTGATCCTCCTCTTATTCTTCCATATTCACATTCTTCATTACCTTATGAAACTCCTAGTTATTACAGTTATCCATGGCCTATCTTTTCATCACCCAATCAGTCTTTTTATATCACGATTCCTAAATCATAATCTCTTAGGGGGTTAACATCAAGTATCCCTTCATCTTTGTCTAGGGGGTTAACATCAAGTATCCCTTTGCTATTTGTGGGACATTTTCAAGTAGTCCACTATCTTCTATTCTTGGGGCATGTCGAACTAGCCCCTTGAATTCTATGTATGGTTCACCCTCAAGTAGTCCACTGTCTTCTATTCTTGGGGCATGTCCAACTAGCCCCTTGAATTTTATGTATGGTTCACCCTCAAGTAGTCCATCATCTTCTATTCTTGGGCCACATCGTAGTAGCCCATCATCTTACATCTATGGGTTGCATCCTATTAGCCCTTCTTCTTATGATCTTGGGTCACCTCTTAGTATCCCTTCCTCCTTTATATTGGGGCCACATCCAATTATCCTTCCATCTTCTATCTTTGGCTCACCTCCTGGTATCCAACATTCTTCAATTATTGGACCATATCCTTTTCTTTCATCACATTCTCCTTCTACCAATGATTGTTGAAAGTCCATCATAATTTCTCATATCAATTATAAACATCCACATTTTTCTCCCACTTCTTGGGATTAGAAAAGTCAACCATTAGCTTATAAGAAACCTAGACAAGTTTTTTACCGAGATAAGACCAAAATAAAAAAGAGATAAAAAATCTCCCAACAACTCAAACGATTATAAAATTTAATATCAAATTTCATTCCCAAATGCACACCAACGTACCCATCAAGTATGGTGTAAAGTGATAAATCATATGGATAAGGAACTCTATCTCCCACATACAAAACCCATGTTTGAAAATAAACCATGGTCATTTGTTGAGTGTGAACTCAACACGATCATTGAGATCGGGGATAATATCACTCTTGATAAACAAACACACTTATTATATATTATCAAAGAAATCATGAACATCATTGTTGGATCCTATCAAACATAGTGACATGTTTCATCCCAATAACCATCAAAAACTTAAAAAAATCATAAAATAGTTCAAATATATAACAAAAATGAGAAAACTTTAAAAAATTACAAAAACAAAATCAAAGGTACAAATATCAAACATCGTATTTAGGTATTACATACACATGAATGTTCTTTTTTCCCTTTATTTCATATTCCTATACAAGTCATCCAACATTTTAATCCCTTCGATGATATTTTATTTAGCTTATTTTGTACACATTCTGTGACATTCATCTCTATGGTATCTGTTTGATCTTGGTCTTTCATAACCTTCGTAAATTAAAGAACGACTGACCTCTTAGAGATCATATCACTATCTACATATATTAAACTTGTTGGGAAGAATTTTTTGGCGTATTTATTGACACTAGCCAATGTTGTCATCACAATCACTTCTTCATCCTTCCATGAAGCCATCAGTGGTTATTAACCTCTTGTTAAATAAGAGAGATGAAATAAGTTTTCAGAAAGTGAAAGAATCAAAATCAATCAATCAAAAAGAAAAAGTTAAAAGAAAAATCAAATTGATATATAACTCTCTCTTGGGGTATTTCCAATAATCTCTATCAGGGATATAGACTTCTGACTGTAAGTTGAGAAATGTTGTGATTAGAATCAAATGCATCTCTTTCGTGGCTATGGATGTCTGGCTAGTAGCGGAGCAATGTATGGCTCTCCTTCCATAATCCATTCACAAATGACCTTTCAAACTAAATAGTTCCTACACATTGGCTAGTTTATTAACTTACTATATATCAACTCTTTCCTTCAAGAGGTAATTAATTTCCACGTGCACACACGTGATCTCGATGAGTAAACATGATTAGTATGTTATCAAGTTTTATCGATTGGACCTTGGTCAAACTCTTGCTTTAGCACATGTATTGTCTCATGATTTGTGCCTTAGGCTAATCAATTTTTCATCAACCTCCATATAAATATTTTTATAGCATCATATGTTCTTCAAAAATCCTTTAGAACATCCATGTGTATCCGATTCCATCTTTGCCATGTTTGCATGCACTTTTTTCCACTTTTAATAAGACAATTTTCTACTTCCTTTCTCTCATGTGTTTCTTGGCCAACTTATGTTGGGGGAATCCTTGCTCCCTCATGATTGAACTTATTTTATATTTTACTTGATCCCCCTTCAGCACATGAATATTTATCTTTGAATAGTCCCACCTAATCATCGGGGCATGTTGCATATTCACTTTCTCATATGCATGGCATTTTACTCTTGTACATCCCATCTATCATTGCGGGCATCCACGCTTCTCTTTCTTCTCGTACATAGCTTCAGAAAACTTTGAAAATCACAAAAACATTAGAATATGTTTTAAGAAAAATAAAAAACAATATAAATCATGCTAGAAAACATAACTCTTTGGTTCTCTCTTGTTCTTGTTCATGAATCATAGATCCTCTTGATCTACCTCCATCAAAAAAGTTGGTTAGCTTACTATGTTTGTACTCTGGAAAAAAATGAATTGTTTGGAACTGTTTCATAGTGCACGATTGATTTTCATAGGACCCAAGTGTCCTCCTTTATTCCCATTGCATTTATCCTTTCTTGGGACACCATCCTTTAACCTTTGTCATTAATTCGTATAGTTTAGAATCAAACCTTGATAACAAAAACACCACATTATGTTTCTCATATAGGTTATCTTATTTACTTTCTCGTATTGCATTGCATTATGTATGTTGTAAAGAGTTAGGAATATTTTACTTTCTCCTATTGCATTATAGTTTGTATGTTGCATGGAGTTGGTGTTTTCAGCAATGGACAATTATTCGTATTATGTCTTTTCATGTCATTCTACTTTTTTCATAAGCTTATATTTTTAATAAGGACCGATGATGTATATCTTTGGCAATATGATGACACTAAATTTGTTTCAATACACTGGATGAAATATTTCTATCTACTTTCCATCTTCATTCCACTTCATACATAATTCTCCTATCAAAATTATTCTTCTAATTCACCTAGGGCATCCTACCCATACGCATTCTTAAATCCATTTATCTCACCTTTTATGATTGTCGATTTCCATCTTTCATCACCCCATCAACACTCAAGGGGCCATCTCTCACTTCTACTAATGTTTCTTCCTCCTCTTCAAAATTTAATGTTTCCACTATATTTTAAGTGGCATTACTTATGCCAACCCAAAGAGGGAAAAATGTACACACCTATAATTTAACCCAAGCAATCTAAATACATAATTTTTCACTAATTATCCTCTTTCCCACAAATTGACGACATATAATCAATATAGCACACTTTATCTTCTATCATTGTTAATTAACTACATTATGCTAGTTAATTATCCCTTCTATCCAAAAAAATTTCCAATTAATGACCTTCCATTAATTAATCGCCCCTTTTATATAGACTAATTAATTATTATTAATTAATTATCTTCCTCTGCCATTAAATCAATAAATTGTCATTTATTAGATTAAATTCCTACCATAGTCTAAATCATGGTAATTATTTCTCTAAAAATATTCTATAAGATTTCTCGCCTATCAATTAATCACTTGGGTTAATTAATAAATCCCCTCAAACCCCATGAGTCACTAAAGGACAAAATAAACTCTCCTAAGGTTGACTCAACGCTTTCTAAATCTCCCTTTGTCCACAACTAATCGATCCTCTCTATTAACCCACATGTAAAGGATGTAGAGATTCTTTTTTCCATTGGGCTATATAAAGAGCCCTCCTCCTACCTTTCTTCTTACACTTTACGTGCTTATAGCTAACATATTACCAAGGATCTATCTTGGTTCATTTAGTATTTTTGTGATGTAAAGAGTAGAGATTCTAATGCTTAGCATATTAGTTTGATTTATATTTCAAAACTTTAATGCATAATGTTGTTATTTAGTCTTGTTTAGCTCTTACAATGATGATATTTTTGTACTTAGTTCATGTTTTGAAAACTACAAAGTTCTTAGTTTTAATTCCCTTTATATAGCTAACTAATACATTGATAAAAATTTGACTAACACAACCCTTTACCATGATTCCTCAACACATTATTATTAATTTAACCACCCATATTAAGTTAATAATTACCTCACCCCTCAACCTCACCTGTCCACCTAACCATGGACCCATTCCAAGCCTATTTATTAACCTAGACTAAGTCAGTAATCACCTCAACTAACTAAGAATCATTCTAACTCTAAATTTCGTTACCTATTATCCCTCTTACTAATTTCCCACTTCATTTAGCACCAACCTAGACTCCTAGTCCATAAAACACCTTTACCAACACCAAAAATGGAGGGAAAAGAATATTTTTTGCAAAATAGGACCTTTTCTCCCTCACTAACGTTGGTTATTCCTCTGTCGGCGCTCATCACCTCACCACCATTGGATTCCTTAAATAGGGAATTCCAACCCTTTATCGAGTTTCCTCCATCTTGGATTTTGAGTTCTAGCATTCATATCTTTTCTATCCATACATTCAAAATAAGATTCCAATGACCAACATAGTACATGAGCACCCACATTCTTCATCAACAATCAACTTGTTACTCCAAAGCCTTATATCATTCACACAGGGAAGCACCAAGCCTTTATTTCTGCTACAGTGAATCTGAACATGTTTCTTATCCAAGAACCTACCAAAATCATCGTCTATCAAAATCCAATCTCTGGATAAGTATTTTAATCCAGTTGTTATGTTTCATTTTCATATGCTACTAAATCCTTTAGTTTATAGAATTTCTTCTCTCCTGGATACATCCTACGTCCATCTACCCGACAACATGCCTGTTTGAGATTCTATGTTCCTCTAACCCAACATTTAATATCTATGAGTCTTCACATAAATCCTAACACCTATCCTGTTGACAATGTTTGCACTTGTGCAAAAATGGGAAACTAGAAAATTTGTCACGATGGATGCTATTCTTGAAATGGACCTAAGCTACAGGATGTTCATTCGGTTTAATATCTATTTTATTGCATTACGTTAATGATTACATGTAATTTTCAGCTATGTGTGCTTTTACAAAATGTAACAAATCACATAGTCTGCTATTTCATGTTTATCTTCAGCAAGAGAACACAAAATCCCTAAAGACATATGTATTAGCTTGATGAAGACCAGTATTACAGAATATGTGTAGTGTCAATTTTCAGAATAGCAGATAGAGTTATAGATTAAAGTAATTGAGATTTTGTTAGTAAAGTTACAAATATTTTAAAGTTATTTCCTTCATGATTAAATACATCCAATTATGTTATTAATTTGTTTAGTTCATTAAACAATCCATACATAAAACTAAAAATGCAGAAAGAAGTAAACAACTCAATTACAAAATTTAATGTTTTATTCATGAGGAATTTCAATGTTTCCCGCACAAGCCATGAGATATAACTCAAAAGCAATTCATAACTACTGAATTAGAAGGTACATGTGTATGAAAAGAAAAGTAAAGGAGTATGAAAAAACCCATCATTACCTTGGTTTTCTCTCATCTCTGTGGCTCTACTTTAAGATCCAACTTTACTCCATCTTGATCATCACTATCCGATATTGGCATTCTACTTGAGATGTGTGAAAAGAATATTGTCAGTCATGAGAACAATTTTTTGACCCATATTCATGTTCTATCTAATTTCATGCAAATGGATCTCCTAACATCAGGAAGTATAAGTTACAGGAAATACATATACAAAATTAATAAGAATACTATTCTATAACATCACATTTGTTTCTCATAATCATTCAAGAAAGAGAAGATAAATGAATAAATACATAATACAAGAGAGGCCAAAAATCCTAATGTTTTCTAACTAGCTTATCTAAGTGTGAAGGTACAGGTTACAGCAGAAAAAAAACTCATTCTCATGATTTAAATTTATTACTAAAAATGTAGATTGCATTCAATGCATAAAACAAATTCCAGGCTATAGAGGAAAAGACATTCATATCTTTCAAAACAATCAAGTACATAGTAAAATGAAGCTATAAAAAGAAGGGTACACATTTCTTGTATTTTAATCATGATTAGAAAGATAGTAAGAAGAGAACTTCATCCTCAAATCATTCAACTAACGAAAGGGAAAAGAAAGTACAAAAATAGTAGAGTTTATTTTCATCCTTGCTAGAAGGGCATAGAAGAAAACTACCAAGAAACAATAAAAGAACACCAAATATAATGAGAAATCTGATATAAATAGTTATGGAATTGTTCTTTTCTAGGCTCACACTACATAGTGTTTAAGTATTCAAAATTCTATCAAGATTGTTATAACAAGTATATAATTTCATTTAAAAGAAGAATGATCAATTTATAGTCTTTCATTGTTAAATAAAATTACAAGTCAAAGAAAATATTCTCTGAAAAACAGGATCGAAATAAAACTCTCCAAGTATATGTCAACAAGAAAGGAGTATGAAGCTAAGATTTCCTTTAGCATTGGCATATGAATACAATTTTCCATGAGCATAATAGCCAACAATTGAAATTACTCACTATCAAAATATCTAAATAGGGTGGAGCATTCAGTTAATGATAACAAAAAATAAGGTGGATTAATTTTGGAAAGCATTAAACCCCAATGCATAAAGGGAGAGTTCAGTTGATTCAGAAGAAGAATCTCTAGAGTCCTTTCAAATGGTAGAAAGATGATTCGACAAGTAACTATTGATGACATTGATCTTAAATATAAAAGTACATCATGGAATAAAATAAATCATATTGCATCTGAAATGACTATCTATCTAGGATATATGTCATGAAACAGGCTTGCAACTATTATAAGTCCAAATATCTTCCCAGTTTTGAATAAATGAGATACAACTTAAATCAAGATTCATAGACCAAGTGGTTAACAAATCACCCACATGCTTACCAAGCTCCAAATCATTCATGAAAAGAAAGATAACATCAAGATATCAAAAGAAGGAACCATAAAAATATCAATATTGGAAAGAGAACACATACTTTATCAAGAGGGAACACTACATTCTAGAAAAGTATTGCTCTTGTGAAACATGTCCCAGCATATAATAGAATTTAGAGCTACACTTATTGTTTTCAATATCAATTTGCAGATACATCCAATAAACTACCAAAATTCAATTTTTCATTCATATTTAGGAAGGAAAGAGTATATGATAGCCCATCCAATTACCAATACATTTTTCCATATCAAAACAACCAACAAAGTTATAATAATAATGGAATCAATCAGATCGTAATGCAATACTTTGACAATGCTTGGTGTGGCCAAATTCATGTAGAAATTTACAAAGTTAGAATGCTTTTAATGAGCATAAATGAGGTAATAAACATCTCAGTATGACTACATAATCATATTTATTGATCATGTTCTATTATACACAACTATAAGAGTTTTAATCATGCAAAAGAGGGATGTTCAGTATAAGTAAGAGTTCAAAGATTCATCCAAGAATGTTTCTATAACATATTACGCACTCAAAAAATATGAAGCAAACTTCAAGGAAGTTAAGAATTTAAATGTTTCAGAGGAATGATTTAAATAAAAACTAAACTTAATGTAGGACTCAACTCTACTGCAGAATGGAGCATTTATGATAAATGATCAAGAACTCAGCTAATAGAGTGTGAGGAATGTGTCAATCAATGAAATTACACTCAAGGACTAGAATTTCAAATAGATAAATAATCCTTTCCCAACTATAATTTCATCTCTTGTTATAGATACATAGTTATAAATATAGAAAATTTGATAAAAGGCAGCATGCAAAAAAATCATAAAAGCTTCAAAAGGTTAGGATCTCATTTCATATATACCTTCAACCAAGATAACGAATAAGGAATACTCAAGAAGAATTCAGGGTTTGAACAAATCCATGCAGAGTCTCTGAGCATGCATAAAGACAAGAGTCACAAATGAGAAGAAAATAATACAAAAGAATGAATACCTAGGAGCTCAAAGAAGAAGAATAATAGAGTTTCAAGTAAAAATAGAAATATAGAAAATGAAAAGTAAAAAAACAACCCATCTCAAGGAAATAATACAATAAACAGTCACATTTTCTTTCCAAAAAATGACTTATGCACAAGTAAGAACTCGTGTGAGTTAGGTTGTGAAATAAATCAATGAATAGTGAATATACAAAGAAGGAAGCTCAAACACTAAGTGAATGGTTAAAAATCAAACCAAATCATCAATAATCAGAAAAACTGAAAAACTATTAGGTCAAGAAGAAATAGTTCATTCTAATTCACATTCCATGGCCATCAAAATTTTTATCAGGCTTTCACAAGAAGATGGAATTGCAGTTACAGAAAAGACCAGTTTTTGTTGAAACCCTTGAATTAAGTTGAATGTACTTAGGCATAACAAAAACCCCAAACCCCTTCTCACTCTCAAAATTTTGTGAAAGTATCAAGAAACGAAAAATCATGAAATGCGTAACGAATTTTCAAAATCAATCGAGAGAAATAACTGAAAGAAGGTGCATAAATGCAAAATGATACATAGATTTTACCTTTTCTAAATGAAATTATGGAAATCTTAATACTTAAAGGAGTAGGAGACCATCAATAAATTTGATCATTCACAACTAAATCTCACAGGAAGCTCACTTAGAGCTCAGGAAAGATAAATATGGTAGAAAAGTCAGGGATACATTCCAAGGCTCACCACAGAGCTCCGAGATGCACATATTTGAGAAATAAAATAAAGATCAATGGCGGCCAATACAACCAAGATTATGAGGTAAGATTACAGAAATATCGTATAGGCTCAAGATGTCTTAAGTATTACTTCCATGTGGGATTCAAATAAACAATATTCAAACTCAAAGATAAATCCATAGCTCACAAAAAAATATAAGGAAGTTTGATGTTCAAATCTTCACAAAAAATGGTTTAAAAATGCCTCATAATTTGACAAAAAAGCTAAAAATTATAATTAAGCGAAAATAATCCAAAAATCCACATTAAAAACTACATAATAAGACATTCATAACAATGAGCAATCACTTGGAGAAAATTTTGCTAGGGATTTGCCTTCCAAAATAGGCATGCATGCAAATGATCAATTTTAGGTTACAAATAAACAATTTCACCCAATAAACTCATAGTAACCTAACTCAACCAGTTAGTTAAGAATCAAAGGTACTAAATCATTAATGCAAAAATTGAAGGTGATAGATGATAACACGGTCCAATACAAACTACCAAGCTACAAATCAATGGTTTGAGATCAACAAAGGACAACAATCAAATGGATCGAGGATCAAGCATAAAGCCACAATCAATACAAAGTTATATGATAAGAAGATCAACGGTTGAGATCACAAAGTATAGAGATCTATGTTGCATAGCCTTGTTCATAAACTCAACCATAATTGAACCTAACTCATCACAGTCATAGGAATCAATGGCTTCAGATGAAGCAGATACTTCAATCAATGACTAAGGCAGTCACAAAATCAATGAAAACTCATAGACTGATCAAGGGTGGAAATGAAGGGGTATAGATCAAACAATGGATGTTAAAAACCTCTAACTCAACCACATATTCCAAGTAGCATATATGTCAATGCTACAACAAAACCCTAACCACAATGGTTAGTCAGATCCACCGATATGTAATCAAAAGGGTCGAGTCATCGTCACGAGGGGGTTGGTCCTCATGTTTTATAAAATTGTTGCATTGACCATTAATAAAGGTTTCAACGTTATGTATATGCTTTGAAAAAATAGAGAACATGATTCAAGAGGGACCAAAAGAAAATGGTAAATGTGGAAAATAATTCAAAAGGGAGACTATTAATCACCTTTGTTAGTCAAATCTATGATGCATTCCATGTCCAAATCAAAAGTGATCGAGTCTAACCAAACCAAAGGTTACAATAATAAAATCAATATGTAATGATTTCTTAATCATATTATATGCCATTGTTAGGGAAAACAATTCATGGAAAGTTTTCGACAACATGGTGTAACATGGACTAGTGAATGGGACTAAAATCAATTTTTTCCAATCACCTATTTTTTTACAAGTTGTCCCCACAGTGGGAGAATTAGATTTGAATGAATTTTACTAAGTGAAAGGGAAAAAGAATTATTTTTACTTGTAGAGGAGCATATTTCATGTCATCCACTAGAAGACAAAGCAGAGGAAATACAAAATTTGAACATGTGCACATCAAAGGTGGTCCCCAGCAGTGGAGTTGGGTATTTTGCTAAAGTATTGCAAATAATATAATTATTTTTACTCACACAGGGAGGTAATTTTTGCATGTGCATCAAGGGGACAGAATTAAAGAATGCCAAAATTATCATTGCAAGTGGATTTAGTTATAAGTGTCACATCAAACAGAAGAAGACAAATTGCATGTACATGGGAGAATACTTACTCAGTAAGCAAGGGCTATTATTAGCCAAATTATTCATCCAAATTTATTAAAAATAGATCATTCAACTTGCAGTTTGACTTGGATGTATTTTTGTAATCAAGGCTATTAATGCCTCATTGTATTAGCATGGGTATTTTATTCCTTTATTTATTCATGATAAAGGATAAAAATAAGATGCATGGGTGAGTACAATTTTTAGCCTATTTTTAAGATGGGGTGGGTGAATAATTTTTTTATATATTGTGTGCAATTGCAAGGCACAAGGAGGAATTTTTAGACACAGGAGTGCTGAAGCATATTTTTCCATTTTTGGCCTTTGAATGAGAATTGATTTTTGCCTTTCCAATTATTTTTCTGTGTTGTGTATACCTTATTATTTCTTTGTGAATGTGAAATTACCTAATTAATCATCTTACCTTGCTGCAAATTTAGTAATTTCTGCATAATATTAGTGTGCATGTTTTCTTGTTGTATTGTCATGATTCATTCCCTCAACACACCAAGTGTTTTGCCTTAATATTCTGTTGAAAACTTATTGGTTTGTGCATCCAAAATCCATTCTCAAATTGATTGTGCATGTACTCAGTCAAATCCCTCAACACATTTGGTGTATCACCCCAGTTTTCAATTCATTTACAATCGTCTTTTTACCCCCAAAACCCCTAAAAATTAGTTTAGGATACATCAAAAAGGAACTGGCCTTGTTACCAGAGTCTCACCTCAACAATAGGTATACACACAGACTTGAGGTGTTTCCATTGTATCTATGAAAGAGAGATATCCAGCAAAATCTTAGAACACCTGCAATCATCTCTCTATAGGGTGCACTTTTTAGAGATAACAATTTTTGGCATGCCCAGTGGGACTATGAATCAGATCTACATGAAAATTACAACAATTTATAGCAAATTTACAACAAAAGTGAAGTCACTTTTCCAACAACAGGCTGCAACAATTTATTTTAAAGATCAAAAGATTTCTTTGGCAACTCCGTACAGAAATTTCAGACCAATTTTTTCAGCATGTTTCATCCCTAAAGTGATTACGAGATCATTGGTAAGAGAAATTCCTTTTGAGTTTATTTTCTTACCTTTGAATTCATCAAGAAGAAGAAGAGTTGGTAATACCATACCTTATAATAGGCTTGCTTTTGATAACCCTCCTACTAATGTTCCTTCACCAAGTATAAATCTCTTTATTCAAATTCTATTTATTCTAATGGCTATTTAACCACCTAGGAGTTTTGTAACCTTTACTAATTGTAGCCCTGTGGTAATTCTAGTTTATCATGATATTATCAATGCTACCATAAAACGTTTATTTACATTCACCGGTGAAAATCATATTACTCCCACATAGCACATCAAAGATGTTGTAGCCCTTTGTGTTGTCCATAACATAACTGATAAAGATGTAGCCTTAAGACTTCTAGTTGCATCCTTTAAGGGGAAAGCCTTGCAATGGTATAAAACCTTTGAAATTGAGAGCATAAGAACTTAGGATGAGTTGGAAGAAAAATTACTTGAGCAATTTCAACATTATTCTGATCATTTATCCCTCATAGAGTATTTTTCCACAATTAAAAGATCCCATCATGAATTTATGGATAGTTTTAATATCTGTTTTGTTATAACTTGGGAAAGAATTTCAGCAAGTGTCAAGCCTCAAGTTGATCATGCTTTTCTTTATTATTTTAGAGCACTAACAAGTGATATTTCAACTTTGATTCATTATATGGGAGGATACACTCTCCCAACAACTTATGATATTGGTATTCAAGATGAAAACAACCTTATTCATGGAGGTAAACTAGCACCAAGGCCTTCAATGCCTCTCATCAAAGATTTTTTACCTATCCCATATCCTATTATTATTATAGAACCTATTGTTTTAACTCCTTCAAATGATGTATTCAAAGCTTTTTAGACTATGGGTAATAAGTTAACATCAATTGAAAAAAAATAGCTCAGCCTAACAAGCCATATCAAGCTCCTTATCAACAAAACTAACAAAATCAACATAATAGGCAACCTTATGAGCATAATCAAAATTATAAACATCAATATCAGCCAAGGAAATTTGACCCAAAAGCTTGTAGTTCATCTAACGCTCTTGTTCCAGTTAACATGGTTTTAGAAGAATGGTGTAAACCTTGTAATCAACCTCATT
The DNA here is from genome assembly GCA_019776745.2 of Taxus chinensis. NCBI lineage: Eukaryota > Viridiplantae > Streptophyta > Pinopsida > Cupressales > Taxaceae > Taxus > Taxus chinensis. The sequence continues at coordinate 820,641,377 of CM034147.1, forward strand.
CAGCTACCAACTTCCCAAATGCATTCTTGAATATAATCCTTCTTGCACAGCCTCATCCTAAAGCATTGTATATGCCTGAAATGGAGGGTTGGCAGCAAGATGCTCCTAATCAGAAACCACCAAAAAAAAATTTGATCAACTTCAGAGAGGAAGACCTTATTTTAGTCACAACTAGATCCCAAGAAAAGGCTTAGGAAAGAGAAAAACAAAAAAAAAACATGTTCTTCCCACAGTCATTGACAAATCAACAACTTTATGGAAGAAAATAGCTGGCAATTCCATTTTTCCTTAGAAAACACCTAAAAATACTAGTAAAAAGGACCAAGAAAGACAATTACAGCTTGATCCAAGAAGACTCTTCATACCTCAAATTTAAAACACTGTTGATGTAGAGTCAGTTTTTCGCTAAAGATTATGCTAAAACAGTAGAAGCGGTTTCAAAAATAGTTTCTTCTTTTAACATTGTTGATGTAATGAAGAAGTATAACATTAATATTTCACTTTGGGATGCTCTAAGTATTCCAGGACAACGAGATTTACTTTCTCACGAGCTTGCTAAGCTGTAGATCTATTCAAAACTGGAATAAAAAGAATCTCAGAGAGAAGACATGGTCTTTGGAACAATGGAGTAATAACCCATTAAAGAGATTAAATGGATGGTTCAGAAGGTCTTAAATGCTCATGACAACAAGAAGCCACCAGCATTATATTTATCTCTTATTATTGGAGACCATTTAGTTCATAACTGCATCGTTGACAATTGTGCAAGTAACACAATTATGCAAAAAAAAATTGTAGAAAAATTGGGCATGCAGTATGAACCTTCAAAGAAAAGTGTGTTATAGCTAGACAGAACAGAAACCAACACAGTTTGTATTATTAGAAATCTAGAGGTAAGCGTACATGACGTTCACAATGTTACTATTTTACAAGATGTAACTATTGATAATTTTTTCACTTGTTCAAAAAATGGGCAAATCAAAACTTCATTATGACGGATGGAATTGTTGAAGTGAACATAAAAAAGGGGAGACATTAAACATTATTATGTTTTTAGTACCAAAAAATTAATGATTACGTGTGATTTGTAGCTATGTGTGTTGTTACAAAACGTAACAATTTACATAGTCTGTGATTCTATAGTTATCTTTAGTAAGAGAACACAAAATCCCTTAAGGACAGATGTATTAGCTTCAGGAAGACCACAATTATAGAATAGGTGAGAAGTTGAGTTTTGGAACAAAAACCAAGGTTGTAGATTACAACAATCAAATTTCATTACTAAGGTTACAAGTATTTTAAATTTCTTTCCTTCATGATTAAGTACATTTAATTATGTTTTGAGTTTTTTAATTCATCATACAATCCCTATACAAAGATGAAATGTAGAAGGAAGTACACAACTTAGGTTTAGTATTCAGTGTTTTATTCATAAGGAATTCCAAATGTTTCCCACATAAGCCATGGAATGAAACTCAAGTAAATAGTATAAATATTGAAATAGAAGGTGAATGTGCAGGAAAATAAAAGAAAAAGAATATGAAGGAAACCATCATTGCCTTTTCTTGTCTCACTGCTCCATCTTCATCCTTGTTATTTAACACTGTACTGTACCTGAAAAACATATAGACAAGATATTTTCAATCATGAGCTTAGGATTAAATCATGTTCTCGTATTGTCTATCTTCATGTAAATGAATCTCTTGATAACAAGAGGTATGATTACAAAAAAGATAAATGTATAGCAAATAAAGAATATTATTCCATAAACATCACATGTGGTCCCCATAATCACTGAAGAAAGAGAAGAGAAAAGAATAAATATGGAATACAAGAGAGGCCAAATAGCCTAAATATTTTCTAACTATTTTCTAAGATGTGCAGGTACAAGTTACAAAAAAGGAAGAAATTAATCATGTCAAGCAAGGACAGAAAAGAAACTTCAGTACAGGAAATAAATGAACAAGAGATATGTAAGGTTTTTAGATATAATTCATGATGAAAGGGAACATCTTTTCAAGATAGCAGACTTATACAGAAAGGAAACTATGTCGTTTATAAAAAAAATTACAAAAAATATGTTTTTTAAAAATGGACGATATATTATTTCTGAAAATGCAGAATGAGTTGAAGGTCTAAAATCTGAGACAATCATGTTCAGGAGAGAATATATCACGAGTGCCATACTTTATGAAATAGGTAAAGGGTTCAATGTCAAGGTCAAACAAATAAAGAGTGATCCTATCCATGTTTAAATTTTAAATGCAAGAAGTATCAAAATAAATAAGTCAAAACTTATAGAGTGATCTAGTAATTTTCCAGAATAAGTATATGGCTTCAACATTGGTTTAGAATATAAGTTCCATCCTCACATTAAAAGTATTAACTTAGAAATTGAGATGAATTGCAGTTGAAATAGAATGGAAAAGGAAATCTATGAAAATTTTTAGAGGGATTCGCCTTGTAAAAAATACATTTTACATCTTTCCATCATGTTATTTCACAACTAATACAGGATTGAAAGTTGTGACAAAAAATAAACTAATGTATTGATCAAATAGTAATGTGAATAAGGATAAGTATTGCCAAAATTCAACTCAAATTGAACAAATAATAATGTAGCATATTCATATTTATAAGATCATAAAAGAGAGCTATAACTGTTTTCAATTTGTAGAACTTATTAAGTAATTCTACATAAGAGTTACAAAATATTCATATTTCACTATTCATTATAGGAACTTATTGTTCATTTCAGGACAAATTAAGGAAATATGACATGTATTACAGAGACAGTTAAGATAAAAATTAATAACATTATCAACAAAGAATAAATTATAAGCTCTTATGTATCTCTAAATGTGCTTGTTCAATTTAATCCATGATGTTTCTATAAATGTTATCATGAAGATACAAGGCCCGAGAAATTTTATAAAGTTATAACAGCATGCAAAAATTATTCACAAAAAATCACAGCTACAGAAAGGTTCTGTTATCCCCGAATCACAACACCCCTGTGCATATACAAGTGCGTATACTTGAACTCACGGTGTGATTGGATAACATGGATACTATCTCCAAGTTGTGGGACTTGCTACTTAAGATAGACCTCCAGAGAAAGCTGGTTCTTGCTCCTAAACTACCTGCCACAATCTACTCTAATGCAGGATAAGCTAACTGTTCTAATCTAGATTTCCAAGGGACCAGGGAGAGAGGATGCATAAAATGAAAGCCTACACTAAAGCGGTGATACACCAGAAAAGGAGGGTGTGAGAGTGATCTCCAAATGTGTGAAATACAGAGGCAAAGTGCACACTAGAAGAGGTGATGACAGTTCACCATAATCTAGAAAAATGCATTCACAATAATATTCCAAGCATACACAATGTTAATGAATCCCTACAAGAACATAAAAAATAGACACAATATTCTTATGGAAAGATTAAAGGGGCAAGAAGAATGCAATAAAACACAGCAGGGGAAGATACATCCACAAACTTGTATTTTATTGCTTCCTGGTATGCACAATTCAGTCTATTACAAGATAAGGGCCTGGATCACCATGCAAGGAGTCCACTACAAGGGCCTGCAACACACTGGCTTCATAAAGCAATTTTGACAGAGCTTTGCTACCCAAAAACTCTCTCCTTTACAATGAGCCCAACACTCCAATTTATAGAAAAATGAGAAGGAGAAGAGAAGGGAAAATGGAAATCCCGAAATTTGTCCTTCAACCACATGTAAGAAGCATTCAATTGAGTGAAATGATTGTATATTACTTGAAAAAGGCTCCCCATACTGTCCCATGTGCTGCAGCAGAGAAAAAATGATGACCATGCCTCTTAATTGCACTCCCAGCTACCAAATAAAACACTGTTATGAACCCGGCCACGTTTTCTTAAAAAACTCAATCAATTTCTGATCAAATCTGGAATTTCTTGATTTTTTTACATCAGGCTCGGAAACATGATTCCAACGGTACCAATTTTGTGTGATTTTGTTGAGAAATGCAAAAGTTATGGCCTTCTGAGTGCGAGCAGCTATTTTGGGTCTGCCAGGCGTTTTCTGTCATTTGACGGGAATGAGCATTGACTGACTAGAGCCGAATAATTTTATTTTATTTAAATATATCTACCCTCATTAAAAATAAGAAATCCAATTTTTTTTGGCATAGGGGACGTCGTGCTCGTTCCAGAAAGTCTAATTTTGTGAAAATCGGAGCTCGGAGTCAAAAGTTATGGCCGTTTGAAGTTTCGCAGGTCAAACATTGACTTTTCCTCTTCTGTCTTTGGCTCATTTCGTGCTTTTGCGTCCCACGCATCCCTCCCGTAATTTTTTCCCGGCTGTCCCAGACGAACCTTCGCCCATTTCGCTCTTTCGTGTCCCACGCGTCCCTCGCGTACTTTTGACCCGGCTGTCCCGGACGAACCTTCGCCCATTTCGTGCTTTCGCGTCCCACGTGTCCCTCGCATACTTTCGTCCCGGCTGCCCCGGATGAACCTTTTCCCATTTCACGCTTTCGCATCCCACGCGTCCCTCGCGTACTTTTGTCCCGGCTGTCCGGGACGAACCTTCGCCCATTTCGCGCTTTCGCGTCCCACGCGTCCCTCGCATACTTTTGTCCCGGCTGTCCCGAACCTTCACCCATTTCATGCTTTCGCGTCCCACACGTCCCTCACGTACTTTTGTCCTGGCTGTCGCGGACAGACCTTCGCCCATTTCGTGCTTTCGCGTCCCACACGTCCCCTCGCGTACTTTTGTCCCGGCTGTCCTGGAGACTAAGACTTAGCCATTTTTCGTGATTTTTTCCTAGCCCGAGCCTGTCTTCTGCAACCTTTTCACATTTTTTCAGAGCTTTCTCTTTCTTTCTTGGCCAGAGGAGTTAGAAAAATTCTTAGGGGACCCCAGCAACATGATGCTTTGCCTTGAATCAATATAATTGCTTGGGACTAAAGAATTTGGTGCATGTTATCAAAATTTACCTTGGGGGGTGAATTTTGGATAACAGGTTCTAGCTAAACTTCTTAATGAAGAAGAAAATGATCATCTTCTACAGGTTTCAGATCTAAGTCTCTAAAAATTTATAGTGGAGATTGTAAGTGTGAAATTCCATCCAAAGAGCAAAGGTCCATTCAAAACAAACTCATATTTGCAGCTGACATGAAACTGAGTTACTTCAACAAAATCATCATCAACAAAAAAAGAAAATATAGAGTTTCAAATGGACTAGCTAAGTTTAAATCATGCAGTCATAATATTCAAAGATACAATTACAGAAGAGCTCAAGTATACATCTCAGAAGAAGACCCAAGAGTTGTAGTGATGTTTATCTTAAAGTATGCAGTTACAGAATAAGGTTCTTTCAGAGGAACAATAGATATAAGGTATAGTATGACTATGAGAATGTGAAAACCCACAAAAAACAAATGGGAAGTAATAAAGTTAAGCTTCATACTTCATTATGTCTTTAAAAGAGAAGCATGTAACAGTGACAAGAATTAAGAATAAAAACTTTCAAAAAGCTCTTTCACAGTCACAAGATTTATTTTATAGTATGCTCATAGGTTCTTCGAAGGCCAATGTAAAGCTCAAAACCTTGTTAATGGCAGTTGAAGAGAAACAAAAAATTAAGAGTCATCAAATACATACTTAGAACGAAAGAATTACTGCTTCCAAGATATTAGCGAATGCCTAAAAAATGATAATGGCTTCAAAGTGTACCATGAATGAGTCGATATAGTAAACCAAAATAGAAATTCGTATACCTTTCATGGAAAAACTTGAATCAAAATAATCAAAATGTACACCCCAAAAGAATCATATTATGCACGCACAGATAGGAAACTATAGGAGTTACAAATGAACAAGTGGTTCCACACAAAGGTAATGACTGAGAATATATCCAAAGTATTAACTCATTCAATACAGAATGGACCAGAAGTATTAAATTTTATATACCTTCAAACGTGATGGAAAAATGGCAATGATGCGTTGTAGAGATGATTAAATGGCCAAATTTTACATGATACTCTATGCAGAAGACCATCAAATGAGCAATTACCAGCAATCACAGAGGTAAAATAATCTCGCAAAGATCAATAATGGTGGTGGGGAGAAATTTCTCAGGGGCTTCACTATAAGTCCAAATCACAAAAGAATAATGATCTCGAGCTCATTTTTTTTGACCTTAATACCCAAGCCAAACTCACCGAATAACCCTAACTTGGTTGGGTTATACATCAAAAATGGATATGAAGGATGGAATGAAATCAATGCACATGATTACATTATAGATACCAATGCCAACCACCACATCAATCGATAGTCTTGAATAATTAGGGTTAATAAGATCAATAGCCAAGACTCGTGGCATAGGCCAACCAAAGTCCAAATGCATCAATGGTAGAGGATCAACAACTAAGAAAATCCATGCATCCACTCAAAACTTTGTTTAAGACTGTTAAATATCAATGATCCACTACGTGTCGCGCATGGATAATCAAGAATGGGGAGTCATCCAAAAATATTAACAGTCACAGATGGATCACAGGAAGAAATGAAAATAAATGCAAGTGCAAGCTAAAGACCACAAGGGTCGAGTCACTGTGAAGAGGGGTCCATCCCCTTTACTTTATTCAAATTATCACACTAACTTTATCCCTAACCACATCATTGCCAATAATGCCAAAGCAAACAAAGTCAATGATGCTGATGTATATAATTATATGACTATAGTCGATGGCTATAGTTATATAATAATGTGACTAGAGTTATCGACTATAGACATAATATTAGATTTTGAACTATTATAAGATGGTCCCCCCAACCAATATAAATTTTCCTAGCAACTACAACTCACGTGTGCAAAAGGCCAAATACCCTAAAATAATCAAATAACCTTCACCTTGCCAAAAGGTGGAAAAATACAAAGTAAAACATAACACTCAAGTGGTTCCCATAGGGAGGAGATGGAGGAGGTTAACATGCACTTTTGATGAGTCAGAAGTAAACATCAGAGCTCTAGTGGTCCCTACATTGGTTAAAATATTGCAATTATTTTTTTCTCATTCAGTGATCTCTTTTACATGCACTTCCAAGAATAGGATATTTGAAGACAAATATCATGTATTGGAAGGCTTGGTTAGAAAGAAATATTTATTTTTTAGTCAAGATTATTCATCTTATTTCTTTTTAAAATAGATCAATCAACTACAATTTGACTTATTTATTTTTGTACTCAAGGCCTTAAAGGCTAATTTGTAATTGCATGTTATTTTTATTATCTATATTCATAAATTATAAAAATAGAGTCAATGGGTGAGTACAAACCTTAGTCTATATTTATGGAAGATAGGATGAATTATCTTGCTATATATTATGTGCAATTGCAAGGCACAAAGACTTTTTAGACACAGGAGTGCTGAAGCTGATTTTTCCAGTTTTTTCCTTTGAATGAGAATTGATTTCTTCCTTTCCAATTATTTGATGTATTGTGTATACCTTATTATTTCTTGTGAATGTCAAATTCCATGATTAATCACCTTACCTTGCTGCAAATTTAGTTATTTATGCATAATATTAGCGTGCATGTTTATCTTAACAGTAGTTTTGTGAATCATTCCCTCAATACATAAACTTTTTTCATTAATATTCTGGTCAAAACTATTGGTTTGTGAACCCAAAATCCATTCTCAAATATTTGTGCATGTACTTAAATACCTCAACAACTTTTGTGTATCACCCCAGTTTTCAACTTATTTACATTAATATTTTTACCCTCAAAACCCCAAAAAAATAGTATACGATACATCAACAAGGAACACGCCTTGATACTAGAGACTCACCTCAACAATAGGTGCACTTATAGTTCTAATGTGTTTCCATTATATTTGTGAGAGAGAGAGATCTAGAGGAAGATTGGAACTCCTGCAGTAATCTCTTTATAGGGTGCACTTTCATGAGATAATAGTTTTTGGCACTCCCGGTGGGACCATGAATCAGATATGTTTATTACAATTTATAGCAGATTCATAACTAAAGAAAAATTACTTCTGGAACAACAAGCTGTAAAAACTTATTCTAAAGATTAAAATATATATTTGGCATTTCCATAAGGCTGATTTCAGAATAGTTTTGTAGCATGTTACATGCCTAAAGTGACTACAAGATCATTGGTAAGAGGAATTCCTTCTGAGTTTATTTCTTTACCTTTGAATTCTATAAGAAGAAGAAGAGTTGGTAACACCCTACCTTATAATAGGCCTGGTTTTAATAACCCTCCTCATAATCTTCCTTCACCACTTATTAATTTATTTGTTTAGATCCTAGTTTTTCCAATGGCTATTCAACCACCTAGGAATTTTATGACCTTTACTAATGGCATCTCATTAGTAATTTTAGTTTATCATGATATCCCTAACCCTGCCATGAAAATTTTTACTTCATTCACTGGTGAATATATATTACTCCTACATAACACATCAAAGACGTTACAACCTTATGTGCAGTCTAGAATATAGCACCTGAAGATGTAGCCTTAAGACTTTTAGTTGCATCCTTTAAAGGAAAGGCCTTGTAATGATATAGAAATTGAGAAATTAGAAGCATAAGAATGTGTGATGACTTAGGAAAGAAATTTCTTAAACAATTTCAAGATCATGTAGATCATTTATCCATCATAGAATAGTTGTCTACATTTGAGAGATCCCCTCATGAATTTATGACTACTTTCAATATCTATTTTTCTAGAACTTGGGAAATAATTCCAGCTACTATCAAGCCTTAAGTTGGCCATGCTTTTCTTTATTATCTTAGAGCCTTAAACAATGATATTTCAACTATAATCGTGTCTATGGGAGGTGACACTCTCCCAAAAATTTATGATATTGCTATAAAGGCTGAAAATGATCTTATTCAAGCTGGAAAATTAGCACCAAGGCCTTCAATGCCTTTTTTTAGCATATTTGGCACCTATCACCATTTTCGAGCCTATTATTGTAGCCCCATCAAATTATGTGTTTAAAGATTTGCATATTATAGGAAACAAACTATCTTATATTGAAAATAGACTTGCATTACCTAGCAGGTCTTATCAAGCTCCTTATCCACAAAACCAACAAAATATGCAACCGTATCAACATAATCATAATTATAGAAAATGATATTAGCAAAGGCAAGTTGACCCAAAAGCTCCTAGTTCATCTACCACTTTACTCACAGTTAATATGGATACAAAAGAATGGTGTCAACCTTGTAATCAACCTCATACAACTACAAATTGTTGAAATGTATTTCTAAATATAAGCCTTGTTGCACAACCTCAACCTGAAACATTGTTCATGCCTCAAATGGAGGGCGAGCAGTAAGAAACTCATGTTCAAAAATTAATTGAATAAAACTTGGTCAATTTTAGTGAAGATGATTTTATTACAGTTACTACTATGGCCCAAGAAACGGCCCAGGAAAGTCAAAAGTTTCAGAACATATCTATTCTACCTATAATGACTTATAAAATAGTAGGTATAGACCAAAAATTTGGAAATAACATTGCTATTCCAAAAAAAATAGAAGGTGTTTCTGCTGGTAATGAACAACAAAAAAAGTTACAATTTGATCCAAGAAGATTGTTTATACCTTAGATATCAAGAGCACCTAAAGCAGAGTTAGTTTATTCCAAATCCTATGCTAAAATAGTAGAATAGTTTTCCAAAATTATTGATTATTTTAACATTGTTGATGTAATGAAAAAACATAATGTTAATATGTCAATCAAGGATGCTCTATGTATTCCAGGACAACAGGAGATATTTTCTCATGAACTTATTAAGCTGCAGATTTCTTCAAAATTGATAGAAAAGGAAGTTTAGAAAGCGGACATGGTCCTTAGAACAATGGAACATGACCGCATTAAAGAATTTAAATGGATGGTTCAAAAGGTCTTAAATTATCGTGATATCAAGAAGCCACAACCATATTATTTATCTCTGAATATTGGATATCATTTAGTTCATAACTACATGGTTGATAGTGGTGCAAGTAGCACAGTTATGCCAAAAGCAATTGCAAAAAAATTGGTCATGCAGTATCAGCCTACAGAGAAAAGCATGTTACAACTAGACGAGACAACAACTAATACAATTGGTATTATCAGAAACCTAGAAGTAATGTTATATACTTGTCCCAATGTTACAATTCTATGAGACATGACTGTTGTAAATTTTCCTCCTTATTTTGCGTTATGTTTATCACTAGATTTTACAACCAAAATAGGAGGTTATCTTTCTTTAGATTGGTATTTTTTTTCTTTAGTACATGATATGGAACTAAGGTTACTATAAATTTAGAGCCTCTAGCTAGATTTCATATTGAACCTCATGCTTCAAATGTTGCAGAAAATTACTCAATTCTAGACCAGTATAATTTGTTCATGGATGAAAAGACTCAGGAAGAACATGCTTATGACATTTTAAGTAAGTAGAGGAATATTTGTTCAGTGTTTATTTCTTGTATGAAGAAAATGCACCAATTCCCTTGCTGTCAGAAATAGAAGAAGCAGTAGAAGTGTTATGAAAGCTTCACTTTGGTGCAGCTAAAAATAATAAAAGATAAGGTGTAGGTTTAAGGCTTACTTCTGCTTCAAATGAAAGCTACTTTTTAGCTTTAAGTTTTTATTTTTCTTGTACTTGTAATGTAGCTAAATACAAAGTGTTAATAAATGGCTTGAAATGGGATAGAAAGAGAGGTGTCTGCACTTTACAAGTTTTGAGAGATTCAGAATTAGTTATTAATCAAGTGAAAAAATTTAATGTGTGTGAGAATTCATTTATGAAATCTTACAAACATAGAGTTTCAAACTTAATGGATGTTTTTTTATGCTATTAACATTCAATGTGTCCCAGGAACTGAAAATAAGCATGCAGAGAGACTTGTAGTAGTTGGTGTTGGCTTTGATGTATAAAAATAGATAAAAAATAGTAAGTTACAGTGACATATTAAATTAATTATCAGACCTTCAGTACCTGACAATGGAGAGAAATGGCAGGTTTTTGAAGACGATAAACAAATTTACATATTTTTGCAACAAGAAGCTGAATTTTCTACAGTAAATCATGAAAAACTTCAGCACTTCTATGGTGATCAGATTGTTTAGTTAAAAACAAAAAGTTTTCCTAAAGGATTGGTCACTCTAGAATATATTTTCAGTTTTGATGATCAGTTAAGAAAGGACAAAGGCAAGATTTCAAGTCATGTGGATAACTATGAAGAAATCTTGGTGGATGACGACAAGAAGCTACTTATTGGAAATGTATGTTCTTAAGCTAAAAAACATTCATTTATCAAATTATGTAAAGAATTCAGAGATTTTTTTTCCTTGAAGTACCAAGATTTGAGAGGGTTTGATCCAATTTTAGCTCAGCATTCAATAGAATTACAGCCAAATTCTAAGCCAGTTAGGCAGAAGTAAAGGCTTATAAATCTGAAAATTGAGCTATTAATGAGAAATGTGTTATCTAAGATAATTGAGTCAGGTATTATTTTTCTAGTCAAACATTCAAGTTGGGTAGCCAACCTTGTTCCCGTTTGCGAAAAGAATGGAGAAATCAGATTATGTGTGGATTTTAGAGATCTTAACAGGGTTTCATTAAAAGATCAATATCCACTACCTAACATGGATAATATTTTGAGAACATTTTTTGGTTCTGATAGACTATCTATTCTCAATGGTTATCGTGGATAGAATCAAATTCTATTCTGAGAAGAAGATAGATACAAAACAACTTTTACCACCAAGTGGGGTATTTATGGTTACAAAAGAATGCCTTTTGGCCTTTTAAAGGATGGTGCAATGTTTCAAATTGCAATAGACATGAATTTTTGTACCTTATTAAATAAATGCATATTGGTTTATTTGGATGATGTTACTGTATTTGCAAAAAATTCTGATGAACATCTTTTTGGAACATAATGATTAAGTGGTCTGGCCAACCCTTAATGTATATGGGTCCATCACTAATATATAGGTTAATATTTAATAAATTGAAATATTTCTATTTCTATTATTAAATATGCTAACCTAGGTATATACTTTAGGTTAAATATTTAATATCATGAAATGATTATATTTCTAATATTAAATATTATAAACCTACGTGTATGTTTCAACCATTTTAGGTGGAAAAGGTAGGTCACGAGACATACTCGATCACCTTATATAGAAAGGACTTTAGGTCCTCATTTGATATATTCAAGAAATATATAAAAGGTGTGCAAATCAAGTGATTTGGTTTTACTTTTGGTAAATAGGGTTTCAAATGAGGAGGTGATCTTACCTTTTAAATATTTATTGTAACATTATATAATATGTAAGTTGATTAAATCCGTATTTATTAGAATCCTCAAATTCTAACATGGTAACAGAGGGAGGTAAATTAAATAAATTAAGATCAAATTTTTTGTATTTTATTTATTTTATTTTTATGAGTTTTTTCAACCAACCTGAAAGGGTATTTAAAAGTATATGTTCCACTGTTTTTTCCCCAATTTAATTTGGCACTACAATTGTGCAATTAAACTCTCGCTAAATTTTTACGGTTTTTCAATTTTAAATTCCTATTTTTTGGGGGGAGATGTAATATGATATGATTCTTACTTTCATTTACATTTTATAAATTTTATGGAATTAATGTTTGTTTGGAGATTGTTGTGTGCACAGGTGAAAAGGGTTTCAAATATTTACCTGCGTGAAAATCACATACAGAAAAGGAAAGGATTTATTACTATATGAAATAATTTTCAAGTTTTCTATAATTTCAAATGTTTGTAGGTTAAATATTTTGGATGGTAAAGTCATACCCATGTTCTTTGGACCCCTCTAAAAGAATTTTATTTGAAAAACTATAGTTTATAGTTAATCTATAACTATATTTTTTTAAAGTAAAAATTATATAGATCAAGGTTTATATAATAACTTATATAAACATCGTATTAAAATTTATATAATTTGAAAAGTATATATTTTATATAGTTCTTATACTATAGTTTATAACTACCCCATTTGTATGGGCTCTGTAAAAAAATGTTTTGAACATAACTAAACTATAAAATATTATTTTAATCTTAATGCAAGACGTGGTGAATGGTGGGTAGTTGAAGGTTGGTGGTCTTAGTAATCAATATTACTAAGTTTAATCCTATACTTGTTCATTAAAAATAAATAAAAAATGGACACCTAAACCGTAAAAACTACTTGAACTCTAAAGTGGCCCCATTCTTTTTTCTAAGTGTGATATAAAAAAATCTATACTTAAAACCTAATTAGTTTTTAAAATCATAAGGCATTTTTTAGGGTTTTCACATGGCATTGGTAAGTATGGCATGTTTAATTAACAAAAAAAAACTAATATCCTAACTTATGATTCCAAATTATAATGTCATATTAATGTGGGCCGCATTGGCATAGTTTATGTTTTTAAAAACCTAAAATAATAATTACATACCAAGTGGCCAATATTTTCTATTTGGCCATTGCATTTTTTTTTTAAAATATGCTAAAGTTTATAATTTTTATGAACTATATATTATTTTTTATTTACATTCTATAAACTATATACCTCTTTTTTAAAAAAGTGTGTATATTTTTATATTATAAATTATAATATGCTATTATAATGTATTAAAGTATAACCTCCCTAATACTATAAAGAACAAGAAATTATGGAATTTCACATTCTGTAAATACACAAGTTTTGGCTTCATTAAATTTGATGGTTAAATGACTATCATGGTAGACCAAACATAAGACAATATGATGGTCATTAAGATGTCAAATTTAATCTTGTAGGTTCCAGTAAACTTTTATTATGTTAAAATTGACGGTCAAATGACCGTCACGACAGACCAAAAAATAAGCCATTATGACGGTCATTTAGATGTCAAATTAAAGCTAGTTATATCTTTATCTACATTAAAATTTTTTAGAAATTTGAAGTTGTTATGCATTCCTAGGGGTCTCTTCTTCACTTCTATATGGTTTAAATTGTTTTTTATATAAATCTAGGGTATAAGGTAGAGCCCTTTATATTGCGGGTTATTATTTCGATCATTGGAAGTTAATTATAATGCATTGTAATGACAAAATTAGTTATGATCAAATAGTTTCTTTAGATCTATAAAATTTAGATATGATTCTATTAAAAGTGTTGTTTTTATTATCAATAAATATGTTTCTAACTATGTGGTACATTGTATATTATAATGGGGTGTGTTTTACAGGTTTAGGAAAACAATGGCGTCCAACTATTTCTATCTTGACAAAACCCAGATCCTGAATGAAACCAACTACAACATTTGGGACAAAATAGAATTTATGGTGAGAAAAATCTAAACGAGTGTTTCTATATATGTGGTTTCTCCCACCAGTCTTCAAACAACTCTAGATAACATTAATACATTCTTACAACAAATACACAAGGCTCTTTCTATGATTTTGCGTAATGGGAACGATGAGTAGCTTCTACAAATTTGTAATATTAAACATTCGAAAGAGGCATGGAAATAACTAGAATCCATGCATGAAGGATACTTGGTATATCAAGGATGGTAATGAGAATATAATACCTAAAGGAATTCAAAGAAATAGTTTGTATATTTTTGATGATTTCTCTTCTGCATCTTGTTTTATATCTCAGAGTTCAAATAATTCAAAACTATGGCATGAAAGATTGGTGTTATCTCAATTTTATACCCCGACATAATTGATCAAACACGACCCTACACAGAAGGAAATCTAAGGTTCGGCTCTTTCCTGCAAGCTCACATTCAAATCCAATAGTCAAGGGGGCAGGCGGGCTATACAATGGAAGAGCAGGGTTGGTGAAGGATCAAACACCATCAAAGGAAGCCAGAGGATCTCAGGAGGAAAATGGGGAAAGGCTCAAAGATTTTATACTTTACATATGATTTAGAGTGGGCCCAAATTGGCTAATTATGGAAGACATGGCAGAAGCTTCCACGTGCCTCATCGGTGCATCTCTAAGAGTTAAGCACAATAGGAAGTCCCAAAACAAGCACCAAGATTCCACGTGTCTAGAGTCCCCAAAATTTGCACCAGCCATTAAAAATTCTATGAACTAGCGAAAGATGCCACACGTCTCTTCCATGTAATTTCAAAAGTCAATACAGAAGTGGGTCTCCAAACTAGCGCGAGCCTTCCACGTGTCCTAGGTCCAAAAAAGGGACAGAGCCGGTCATTTAATCGACTAAGTATAAAGAACCGGGAGAATTCTCAATGTGTTTCATCAGTGTAAGTTCAAAGGCATGACCAGAAGTAGAGACTCAAATGAGCATGAGGCTTCCATGTGCCTAGGGTTTGAGAAAGTCATTAGCCCGAATCAGGTAAGTATTGTGTACTCGTGAAAGGCACCACACGTCAGCTCAGCACATCTTCAAAGGTAAATAAAAAAATGGGTCTCTCAGACAAGTTTTATCCTTCCATGTGTCTCAAGTCCAAAAAGGGATAGAGTTGGCAGTTGAAAAATCAAAATGAGGGTAGAGCTAGCAGAAGGTGCCACGTGTTGACTCGGCATAACTTCAAAGATCATCTCTGAAGATGGTCCCCAAAACCAACGCCAACCCACCACATGGTCAGAGCCCAAAGATAGAACTGCCCCAAATTGGCTAAGTATAGGAGATTTAGCGAAAGCTTCCACGTACCTCATTGATACATCTCCTGGGGAAAATTCTAAAAGTGGGTCTCCAAACTAGTGTGAGCCTTCCACGTGTCCCAGGTAAAAAAAAGAGACAGAGCTAGAAATTTAATCGGCTAAGTATAGAAAGGTCAGCAGAACCCTTCACATGCCTCATCTGCGCAACTTCAAAGGTAAAATCTAGGGGCAACTCCCAAATATGCAATGAGCCTCCATGTGTCCCGAGTCAGACATATGGCCCCACCAAACAAAAGGGAATTCACCAAAACATAAAGAAACAGATCAAATCTATGGAATGCACCACATGTCTCTCTAGCACAACTTCAAAATGAAAATCCAAAAGTGGTCCCAAAATGTGCGTCAGTGCTACACATGGCATTGTTTCAAGTCAAAGTGGGAAGGCAGGTCACTAGAGGCATTTCAATTTTTTTTTATTTTGCTTCAAAAAGGTGTAAAGTATAAAAAATAAGCCACACATCCACTGATGCCCAGAGAAGCCACGTGTCAAGCCTAAATTACAAGCCAGATAGTGAACATGGGGAAGAATTTTCACCCAAGGGAAAAATGCGGGCCGACGGGCCCAGGATGATTTCTTTCGCTAAGCGGGTATGCGGGGGCCGCAGAGGAAATTTTGCCAAAAGTGAATTTTTGGCATATGGGGCTGCAGAGGATTTTTTGATTTCGGCATTTTTGCATAAAAGGAAAATAATGAATCTTGGGCCCACGGATCTGTTTTACAAGACCTGTTTTTCTACCATTTTTGTATGGATCCTATTCAATTATTCAAATGGGCATATCTTTCGATCCAGTCCTCTAAATTCAACAAATTTGGTACCATTGGAAAGGTATCGACCTAATCTACACCATGGATGACTTAAGCTTTAATTTTGATGAGGTGAGGTGGGTTAAAATGTGAAAACATATTTTATGCCATTAATATACGATCTGATTTCTTCAACATCCAGATTCGATTTTATTCTATTTGTCGTTCTTCCTTCTTCAACACACCAAATAGACATAGAGATGTTGACTTGACAGATTGTGGATGGTTTTGCAGGGGTATTGATGGTTGGTAGCTGAGTTCCATATCAGGTTTCCCACCTCTTTTCTTCTCCTTTCTTTTTTGCATCTATAAAGATAAGATATTTGCTCATTGTAAAGGGTTGGAAATTTTTGTTCTACACCCTTCGTTCTTCTATGGTCTGCAGATGAATTCGTTGAGTTTGAACCTTCTATTTATAATGTAATGCAATTTTTTCATGTTTTTTCCATTTTATTGCTCTGTATCAATTCGTGAAGCAATAATACATGTCTATGGATGATTTCAATCCTCTCTTGTGTTCATTTCCTTTATTTGATATTTCATTGCAATATTGGTTATCTATGCATGGTCGTTGTATTACATTTTAATGGTCTGTATTTGATAGCAAAGATGTTGTTTAGCATTTATTTGGTGCATCAACTTTGCTAGTTTAGGTTTAATTTATTACATCTTCTTAACCCTGTCTCCTTAGCAAGTTAGAATATATTTTAGGATAGATCCTCTATAAATCTTATGTGTGTACCTGAACAGAGGAATAGGAACCGACCTTCATCCAGAGAGATCTCTCAATTTCAAATTCCCATGCTTTTAGAGATGCTCCATGTTATGCAATCACAGTGAAAGTCTCAACCCATTGAGTTGCAGACATTCAAGGGTGCTGTGATTTTGCACTAACAATTTTGGCATGTGCGGTGGGACAAAGAGGTCTCCATTTTTACTGTAGCAAGGTTGTTGTGCACTTGTTGCAAGTTTTTCAACTTTTAAGAAGCTATGAAGTTGCACATTTGAAGACTCTAAAAGAGGCAGAGTCCACTAGTTTCAATAGCCCGGGCTTGGAATATTGATGAGAAGAATGATTGTTTGTCAATATGCACTTGTCCACAGAAAGAGGGAGAAGGGGAAGAAGAGCCCAAAGGTCTCCATCTCCACAAAATATAACCTTTTCAACACCTCCCCCTTGCAGACCTTTCATCCAATCAACAAGGGTTCTTAGGCCAATCATAATGGCACATCCACCACCCAAACCCTATGTCAATTTCTTTCGTAGTATTCCACTCGCTCTCAATGCACAAAATATAGTCCCATTTGTAGCATTAAAGAGTATTCCATATTTCACTAGAGAGAACTAGACTACTCCTATTCACCACATTCAAGACATTGCAAATGTATGTGTGATTCATCAAATCATTGAGATGGACATTGCAGTCAAATTATTAGCCTCTTCATTTAAGGTTAAATATTTGCAATGGTTGAAGAGTCTAACAGTAGGCTCTATTCAGAATTGGGACCATCTGTACAAATATCTTCACAATCAATTTGGAGAGAAGGAGGATAACCTATCTCTATTGGAACAACTGACAACAATCAACAGAGATCCTGATGAGCAGTTGAACAATTTTAACTTCAAATTCCAGCAGACGTGGGATAGGATTCCAGTGGCCATAAGAAAAACAGACAAAGGTACTTTTCTATATTGCCTTAGAGATTTAAATTATAATATTTCCATAATTATTCAATCCATGGGAGGTGTAACCTTACCTAAAGCCTATAACATTTCCATTAGAGATGAAAATTGTTTTATTTAGGCTGGTAAACTTGCACCTTGGCCACCTATGCCTCTATATGACTAAGTAGAAGCTCCAAGCACTAGTCAAACACCCACATTAGCTCCCATACCTACTTGAAGGAATCAAATTTCTAATAAATCTTCCACCTCATCTTCTATCTCCTTAAATGAGCTCCAATAAGTCTTGAAACTACTACAAAACCTAGGAAACAAGATAGTGACTATCGAGAGACAATGAGCTAAATGTTTTAGGCCATATCAGCTTGAAATTCAATATCAAGCTAGGCCCCAATACCAGTAAAACAAACAACAAAGTCATGCCACAAATCAAAATTCCAAAAAAGGACAACCTCAAGTGGCTAGGCCATTCTAATCATATAATTCAAATGCAGCTATTGACTAGAATAAGCTCACAATTATTCTGAGTCAATTGGCACCATTTTACCCCTTTGTGATTCAATCTGAAATTTTACATATTTAAAGAACTTATGGCCCCCTCAAACCATTTCCATCAGATAGTAAATTTCTTCCCCTTTCCATAGATATAAAGAAGTCCTTCTAACTCTTTGTATTTTTCAAGTTATGGGTCGGCGGGCCTTAGAGGGATTTTTTACCAAAAGCGAGTCGGCAGGCCAAGGGATGAATTTTTACAAATGGAAAATGCAGACTGGATGGGTGGCGGGAGAATTTTTTTCATTTTCTAACTTTTTGGACAAATGGCACAAGTATAATTGTGGGCCCGTGGGCCTAAGAAGGATTACCTTTTGCAAAGTGGAAAAAGAGGGCCGATGGGCCTGAATATGTCTTTTTTCCCAAAAAAGGGAAAATATAGACTAGTGGGACCGACGATGAATTTTGCCAAAGCAGGCCTTCGGGTCTATGGAGGAAAATATTCCCAAGTCTAAAAGCACACCGACAGGTCTGCAAGGGAGTTTGAAACTTTTTTACCTTTCCATAAATGGCACAATTTTCAAGTGCAGGCCCGCAAGCCCGCGGGGTCTCATCGGCCATTGAAAATTCACAGAGTAACGGAGGGTGCCACATGCCTCATTGGGCCAAATCCAAGGACTGAATAAAAAACAGAGACCCCAAATAGGCACCAGACTTCTACGTGTCCCAGATCCAAGTAAGGGGGACAAAGTCGATAGTTGAAAAGTCAAAATGGGGCAAAACAGGTGAAAGGAGCCACATGTCAACTTGGTGTAAATTCAAAGGTAAAATTCAGTGTGGATTCCTATATGAGCACTAGGCTTCCATGTGTCCTAGGTCCATTACAGGGGATAGATCCAAACATATAAAATGACTAAGTATATGGGTTTCGGCAGAAGCCTCCACGTGTCTAATTGGCGCAACTCTAAGGCTGGGTCCAAAGTGTAGAAACTCAAATGAGTGCAACCTCTTCATGTGTCAAGGGTCCAACAGAGTCTAAAAGGGGAGGCAGAGAGGGTCCAAAACAAATAAGTATGGGGAGAGCAAGTAGACAATACCACGTGTCGCGTCAGTGAAAATTGAAAGGTGTGACACAAAGCGGGGACACAAATGAGCACAAGGCTTCCACCTGTCTAGGAATTGAAAAGGGAGTAGGCTTGAATCAGATAAGTATAAAAGATAAGCGGAAGCCTCCACATACTTCATCGATGAAATTTCAAAAGGAAAATCTGGAGGCAATTCTCAAACGTACTGTGAGCCTCCACGTGCCTAGGGTCAGGCATGAAGCCCCACCGAATAGAAAAGAATTATTTGATACACAAAGAAGTAGAACAGATCCGCAGAGGGTGCCATGTGTCTCAAATGTGTAATTTAAAACACATGGCCCAAAAGGAAATTCCCAAACAAGTGTCATCCCACCACGTGGTCAAAGTTGGGAGAAGTAAGGTTGGCCGTTGAAAATTCCAAAATCCTGTGGAGGCCTCCACATGTTTCATCCACACAAATTCAATGGATAAATCTTGGGGTTGTTTCCAAATGAGCTCAAAGACTCCACGTGTCTAGGGTCAGGAAAAATTTCTATGCAAAATGGGAAGTATTTACAAAAAATATAAAGGAAACAAAGGAGCTTGTGGAATCCACCATGTGTCAGTCTAGCACAATTTCAAGAGTGAAAGGAAGGGGCCAAATCTTTAAGATGCACGAGGCTGTAACGTGGATCTGGTACGAATAGAGTCTTTTAAAAATTGTGTTCCCACAACCTTGAGCTTCATACTTCCATATATTTTGACATGAAACTTGTTTTTTGTTGGGAAAAGACTTTTTGGAAAGATCTCAGCATCGTCTTGTCACCTACCTCCATTAACGGCTCAGCCCTCCATTTTCGGGGCTATCAAGTCTCTCACCTACTGCTACAATGAATAATGGGGCTCTTTCTTGTTCAGTAAGGGACATCGACATAGGCATGGGTCTTGTAATAAAGCTCTTCAGTGTGGGAGGTACAATTCAATGCATTGCAGGGGTGGTTGGAGCAGAGTTATATTTTCCCTCTCTCTTTCTCTCTCATTCTTCTATATATTATAAAGGAGGGGCATATTCAAATTGTTGGTCATTTTTTCTCTTCTTCTCCCCTCTCTCTTTCTTCCTTAGGGTAGAATGCATATTTGAAGCCTTCTTTCATAGCTATGTAATGGAATTTCCTTTCCTCTTTCCTACTGATGATGTACCGTGTAACTTTTAGAGCAATAGAATCTGTTTCATGATGCATCAATCCATCCTTGGCTCATTTTATTGTCTCTTCTTACCTCTCATTATTACAGGGTACAATGTGTAAATTCTGATTTTTATTGCAGGTTCTGGGAGATTTTCTTAATGGGTTTTGAAGTGGTGTTCTGTATGAAATTTTTCTTTGGTCCATGGTGCATCTTTTCAACCCTCTCCTCTGCTCTCCTCTCTCCACTTCAGGTAGTCAGATCTGTGACCAGCCACTTCCTTTTCTTGTGTATCACCACTTATTGTAGGCTCTCTTTCATCCTCTCTCTCTCTCATTGTCTCCTTGGAATGGTTAGATTAGGATTAGTTAGATTATGCCTACACTGGAGTAGCTTGTGGCAGGTAGATAAGGAAGCAAGAACCAACTTTCTCCAGAGGTCCATCTCAAGTTTTTCAAGTCCCACAACTTGAGATATGGTCCAGTGTTGTGCAATCACACCAAATGCCCCACTTCATAACAAGGCCATTCGGGGGTGCTATGATTCCACACTAATAGTTTTGGCATGCCCAGTGGGACCAAGAGGTCTTCACTTCATTTCATCAATTTGATGTGTTCCTGGTGAGATTCAGTGTTTAGAGGCACATTCAAAGCACATCTGGCGAATCCATCTGGTCAACATCCCATCTATCAAGTTGTTGACCTTCTCCCAGCCATTTCCACCCACTTTTCTTTCCACGTCTTTCATATTATTCCATTCATGAAGTGGTGCAATCATGAATTCATTTCCTTCTTGGAACTCACACTTGTAGAAACAGTGAAATCTACCCCCAATGTCTTTCTCAACTCCTCCATATTAGGATTATGATCAAATCCAAAATCATTATTCTTACCCATACGAACAGTTTCAGAGCCAGTTTGGCTATGGAGCTTATCAGGAACAAGGGTATGCATACAGTGACAATAATCAAACTGAGAATGTTGTTTCATTGGAGAAGATTCAAATAATAGAGGCTAGCATGGTGCATTCCAGGGCTGCGACTTAGATGAAGGCATTCAGGATGGGTTATAGGGCACCTTGTCCATGGGGTAGCCCTATGCCAAGACATTTCAGCCCACAGGAGAAGATGGACTTCATTATTGAGATTTTTCTCTAACTTGCATAGTGGGATGAAGAAATAGAGGCCTATGAACATGGTGTCAGGGATCCTTGTCAATGGGGAAGTCTTGGACCATCATATAGTTATTTCCTCCCCATTCCCTAAGAAACACCATCTCAACCTGGGCTTCAATTTCCAAGCTTCCCATCTTCTGCCCCGAGTGTTGATTTCCCTTCCCCATCTTCTAGTCTTCCCTCTCATCTTGATTCTTCTTCCCTTTTCCCTTCCAAATGTAATTCCCCTCCACAAGAGCCAAAATTAATGCCTTCCCCTCCACCAAAAACAAGTAAACAACTAGTAGAGACGCCACCCACCACTCCTTCTACTCTCCCAATTCCATGTCAGGGAGAGACTAAAAAAACCAGTCCAGAAGAGGAACCCACCAGAGAAGAGATAGAAAATCTAAAGAGTTGTGATTCTAGATTTGGGTTTACAAAGACCCCCATGTTGGTTAAACCCATGGAGGAGGTTGAGGTCAAGCCACAAGTGGTGGAATCTTCAGCTACAACACAAGCATGGGAAGAAGTTACTCCAAATCCAAAAGAAGAGGCTCAAAGTGCAAAGTAGGCCATAGAAGAACCTTCAGTTATTCCTCCCATCTCATCCTTTTCAAGATCTGATGTAGAAGAGGATTTTGATATTTCAAACTTTGTGTTTGAGGAAGAGGAGAGCCATGGTGATCAAGTTGTAGATCATAAGGACACAATGGAGGAGGTAGAGCACATGGACCAGGACAACAAGGAGGCAGACTACCTGTCAGACTTGGAAGATATCTTTGATGAAGAGGATCCTAAGGATATTATATCATTTTCTCCTCTATCATCCACCTTCCAAACACATGAGCCTACTTCCATGAAGGATATCATTCAAGTACAACAACCTATAATTCATAACAGCTCTCTGAAAACAAGGTTGGAAGATATGAGTTTTCCATGTTATTCATAGGAGAGCGAAGGGAAACGGCACGAGGATTTCATCATCTCTCTCAAACCATCCATCCAGAAATATCATAAATAAAACTCCATTCTTGGAGTTGAAGTTTATAGCAATGGGAAAATTCAAAGGACCATACCTTACCCAATCAGGTACTTGGCTTCATTGGAGCCAAGAGATTTGCCACCGATCATGCTCATTTTAAAGCATGAGGTAGAGCTACAAACAACCAAAGGTTAGTAGTAGTGCCTCCCAAACCCAAACAAATAACAACTCCAGGAGGTGTACATTGTGTTTGTCGACACTTTGAGGAGGGCAAGACACCATCTGCAAGGTGGTTTTTTTTATCTTATTTATGAACATGTCCAACGCCAAATCAACTACATGGTACAAATTTTTGAGAAAGGGAAGTTATTTATCCCTGCCTATGGTAGGATTTGTTTACATTTTATTTATTAGGGTTAGTGTAGGAGTAGGAGTAGATTTTAATTTCAGTAGAATAAGTGCTTTTTCACACTCTGCATGATCCACTTGGAGCATGTATGATTTCCAATTTTGTACATAATGTGTCATGGTGTTTTATTGCTCCAAGGTTGTATCACTATGTGGTTCAATGTGCCCACGGTCCATTTCTAGAACAGGTAAAAGCCCAAGGTAAAGACAATTTTCTACTCTCAGGGATCTAATCTCCATGATTTTATTGAAAAACTAAGAGTGAAAATAGTGGTGCGAGTTCAGGGTTAGCTCCAGTTCTAGCAGTTTCTAGGTCACTCAAGGATCAATTTTTCAAAGTTTAGGGATTAGATTTGTGTTTACCAGGTAGACTACATGCCCAATTGATGCTTCAAGGTCACTAATCATTTCACCTAGCAGGCAGGTGATCCCAATGAGTTGCCAAATTGTTGACCAAATTAAGCTCACACTTATTTTGAGTCAACTGACTCCATTTTCCCCATTTGCACTTCAAAATGAAATTTTACATATTTCAAGTACTTATGGCCCCCTGAAATAATTTCCATGAGGTAGGAATTTTTTTCCCCTTTCCATAGATATAAATAATTCCTTCTAACTCTTTGTATTTTTCAAGTTATGGGCTGACGAGCCTTAGAGGGATTTTTTGCCAAAAGCGGGCTGGCGGGCCTAGGGAAGAATTTTTACCAATGGAAAATGTAAGAAGGTGGGGTGGCATGAGAATTTTTTTCATTTTCTTACTTTTCACAAAAATGCACAAGTATAATTGTGGGCCCGAGAAGGATTAACTTTTACAAAGTGGAAAAAGTGGGTCGATGGGCCCAAAAAATGTCTTTTTGCCCAGAAATGGGAAAATGCATATCGGTGGGCCCAAGGATGAATTTTTCCAAAGTGGGTCTATGGGGATGTAGAGGAAATTTTTTCCAATTCTAAAAGTGTTCCGGCGGGTCTGTGGGGGACTTTGAAACTTTTTGACCTTTCCGCAAATGGCGCAATTTTCAAGTGCGGGGCCGCAAGCCCACACGGTCTCATCAGCCATTAAAAAGTCACAGAGCGGTGGAGGGTGCCACGTGCCTCATGAACACAAATCCAAGGATTGAATCCAAAACGGAGACCCCAAACAAGTGGCATGCCTCCACGTGTCGTAGATCCAAGTAAGGGGGACAAATTTGATAGTTAAATAGTCAAAATGGGGCAGAATTGGTGGAAGGAGCCACACGTCAACTCAGCACAACTTCAAAGATAAAATTCAGAGTGAGTTCCCAAATGAGTGCGAGGCTTCCACATTTCATAGGTCTGAAAGAGTGGACAAGGCCAGCCATATAAAATGACTAAGTATAAGGGTGTTGGCGGAAGCCTCCACGTGTCTCATCGGCATAACTCCAAGGCTGGTTTCAAAGTGCGGAGACTCAAATGAGCGTCGACTCTCCATGTGTCAAGGGTCCAAAAAATTCAAAAATGGGAGATAGAGCGGGCCCAAAATGAATAAGTATTGGGAGATCTAGTGGAAAGCGTCACATCTCACGTCAGCCAAAATTCAAAGGCATGACACAAAGCAGAGACTCAAATGAGCGTAAGGCTTCCACGTGTTTAGGAACTGAAAAGGGAGCAGGCTCAAATCAGATAAGTATAAAAGGTAAGTGGAAGCCTCCATGTGCCTCGTCATTATAATTTCAAAAATAAAATCTAGAGGCAATTATAAAATGTTTGCTGAGCCTCCATGTGTCTAGGGTCAAGCATGAAGCCCCGCCAAATAGAAAAGAATTATCCGAAGCACAAAGAAGTAGAAACAACCCATGGAGGGTGCCACATGTCTCAACAATGCAATTTCAAAGGCATGGATTAAAAGGAAATTCCCAAACAAGTACCATCCCACCACGTGGTCAGAATTAGAATAGGTAAGGTCAGCTGTTGAAAAGTCCAAAAGCCTATAGAGGCCTCCATGTGTTGCATCTGTGTAACTTCAAAGGAAAAATATTGCGGTAGTTTCCAAATGAGTATAAAGCCTCCACGTGTCTAGGGTCAGGCACAGTGTCTCTACCAAATGGGAAGGACTTAGGCAAGATACAAAGGAAACAGAGGATCCCGCACAAGCCGCCATGTGTCAGTCTGGCGTGATTTCAAGAGCGAAAGGAAGGACCTAAATCTTTAAGATTCGTGAGGGTGCCACATGGATTTGGTATGGATAGAATCTTTTAAAAATTGCACGCCTGTGATCCTGATCTTGAGACAGCCATTTATTTTGACATGAAACTTGGAATTGGGTGGGAAAGGACTTTTTGGAAAGATCTCGACTCTGACTTCTCACCTGACAAAATTAATACCTCGGCCCGCCATTTTTGGGGCTGTCAAGTCCCTCACCTAACAAAATTTTTGGGGCTCTTTCTTTTTTAGTAAGGGGCTCTTTCTTGCAGTAAATCTCTTCATTGTTGCAGGTGGAATTCAATGCATTAGAGGGGTGGTTGGAGTAGAGTTATATTTTCCCTCTCTTTCTCTCTCTTTCTTCTATATATTGTAAAGGAGGGGCATATTCAAACAATTGGTCATTTTTTCTCTCCTTCCCCCCTCTCTCTATCTTCCTTAGGGTATAATAAAGAGTCTAAGCCTACTTTCATGGCTTTGTAAATGGAATTTCCTTTTCCATTTCCCACTGATGATGTACCATGTAAATTTTAGAGAAATAGAATCTGTTTCGTGATGCATCTATCCATCCTTGGCTCATTTTATTGTCTCTTCTTACCTCTCATCGTTACAAGGTACACTCTACAAATTCTAATGTTTATTACAGATTCTGGGATCCGTGCTTAATGGGTTTTGAAGTGGTGTTCTGTGTGAAATCTATCTCTGGTCCATAGTGCATCTTTTCCACCCTCTCCTATGCTCACCTCTCTCCACTTTAGGTAGTCAGATCTTTGACCAGCCACTTCTTTTTCTTGTGTATCACCGCTTAGTGTAGGATATATTTCACCCTCTCTCTCTCTCCATGTCTCCTTGGAATGGTTAGATTAGGATTACTTAGATTCTACCTGCACTAGAGTAGCTTATGGTATATAGATTAGGAAGAAAGAACTGACTTTCTCTTGAGGTCCATATCAAGGTTTGTAAGTACCACACCTTGAGAGATGGTCCAATGTTGTGCAATCACACTGAATGCCCCACTTCATAACAAGGCCATTTGGGGGTGCTATGATTCTGCACTAACAACAAGTTCAACATGAAAAGTGTTAGTTTCAACACAAAACAACATGGCAAAAGAGTATGACTAGTGTTACCCCTGCAGAGTAACTAATTGTCAATCAACGTCTTCCAACGGTGCACTAAATCAGAACTTGATGGTACAGACCTTTGGTATGTTCCAAAAACCTAGTCAAGAGGAAAATCAGCATCAAGAAGCTCAACAAGAGACACCTCCAACCAAAACTATGTTAGTTAACTGGAAAACAAAAGACTTATGTGGTGTTAACGAAGACCCTTCTCAAAGTATAGCTGCTAATACATAGTCAAACAAAAGGAATATTGGAGAGGGAAATCATCAAAATATGGTAATCCATAACCCTTTGTTACTCCAAAAGGTTTTGGCAATCAAGGTACAACTCCCAATGTACAGAGTTAGCCTAAGCCGCCTTCCAGACCCGCTCAGGCACCAGTTATAATGACCCATGTGCAAGATAAGAATGTGCAAGGAAAAGGGTAGCAAAAATATATGTCATCCCCATTTAACATCGTTGAGAGGATGAAGAGGAAAAATGTAAACATCTCGATGTGGGAGTGATTGGCTATCCCAGGAAAAAGAGACCTACTGCAAGCTGCTATGGAAAATTGGTCAAGATCAAATCAATCACCCAATCAGCAATCGAAAGTGCTTACCAATGTAGCTCAGCTTGAAGGAAATCATACAGATCACAAAGGTAAGAATCTAAAATCCCCTCCATTATATACTTCATTGATCATTAGGGACAAATTGGTACCTAATTTCATGATTGATTCAAGAGCAAGTAGCTCTTTAATGCCAAAACAAATAGCCGATCAGCTAGGTCTTCAATATGAAGTCATTTCTAGAGGTGTTGTATAGTTGGATGGTACAATAGTAACAAAGGTTGGGGTAATCAAATATTTGAGCCTCACATTGCATGCATGTCCCAATTTGACTATCTTGTAAAATGTATCAGTCATAGGATTTCCACCACACTTTGCATTGTGTTTGTCAAGGGACTTCACTACTAAAATTAGAGGTTATTTGTCTACTGATCAGTCACACATGTTATTTAGAACAAGATACAGAGCTAAGGATACAATCAAATCTGAGCCTATTGTAAAATTCTATATTGAGCCTCATACACAGAGTCCAATCAATGAAAATTGTTCATCCCTTGATCAAGAAGATTATCCAAGCACCCATGAAGCTGATACTAAATTTGGATATATTCTAGACTTGACCCTTGATGAATGGGCGAACAAGAGGCATTTTTTTTACCCTTAAAAGGAAATGGAAGAAGCAGAGCTAGGAGTATATTTCTTACATGAAGAGAATAATCCTCTTCTTTACATCACTAAGCCAGACCATAGGGATGATAATGAGGTATGATAGTTATTCTTTAATGGCTCATGAAGTAGACAAGGTGTAGACACTAAATTTAGGTCACACTCCCCTTTGGTTCCTCGAAAATAAGCATCCTTCATCACATTCACCTAGCCATGGCCCTCTTCACCCCACTAATATTAAATTAATTAATTTAATTAAATTAAAGCATTATCCTCACTATATTTATTATTTAAATATCTAATTTTAAATAATATCCACACATACAGTTCACTTAGACACCTCACCAAGCCAACTCAACCTAAGACCTATTCTTAGTAATTTGCCATAACTAATTAAGACTTACCCAAACCCTAACACTCAATGCCTACATTCCCTCTAACAACATTCTCGCATGCTCACAAGAATCTCCCAGTCTAATCCACAGGTTAATGACATGAGATCCAAGGAAATCAAGGGGATCTCCCTAGTTTAGTAAACCTAGGAAATCCCACCTTGACCAACGCCGGCTACCCCTAACCATCTCTAGTTAAGCCGAAGCTGCCGTCAGTTACCCTTTTAAGCCTAAAACAACCTTATTATCAAAGTTGAAAGTTGGAAGTGGGAAGCTAGAAGCAGAAGGTTGGAAAGCATTAACACATATCAGAGAGATGACACATCTTCAGAGAGCAAATTCCAGTGAGAATCCAGATGCAAGGAAGGAGATCAAACATATTTTTGTGCACAACCATCCCAGCCATGATCTGATCTAAGCAAGCAAATAGGAATGTACATGCAGTCCATGTAGAAGATTTCCTTTTGTTGGTGATCACTTGTAACCTTCAAACCTCTCATTAGCACCTCCATCCCTCACTCATAGGCATTCAAGACCGGAATCCAAGTGAGTATAATGTCATACTTTTCTAGTTTATTTCATTTCATCATCATTTTATCATCTATTGCTTACCTAGCCACCTATTGTCCTTCTCCAACATTCCCACCTCCATATACCCATTAAAACATCACCCCAATCACCCAATACCTCATCCCGACCAACCGAAGTCCTTTGTGTAATAAAAAAGGAGACCCAAAACTTGTTCTGTGGCATTTCAATATTTCCCTAGTAACTGGCACCAATTACACCTGACCGCCACCGGTTATCCTTAACCAACATCGGTCTCTGTATTTTCCCATATAGCCCAGAATAGAGAACTACCCACAAAATTTCATCTCACCCTCATCCACCTATGATCTACCTGAGACCTCTAACAAACCTACATAACCTAGAACCAATCATTTGACCTTTGAATTCTATTCTAGCTTGGCCTATTAGAATAGATCTATTTCTTATTGTGTTTTAAGTGAGATACCTAAATAATTTCAAATTACAATAGGATTTACTTTGTTTACAAAATTAATTTTTTTAAAATACTGGACTGATAGCCATCGAGGAAGTATCACACTTTCTGGATCTAGCATACACTAACCAGTTCATTGCCCATATTGTTTAACTCCTTCTAGTGGTCTTGTTTTGCATTAGAGGGAGTTCCTCCTAGCAAAAAGGAATATCTCATGATCAGCTATGGATTTGGAATTCATACACGCGCAACAACCCATCAATCATCATTTGAACAGGTATTCCTCCTATTCCTGTTACCCTATTTGTTTCGTCAACACTTCAAAGAAATTATCTAAGAAACAGGTGAAACATTTTGGCACGCTTGGTGGGACCCATCCAGGGTTCCTTGCATTTCATTCATTCCTAGGAAAAAATGTGTGTTTGTTTCCATTCTAAAAAGCATATACACTAATTTTCTTCCTTGGTAACCCAACTCTTCTTTCTATTCGCTCTAAAGGAAACTTTTCTTTTGGTGTAATTAAAAAGAACCATTTCTTCATGTTTTCTGCATTGTAGTGAAAGAGAATTCCTCTTCCTCTTCATCTTATTGTGTCATCCAATTTCACATCTCGATTTGGGCTTAAAAATAAGTGCATTGCGTTCTGATTTATCACATTAGCTCAAATTAATTATGGGCAACCTATATGCTAGAAGTCATGACCAGCTGATGGTCGACAAACGAATTGTAGAAAAGTGATTGTTTCCTTTTCTCTTTCTCTGAGTATTACCAAACCTCACAAAAATTCAAAATACATACATTCTTAAACAACATCCTACCTAGAAGAAGTTGTAAGTGATCACACAATCATGGCACAGTGGGCACCCAGCTCACTACTCTGTCAAGTCATACTTCAGAGGAAATCTTGTCCCCACAATAATATACCTGAAACCTCACCTTTTAGATCTCCTTCTTTGTAGGAAGCCATCCTCACCAAAAAACTCTATTTAACAATTCATGTGTCAGTCCCTAAATAGCATAAGATAAACAAACATAATACAAAGGGCACTCCTTGGATCACATTTTTTCTTATTGTTTCTACTTGGCTAGCATTTTGAGGTGAGAGATCATGTTCTTCATTTTTTTGTTCATCCTTGTATGCTCCTCATCACAGCTCATGTATTCCAGCTTCACATGAGGGTTCCTGGGCCATATCACCATCATTCTCAAAATTCTAGGTCTAATTCCACACCATATTTTCATTCATAACCACTTTTCTTTCATGACTGTTTCAATTTCATAGGAATCATCGTCGGTTACCCTCTGACCATCGTCGGTTATACCCAACCGACATCGGTTCCAGGTCCTTTTGCTAACCTACTC
This sequence comes from Taxus chinensis, assembly GCA_019776745.2. Taxonomy (NCBI): domain Eukaryota; kingdom Viridiplantae; phylum Streptophyta; class Pinopsida; order Cupressales; family Taxaceae; genus Taxus; species Taxus chinensis. The sequence continues at coordinate 820,672,131 of CM034147.1, forward strand.
AAAAGGACATTTTTATTCATTTTCTTCCACTTTTCACAGTCCCCATCACTACGATCATACCCATTAATGTTGTAAACATCATCAAATTTGGCATACTTTTCAGATTTCACCTTCTTCCTTGTTTTTTCACTCACTATCCATTTTCTACAGTGAGCAGCAGTGGTTACCCCTGACTAGCGTCGGTCTTCCCTAACCGGCATCAGTTAGCTTGTTTCACATTCCAACCACCATTTTGTACCTAATCCACTTTTTACCACTAGGTTCACCTGTTCCCGTTGTTCTCTGTGTCATTTACAAAGAAGCATACCTACCTGATTAGTACTGGTTCACATGGTATTGACCCAAAGACAAGAAAGAACACTCATATTTCATGCTAGTTGTCAACCACTCCCACCCAATCCTTCACAACCTTCAATTTTATCACCAGCCATGGAGCCCATCCAACCTATTACTATTGCTACTGGAGATGAGGAGTTCACACGACCCCTTGACCAAAAACCTTCTGCCTTGTAGTTCTACCTTCCCACTCATCCACTCGAGATGCCTTGGGTCAGTTGATATATGGCATGCCCGTATCTATCCCCAAAAATCTCACTCCCACTCCCGCATTGGCCCCATCTTGCTCTATGCTTCTCACATCTAAATTACCCCTTATCATTTTGTAGCCAGGTCCTATAGCTGCTATAACTATTATGTCTGCTAATTCCATGGCACCCGCTACATCCACCATACCCGTGACAACTACCCAAAACACAACATCATCCACTCTTAATGTCTCACACATACCTGTAGCTACATTACCACCTCCAGTGTTGGTGACCCCTACCCCATTTAAGAACATGGTTCTTTCCATTCCACAGCCATTAGCCCCTATTTCCACTAGGGTTACCATGACCCTTCCACCCCCATATACATACTATCAACAACCTCTCGTTTCATCCATTATACACACCGGATACGTAACCCCTATTTCACTACCTTCTTCTCAATCAACCTACATGGCATCCCCATATGCTAGAGTTCCACCCCTATTATATGCCCAAAACCAACCCTCTCACCCTGTAGGAGGCACCCAATCATCACAACCCACCAATGACCTAATTAAATTGATGTTGGACAAGATGCAAACATTGGAGGCCTCAGTTTCAGGCTCCCGCAACACTCTCACCTATGATAATAATTACAACGAACCAATTCACCCATCCATTCCTATCTGCTCATGCCCCATGCATTGGGAAATTCCTAAATTCAATCGTTTCAATAGCAAAGAAGACCCGCAGCAACATTTGCATTCGTTCAAACATGGATGTTATCAGATCCCTCATGATGATGCCTTGCTCTTGAGAACCTTTCCCATTTCCCTCACTGGACCTACATTAGATTGGTATAGTGGGTTACCAAGACACTCTATATTCTCATCCCAAGCCTTTTTGGATCATTTATCTATCAATATCGTCAAGTAGGTTACCATGAGCAATCTATACTCCACACGTTAGTATGAGGACAAATCTATAGCAAATTTTATCGCTCACTGGCATAGCCTGATCAACCAACTTGCCTTCCAACTGCCACAAACATAACTCGTCAATTTCTTCACATGGGATTGTGCTAGGCATATCTCACCAACCTTGCAGGTCTAAAAATTTCAAACATTCGACGAAGAGTTCACTATTGCATGAAAGTTAGAGATTTGGGCCGTCGAAGAGAAGAAAATCCAATTATGCAATAAGAATTTGGCATTCAAGTTGAATGATACCTCTTCTTATTCCAAAACATAGACCAATTATTCAAAAGCTAGGGGCACTGCTAATGCAGTGGTACTCAAGGCTAGCCTAGAACATCCATCAAATCAAGCTACCCCTTCATCTAATCTCTAACATGTCCATACTTTTCAATTCAGACAAGAGCAGTGGAAATATACCCGAATCGGGGAGCCTTAATTTTCTGTCTTAGAAAATCTTATCAAAGCCAGAGCCATCACTCTTCCACCCATAAAATAACACACTGATTTTGACCCTGCTCACCCCATGCCTTCATGGTATAAATAACATGATTTCTGTAACTATCATTGAGTAAAGGGTCATAGTAACGGTAATTGCATCACTTTTAAAAATATTGTCCAAGAAATTCTCAAGAAAGGTAAGTTAACCATGGATAATCTTAATGCACCTGCCAAAAAAACCTACACATCTTCAAGAAACCATTTCCCAACCATGCCCCTTCATCTGATCAAACTGGTGAGACCTCAACTGATGATACCCATACCTGCGAGGTCCATGCTATCTTTAATGACATACATGTCACCTCCAAATTACCTCACTTTCCTTCCATAGAGGAAATCCTTTCCCAAAATCCTCCTTCCACATCAAAACCAACCTCCCCTGTTCATTCACCCACATAAGAACATCTTTAATCTCCTTCATCACCTATGGAGGAATCTTCCACTAACATCGAGACCATCTTACCCCTAGCTTCTCTACTTAGAGAACCTTTACCAAAACTACCTCCTCCACCCACAAAGGAGCACCTATCCACTCCTCCACCCATAGAGGACCACCCATCCTCTCCACCTCCTATAATAGACCCAATTGAGATAACTTTACCTCTTATCTAGCATTCTCCATCAACTACCAAAAATCCTACAGACCTACTTTTGGGTCTCTTACCCACTAAAGCTGAAGCTATCCAGTTCCCCATATCTAAGACACATTTTATGGGAATTTCCATTAGGTCCTCACCAAATCCACCTACAGACGTTCCGTTTTCACATTTTGCCAATCAATTAGATTATGTGGATAGGGCTCTACTATGGGGGCGCCTTTTACTTCCTGTCTTAACACAGATGCAAAGATCCCTTGATGATACCTCTAGTCTCTACCAAAAAATATTTCGACCAATCAAACCAAACCCAACCACCTCTATCACAACTCCTTCCATGACATCTGTTATACCTCAAACCACACCCTTACCTATAACTCAACCTACAGCTAAACCCAAACCCATACCTACAACATTTACCTTGACTAAACCTATTACCACTTTACGGGTCACCTCGACCACCAGCCTTACTCATCCACCTATCAAACTGGATTTAGCTACATCCTCCAAAGTCAACATCACACCTACCCTAACACCCAAAAAGATGAACCAAACCCATCGACCTCATACCCCAGCTGTGATAGTCGCATCTGTACCTATCACGTCCGTCTTAGAACCTCAGCTACCCAACATGGTCAAGCAACCTCCACCCACCAATAAACCAAAAACACAATAGCCCATTCCTTCCTCACAAACTTCTGACCTACCCAGATGCCCAACCAAACTTACACCCACACCTACAGCCTCTTTACCACCCATACCTCCAATACCCTCATCTATTTCTTCACTACCCACTACACTTCATTTTGTGTCTCTCACACCCCAAGAACAACCCGTGTCATCTACCTTCATAGCACCTTCGTTATCCCCATGGGTAACTTGCCCTCTTCCTCCATCTAATTTTCCATCTAGACGTCATACACCCACATCAACTTTAGCAAAAAAGGTGCAACCCAAAAACAAAACTCCACTACCCCACAGGAAGGTAGTCAAAACAACCACACACCCTCCTACCCATCCATCTACTATACCCCTACCTAAACAAGCATGACTGACACCTAAAACCATACCAACACCAAAACCCATGGCTCAAACCCCTCCTCTTCTAAATACCATTCATATACAATAACCTACACCTACACCCAAACCCACGTTCAATTCCCATTGTGATCCACTAGCAGGGTCTTATGTCAAAATTATAACCAACCTCCTTGAGACTTCTATTATCACATTACCGCCACTTAGACCTTACGAACCCCTCAAACCCAAGCCAAAAGGGTTTGATGATACTAAAATTTACACATAGCATCATGTGCCAGGGCACAATGTGGAGAACTGTAAGGCCTTGAAAACTGTCCTTATCTAATTATGTCCACTAGAAACCAACTTTGACGACAACGACCTTCTCAACGAGGATCCTGCTACACAAACACCCATTCAAAAACTACCCACTCAACGACCACAACCTCCACCCTCATAGCTCCTAGAGCCACTCCCACGATTTGAAATTAACATGGTTTACATCAGAGAACTTGCCACACCACCACCCAAATGTCATTGTGCCCAACTCACCTCAGGGGGTTTTTCTCCTCCAGTAGGTTTTTTCCCATCGTGTCATTATACCACTCACCCTACACCTTCTCCATTTTCCAACTCCCTTCAAATCAACATGATACACGTCACTACACAAGCACAGAAGGGTACAGAAAAGGCAACTGACCCGCCCACCAATCCTATACCCAACATACCAACTGCACCCATACCTAAAATCATTATCTAGGGCCCCACGTACCCCATTTCCAATGGTGTCACACATCGCACCATGCTCAAACAATTACACCAATATCCCCTCAAAATGTCCCTATGTGACCTCATTCAAACCTCAAAATCCCATCGTTAAGCTCTCATGGACGTTCTTCAATCTATTGAGGTTTTACCCAATGAACCTACACCCGTAGCCTCCATTATAACACCCCATCATGTATCCTCTCTCACCAAATTACCATATTCATCTTCACCCCACCTTATTCACCAAGTGGCCTCCCTTAACTTCTCATAGGAAGAGATCGCGCCACACCACAATGATGACTTGGACCCAGCCCTCTTCATCTCTGTCCACATCGACGACATATGGGTACTGTCATCACCAATCCGGCACTATGATAATTCTCCACCGGGAACTCCTCGTGCTATGATTATTTACTAATACATAGCCTTTAGTTTGGTGGATGTAATTTGGAAACACAAAAACAAACATAACACAAGAATACCATAGACTATGATACGAAGGAATGATGATAAATATGAAATATAAGTGTAAATTATAATATCAAAATGAAATTGTTAGAATCTCACCCATGAGGTACTTCAAGTGTTACTAACTTCACTTGCCTTCCAACAATAACTATGGGAGAAACTTCACAATGGATTCTTTAACACATCTTCTAAATGATGGCTTTCTTTACACACTTACTCATACAATATTTCTTACTACTTCCTTTTGTGCTAAATGAGGGGGGTGGCCTCTTTATTTATAGAAATTTTAGGCTTATCCACCTTATTTCTAAGATAGGATAAGAAATCTCTTCCAGCCAATCATATTCCATGCCTAAACTCTTGCCTTTACATGTAGGATTATCTTCTAAGATAAGATAAACCTTATCATCTCACATGGGTTCCACCTTTTTAGACTATGGTGAAATCAAACTCTTGTTGACGGAACAACCAGTTTATGATTATGTTACTTATTATTGGTTTGTTTTATCAAATATTTGATTCCAACGTGATCAGTGTTAATGAACACTTAATAACCTATGATATAATGTTAGAATTTTTTGATAGTATATAAAACTACCAAGAACTAATTTTCTATTAATGTGTAATTTAGCTCTACATGCTACAAGTTCTTGCTAACATATTAAATTGCATAATTTAGAAATCCATATTTATTTCCTAAGATAGATCCAATAGCATGATCAGATGCATCAATATGGATGTGGAAAGGAAGGTTCCAGTCAGGTCCTCTCAATAAAGGAGAAGTAGTTCACATTTGTTTCAAATTTTGAAAATCATCTTCACAATGCTCAATCCAAACAAAATCAACATCCTTCCCTATTAATTCAAAAATTGGCACTGCAATCTTGCTAAAATCTAATACTATGAAAACCTTCTGTAATAACTAGCAAGCCTAGAAATATTATCACATCCTTTTATTTCTTTGTTGTTGGTAATATCGATTATAAAAAATAACTTTGTTGTAAAAACTTGAATTTCTTTAGAGGAAATATAGTGTCCCAAAACTATACCTTCAAATATCATCATGTAACAATTCTCATTACTTAAGGACTAATTTTTCTCTTTGCATATTTTCAAGAAATTTTCCATATTTTGGATAACTTCTTCAAAAGTGTTTCCATGTATCATGAATTCATCCATGTATACTTCCCTAAAATCATTTATCAAATCTTAAAATATACTCTAATACTGCCCTCAAGAATGTAATAGGTGCAATTACATCTGCCAAATGGAAGAACTGAATAGGAAAATGTTCCCCGATTGGCATTTGAAGTTATTTTTGTCTTGGTCCTCTGGTATAATCTAGATCTGATTACAACCATTATATCCATCAAGAAAAGAGAAATACATTTTACCAACTAAAGTATCAACTACCTGGTTGATGAAGGGCAATAGAATGTGATCTTTCTTTCATGTGCATTCATCTCCCTATAATCTACACATATCCTCCATTTTCCATTCCTCTTTGGCACAAATGAAAAAAATGAGATATCCATTGAATTTATGATATGGGGTATATAGATCCAGCATCTAAAAAATAATTCAATTATCCTTTTACAATATTTTTTAATGTTGCGTTCATCCTCGTATGTGTCTTCCTGATAGGTTTATAATTTTCATTGATATAAATTTTGTGAGTACAGAGCCTTGGATGAATTACATTAATATAACCATAATCCCAAGAAAAGGTTGTTTTATGTTTTTGAAGAAGAGAAATAAAAAAATTCTCTTGTTGTCTATTCAACATCTTATTTACGTTAAGTGGTCTTCCTTGTGTTATTTTCACTTCTTTAAAGAGATCCATCATTAAAAAAAATTATTTTTAACTTAATTTAGTGTGAAGTTATGGGGAAGAATTTGATGAATAATACTATTCTTACCTAGAGTATACATGGTGCTTTGCTGGGTAGAACTTGACTAAAAGTAAAGTTTAAACATCTTAATCTATCATCCACGTCTTCATTTCCTTTCTAAGTTTTTCTCTAAGATATTAGAGAGAACAATAAAGTTAGAAATCTTATTTTGGTTGAAGGACAATAAAGTCAGGCATGGCATTCCCAATATTCTACCCACCATGACTATGTCCTCAATGGACTCCTTCAGATCTCACTGTTGATTTATCTACATGTTATAAGACTATAGTTGTTGGCCATACTCCTACCAAATTTAGGTCATCCCATGATTTACTTGGTATTAACATTTATGGATTCCTCTTTTTCAATCAAAGTGTTCTTTATTGTAATTCTATTGATTGTAATGTTCACCAAGAGACTTCCTAGATATATATACTTGGGTAGAACTAAATTTCGAAGCATGATATCAACCAAATTTCCAATAACTTATCCAATATATGGATATTTTCTTCTTCTCCCTAGTTTTTTTATGCATAGATATTAAACCAACTTGTCATAAATGGGAATGTTCTTGATGGCTTGAATAAGTGTAATCTTCATGAAAATATGCTTCAGTTGATTTATAAAATTAGATTCAGAATCTGATTTAAGGTCAATATTATTTTTTTGCAATCTCTCTCAAAATGGTGGTTCTTTAGCTTACATCTTACCCTTGGTGGAACTCTATTTAGGTTGTTATGCATCATTTTCTAGCAACTATGGTTCATCTACAATCTCTGTAATGGTGGGTTTACTTGGTGGAGGAAGTGCTCTTCCTAAGTGAATATTTATATCATTAACATCAACTAAATAAAGTAGAGTATTGGGTTCAATAAGTGGTATAGACTGGCTGAGTATATTTATTGTTGGGGTTAGGCATTGGATGAGGTGGTAGTTGAGTAACCTTTGGTTGAGAGATAGATTGGGGGTTCAACATAAGAGCTCGTTGCTATGGATAATGAGGTTGAAGGTAGTATTTCTGGTATTTAAGAGATGGGTTGGTCCATTATTTCCCTCCTCTCCAAGGCTGGTGCCATATAGAAGGGGGTTGCTACCATTTTTAGCTTGAAAACTGAGGTTTAAATTATTGTTGGTATTTTCTAGGGTATGGAACCCATCCTTTCTGATTATTATCCCAAGTTTGGGGTTACATATGTGAATTATTAGCCTAATTTAAAGAAATGGCATAGGATCTTGAGACATACCTCCTTGTATTAGTGGCTATGGATTTCTTTTAGCAACATAGAAGATTTAACCATCCTCTATTTCTATCATCTTGAATTCTGGTTCAACCTCATTTTTGTGTGCAATGTTAAATAATCTCCTACATCTGTAATCATCATTTTTTCTTTTACATACATATAATAACTTCTTAAGTGTTGCCTTTCCATCTTCCTTCTTCTTCTTGGCATGTAAAGCATCAACCTAGGTTTCCATGTAATTGACTATCGACTTTTTCATGTTTATAAACATATTTACAATCTCTGATTGGGATATGTCCTCAATCTCTTTTGTGGCTCAGCCAACTTTTGATCTAGCACTCCTTATTATCTTTATGGTTTCTTTAGAGTAATTATTTCAGGATTCAAAAATCTCCTTGAATGTAGATTTTGAGATATCTCTAACTCCTATCAGGTCCAAAACATCCCTATCATCCTCACCGAGTCCCTTTTCAGAACATAAATTTGAGGGACTCATGAGTTAACCTTGTGTACCTTGACTTTTTAACACGGAATAGGAATATTTCTAGGTAATATTTTAGTCACTCATCTTCATGTTTTTCCATCTTGAAGTGTTCATCACCTCCTTTTATACTTGGTCTATAGTATTTTTGGTATTTTAATACGAACTTAATTTCATCTACTACCAGGTAGTCACATAATCTCTTTCTTAACCCATAAACCATATCAAGGTTGCATCTTTGAGTTAAGTAGGAAACATATTTATCTTATGTGTATCTATGGTGTAGTCATAACTACTACATAAAATGTCACACAAAAATAATAAATTGTCTGAGTCTTCAGTTATGTATCCATGAAAGTTAGGAAGGGCTAAGGGAGAAATGTTCTTCATCACAACATGATGATTATTATTGGATATTGGGAACTAAAAGGTATTTTCCCCTTATTCAACATTTTGATTTAGTTCTTCTGCCATAATTGGTTGATCAGGAACAACTTCGCAAATCTCACTTGGAGTGGGATATTTTAACAGAAAGACTTGTAGAAAATAAGACATATCTTCTTTAGAATCAGATGAATAAATGTGTTATTTCAGGATTGGGTAATAATCTACCATGGGAATCTCTTGGATGGTGCATGCATCAACTAACTCAACTCAATCAACATACATTAGTGGGAGGTTTTGAGGTGGAATTTATAAACCTAAACTATTTCTAAGGAATGAAAAAAACTCTAAAAACCCAATAAATTTGGAGTATCCCTCATAATGGTGATAAAATAGTGGTACAAATTAACTTGAAATAATTAAAATGTTGTTCATTAATTCACAGTCATTTAATCATCAAACAAAGGGACACATAATTTAAATAACGTTAGTTTGGTATGCACATTTATAGAGAATTTAGGAGGTATGGAAATAAATAACTATTACTATAATGCTTGAAAGTATACAAAAACATAGAATTGAAATAAAATGGTTTCTAGTGACTATTACTAAGACAAGGTTTGTAAATTCAAAATGTAGATAAAGAAAATAAATTTCTTCCTAGTCTAATCATGCAATAAAATGGAGTAAAAAAAGCTATGGAGGGGTTTAGAAGACCACAAGTGGGCCCAACCTTGGCTGCTAATCCCTCCTAAATATTATAGCTAAAGGATACTAAATAGAACTCAAATAGTTTATTAAATTGGCATGAATATTACATCTAGGAACAAAACAATCTTTCTATATCTTCATATCTTATATTCTCTATTTTCTTTCTCATCTAGAGAGATTTATATCATTAGAAAATTTTGTTTATATTTCTCATTTACAACAAGACATGAGAAGAAGAATTCAACTTAGAGTTGAAACAAAATAAGTAAAATATTCTCAATAGAATAAGTGGAAGATATCAAACAGAAAAACAAGAGATTCAACACATGTAATGGAGCTGATCACAGGTGTTTAAATATCATACACATAACTCAACTAATGGACAAACTCCTTAGATCATGAGTTAACTCAAAAAATAAGTTCTTCAACAGTCTGTAATGAATGACCAGATCCAAGGTTGAGTTATCTCCCAGTTCGAACTACAATATTAATTTGTAACTATTCATTCAACGACACATACATAATTGAGTGTCATTTTTCACATTCTAAGAGATCTTCATAACATGGATTCTTTGTTGTAGTTGATTCCTTTTGGTTGTGGATACATTGTTGTGGATATGTCCCTTACTGTAGGTGAGTTGTTACGAATGATTCCTTTGGTGCATTTATCAATTTTATTACAAACAAGAGTGGAATCACACATACCATTATTCAAACAACTTATTTAACTCATAATAATAAATGCACTAGTTTTGTCAGTTTATTGTCAATAACTATCAATCTTGATTCGAAAAAAATAAATAAAAAAAATTAATCCCAAATACCAGCCTCATACTGAAACAAAAACTATGTCTAGAATTTACTTAACTCCTATGGTAGGTCACATAGTTACCTCTCCATAAATTTTTTAATTTTATTTTCATGCATCCATAAATTATTATGCCATATAAGGTTATTTGGAGTGTCTTAGCTTTAATTGATGTCAAACGTATATTAATTTGTCATCGAATGCAAAGCCTATGGCTCTAGCATGAACGCATTTCAGAGGGTGATGTGGAATATAATATTAGTAATGAGGTTCCTTCCATGCTCTTTCTTATTATATTTATGTATATTTATACCTAATGGAAAATACTTCTTTAACAATGTAATAATAATGGTAGCACTAGAAGAAGCTTTAATAAGTTTGTAATAGACTATATACAATATTGGTATGGATGGTCCTATTGAATTCAAAATTGAATTAATCATTCTAGATAAACTATGATGTCACATTCTTCCTTATTATTTCTCTTGCTACAAACATCTATTGTGGGCATTGTTTTAGTAAAAAGAGATTCAAATATAGGCAGATGTATTCACAACTATTGTCTTCAAGAAAATTTGACCTACATGCCGCACTTTTATTATATTTCCATACCCACCACATATGTTGTTACCTCAAAGTACTTGAAAGTAATATGATTTCTCTTCCACCTCCTCTTGAGATAGATCCTAATAGGCCTTTGGCAACATATTTTATGAACATGCACATTATGAATATTCACCAACTAGTAAGAAAATTTCCATCCTCCCTTCACTTAAGGAATGGTTTTTTTCTTTCATGTTATGCATGTTGTATTCTACTAATTTGAAATGGTATCTACACATCAGAGAAGATGTTTTTCCGTGTTTGGGTTTCACTGGTACCTTAACCAGATAAAATATTCATATAATTTATGCCTCCATAGCTCTCAAAGTTATGTTACCTAAATAAATTTTTTTATATAATTGAATTAAGCTACTAAAATCTAATATTTGCATAAGGCTTGACCCAAAATTTTCATTTACCAAAGAAGAGACCAAATATTTGTAAAAAAAAATTATTTTTCTTTTTTGCATTTGCAGTGTGGTGGGAGCATTTTTCATTGTGTTAGGTTTTTATGTTATGATTTGGGCCGAATAAAAGGATACCCTTAGTACTAATAACCTGTAAGGTATAGACCATGTTAGCTATCCATCAAAAAAAATTCTACGAGAAACTATATTTATGAACAATTGTTTTCTTCAAAAGTACTTTAACATCGTTCGTTACATTATGATATATCTCAGGAAATAATTACCTCAATGTCTTACATAATATGAAGTTTCTCCTTTTTGAACTATAGGACCATTATTGTCAAGTCATTATTTGAAAGTAAAATTTCCCATTTATTAAGAAAGTCACTTTCCTCTTCCTTGGTCTTCTCCAGAACCCTTCATTTCCATCTCTCTTCCTTTCCCATTGTTTTTCTCCCACCAATTTGACTTCCCCACTAGAACCCCTTTGACATTTGCATCGTACAATTCATGTATGATTGTTAGTTAAAATACACCTAAAATTCCATTCTAGAGTTTTTTTCATTAAAATTTAACATGGATTGAAATAATTTAAAATAACAAGGTCATAAAAAAGGTAATAAATAAATAAATTTAGAAAAGATATAAGAAATTTTTTTTGGGGGGACCTGATGGGAGAAAGAGCATATCCAATTCATTCAATGTGTGTCATTACAAACAAGAGTGCAAAGCCTTATAAAGGTTGCGGGAGGTGAGAAGGAGAGAGAGGACAGTTATAACTATTTGGAAGACATTTAGACATTGAAATAATAACTGGTTATAGCAAAAGTCTCTTTTCTTTTTGTGGTAAAGTAATCATAGCGTATACTTATTGAAATAATAAACTTGAAGGAGTAATATCCCTCTCTTAGTTTATTAACTAACTTATTCAAAATTTATTAGAGAAATAGATATGTAAACAAATAAGTATAGATGTATTTACAATTATAAAATTAATTAATTCTTTCTTCAAACACAATTTCATAACATATATTGATGGAGAGATATGCCCAAATGAAAATATATCCAGTCCATTTCTCCCTTAAAGTTATACAACAATAAGAGAATCATTGTATCTTATTAATTTTGTTTATACTACCATTACAATACTAAAATTGTATATATTAGTTTACATTTTTCATACTACAACACCAATCAACATAATAAGGAAAGCATTTTCTTTATTTTTTGCATCTTTTCATAATTCTCAATAATATAGAACAACATTAGGTAAATCAAGGAAGTAACAAAGAGTAAAATCCTTCATCACATTACAAAAAACTAATCACGAAAAAATGGTGAAGAAGTTCATTGTAAGCTCAAAAATAGATGTATTACCTCAAGGGTCCATTAAAATACAATTATAGACCATACTCTCCCAATCCATATCTAATTGATACAAAGGTCACTATTAAATAATTTGCATTTCCACATTCCCACTAAAAAACAATACAAATAACTAAAATTCAAGGATAAAAAAAGTGTCAATAAAGTGATAACAACATGCTCAAATTTTAAGCCTTTCCTAAATGAAGCAACCTCCATAAAACTTTCTTCAAAATAGATAGAAATTCAATTTAGCCAAGCTCCAAAACAACACAAGAGAAAGGTCCGATAAAAAAAATTTCAATAAACCCAAACAAATATGATCAAGATAAGAAAAACATATAACATCAATCATAAGGGTCACACCCACCAAGGAATGAAGAATAATGAAAATGGGAAGAGGGGAGAGGGGTCACCAAAATGAAAATATATAAGTATTAAGAGTGCCAAAAAATCCTCAAAGTAATGTCCCAAGAAACCATCAGTATCTTCTAACCCTTATACCTCCATTTTCTCCTCCTTGCCAAGATTTTCAAGCATTGCAAGGCTTCCTCTGAAAGGATAGGAGAAGATTCTCAATTGAAATGGGAATGCCTCTTATTTCATCAAATGAAGGGAGTGATAAAGATAACATTCATGGCTTTCCCAAGAATTGATGAGAATAAAGATCCCATTCCATTCCCAAAACCCACTCCAAATCCACACCCTATTAGGGGTTGAGGAGAAAATAACGCCAAACATAAAATTTTAAAACAAAGTAATATCCCAAGATATAACAAAATCCCCAAATCGAACAAAAAAATCTTAATTTATTAACGACACACAACATTCACACACATAAAAATTAATTGATAAACCAAAATGGAATAATGAGTAATGCCTACCTCACACTTCAACAAAAATACCACAAGCTCCAAGCTCTTTTACTCCAGACGCTCCTCAGGCTATTCCCTCCAAAGGATCTTCTCCAAAAATAATCCACTCGAAAGGCTCCCAACTATCCAAAATCAAGGAAGATATAAAAAACCCTCCATATCAAAAACCCATGAGAGGGTGACATGTGTCACTCTTCTAACTAAACAAACCATTCAAGTCACCCATGTCACTTTACAAATTCCCTTCAAAGAATAAAACCAAGGGGAAAAACATCTAAGTTATCCCCCAAAGCCCCTGACAAAATTCCAATGTCACCCATGTGAGAAAAGAGGAGAATGTTTTGATGGTGACTTATGAAAAGGTGGAGTGATAAAAATGCCTTTTTTGTTCACAAAAAGCTTGCCCTAGCTATGGGTTAGGTCCCAAGCACCATTTTTAAGGTAAGGGAGACCCTCCCCTTTACATATATGCCTTTAAAAATGCCCTTTTTCATAAAATTTGGGATTTGAGAGTTGAGTGGGATAATCAAGTGAAAATGCTCCCCACAAAAATGATTTGTTACTCCCAAGAGATCCCTTAAAAAGTTTTAGCGAATTAAAACACACTAAAATCAAATGATCAAAATTTACCACATTAGCCCAAACAAATCCAAATTAAACGATAAATAAAGTAAAATTAATTTTATCATGGTGCTCAAGGGTAAGAGGTTAATAAAATGATTTAATATAAGTTAAATACAATGGTAAAATAAAATCCTCAGAGTTTAAATAAAGACAAAAAAACTACAAGGATTTAAATAGGGATCGGGAAAGATATTGTTATCCAATTTTTCCCCTCAGGAAAAATTGGAAAAACACAAGACCCCAAAAATAAAATGGAGGGATCATTTCAGCCATGGGATCTCACATTTCAGGCTCAAGCTGAGCAATTTTTTGTGACGTGGAAGCATTTGGATTCGGCGGGAAAAATTTCTTTATTAGGAGGCTCAAAAGATCCGAAGGACATCAAAGTACGAAGCCCGAATATCAGACTTCGGTAGTTTAAGAGTTCAGAGTTGGTAGCAGGGTCGAGTGGTGAATAGTACCATGTGGGAGGAAAAATGAAAACTGAAACCCGAAGTCTGTATTTCAAACTTCAAGGTTTCAGAATTTCGGAGGTTTCATATGCCATGCAGGGGGAAAAGGTCCAAAACCTGAAGTAATAAATTTGGACTTTGGTATTTTGAGCTTTTGGAGATATGTGATGACCAGATGGTTCAAAAATCCTAAAACCCAAACCCTTGAAATCTTGAAACCTAAATTCTGTAAATCCCCTAAAACTGAAGTCTTGAAATCCTCAAAATATGAAAGACAAATCCTTAAAACCTTAAGGATTGAAACCCATAGTACTAATTTCAGACTTTGGGGTTTCACGGTTTTGGAGGTTTCACGAGCTCATGGTGAACAATGTCACACAATATAATTTTTATTTTTGAAACCCAAAGTTTTAATTCCAGACTTCAAGGGTTCGGATTTTTGAATGTTCAATGAGAAAAAAGTGATGAATAGTAACGACAATCTCCAAAGCATAAACTCTTGAAGCTCTGAATCATAAAAATATGAAATTTTTTATTTCAGAGGTTGCGATGCATTTTTGGAGTGTTAAAAGAGGGAGATAAACATTCCCATTTACTGCAGTATGACACCCTCGTCTTCACATGGCCATAATGTTTTATTGAGAGCTCAAATTTTCACAAAAATAGGACTTTTTGGAAAGCTCTCATTTTTTGCTATATAATCCACCATTTAAGTAAGACTAAGTATTTTAAAATTAATAAATAAATTCTTCTAGTTTAGAAGGTGTTTCAATATTTCTCACCTACTAAAATCATGAAGGTATGGGCTTCCTTTCTTCCCCAACAAGGCAAATTACATAGATGTATGGGTTTTGCAGTGGCACTCATCATTGTTGTAGGTGATTTTAATGCATTTTTGGGTGGTTCAAGAAAGATTTCAAATTCCTCTCTCTCTTCTCTCATTCTTCCTATACATTGTAAGTAGGGGCTCATTTCAAAAGGTTAAATAATATTTCTTTGCACCCTCCCTTCTTCTCTTGTCTGTAAGTGAATTTATGGAGTTCAAACTTCCCATTCAAGATGTAATGAAAATGTGTGTGTATTTTCCATTGTAATTCACTATATCAAATCTATGGAGCAATAGTACAAGTTTTTTGATGAATTTCAACCCCCTCTTGGGTTCACTGTATTCTCTTGATATGTCATTGCAATTTTGATTAACTATGCATGTTAAATTGTGTTTCATATTTAATGTTTTGTGTTTAATGTTGAATGAATTCATTGCAATTGGTTGACTTGTGGTGTTTATTCATCCCCTTCAAAAATATTGGTTTTATCTCCATGGAAAGAAGGTGTTAGACATTCCTTTTGGTGGATCACCTCTTGTAGCTTAGGTTCAATTTATTACAATCCTGTTAACCTTTTATCCTTGGTAATTTAGAGTAGATTTTAGGATATATCCTCTATAATTTGAGTATGTCATCACAATAGAGGTATATGAATTGGTATTCATTTGGAGAGATTTATGAATTTCAAAGTCTCATACTTTGGGAAAATCTCCATGCTACACAATCACACTGACAATTTCAATATATTGAGTTGCAAATAATTAGGGGTGTTATGATTATGCATCAACAAATATCTTAGGTATCTTTCGTAATGCCAACACTAAGTCCCATGTTCACCAAGTCGTGTAACCTACAATCTTTCAAACTCGAGTAAAACCTCAAATGTGCTTAACATGATAAAATACCAGTATACATCATTATGAAAATAAACTAGATATTATATTAACTGAATAAGTTTTCACCACATCTATTTACCAACAATACATAAAAACATGATCTAATATCAACAATATACAATCAAAATCAAGATCATCAGTAAACTCCATATACAAACATAATTTATCAAATCTCATTATCATAATACCAACATCTGAATCAACATGAATTGTCAAAAAATTATTAATATCAAATAATGTATTAATAGTTCCCTCTCATAGTAAAAATTTCATATACCATATGATGATAATCATCGTAATAACTAATAAAAACATAACAAAATCAAGTATAGAATGTCTCATATGTGATCTCAAACTAATCAGATGAGCCTTCATGTTATAGAAAGAAATAGAGAAAAGTACTCACTACATAAAAAGTCTTACCAAAAATCTTGATTTGAACAGGCCCCATCAATTGTCCACCTCGTGTTGTTTTTTGGATCCTCTAACCAACTCTTTCAAAATCCATGAACTAAATTACTCTAGTTATTTTCTTCACCAATATGCTTTTAGATTAGTGAATTAGATAGGATTTACATCTTCCTTATTAAAAAATTACACAATACAAGACATACTGAAAAAGATATTTCTAATTACATCCTATAAGAAGCACAATGTTAATAATTACCGCCATAGTTGTTGATCAGTTCCACTTGATCTCGAACAACATCTGAAACCACTACCATTAGAAGTTTCCCTTGAAATTACCCAATTTTTCATAGAATGCAAATGGGCGAGATGCAGACATTGGAGGCATCAGTTCCAGGCTCCTACAACACTCTCACCTATGATGAGATTTACAACGAGCCAATTGACCCATCCATTCCTATCCGCTCATGCCCCTGTGAATTGGGAAATGCCTAAATTCAATCGTTTAGATAGAAAAGAAGACCCACATCAACATTTGTGGTCATTCAAACATGGGTGTTATCTAATTGCTCATGATGATGCCTTGCTCTTGAGGACCTTTCCCATGTCCCTCACTAGACCTGCATTAGATTGGTATAGTGGGTTACCAAGACACTCTATATTCTCATTCAATGAGGTAGCCTAAGCCTTCTTGGATCATTTCTCCATCAATATCATCAAGAAGGTTACCATGAGCGATCTATACTCCACACATCAGTATGTGGACAAATCTATAGATAATTTTGTCACTCACTGGCATAGCGTAATCAACCAACTTAACTTCCAACTGCCACAAATAGAACTCAACGAGCTCTTGACATGGGCTTGTGCTAGGCATATCTCAACAACCTTGCAGGTTTAAACCTTCCAAACATTCAATGAAGAGCTCACTATGGCATGAAAGTTATAGATTCGGGCTTTTAAAGAGAAGACAAGCCAACTACGTAATAAGAATTCGACATTCAAGTCGAATGATACCTCTTATTATTCCAAACCACAAACCAATTATTCAAAAGCTAAGGGCACCGCTAATGCAGTGGTACTCAAGGCCGGCCCAGCACATCCATCAAATCAAGATACCCCTTCATCTAATCTCTCACCTATCCAGACTTTTCAATTCAGACGATAACAGCGGAAATATACCCCAATCGGGGAGCCTTACTCTTCTCTCTTAGAAAAGCTTATCAAAGCTGGAGCCATCACTCTTCCATCCATAAAATCACACACTCGTTTTGGCCCTGCTCTCTCCATGCCCACAAGGTATAAAGAACATGATTTCTGTAATTATCATTGAGTAAAGAGTCATAATAACGGCAACTGCATCACTTTCAAAAACATTGTCCAAGAAATTCTTGAGAAAGGTGAGTTAACCATGGATAATCATAATGCATCTACCAAAAAAAACCTACACATATTCAAGAAACCATTTCCCAACCATGCCCCTTCATCTGATCAAACCAGTGAGACCTCAACTCATGATACCCATACCCGTGAGGTCCATGCTATCTTTAATGACATACCTGTCACCTCCCAATTACCTCACTTTCCTTCCATAGAGGAAATCCTAGCCCGAAATCCTCCTTCCACATCAGAACCAACCTCCCCTATTCCTTCACCCACAGAGGAACATATTTCATCTCCTTCATCACCTACGGAGGAATCTTCCACTAACATCGAGACCATCTCACCCCTGGGTTCTCCACTTAGAGAGCCTTTACCCATAGTACCTCCTCCACCCACACAAGAGCACCCATAACCTCCTCCACCCATAGAGGAGCACTCATCCTCTCCACCTCCTATCATAGATGTAATTGAGATACCTTTGCCTCTTGGTGAGATTTATCCATCAGCTACCCAAAATACTACAGACCTACTTTCATCTCTCTTACCCACAAAAGATGAGGCTAGCTAATTCCCCATCTCTAAGACACATTTTATGGGAATTTCCATTAGGTCCTCACCAACTCCACCTACATACGTTTCGTTCTCACATTTGGCCAATCACTTAGATTATGTGGATAGGGCTCTACTATGGGGGCACCTTTTACTACCCATCTCAAGACAGATGCAGAGATCCCTTGATGATACCTCCAGTCTCTACCAAAAAATATTTCGACCAATCAAACCAAACCCAACCACCTCTATCACAACTCTTTCCATGACACCCATTATACCTCAAACCACACCCTTACCCATAACTCAACCTACACCTAAACCCAAACCCAAACCTACTACATTTAGCTTGACTAAACGTATTACCACTTTAGGCGTCACACTGACCACCACCCTTACTCATCCACCTATCAAATTGAATTTAGATACATCCTCCAAAGTCAACATCACACCTATTTTGACACCCAAAAAGAAGAACCAAACCCATCGACCTCATACCCCAGCTACGCCAGTCACACCTGTACCTTTCCCGTCTATTTTAAAACCTCAGCTGCCCAATATGGTCAAGCAACCTCCACCCACCAATAAACCAAAAACATAACAGCCCATTCCTTCCTCACAAACCTCTAAGCTACCCAGATGCCCAACCCAGCTTACACCCACACCTGCAGACTCTTTACCACCCATACCTCCAATACCCTCAGCTATTTCTTCACTACCCACTACAATTAAGTCACTTTCTCTCACACCCCAAGCACGACCTACGTCATCTACCTTTACAGCACCCCTTTATCCCGGTGGGTAACTCGAGCTCTTCCTTCATCTACTTTTCCTTCTAGACCTCGTACACCCACATCACCTTTACCCAAGAAGGTGCAACCAAAAAACAAGACTCCACTACCCCATAATAAGGTAGTCAAAACGACCACACACCCTCCTACCTGTCCATCTACTATACCCCTACCTAAACAAGCACGACTGAAACCTAAAACCACACCAGTACCCAAACCCATGGCTCAGCCTCATCCTCTTCTAAAGACTATTCCTCAACAATCACCTACACCTACACCCAAACCCACATTCACTTCCCATTATGATACACTAGCAGGGTCTTATGTCAAAATTGTAACCAACCTCCTTAAGACTTCTATTATCACATTACCACCACTCAAACCTTACAACCCCATCAAACCCAAGCCAAAAGGGTTTGACAATACTAAAATTTACAGATACCATCATGTGTAAGGGCACGATGTGGAGAACTGTAACGCCTTGAAAACCGTCCTTATCTAATTGTGTCCACCAGAAACCAAATTTGATGACAAGGATCCTACTACACCAACACACATTCGCACACTACCCACTCAACGACCACAACCTCCACCCTCATAGCTCCTAGAGCCACTCCCAAGATTTGAAATTAACATTTTTTGCATCAGAGAACTTGCCACGCCACCACCGAAATGTCCTTGCTCCCAACTCACCTCACGGGGTTTTTCTCCTCCAGTAGGTTTTTACCCATCATGTATTTATAACACTCACCCTATACCTTATCCATTTTCCAAATCCCTCAAATCAACATGATACACGTCACTACACATGCATATAAGGGTACAGAAAAGGCAACTAACCCACCCACCAATCCTATACCCAAAATACTATCTACATCCATACATGAAATCACTATCTGAGGCCCCACATACCCCATTTCTAATGGTGTAACACATCACACCATGCTCAAAAAATTACACCAATATCCCTCAAAATGTTCCTATATGACCTCATTCAAACCTCGGAATCCCATTCTCAAGCTATTGTGGAGTTTCTTCAATCTATTAAGGTTTTACCCAATGACCCTACCCAATAGCCTCCCTTATCACAACCCATCATGTAGCCTCTCTCACCAAATAACCATCTTCATCTTCATCCCACCCTATTCACCAAGTGGCCTCCCTTAGCTTCTCAGAGCAAGAGATCACGCCACACCAAAATGATGACCTAGAGACAGCCCTCTTCATCTCTGTCCACATCGATGACATATGGGTACTGTCATCACCAATCCACCACTATGATAATTTTCCACTAGGAACTCCTCGTGCTATGATTATTTACTAATGCACAACATTAGTTTGGTGGATGTAATATGGAAACACAAAAACAAACATAACACAAGAATACCATGTACTATGATACAAAGGAATGATGATAAATATGAAATATAAGTGTAAATTATAATATCAACATGAAATTGTTACAATCTCACCCATGAGGTACTTCAAGTGTTACTAACTTCACTTGCCTTCCAACAATAACTATGGGAGAAACTTCACAATGACTTCTTTAACACACCTTCTAAATGATGGCTTTCTTTACACACTTACTCATATAATATTTCTCACTACTTCCTTTTGTGCCAAATGAGGGGGTGGCATCTTTATTTATAGAACTTTCAGGCTTATCCACCTTATTTCTAAGATAGGATAAGAAATCTCTTCCAGCCAATCATATTCCATGCCTAAACTCTTGCCTTAAACTCCACATGTAGGCTTATCTTCTAAGATACGATAAACCTTATCATCTCACATGGGTTCCACCTTTTTAGACTATGGTGAAATCAAACTCTTGTAGATGAACAACCAATTTATGATTATGTTACTTATTATTGGTTTGTTTATCAAATATTTGATTCCAGTGTGATAAGTGTCAATTAACACTGGATAACATGTGATATAATGATGGAATTTGTTAATAGTATATACAACTACCACAAACTAATTTTCTATTAATGTGTAATTTAGCTCTAAATGCTACAAGTTCTTACTAACATATTAAATTACATAATTCAAAACTCCATCTTTTTTTCCTAAGATAGATCCAATAGCATGATCAGATGCATCAATATGGATGTGGTAAGGAAGGTTCCAGTCAAGTCCTCTCAATATAGGAGAAGTATTTCACATTTGTATCAAATTTTGAAATCATCTTCACAATGCTCAATCCAAACAAAATCAACATCCTTCCCTATTAATTCAAAAATTGGCACTGCAATCTTGCTAAAATCTTATATGGACCTTTTGTAATAACTAGCAAGCCTAGAAATATTCTCACATCCTTTTATTTCTTTGTTGTTGTCAGATTGATTATAACAAATAACTTTGTTGGAAAAACTTGAATTTCTTCAGAGGAAATATAGTGTCCCAAAACTATACCTTCAAATATCATCATGTAGCAATTCTCAGTACTTAAGGACTAATTTTTCTCTTTGAATATTTTCAAGAAATTTTCCATATTTTGCATAGCTTCTTCAAAAGTGTTTCCATGTATCATGAATTCATCCATGTACACTTCCCTGAAATCATTTATCAAATCTGAAAATATAATTAATACTGCGCGCTAGAATGTAGTAGGTGCATTACATCTGCCAAATGGAAGAACTGAATAGGAAAATGTTCCCCATTGGCATGTGAAGTTATTTTTGTCTTGGTCCTTTGGTATAATCTAGATCTGATTACAACCATTATATCCATCAAGAAAAGAGAAATAAATTTTACCATCTAAAGTATCAATTACTTGGTTGATGAAGGGTAATAGAATATGATCTTTCTTTTATGTTGCATTCATCTCCCTATAATCTACACATATCCTCCATTTTCCATTCCTCTTTGGTACAATGACAAAATGAGATATCCATTGAATTTATGATATGGGTTATATAGATCCAACATCTATAAAATTCTTCAATTATCCTTCTACAATATTTTTAGTGTTGTGTTCATCCTCGTATGTGGCTTATTGATAGGTTTATAATTTTCATTGATATAAATTTTGTGAGTATAGATCCTTGGATGAATTACATTAATATCACCATAATCCCAAGAAAAGGTCGTTTTATGTTTTTGACGAAGAGAAATAAACAAATTCTCTTGTTGTCTATTCAACATCTTATTTACGTTGAGTGGTCTTGATCTGAACACGTGTGTTGTAGTTTTTTCACTTTTAAAAGTTTCCAAAGATCTAAATTTTCTTAACCAATTTTAAGTATTATAAACTCCAAAAATTGATTAAATTCTAATTATTATACATCCCTACAAGTCCAAAAAACTTGTGTAGCAAATAAATAATCAGAAAACTGAAAAAACAATCAGATAACAAATGAGATTGTTTACAGGTGGTTCGGAAATTCCTACGTCCCCAGGTTCAGATTGAACTGATCCATTAATAATATTGAAATGTAAGTACAATAACTCTTACAAATAACCAATAATGAATCACAACCTGCAATTGAGCTGATCAATGTCCCAATAACTCTGTAAAATAGCAGAAACTGTCCCAAGAATGATCTGTAACTCCTACAGTGTTTTCACAGTGTGATCTCCCTGCAACTATGTTATAAAAACACCTACAAATGGAGATTTAAAAACATTCGATGAAAACAAATCATATATCTGAGAACATCTCTGAATTCTGAACACTTTTTATGTTTGCACCAAGTCACAATTTGGACTAGAAGTGCATTGAAATTCATGTTTTCCAACTAGCTGTCTTGTAGATCCCAATTAAAAACTGCATTCAAAGCTTCCAAAAATAGGTTAAAAATCAACAAAAAACATCAAATCTTACATTTTTGGAATCTTCTTAGAATTTCCTTCATTTCATATTTTTACTCCGAGTTCTCAATCTGAGTGCAAGGCCTTCAAAAATGGCATTTTCTGAAAACTGCCTCCTTCTCCTCCTTTGCACAGACCTGAATGCTATTCAAATAAAATAAAGTTCCTTTTATATTGTTTCTAAGCCTCCTAGCATACCGGCTGGGTGCTTATCTTTTTACACGGCCCACCAGGGTTCCATTCTCCTCCCCATGCATTTGACTTATCTCTTAGGGAACAATATCCCACATTTGGAACATTTTAAAGTGGAGGAGGTTTTAAAAAGGTAGGCAGTGCATTGTTTAAGTGGCTTAAGAGCCACCTTAGCCATGGGAAGTGGGCACATTTGTTGGTTGGAAGGATGGCGCATGGATAGACATAGCCATAGTATTTTTAGGCGCCTAGAATAATGTCAAATATAATGCGTGGAATAGATAATATGGATTTGGATTAAATGCGTGGAATATGGAAAGTGGACTTACCAAGTAAATATAATTTCGACCCATGTAATGTGGTATGGAAATAATTAACTTGGTCAATAGTATATATTCCACTTGTCGTCTCACGATAGGCAAATCGAACCAACCATTTCATGATTGTCAAAGACCGGTGGATAAAACCCCTTCAATTTTTGCCAAAGGCTTTTGCCACGTGTCGCAGTGCAATTGGTCCAATATTGACCAGTTGACTAAAGTTGACTTTCCCGTAGACCAAACTTTGACCGGACATAACTAGAGCTCCCGATGTCTGTTTTCCACATTCTCACAGTCGTTGGAAATCTCTCGAGATGATCTTCTGCATTGACACCATTTAGGGATGTTTAGGGAACTTTCAAAAATGATCCCCTAATCACACCTCCCCACTGAGAAAGGCTTTTTTTCCACAAAAAGCTGTGTATCAACCCACAAAATACATGCTATCTCTTCCTGCATTGCACAAACACATACAAGAACCCAAAATAACATTATAGGTTAATAATAAATGCAAATAGTTTGATTAGCTAGTCACATAACCGATCAGATAATAACACCCAATTAAGCTAGTGTTCAACTGAAACGCTACAACCCTGTCAACTCTACGCACAACTGTGAACTGTCATACCCCACTGTAATGCCATCACAAATAACTGACCAGATAATAACACCCATTCTATTATGGAAAGCTAGTGTTCAACTGTCACTTTGTGATATGGCCGATTACCAAAAAGTACAATTCCATAACACGGATCAGTATACAAGACATCTAAACTGCCCACAATTAGGCTAGTGCCCACTGCCCATCTGAAATTGTAACCACTGCAAGTATTCACTATCAGAATATAATAGACTATCAACGCCCAAAAAAATCTATAGTCAACTAACTGAATCAACATGAATATGCCAAAACACTGTATCGCCATCACAAATAAATAAGTCAGATAATAACACTCATCTATAACAGAAGCTAGTGTTCAACTAACACTTTGTGATTATGCTGATTACTACTGCAAGTTTCAAATTTAGACATGCTACTGATGCCTATCCCTGCATAGTGTTTTTCAACAATGGAACTACCAACCAATCTGAGAAAAACAAAACATGAGTATGATGAACCTATCACTCAAATCTTCTCTTCAGTTGTTTCCATTTATTTTCAAAGCTTAAATATCAACTTAGGAATGAATCCTTATCAATCAATAGGAATCCCTAAAATATAGCTCTGAAAAACAATTTGCTTGCCAACTATCAACAATTTACTGTAGTGCAAATATAAAGTTGAGGAGTGTTTTTTCCAACCCAATCACTTGGGTTTTTCCGTTTTGGTTGTTTTACCTCCTCAGTACCAAAATGAGTTTTAGTTAGGTTTAGCACTGTTGGTTTTAAAATACTGTTCTTTTTAACAACTTTCCAATTTTGTTGTTTAGGAACAGAAGCCAACAAAACTTAACATCATGACCATTCCTATTACAATGGGAACAAAATTTAACTTCCTTGTTTTTAGGAGTCTTACCCATTTTACCATTCTTAGAACTCTGTCTACGAGAATGATTCCCCTGTTTAGGAGAGGTAACCTTCTTGCCATTTCTCGCCGTTCCTTGGTGAGATTGGTCTTTAGCACCTGCCTTATCATTCACAAAAGGCATTAACTTCTTAATCAAATTTTTCCTCTTCTAACAATATGCAACAGAATGATTAGTACCTTCACAAAATGTGCAAGGGAAAGCATATTTCTGCCTACCAAAACTATATTGTTCCAACTGAAAGAGTGTATTAGAAGTTTTAGGATTTGATTTTCCCTTAGTGCTATTTTTAGTGTAAGTGGAAGGAGGTGGAATCTGATTACCTCTTTTACCTGTTTTCTTACACCTTTCATTGTTCCTCCTGATGGCAGAATCCTGCAATTCTAGTGGTGTAGATCCTTGGCTATTGGAAGCTTGTCTTCCTTCAGCTGCTTTGGAACTTTCTCCAATTTCCATTTTCCCACTAGAGTAACCCAAACCTGCAAATTGAGGCTGATCCTCTACCTGTACTGGGGTAGCATCACCTTTTCCATTTTTACCAAGGCCCTTTTTGTTAAATCCCATCTTAACCATTAGCTTAGACCCAATTCCCTTAGTGTGTTTTTCAAACTGACCCAAAGGAACATCTGAAACTGAATGAGAGGAAGAATTAAAATGTGAACAACTTACAGTGCATTCTTCTGTCATAGTACCCGCATCTAATTTGGAAGGCATTTCCTTCTTGTGTTCACCTTGTTGCAGCTTTTCCAAGAGGGCATCCTTGGTTCTGTATTTCTTCCTGTAACTCTTTAACAAAGCCCATCAACTTCTTGCTCCTCTTCAAGCATCTTGTTGACATACTCCTCTTTCTTGGTTATAGAGGATTGTGGCTCAGATTTTAACCGCACTATTTCCTCTTCTAAGGAATAAAAATTAGTCTCTCAAGAAAGAGTTTTCTTCTTGGAGTTGGCGGTTTATGGCTTCAAGCTCATCCAGTTGCTCTTGTTTGGATGACTTGCTCATGATTCCCTGGTTCTTGCAAACACAACCTGTACTTCCAAAACTACACACTGCAAAAGAAGATTAACAAGCCCCAAAATTCCTGCACACTGTAAGACTGAAATCAATATTGAAACTGAAGTGAAATTTCCAAACACAATTAGAAGCTAATCCGGAAATCTAACTGCTCTGATACCAAACTTGATCTGAAAACGTGATGTTGTATTTTTATCACTTTTATAAGTTTCCAAAGATCGTGATTTTCTTAACCAATTTTAAGTATTCTTGAACTCCAAAAATTGATTAAATTCTGATTATTTTGCATCCATATAAGTGCAGAAAACTTGTATAGCAAATAAATAATTAGAAAAACTGAAAACTACTCAGATAACAAAAGAGATTGTTTACGGGGTTCGGAAATTCCTACGTCCCTGGGTTCAGATTGAACCGATCCATTAATAATATTGAAATGTAATTACAATAACTCTTACAAACAATCAATAATGAATCAAAACCTGAAAATGAGCTGATCAATGTCCCAAGAACTCTGAAAAATAGCAGAAACTGTCCCAAGAACGATCCGTGGCTCCTACAGTGTTTTCACAATGTGATCTCCCTGCAACTGTGTTAGAAAAACACCTACAAATTGAGATTTAAAAACAATCTATGAAAACAAATCATATTTCTGAGATCAAATCTGAATTTTGAACAATTTTCATGTTTACACCAAGTCACAATTCAGACTAGAAGTGCATTGAAATTCGTGTTTTCCAACTAGTTGTCTTGTAGATCCTAGTTAAAAACTGCATTCAAAGCTTCCAAAAATAGGTTAAAACTCAAAAAAAAATATCAAATCTTACATTTTTGGAATCATCTCATAATTTCCTTCATTTCATATTTTTACTCCGAGTTCTCAATGTGAGCGCAAGGCTTTCAAAAATCACATTTTCTAAAAACTACCTCCTTTTCCTCCTTTGCACAGACATGAATGCTATTCAAATAAAATAAAGCTCCTTTTATATTGTTTCTAAGCCTCCTAGCATACCAGCTGGGTGCTTATCGTTTTACACGGCCCACCCAGGTTCCATTCTCCTCCCCATGCATTTGACTTATCTCTTAGGGAGCAATATCCCACATTTGGCGCATTTTAAAGTGGAGGAGGTTTTTAAAAGGTAGGCAGTGCATTGTTTAAGTGGCTTAAGAGTCACCTTAGCCATGGGAAGTGGGCGGATTTGTTGGTTGGAAGGATGGTGCATGAATAGACATAGCCATAGTATTTTTAGGCACCTAGAATAATGCCAAACATAATGCATGGAATAGGTAATATGGATTTGGATTAAATGCATGGAATATGGAAAGTGGACTTACCAAGTAAATATAATTTCTACCCATGTAATGTGGTATGGAAATAATTAACTCGGTCAATAGTATATATTCCACTTGTCTCTCACGATAGGCAAATTGAACCAACCATTTCACGATTGTCAAAGACCGGTGGATAAAACCCCTTCAATTTTTGCCAAAGCCTTTTGCCACATGTCGCAGTGGGATTGGTCCAATATTGACTAGTTGACTAGAGTTGACTTTCTCGTTGACCGAATTTTGACCAAACATAACTAGAGCTCCCGATGTCCATTTGCCACGTTCTCATAGTCGTTGGGAAGCTCTCGAGATGATCTTATGCACTGACACCATTTAGGGATGTTTTGGGAAATTTCAAAAATGATCCGCTGATCAGGTCTTCCTTGTGTTAGTTTCACTTGTTTAAAGAGATCCATCATTAAAATATTGTTATTTTTAACTTAATTAAGTATGAAGTTATGGGGAAGAAT
This sequence comes from Taxus chinensis, assembly GCA_019776745.2. Taxonomy (NCBI): domain Eukaryota; kingdom Viridiplantae; phylum Streptophyta; class Pinopsida; order Cupressales; family Taxaceae; genus Taxus; species Taxus chinensis. Next base: position 820,700,346 of record CM034147.1, read on the forward strand.
TTGATGAAGAATACTATTCTTAGCTAGACTATACATGGTGCTTTGTTGGGTAGAACTCAACTAAAATTAATGTTTAAACAACTTAATCTATCATCCACTTCTTCATTTCTTTTTGAGTTTTTCTACAAGATATTAGAGAGAACAATAAAGTCAAAAAACTTTATTTTGGTTGAAGGACAATAAAGTCAGCATGGCATTCCCAATATTCTACCACCACGACTATGTCCTCAATGAATCCTTTAGGTCTCACTGTTGATCTATCTACACATTATAAGACTGTAGTTTTTGGCCTTAGTCCTACCAATTTTAGGTCATCCATGATTTACTTGGTATTGACGTTTATGGATTCCTCTAAGTCAATCAAAGTGTTCTTTATTGTAATTCTATTGATTGTAATGGTCACCAATGGACTGCCTAGATATATATACTTTGGTAGAACTGAATTTCGAAGCATGATATCAACCAAATTTCCAATAACTTATCCAATATATGGATCTTTCCTTCTTCTCCCTAGTTTTTTTATGCATAGATATTAAACCAACTTGTTATAAATGGGAATATTCTTGATGGCTTGAATAAGTGTAATCTTCATGAAAATATCCTTCAGTTGATTTATAAAATTAGATTCAGAATCTGATTTAAGGTCAGTATTATTTTTCTGCAATCTCTCTCAAAATGGTGGTTCTCTAGCTTGCATCTTACCCTTGGTGAAACTCTATTTAGGTTGTTATGCATCATTTTCTAGCAACTATGGTTCATCTGCAATCTCTGTAATAGTGGGTTTACTTGGTGGAGGAAGTGCTCTTTCTGAGTGAATATGGATATCATTAACATCAATTGAATAAAGTAGAGTATTGGGTTAAATCAATGGTATAGACTGGCTGAGTAGATTTATTTTTGGGGTTAGGCATTGGTTGAGGTGGTAGTTGAGTAACCTTTTGTTGAGAGATATATTGGAGGTTCGGCATCTGAGCTCATTGCTATGGATAATGAGGTTGAAGGTAGTATTTCTAGTATTTAGGAGATGGGTTGGTCCATTGTTTCCCTCCTCTCCAAGGATGGTGCCATATAGAAGGGGGTTGCTACCATTTTTAGCTTGAAAACTGAGTTTTTAATTGTTGTTGGTATTTTCTAGGGTATGGAACCCATCCTTTCTGATTATTATCCCAAGGTTGGGGTTACATATGTGAATTATTAGCCCAATTTAAAGAAATGGCATAGGATTTTTAGACATACCTCCTTGTATTAGTGGCTATGGATTTCTTTTAGCAACATAGAAGATTTAATCATCCTCTATTTCTATCATCTTGAATTCTGGTTCAACCTCATTTTCGTGTGCAATGCTGGGTAATCTCCTACATCTGTAATCATCATTTTTTCTTTTAGATACATATAATAACTTCTTAAGTGTTGCCTTGGCATCTTCCCTTTTCTTTTCGGCATGTAAAGCATCAACCTAGGTTTCCATACAATTGACTATTCACTGTTTCATGTTTATAAACATATTTACAATCTCTGATTGGGATATCTCCTCAATCCCTTTTGTGGCTCAGCCAACTTTTGATCTAGCACTCCTTATTATCTTTATGGTTTCTTTAGAGTAATTCTTTCAGGATTCAAAAATGTCCTTGAAGGTAGATTTTGAGATATCTCTAACACCTATCAGGTCCAAAACATCCCTATCATCCTCACCGAGTCCTTTTTTAGAATATAAATTTGAGGGACTCATGAGTTAACCTTTTGTACCTTGAATTTTTAACACGGAATAAGAATCTTTCTAGGTAATCTTTTAGTCACTAATCTTCATGTTTTTCCATCCTGAAGTGTTCATCACCTCATTTTATACTTGTTCTGTAGTATTTTTGGTATTTTAATACGAACTTAATTTCATCTACTACCAGGTAGTCACATAATCTCTTTCTTAACCCATAAACCATATCAAGGTTGCATCTTTGAGTGTAGTAAGAAACATCTTTATCTTATGTGTATATGTGGTGTAGTCATAACTCCTACATAAAATGTCACACAAAAATAAAAAATTGTTTGGGTCTTCAGTTATGGATCCATGAAAGTTAGGAAGGGCTGAGGGAGAAATGTTCTTCATTACAACATGATGATTATTATTGGAGATTGGGAACTAAAAGGTATTTTCCCCTTATTCAACATTTTTATTTAGTTATTCTGCCATAATTGGTTGATCAGGAACAACTTCACAAATCTCACTTGGAGTGGGATATTTTAACAAAAAGACTTGTACAGAGGAAGACATATCTTCTTTAGAATCAAATGATTAAATATGTGTTATTTTAGGATTGGGTAAGAATCTACCATGGGAATCTCTTGGATGGTGCATACATCAACTAACTCAACTCAATCAACATACATTAGTGGGGGGTTTTGAGGTGGAATTTATAAACCTAAACTATTTCTAAGGAATAAAATAAACTCTAAAAACCCTATAACTTTGGATTATCGCTCGTAATGGTGATAAAATAGTTGTACAAATTAACTTAAAACAATTAATATGTTGTTCATTAATTCACATTCATTTAATCATCAAACCAAGGGACGTAAAATTTAAATAATGTTAGTTTTGTATGCGTAGTTATAGAGAATTTAGGAGGTATGGAAATAAATAACTATTACTATAATGCTTGAATGAAAAATTCTTGAAAGTAGACAAAAACATAGAATTGAAATAAAATGGTTTCTAATCACTATTACTAAGACAAAGTTTGTAAATTCATAATGCAGATAAAGAATATAAATTTCTTTCTAGTCTAATCATCCAATAAAACTGAGCAAAAAAAACTATAGAGGGGTTTAGAAAACCACAAGTGGGCCCTGCCTTTGGTGCTAATCCCTCCTAAATCTTATAGGTAAACAATACTAAATAGAACTTAGATGGTTTATTAAATTGGCATGAATATTACATCTAGGAACAAAACAATATTTGTATATCTTCATATCTTATATTCTCTAGTTTCTTTCTCATCTAGATAGAGTTATATCGTTAGCAATTTTTGTTTATATTTCTCATTTACAACAAGACGTGAGAATAAGAATTCAACTCAGGGTTGAAACAAAATAAGTAAAATATTCTCAATAGAATAAGTGGAAGATCTCAAACAGAAAAACAAGAGATTCAACACATGTAATGGAGCTGATCACAGGTGTTTAAATATCATACACATAACTCAACTAATGGACCAAATCCCTAGATCACGCATTAACTCAAAAAATAAGTTCTTCAACAATGTGTAATGAATGATCAGATCCAAGGTTGACTTATCTCCCAGTTCTACAATATTAAATTATAACTATTCCTTCAACGACACCTACATAATTGAGTGTCATTTGACACATTCTAAGATATCTTCATAACCTAGATTCTTTGTTGTAGTTGATTCCTTTTGGCTATGGATACGTTGTTTTGGATAGCTCCCTTGTTGTAGGTGAGTTGTTACGAATGATTCCTTTGTTGTATATATCAATTTTATTGCAAACAAGAGTGGAATCACAAATACCATTATTCAAACAACTTATTTAACTCATAAGAATAAATGCACTACTTTTGTCATTTTATTGTCAATAACTATCAATCCTGAATTTAAAAATAGTTAAAAAACATTAATCCCAAATACCAGCCTCATACTGAAACAAAAACTATGTCTAGAATTTACTTCACTCCTATGATAGGTCTCATATTTACCTCTCCATAAATTTTTAAATTTTATTTTCATGTATCCATAAATTATTATGCCATGGAAGGCTAGCTTTAATTGATGTCAAACGTATATTAATTTTTCATCGAATGCAAAGACTATGGCTCTAGCATGAACGTATTTCAGAGAGTGATGTGGAAGATAATATTAGTAATGACGTTCCTTCCATGATCTTTCTTATTATCTTTATGTATATTTATACCTAATGGAAAATACTTCTTTACCAATGTAATAATAATGGTAGCACTAGAAGAAGCTTTAATAAGTTTGTAATAGACTATATACATTATTGGTATGGATGGTCCTATTGAATTCAAAATTGAATTAATCATTCTAGATAAACTATGATGTCACATTCTTCCTTATTATTTCTCTTTCTACAAACATGTTTTGTGGGCATTGTTTTAGTAAAAAGAGATTCAAATATAGGTAGATGTATTCACAACTATTGTCTTCAAGAAATTTGACCTACATGCCACACTTTTATTATATTTCCATACCCATCAGATATGTTGTTACCTCAAGTACTTGAAAGTAATATGATTTCTCTTCCACCTCCTCTTGAGATAGATCCTAATAGACCTCTAGCAACATATTTTATGAACATACACATTATGAATATTCACCAACTTGTAAGACAATTTCCATTCTCCCTTAACTTAAGGAATGGTTTTTTTCTTGCATGTTATGCATGTTGTATTCTACTAATTTGAAATGGTATCTACACATTTGAGAAGATGTTTTTCCATGTTTGGGTTTCACTGGTACCTTAACCAGGTAAAATATTCATATAATTTATGCCTCCATAACTTTCAAAGTTATGTTACCTAACTAAATTTTTTTATATAATTTAATTAAGCTACTAAACTCTAATATTTGCATATAGATTGACCCAAAAAATTTAATTTACCAAAGAAGAGACCAAATATTTGTAAAAAAAATTATATCTCTTTATTGTATTTATAGTGTGGTGGGAGATTTTTTCATTGTGTTAGGTTTTTATGTTGTGATTTGGGCCAAATAAAAGGATATCCTTAGTACTGATAACTTGTAAGGTATAGACCATGTTAGTGATCCATCATAAAAAGTTCTACGAGAAACTATATTTATGAACAATTGTTTTCTTCAAAAGTACTTTTACATCGTTCCTTACATTATGATATATCTCAGGAAATAATTACCTCAATGTCTTACATAATATGAAGTTTATCCTTTTTGAACTATAGTCGTTATTGTCAAGTCACTATTTGAAAGTCAAATTTCCCATTTATCAAAAAAGTCACTTTCCTCTTCCTTGGTCTTCTCCAGAACCCTTCATCTCCATCTCTCTTCCTTGCCCATTGTTTTTCTCCCACCAATTTGACTTCCCCACTAGAACCCCTTTGACATTTTCATTGTACACTTCATGTACGATTGTTAGTTCAAATACACCTAAAATTCCATTCCAGAGTTTTGTTCATTAAAATTTAACATGGATTGAAATAATTTAAAATAACAAGGTCATAAACAACACAACAAATAAATAAATTTAGAAAATAAATAAGAAATTGTTTTGGGGAAAACCTGATGGGAGAAAGAGCATATCCAATTCATTCAATGTGTGTCATTACAAACAAGAGTGCAGAGCCTTATAAAGGCTGTGGAAGTAGAGAAGGAGAGAGAGGACAATTATAACTGTCGATTAAGAGTCCATTAACAACAATGAATTAAACTAATGCTAACATTCCCCCCTTTAATTCATTGTTCGTACAAACATACGTTTCCAGATAGAGAGTCCCCCCCTTAATGAGAACACCACAAAGAGGGTCTTCACATGAGCATGTGCCTACATGGTCTCACATGGTGTTTCTAAGGTTGACCAGAAACCTAGAGGGATAGGAACACTTTCTGACTGTTCACCTCTATAGCGACCCATTAATTCACACACGAACAACACAGGATAATTTTTTTTTGACTTTCTTGACACATAACATGACGCAACATGTCATCACCAAGGATAAAACTAACACTGTGAACAACTTGATACAAGGATGGCCATAAAGGCAGCACGGAAACGTTCACACCTTTCAAGGACAATTTACTTTTCTTTTAGACATGACAACATAGAAGTCCAACCACAAAACACACTTACAGTTAGGGCCAACCACAATGAGATATTCTTGAGGGTTATTTATTTTAATAAGACATCTTGTAATTCTTAGCTTATGTTTTCAAGGAGACTCAAGATATGATTCATACAATTCATCTTACCAAGCTAAGATTATTCCTTTTTCACTTAGTAATTAACTTTAAATCTTCTCTATTATGAAATTTATTTGTTTAATTCAATTATTTTAATAAAGGAGGTAATTTAATTCCACAAGGCCATCTATCCTCCACTTATGCTACTAAACTCACTCATAACCTTATTACAATATGGATTCGCCTTTCAACATACTCAAGAGGAAAGATTACCAAGCACCTAAAAAAAAATGGTTTAGAGGAAGAAGGTCGAGTTGAATTCATCTTTATGACCTCATTAGTTTATTAACCCGGTTTTTATTGAAGCTTGAGGATTTATCGAAAATTAATAATTATTTACTTAGGCTTCACTGGATGATTTACACAAAGAAAACAATTTACCTTTCAAATGGTTGAGAGACAGATTACGTGGTTTCAAAACCAATTCCTCCTACTTATTAAATCTTATTATCTTATATCAACTAACAATTTGTTTCACCTTAGGATCATTCTAAGAATTCACCATAAAAAGGATAATGTTCGCTAGTGTAGCTAGGGATATCAAGTTATAAATTTTTTACTTCACAAAGGATGGTTTCATTTTGATCACTCATGGAATTATTTGATTTCAAATAGATCACCTCTACATTTATTTGTTGAATATAAATTATTATTTTTGTTTAGCTTCTTTAAGGGTTAACTAACCCATTTTTCTTTACTTATAATATATTGTTACTCAGTCTTAGAAAGATTTAACTTGACAATTTATTCTCAAGATCAAAGTTTTACAATAATCATATCAATGTAAATATTGAATACCATTTCTCACAAAGGTAAGTTACCAGTTTGCCTACAGAGGGACAAGACAACATCATCACGCAATTTCAGAACAACCCAAGGCAAGAGGTCTTCTAAAATCCTTAGCAAGCACTATTACAAAATTTACCTCACATTGGAAATTTTTACAAGGAACTTCATAAATTGCACTGATGAAACCTTTACAACTCTTTCCTTTAATCTACTCACAAAATTCATTTGCACAAATACTAGCTCGAATCAGTTCACGAGAACTGAGCATGTTAAGGCTACACATTGCAACAGTAAGCTAACATTTTAACAATATCAAGAAAGGAATGTTCTAATTCAAATGGATTAAACACAACCCACAACTCCAAAATTATTTGCATGAGAAAGAAATCTAAACCATCCAACAAGGAGAAAGTCAAAATACCAGTAAGAACAAAATCACATAAATCAAGAGACACAAAAAAGGGCCATTATTCTACCAATAAACCTTATCCTAATCGTCAACTTCTCTACATAACATAAGGGAAGGCTAAACCCAAAATTTGTTAATAATTTTTATATATTTCCAACAATGTCAATAAGTATTTTAAAATAAAAATAAAAATTTATTTCCTTAAAAAAGCCACAAAATGGGACTTTTAGTAACCAAGTTCGAAGAATAAGATATTCGAGTTCGAAAACAAAGAGATTCGATACATGGTGGGTAATACACCAGTGATGCCCCAGACTCAAAAGACCTTACCACGAGTGCAAGCACAAAAATAAGAACCAACACACATATCCATCAGGAAGGTTATGCAGTGCAGTCAGGCCTAGAAGTTCTATGAGCTCCTTGTCAATGGTATAGAAGATGGAAATTTTACCCGATCCATGTGGGCTTATCAAGGAAATGTATAGCAAATATCAAATAGATGAATATAATAGCCACCTATTATATTATCACTGTAATCCTCTGTCATCTAACAGGAAACGAGTTCAAGAGTTCAATACCATGGATTCACCTACAACTTTTGTTTCAGTCCAGCTATTAATAGCTTGCTCGCGACCCTTAATAAAAATTGTAGAGATTTCATTCAATTAAACTTACAATGTTTCCCCCTTACTTTAATCAAACAAGAGTTTGAACCAGGAAGTAGGTATTGTAATTCTCTCAACACGTAGAGGCCAAAATAGATGTCAGGTTATTCATCCTCTAGAAATGGGTACAAAAGTCAACCATGTACAGTTCTAAAGAAAAACCCTAATGCCATTTTCTAATCAAACAAAAACTAAGGAATGCCCACAGGCTTAAACAAGTTTTAGAACACAATGTCACTATTAATGTACCTTTTAGAAAAATACGAGAGCACTAAACATGAAATACGTATTTATTCAACCCAAATAGAGATATGAAGGCTTAACCTTCCATATAGTAAGCCTTCAATTATAAATACCATCACAGAATTATTTTAAAAGAGAGTCATATAAGCAAACAAAACTCTATACTATTTCCTTCCCTATGAACTAGACTGCATCACTCAATATTGCAGTAGCCCATTTAGAAAAATATGAAATAGAGTAAGCTATAAGAGAGGAAAAGAACATTCCAAGCAAAACCAGGGAAATTGGAACGAGATTTAAAGGAACAACCAACACAATCAGGAAGTGATATAAACAACCATGAAAACATTTTGTCTAGGTGTCATTCAAGAGGAAAGAATATTCATTTCAAGATACTGAAAGAAGGTAGAAAACTATTACAAGGAGTAGATTTAACATGCCTGATTAGAATTCTTCCAATCCAACAAGCACGTCGACCAGGGCTCAGGAAACAGCAACACAACCTGCACAACTTCTCTTCCTCAACCTGCTGAAGGTCCAAACTCTGTTAATGGCCATGCTCTTGACTTCATAAAATCAATTGTATAGTCTGAAATGTGCATCTCTGCCCATAGTTCGGTCGGGTCGCATTGACACCCGATTATCATTCCCTCGCTGATCATCTGGCAACACCCTATCTCCTCTTCCCAAAGATTGTTGCCATGCATCCCTGGGTTTCTTAGAAGTAGATCCAAAATCCTCCGAACACCACTCCAAATTAGCCCTAGAACTTCTGTAGGCCCCATTTTTGGAAATTGAACTTGATCCTTCGTCATTCATCCAAACACCTCCACCATCTCCATATGCATCTGATTGTTTCTGATTTGGACCTCCTAACCTTGGTTCTCTCATATTAGGAGTAGGCCTAGTCTGAGACGAAGCAAAAGAAGATGGCTTTATAACCAAAAAAATATCTTGGTACAGACTCCATATCCATAAAACAATCCCTAGACTTATCATCCTCAATTAAGGCTGACCAGTCACTAGATTGCTTTAATGCAGCTTCTTTGCCCTTAACCCAAAGTCCTCTGTGAGCTCGTGCTAGTGCCACATTCATGCGGCGAATATCAGCTACAAAGCCAACCCCACTATTTTTAAGCTCAGAAAACAATACATAATGATTACATCATGCTCCTGGCTCTAAAAGGCATCTACCGTAATGATATATAAACCTTTTTTCTTCATCATATTTGAGGACAACATCAAAATCTCGGTGCAAACATTTCAGCTGTAGCTTGTAAGGTGCGATAATTCCAACAAAAACCTTTATGCCTGCCAACTTAGTGACTCATTGAAGAAGCTCATATAATTGCAAAGCAAATTGTGCTTCATGAATATTCTGATATGAAACAGATCCACACTATGAGATTCTCTTCCATGAGTTTACATCGTAAAAACAAGTAAGGTCTCAATAGAGAATCATTGCAATAATTTTCATCAGGGTCTCCTGGTAACCACTCTCACTGTCACATAGTCGATTTTGATAAAAAATATCTTGAAGGAGAAACCTGAATCTGAGGATGCATCTGATGCAGAACAAATAACAACATAGTTGGACAACCTGCTTGTTGGAAGCACTCCAAAAAAGGCTTCTACCAAACTGTAACCATTCCTGCTGCGTGGTTTAAATCCTGTTGCAGGCCGTTGCTGAGGCTCTCCGACCAGAAACACACCTCGCAGGCACCCAAAGAAAGTGGAGGTAACACGCCTACTACACTAGCTTGCAGCTGGAGCACACCCAGACTCCACAACCTAGCCAACATCCTCCCAGCGCATGTCAAAAGGGTAGACATGAAAGGAAAACTCCATTAAAGTGTAGCGACCAGTCTCTAGAGGAGCCCACGTGGCCAGGGAAGAATGCTTGAGTAAAAACCAGTCTAAATCCAATCGAAAGACTCCCCAAATCAGGGGTTTCCTTCCCCCAAGACGCGGCAGACAAAAGGCATGAGGGAAGTCAAAAAAAAAAGTAGAGTAGGTCATAAAAGATAACAGGTTTGAAGTGGTTGAAAGGACGCTAGAAAAGAACAGGTGGGCCAACTGGCCCCCACTTGGCATTCAAACTAAAGGAAAGACCAACATGCCTTGCCTATAAAAAAAAGAATGAGTGGTAAGTGTTTCTTCCTCCACGCATAATTAAAGGCCAGGTCCTTTTCAACAAAATTAAACAAGTGTACGCGGCTAGCAAGGGTAAAAAAAATTAGTTGGGGTGGGGTGGATGCCCCCCATACAACCAAAACACTAACCGAAAAAGAAAAGTATGTATACACTGCACACAAAGAGATCTGGACGGCCACAAATAAAATGTTAAACGCTAAGAACGAACACCACTTCCTAATCAATGGCCATCACCCACGAACAAGGTCCTCCTCATGTGTCAATCGGGGCTCAGTCTTCGAGAGCGGCCAATAAAATAAATAAATAAGGTAACTTACAGGTAATTAATAATGTTCCTAAAATCGACACAATAAATAAAATAAATAATAATAATAGTAATTGTTATTCGACAACTAAAATAATAATACTATTATTATTATTTCATAACCTAATAATAATAATAATTATTAATCCTATTAAAAAGGGGCTGATAGACAAGCACGGTAAAAGAGAACATGATCTTCCTTTAACAAGGAAATCGTAACAGGCATTGCAAGGGCCAGTAAACGACAACAACAACACGACACCAGCAAACACGATGAAGAGGGAGATGATTGAGTATTCCCTGTGACCAAGGTGAAGCCCACCAATGATCGACGAAGGCACAATGAAATTCCATGCTTAGCACTCGATCGTCGAAGGATTAATAGGTGTAACGTAGAACAGGGGCAGTACAACCTCGGTGGTTTTATAGGATTACCACGAACCAAGAGGATTTTAACTTGGTGGTTTTTACATGCGTACCACGAACCCAAGGTGAGTACCATGTGTTGCTTTTCAGTGATTTTCTATTCCCCACGATGCTTTTCAATTTAGGAGGTGCTAAATAGGAAACTATGCAAACATCTGCACTTTATTGAAAAACAACAGAAACAACCAACGAAAAACTGAAATAAAACAAACCAAAATTAAGGAATTGGTCCTCAATACCTTATTCACCACAATATTTGTTGGCGGGCCTCATCGCTTTGCGGCTTTGCAAGAGGTCGTTGGATTTCCTCCAACCTGTGTTTATCCTCTGTCCTCCTATATTGTTGCTTACAATACTAGAGACGATGTGAAGCCCAATCTCATCAACAGCTTTCCTCACTCTCGTCACAATCTTGTGGATCTTCTATATGAGCAGTATTAGCTCCATTGTGTTTTATATTTCCTGGTAGAATATCTCTTGCTCGAATACGACAATTCCACCATTGTATGACCTTTCTTCTAACAATAGTGATATTCAATCTCTTATTTAGGCCCTTGTTTATTTATATCTAATCTCCTGTGAAATTTTATGTTTGTGGAATAAAGTGAACTTACTTGTTGAGTATCACCTTCTGCAACATCGTCAGTTATGCATTTTTCCTCTGCGAGAAGAGCCGCGATCATGTCATCTAGTGATTTAGACTGAATTTGACTGAGAGTAAAAACAAAAATTGTTGTGGAAGATAGACTGTTTTAATAGGATAGCTTTTGGCATCCTCATCTTCTATCACAGATTTGAATTTTGCTAGTTGTTGGAGCAGAGACTGAAGATTATTAATGTGACTAGACATAGAAACACTTTCTTCCATTTTTTAAATCTATATAACTGAAGTTTTAGGGAAAACTCCACGTTCACTACTTTCGCTCCAAATAATTGATTTAAATTATCCCACATGTCCTTGGAAGATTTATTGAGATCAACATGATGGAGTTCATAATCACTGAGAGCAAGGCCAATAATGGCTTTTGCTTTATCATCTCTGCAATGCCATTCTGATAATTTGGTGGCATCTATGGGCTTTTTCTCTTTCCCATCTACTATACCCCATAAGTTTTTATGCATAAGTTGCTTTTGGATCTTGACCTTCCATGTATGAAAGTTTAACCTCGAGTATTTTTCCAAGTAAATGTTCATAATTGTAGAAATTTCAATAGATTCGCAACTGCTCATGAAATTTATCTAAATCACGAGACACAAATCTAATCTACTGCATAAATAAAAAAACATCACACATAGAAACTGCATAAATACAGAGACGAGATATATCAAAACTGGGGAAAGCTTACTGCCCAAAACCCCACAAGCTCTGTTTTGCATTAATCAAATGGAAGAGATCAATTACAATTTCCCCATAGTATCAACTGAACATAGCCTACCTATATAAGGTCTATCTTAGTCAGATCACTAAAAAAAAACTCCTGTGCACTTAATTAGTTTGCACCTGCTGTCCTCTACCTTGGAAATTCCACCACAACTTCAAAATTCGAATTATTCACATGCATGAGAAAGAAATGGGTTAATTGATCAGTTAACTGAATGATCATTGGGTTAGACTGAAGTCTAACTACCTAACTAATCATTAACTAGTTCAATTTCACTTGAAACTAGTTTTAACTGTTTACAACTCAAATAAACTCAACCTGGGTTCCTAAAATATAGGAATCTATATAACTAACTGATCTCATTGTCTCAACTCGAATTTACTGAGTTAAATGATTGCTAATGACTCAGCTAACACATTCAAGTGGCCTATTGTAGTGGAATTTCGAATTTCCTCCTCAATTTAATCTAGATAGAAAATTAAATTGAGTTTCTTGTTGCTATTTTCAACACTCCCTCTCAGCAAGAAAGGGATTACCCGAATCCTATCCCTATGGAATTCAAATTTACCTCTTGACAAAGCCTTCATCAAAATATCTACATCTTGTTCCTCCGTCGGGATGTACTGTAGCAACATAATTCGCCTCTGCACACAATCTCGAAGATGGTGATACCGGATATCAATATGCTTGGAACGATCATGAAAAACTAGATTCTCAAATAGTTTGATACAACTCTGATTGTCACAGTGAATCATCGTAGGATCCATTAACTAACCAAATAAACCAACAAGAATCTTTTTCATCCAGATAGCCTCACATGCTGCTTGACTTGCAGCCATGTATTCTGCTTCTGCTGAGCTAAGCGCCACAGATCTCTGCTTCCTGCTGTACCAAGAAACCACTGCTAACCTAACACTGAAAATTCCTTCTGATGTGCTCTTTCTGTCTGATGGACTCCCCGCCCAATCTGCATCTGTGAAGCCTTTCATCTTCACTCCCTCTATCCGTCTATACCAAAGACCAAACTGAGTAGTGCCTCTAAGGTATCGCAACACATGCTTTGCTGCCTTCCAATACAGTTTGGTTGGCTTAACCATGGCTTGACTAAGCTGGTTAACGACATAACACATGTCCGATCGTGTGTTCACCAAATACATAAGTGAACCTACAAGCTACCTGTAAGTGGTAGCATCTACTACTTCACCTGAAGTAGCATCCTCCTTCCTCCAACTTCCTACAAGAGGTGTCTCCATGGGTTTACTCTTCTCCATGTGAAATCTTTTCAGTATCTCATTGGCATACTTGCCTTGAGAAATAAAAAGTGCTCCATCTCCTTGCGATACTTCCAAACCTAGGAAATAATGCATGAGTCCCATGTCCTTCATTTCAAATTCTCTTGCAAGATCCTCTTTGCAAGAACTGATCAACTGCCCATCACCGGTCAAAATTAAATCATCAACATATAGCACGATAATCAATAATTTACCTTCAACAACAATATGATAAAGGTTTGCATCTGCTTCACTTTTGGTGAAGCCTAACCCAGTGAAATAGTTGTCGATCCTGGTGTACCAAGCACGAGTTGCTTGCTTGAGCCCATATAACGCTTGGTTGAGTCTACACACATGTGACTCTCAGTCAAAGGTCTCAAATCCCTCCGGCTGTTCAATATACACCTCTTCCTCAATCAATCCATTGAGGAATGTTGTTTTTACATCCATTTGGTGGATCTTCCACCCCATTTGCGCAGACAAAGAAAGAATAGATCTGATGGAAGAATACCTTGCTACTGGAGCAAAATTCTCCTCATAATCAATACCTTCTACCTGAGAAAAACCCTTGGCCACAAATTTGGCCTTATGTTTCTCGATGCTTCCATTTACTGCATGTTTCACTTTTTAAAGCCATCTTGAACCTACCACTGATTTGTCTGTTGGTCTTGGGACCACCTCCCAAACACTATTTCTGACAATGGAATCAAATTCCTCTACCATAGCATCAACCCATACTGGTTGCTCTATAGCTTCCTCGAATGAGGATGGCTCAGTCTCTACACTCATGCTCATCAGAGCCATGTAGTTAGTGTACCGACTTGGTAACCTCATCTTCCTACGCTGCGATGTGGGTTGTCCCACACTCTCTCTAACATCACGCAACAATCTATCAACTTCCCTGGTTCGCTTGCTGCCATCTCTAGTTGATGACTCAGCATGAGTGGTTTCTGTCACTCCATGATCCTCTACATGTGACTGCTCCACATCTTGAGGTTCATCCTTGGGAACTAAGAGTTCCTCATCTACATGCAAATCAAGATCCCTCTCAAGGGAAAATCGCATGGCTTTCTCCTCATCAAATTTAAGATCCCTTCTAACAACTTTCATCCTGTTAGTTGGGAAATACACCCGATAGTTGTGGGGAGTATCAGTATACCCCACAAATATCCAAATCTCTGCAGTTGGTTCTAGCTTCTTCTTGGGATCTTTGGTCACATGGCAATAGAAAGATGAGCCAAAAATTTTAAAATATGTAACATCAGGTTTCTTAGCAATAAAGACCTCCTATGGTGTACTCATGCCAAGTATCCGATGAGGACTACAGTTTTGCAAAAATACGGCTGTGTTGCATGCCTCTGCCCACAAATGCAATGGTAGGCCTTGATCATGTAACATAGCTCGTGCTGCTCCCACAATTGTTCTATTCTTTCTTTCTGCAACCCCATTCTGTTGTGGGTTATGAGGTGCAATTAACTCTCTTTGAATTCCTTCTTTGGCACAGAAGTTCTTGAATTCATTAGAGATGTACTCACCACCATTGTCACTCCTTAGAGCCTTCACCTTCTTCCCTGTATCTTTCTCTACCAGTGCTTTGAACTCATAAAACTTTGAGAACGTCTGATCTTTCTTTTGCATGAAATAGATCCAACACTTTCTAGAAAAATCATCAACAAAAATCACATAATACCTGTGTTTTGCTGTGGAAGCTGTTGAGAATGGTCCACACACATCTGAGTGGACTCTCTCAAGGATTTCCATTGCTCGGTTCTCCTTCTCATGAAAAGTGGCTTTTGTATACTTCCCCATGGTACATCCCTTGCATGTGTCTATCTGTGGAAAAGTACCCTTTGGAAGACCTATTAAAATTTGCTGCATGATCTTCAAAGCACCGTGGTGTAGATGGCCCAATCTCCTATGCCATAACTCACCTTCATCCTGGCTCACCACATTGTCTGCTTTACCCATCAATGTTGTGCTACCATCTATATCAAGTTTGTAGAGGTTCTTCACACGAACCCTGATCTGCTTTACTTGCCCAGTGGTTATGTGTCTCAGGAATGCTTTTCCCTGGTTGAATACCACATCATAACCACGGTCTTCAAGGAATGCTACCGAGATTAGGTTCTTCTTCAAGCCTGGCACATACATGACATCTTTGAGTTGAAGATCTGATCCCAACTCTCTCTGGAAGGTTACAATGCCTATACCGGTTGCACTGTACCGCCCGTCATCGCCTAGCTTGAACTTTATCTACAGATCCTTCTCCTCCATTTCACTGAAGAAATTTTTGTATCCAGTCATGTGAAAAGATGCACCTGAATCCAAATACCATGCGGTACTCATTACTGTGCTGGCCATGCATGCAACGAGTGTGAAATCAAGCTTGAACTGTGAAGCTAAAGCTTCACCTACAGCTACAGTTTTCTTGTTGGATTTCTTCTGCGGACATCTGGTTGCATAGTGCCCAAACTCGTGACAGTGGAAGCACTTCACCTTCAAAAAATCTCTTTTTTTTTTGCCGCCATGATTAGAATCGGGCTTGGGTTGGAATTTCTTCCCTTTCCCTTTCTTCCCTTTTCCCATCAATGTGAAGTTTTCCTCTTCATCAGCTTTGGATGAGGATCCATCTCTTGTGCTTCGCCTAAATTCTTCCTACTGAAGATCAAACCACAAGCGCGACCAATCAGGTAGCTTTTCTCGACCATTTACAGAATCTTGGTAACTTTGCCATCTCTTGGGAAGACCTAGCAATGCTAGACTCACCAAATCATCTTCTGGAACAATAACTCCAACACCACCGAGCTCATCATAGCATTGTGTGAGCTTGCTCAGATACTGCGGAATAGTATCGTTTTTCTCCATCTTGATCTTTCGAAGTTTATCCTTGAGTGCCAGCTTTCTCTGGTCACTCTGATTCTGGAATAACTCTGTCAATATTTTCCACATTGCGAATGGAGAAGTCTTCCCATAGAGGTTTGAGACAATATGATCTCGAACCCCTTCAAGGATAATTCTTCTTCCTTTCGCCACATCCTTCTTCCACTGAGCAAGCTAGACATCTGTTGCAGCTGGCTATGGAATATCAGACTCGATATATTCCAACAACCCATTATCTGCAAATGTTGCCTCCATGTGATCCTTCCAAGCTACGAAGTTGGAGCTGCCATCTAAGGCAAATTCTAGCCTCAACCCGTTGAAATCCATCTTCCAAGCTCTGTAGAGATGCTGCTGCACTGACCTGTAGACCTAAGGAGAAACTTCAAATTCCCTGTTCTTCTGTGATTAAAGCTCTGATACCATGTAGAAATTTCAATAGATTCGCAACTGCTCATGAAATTTATCTAAATCATGAGACACAAATCTAATCTACTGCATAAATAAAAAAACATCACACACAGAAACTGCATAAATACAGAGACAAGATATATCAAAACTGGGGAAAGCTTACTGCCCAAAACCCCACAAGCTCTGTTTTGCATTAATCAAATGGAAGAGATCAATTACAATTTCTCCATAGTATCAACTGAACACAGCCTACCTATATAAGGTCTATCTCAGTCAGATCACTAAAACAAAACTCCTGTGCACTTAATTAGTTTGCACCTACTGTCCTCTGCCTTGGAAATTCCACCACAACTTCAAAATTCGAATTATTCACATGCATGAGCAAGAAATGAGTTAATTGATCAGTTAACTAAATGATCATTAGGTTAGACTGAAGTCCAACCACCTAACTAATCATTAACTAGTTCAGTTTCACTTGAAACTAGTTTTAATTGTTTACAACTCAAATAAACTCAACCTGGGTTCCTAAAATATAGGAATCTCTGTAACTAACTGATCTCATTGTCTCAACTCGAATTTACTGAATTAACTGATTGCTAATGACTCAGCTAACACATCCAAGTGGCCTGTTGCTGTGGAATTTCGAATTTCCTTCTCAATTTAATCTAGACAGAAAATTAAATTGAGTTTCTTGCTGCTATTTTCAATAATAATAACTACTGGAGAAACGAAAAAATGGTGAATTAGGAAGTAAATTACCTTGCTATGGAAATAGAAGAAATCCAATTAGAATGTAGGTAAACAAGTTAATCCTGTCATGCTAATCATGTTGTCGCGGTTCCACAATAATGGCACTTGCCTCCCTTCGTTGTGCTTTGGCGCTTTCTTTGATGGCACCTCTGCCTTGCCACGCTACTCAAACTCCTCCACACACAACACACACTAATTTTATACTAAACTTCCATGCCTTAAACTATCACGCTTTTCTATTTTTCAGTGCAGGTCTCCTATACGACGTCACAACTTTCTATATGCTATGCATTTGAATTGTGCAGACACGTCCTACTTAAACCAATTGCTAGACAAAAGAGAGCAGAAGAGAATGATTCCATTCAATAAAACTGCCGAGAAAAATATCAAAAAAGATCTGTGAATTTCCAAACTCCTCATGTGCTGACAATAGGATTTTTTTGTTTGATTTCTACACAAATCAGAACAAAACGCCAAGACCAGAATTCCACGCTGCAACCATGTTCACTCTAATTTCCACACAGGAATGGAACAAGACACCAAAATAATGCAATGCCAATATTCACGCTGAGATATGAGAGCTCTGATACCAATGATGGGAGAAAGAGCATATCCAATTCATTCAATGCGTGTCATTACAAACAAGAGTGTAGAGCCTTATAAAGGTTGCTGGAGGAGAGAAGGAGAGAGAGGACAGTTATAACTATCCATTAAGTGTCCATTAACAACAATGGATTAAACTAATGTTAACAAAACGTTGGATTAATTCATTCCCCACCATTAGATTTAGGAATTTGGTAAAACCCTAATGTCTTAATATGTTTATATTTTCCTCTCTCTATTGCATATTTCCCTTTTCACTTTCATTTAGTTTTTTTTAAATTTTTTTTGGTGAATATGTTTCAGGAGCAGCTTCTATAGTGGCCATGAATAAAATAGCTTTTGTTATTTTTATTAAGTTTGTTTTCTTTTTAATTTATTTGATTAACAGTCATTTATATGCTCTTTTTATATTTTACCCTAGTGGACCCAGAGCCACCATGTGAGAAAGAGATTATTAGATTCTCATTTTTTTTCATTTTTGTTGGTTCAAACTTTTTAAACCAGGGGCAGGCATCCAATACTGGAAAAAATATCTATTTTAGAAAGAGATGAAAGGGAAGGGGGATGACAAACATAAATGAGTAAAGGGGCAAGGGATGGTGAGAGAGAGAGAGAGAGAGAGAGAGAGCCACGTTTGGTCATAGTATGGGTTCGAGATGTGTTGTGGGTTGTGCCCACATGACACGGCTCCTCCACCCCCAATATAATTCTTTTTAAGAAATAAAAATTCTCACCCAAAAAAAATATTGTTCATTTTTTAAAAAAAAATTATTACAAATATGATCATTAAGATATTACACAACACAAAAATATTCTATACATATAAATATTCTCACACACACACACACACATACATACATACATACATACATACATACATATATTTGGAAAACATTTAGACATTGAAATAATAACTGGTTAAAACAAAAGTCTCTTTTCTTTTTTTGGTAAAATACTCATAGCATATACTTATTGAAATAATAAACTTGAAGGAGTAATATCCCTCTCTTAGTTTATTAACTAACTTATTCAAAATTTATTAGAGAAATAGATATGTGAAAAAATTAGTATAGAGGTATTTACAATTATAAACTTAATTAATTCTTTCTTCAAACACAATTTCATAACATATATTGATGGAGAGATATGCCCAAATGAAAATCTATCCAGTCCATTTCTCCCTTAAAATTCTACAACAATAAGAGAATCATTGTATCTTATTAATTTTGTTTATACTGCCATTACAATACTAAAATTTTATATATCACTTTACATTTTTCATACTACAACACCAATCAACATAATAAGGAAAGCATTTTCTTTATTTTTGCAGTTTTTCATAATTCTCAATAATATAGAACAACATTAGGTAAATCAAGGAAGTAACAAAGAGTAAAATCCTTCATCACATTACAAGAAACTAATCATGAAAAAATGGTTAAGAAGATCATTGTAAGCTCAAAAATAGATGTATTACCTCAAGGGTCCATTAAAATACAATTATAGACGATACTCTCCCAATCCATATCTAATCAATTCAAAGGTCATTATTAAATAATGTACATTTCCACATTCCCACTAAACAACAATACAAATAACTAAAATTCAAGGATTAAAAAAGTGTCAATAAAGTGATAAAAACATGCTCAAATTTTGAGCCTTTCCTGAATGAAGCAACCTCTATAAAAATGTCTTCAAAATAGATCCAAATCCACTTTAGCCAAGCTCTAAAACAATACAAGAGAAAGGCCCGATAAAAAAAAAATTCAATAAAACCCAAACAAATATGATCAAGATAAGAAAAAAATATAACATCAATCATAAGGGTCACACCCACCAAGGAATGAAGAGTAACGAAAATGGGAAGAGGGGAGAGGGGTCACCAAAATGAAAATATATATGTATCAAGAGTGCCAAAACATCCTCAAAGTAATATCCTAAGAAACCATCACTATCTTCTAACCCTTATGCCTCCATTTTTCTCCTCCTTGCCAAGATTTTCAAGCATTTCAAGCTTCCTTTGAAAGGATATGAGAAGATTCCCAACCGAAATGGGAATGCCTCTTATTTCATCAAATGAAGGGAGTGTTAAAGATAACATTCATGGCTTTCCTAAGAATCAATGAGAATAAATATCCCATTCCATTCCCAAAACCTACTTCAAATCCACAACCTATTAGGGGTTGAGGAGAAAATAACGCCAAACATAAAATTTTAAAACAAAGTAATATCCCAAGATATAATAAAATCCCCAAATTGAAGAAGAAAATCTTAATTTATTAATGACACACAACATTCACACACATACAAATTAATTGATAAACCAAAATGCAATAATGAGTAATGCCTGCCTCACACTCCAAGAAAAATACCACAAGCTCCCAAGGCTATTCCCTCCAAAGGATCTTCTCCAAAAATAATCCACCCAAAAGGCTCCCAACTATCCAAAATCAAATAAGATATTAAAAACCATCCATATCACAAACCGATGGGAGGGTGCAATGTGTCACCCTTCTAACTAAACCAACCATCCAAGTCACCCATGTCACTTTACAAGTTCCCTCCAAAGAATAAATGCGAGGGGAAAATCATCCAAGTTATCCCCCAAAGCCCCTAACAAAATTCCAAGGTCACCCATGTGAGAAAAGAGGAGAAGGTTTTGATGGTGAATTATAAAAGGGTGAAGTGAGAAAAATGCCTTTTTTGTTCACAAAAAGCTTCCCCTAGCCATGGGTTAAGTCCCAAGCTCCATTTTTAAGGTAAGAGAGACCCTCCCCTTTACATATATGCCTTTAAAAATGCTTTTTTTCATAAAATTTGGGATTTGAGAGTTGAGTGGGATAATCAAGTGATAAATGCTCCCCAAAAAAAATGATTTGTAACTCCAAAGAGATCCCTTAACAAGTTTTAGCCAAATCAAACACCCTAAAATCAAATGATCAAAATTTACCACATTAGCCCAAAGAAATCCAAATTAAATGATAAATAAAGTAAAATTAATTTTATCAAGGTATCAAGGGTTAGAGGTTAATAAAATGATTTAATATAAGTTAAATACAATGGTAAACTAAAATCCTCAGAGTTTAAATAAAGACAAAAAAACTACAAGGAGTTAAACAGGGCTCAGGAAAGATATTGTTATCCAATTTTTCCCCTCACGAAAAAATTGGAAAAACACAAGACCCCAAAAAAAATGGAGGGATCATTTCAGCCATGGGATCTCACATTTCGGGCTCAAGCTGAGCAATTTTCTGTGACGTGGAAGCTTTTTGATTCAGTGGGAAAAAGTTCCTTATTTGGAAGCTCAAAAGCTCCGAAGGACATCAAAGTACAAAGTTTGAATATCAAACTTCGGTAGTTTAAGAGTTCAGAGTTGGTAGCAGGGTCGAGCAGTGAACAGTACCATGTGGGAGGAAAAAGGAAAACCGAAACCCGAAGTCTGAATTTTGGACTTCAGGGTTTCAGAGTTTTGGAGGTTGCATATGCCATGTAGGGGGGAAAAGGTCTGAAACCTGAAGTAATAAATTTGGACTTCGGGTTTTTGAGCTTTCGGAGATAGGTGATGACCGGATGGTTAAAAAATCCTAAAACCCAAACCATTGAAATCTTGAAACCTAAATTTTGTAAACCCCCTAAACCCGAATTCTTGAGATCCTCAAAACCTGAAACCCATAGTACTCATTTCAGACTTTGGGGTTTCGGGGTTTTGGAGGTTTCACGAGCTCATGGTGAACAATGTCGTCCAATATAATTTTGATGTCTGAAACCCAAATTTTGAATTCTAGACTTTAGGGGTTCGAATTTCCAAATTTTTAACAAGCACAAAGTGATGAATAGTAAGGACGATCTCCAAAACACAAACTATTGAATCTCTGAATCCTGAAAATATGAATTTAGGATTTCAGAGGTTGCGATGCATTTTTGGATTCTGAAAAGAGGGAGATAACCACCCCCATTTACTATAGTATGACACCCTCATCTTCACATGGCCATAGTGTTTTATTGGGAGATCATATTTTCATAAAAATAGGACTTGTTGGAAATCTCTTATTGTCCGCTATATAATCCACCATTTTAGTAAGACTAAGTATTTTCAAATTAATAAATACATTCTTCTAGTTTAGAATGAGTTTCAATATTTCTCACTTACTAAAATCATGAAGGTATGGGCTTCCTTTCTTCCCCAACAAGGCAAATTAAATGGATGTATGGGTCTTGTAGTGGCACTCATCATAGTTATAGGTGATTTTAATGCATTTTTGGGTGGTTCAAGAAAGATTTCAAATTCCTCTCTCTCTTCTCTCATTCTTCCTATACATTGTAAGGAGGGGCTCATTTCAAAAGTTTAAATAATATTTCTTTGCACCCTCCCTTCTTCTCTTGTCTGTAAGTGAATTTATGAAGTTCAAACCTCCCATTCAAGATCTAATGCAAAATTGTTTTTATTTTCCATTGTAATTCACTGTATCAAATCTGTGGAGCAATAGTACAAGTTTTTGGAGGAACTTTAACCCCCTCTTGGGTTCATTGTATTCTCTTGATCTCTCATTACAATTTTGGTTAACTATGAATGTTAAATTGTGTTGCATATTTAATGTTTTGTGTTTAATGTTGAATGAATTCATTGCAATTGTTTGACTTGTGGTGTGTATTCATCCCCTTCAAACATATTGGTTTTTATCTCCATGGAAAGAAGGTGTTAGACATTTCTTTTGGTGCATCACCTCCTGTAGCTTAGTGTAACGACCAAAAAATTCACACACGAACAACACTGTAAAACACAGGATAATTTTTTTTTGACTTGCTTCGACACATAACACGACACAACATGTCGTCACAAAGGATACAACTAACTCCGTGAACGGCTTGATTCAAGGATGACCACAAAGGCAGCACGGAAACGTTCACACCCATTAAGGACAATTTACTTTTCTTTTAGACATGACAACATAGAAGTCCAACCACAGAACACACTTAAAGTTAGGGCCAACCACAATGAGATATTCTTTAGGGTTATTTATTTTAATAAGACATCTTGCAATTCTTAGCTTACGTTTTCAAGGAGGCTCAAGATATCATTCATACAATTCATCTTACCAAGCTAGGTTTATTCTTTTTACACTAAGTAATCATCTTTAAATCTTCTCTATTATGACATTTATTTGTTTAATTCTATTATTTTATAAAGGAGGTAAATTAATTCCACAATGCCCTCTATCCACACTTACGCTACTAAAACTCACTCATACCCTTATTATAATATGGATTCACTTTCAACATACTTAAGAGAAAAATTACCAAGCACCTTGGAAAAAGGTTAGAGGGAGAAGTTTGAGTTGAAATCATCTTTAAGACCTCATTTGTTATTACCAAGATTTAATTGAAACTTGAGAACTTAACCAGAATTATTAAAGATTTTACTTAGGCTTTACTAAATGAGTCTTATAAAATAACACAATTTACCTTCCAATGGCTGAGAGATAAATTTTGTGGTTACCAAATTGTTTTCTCATGCTTATTAAATCTTATTATCTTCCAGATCTAACCATAGATTTCCCTTAAGTTCATTTAAGAATTTCACCATGAAAGGGATAGTGTTCATTAGTGTAGCTAGGGATATCAAGTTATATAATGTTACTTAAAAAAGGATAGTTTCATGTTTGATCACTTATGGAATTACATGCTCTCAAGTTGGTCACCTCTATACTAATTTATTTGCAATATAAATTTTAGTTTAACTTCTATAAGTATTAAACAACCCATTTTATATTACTTATGACAGACTATTACTAAGTCTTAGAAAGATTTAACTCAACCTTTAACCGCAGGGGGTAAATTTTAACAATACTCATTTACGAAAACAAAACAAGGTTACATCAAATCTTAGAATACCAATAATCCATTAAGGTCACTTAACAAGCGGTAAACCAATTTTCTTATAATTTCAATGATATTCAACGATCCAAGGTATCCAAAGTTAAGATGACAAAGTCCACAATACAATATACTAAGAAATTGACCCTCTTCTGAAAATTTCCACTGGACGTTACAATAGTTGAACCATAAAAACAGCGTACAAGAACCTTAATGATTATCATCAATGCAAATACAACAGCCACTTCTTTCATACTTGAGCTCGGAAAATCAACCTGCAAAAACATGTTAGCTTTTGTCAGTTCAAAAGAAATGGCATGAGCATGCATTCCCCTTTCCTAGATATTTCATCAAAATTAATTGAACGACTAGAGCATGATTTCCATTCCAAGACATAAGCAAAAGTAATTTGTATCAATGTAAACAAAATAGATATCTAGTTAACAAAAGCCACACTGCAGGACATAAGAAGGCAAAAATTGTGCATTTTCTATCCAAGGTTACTCTTACACCATACATTCTAAATTATAACAAATTTCCCACATAATACACCTTTTTTATTTTCCTTAAGTAAGATAGCGATAGCAGCTTCACATTCACAAAACAGAATAAAGGAATCGTACGACAACCACCCGATATGGAATAGTAAATTATCCTGATAATGTCGAAAGAAGGTAACAAATTTTATTATTCCGAACATCCCTACTCGGACCAAAAGTGCCACACAAGCCCACAAAAACTCATACAGCCTATGGCGGGGGTTATGGCCACTCAAGGACCTAATTCAAAGATCATGTAAAAAGGAATGCATTGCACATGCATACACCTTAAAGAATGCAGCTGACGTTTTTTATTCTTATACCCAATATTTATTTATATATTCAAGGTTAAACAACGTCCATGTATGATAAGTTGAAACTTTGAAAGCACTATTAAGCCGCAAGTACCAACTCCGCACATCCCTCAACAAAAAAAAAAACCCTTCATTCCCAACATAATAAATATTTCAATGTTATACACTTTTGACTTACTTGTTGAAATAATGAAGAAAGGTCTCATAAAACATTGTTGCTTTGGGTAAACGTAATTTACCTTTCACAGGTCCCCAAAAGCATCTCAAACCTCAGACTTTGCTCCATGTTCACCACATCCAACATATACATCATTGATTATTGCTTGGAAGGGGTAAAACATTGTTCATGCACTCACTACCATGGGTGCATCTGACAAGGAAAGGATTTTCTAAAAAAAAAAATAAGTAACTTACACAGTTGCGTCGGGCGCATAGGATATCCCATGTACGAAATGAGATTCCCTTGAATACTTTAAGTATTGTTTCCAAAGGTTTGAGTACGGTTTTTCCTTATAACAAACCCTCAAATTTTTCCATCACAAAGAAGTCAGTGGACCTTTCATAAGACCAGTTAGGGAGACAATACAAATGTAGGACTGATGATGACATCCCTTGGCCAGGGAACTAAAATTTAAAGGTCATCATAAGCTAGGTAAGCAAGTTAAATTTGGCCACAAAAAAAAAACATGTTTGGATAAGACATGGTCGAAAAACCACTATCTAGTCACAGCCGGTCACATCCGACAAGCATAATACACAGTTCGTTAAAGCTTCAAAAAAGGATAAAAAAAATTATGATGTTCCAACCTTGTAGTCGACCTCCCATGTTTGAAATTGGGATGAGATTATACCAATTAGATTGTTTAAAAGAAAAGGATGAGCAAGGGTCTCTTTAGTATCATTTCCAAGATGAATTAATACCAGACCGTGATAACATCAAAAAGGGAAATAATTACACAACTTCTCATGAGGTAATTATTTTTATTCATCTATCCCCTGCTCCCCTCTATAACCATCGGGATACATAAAGGAGGTAAAAATCACTTTTTTTTTGTGTTTTCAAAGAGGACAGAACTTAAACAAACAACCCCTCATTGCCATGCTGAGGAAGGTCCAAAACCAGGTCGTAGAAAAAAAAAGAACTGCTCCTACAGGCATAATATAGACGTATCTAGTAAGACCCACGCACATCTAGCAAAAGCAAGAAAATACAATCGTGGTGGGGAAGGCGTGTAAAAGCCACACAACATTTCAAATGATATTTTCTCACGTAGAGCTTATCTCAAAAACAATCATAGCAACCATTTACAAGGAGAATAAGCAATAATCATGCAATCAATATAAAGAAATAGCTGGAAAAGGGGGAAAACGGCTCATGCATGTTCCTCCTGATTCAACATTGCCCCTCCTTCCTCTTCCATTGCTTGGATGCCCTCCAAAAATCCCCCACCCAAAAAAACATGCCTGACTGTAGAGGAAGCTGGTGGAATCTGGAAACGTGGGAGAAGCAGAGGCATCCATTGCCCAAGGAGGAACTATGATGAAAAATGCCTTGACAGAAAATATTTCGATGGCCTCTCTGCCCACACAACCAGATCAAAATGGTAGACTGGAACAGGTGCGGACATCCATCCATGCGTGCAGGGTAAGAAGAGGAGGATTTCCAAAAAAAAAACCAACAAGAGTCGAAGCTAAACAGTTTGCCATGTTTTCCACCAAGTTCATAATTGCAAAGCAAATTGTGCTTCATGAATATTCTGATATGAAACAGATCCATGCCTATGAGATTCTCTTCCATGAGTTACATCGTAAAACAAGTAAGGTCTCAATAGAGAATCTTTGTAATAAATTTCATCAGGTCTCTTGGTAACACTCTCACTGTCACAATATCGATTTTGATAAAAATATCTTGAAGGAGAATCCCAAATTTGAGGATGCATTCTTTGCTGAACAGATAACAACATAGTTGGACAACCTGCTTGTTGGAAGTGCTCAAAAAAGGCTTCTACTATACTGCAACATGCCTGCTACCTGGCTAATTACTGTTGCAGGCCGTTGCTGTGGATCCTCGACAAGAACACACTTTGCGTCACCCAATGAAAGTGGAGGTAACACACCTGCTTCACTAGCTTGTAGTTTCATCTAGCCACCATAGCAAACCCAGTACTATGCCCATACACATTGAATAAAAGAATCAAAATGAGATCAAGGTGAAGAAAATCAGGAATCCACCGACTCCCATCTCCCTCACGCAAGGTTGAAACATAATGGCCATTACGGTCTGCAGGTTGGTGGTTGGGAGGAGACTAATGCCATCTACTTGCAACAAGACATGTGAATGGACCTGGTTGGCCAAGGTGGTAGTGGAGGGTAGGTGAAAGCAGTTTAAAATATTTAAAAACTGGGCAGTCCTCACCACGACCTGGTGCCCCCATGAGCCCCTCCTTCAGAAAAGATACGGGATAACAAAATCTCTACTAAGGTAAGCTCACAAAGCATACGAAAGAAAATATATTAATAAAAATGCAAAAGGAGTTACAAGATTACCTAAACAGTTCTCATAAGCTAAAAAGGTATACAAATTTTTGTATGATTACTATTCAACCCTATAAAATTTAATCATGTACACACGAGCAAGCTAGAGGAAGTAAGAATCGAACTCTCCATTACTCACAAGGATTAAAAACAACATGCGAAAAGGCCTAAGAGACTAAGCGCAGAAAACTAGAGGTTGGCATTCAAAAGAAAACACAAGGCAACGAACGACCATGGCACCAAAACGGGTAATCCCTTCCTCAGTGCGGAATGGGGTTCATTCTGCAAAGTGACCAACCAAACAATAAAATCGTTTAACGATAATTAATAATATAGTTGATAACAATCGACACTAAAAATAATGAGTTATCGTCGATCAATAATTAAAATAATAATATTGTTAATATTATTATTATTATTATTATTATTATTATTACCACTTAAAATAATTATTAATCATATTAACAAAGACGTATATACCAACTTGACAATAATGTAAAACAATAACACTATAAGATAGAAGCTAATCGATAATTAAATTAAAACAACATTGTTATCATTATATACTATAAATATAAATAATTTCTACTCACATCAATAATGGCCAATGATCTAGCTTAACCATGCAACAACAAGATCCTCCTTAAATAGGTTAACGTACAGGACATTACACAGTCCACACACAGAGGTGTCAATAACATCTTGAGAACACAAGAAGGAGAGGGAAGGTTCTAAAACATCACTGAGACAAGATCTAAGACAACGGAAATACACACAGCCATTCAACGCTCAACAAGAGGGTCATTGTGACAAGAACTAGGGTAAACGCCAAATGAGGCATTACACTTAGGTTCAATTTATTGCAATCCTTTTAACCTTTTATCCTTGGTAATTTAGAGTAGATTTTAGGATATATCCTCTACAATTTGAGTGTGTGTATCAGAATAGAGGTATAGGAATTGGTCTTCATCTGGAGAGATTTACGAATTTCAAAGTCCCACACTTTGGTAAAAGCTCCATGCTACGTAACCACATTGAGAATTTCAATATATTGAGTTACAAATAATCAAGGGTGTTATGATTACACATCAACATATATCTTAGGTATCTTTCGTAATGCAAACACTGAGTCCCCATGTTCACCAAGTCGTGTAACCTACAATCTTGCACACTCGAGTAAAACCTCAAATGTGCTTGACATGATAAAATATCAGTATACCATTATGAAAATAAACTAGATACTATATTAACTGAATAAGGTTTCACCACATCTATTTACCAAAAATACATAAAAACATGATCTAATATCAACAATATACAATCAAAATCAAGATCATCAGTAAAATCCATATACAAACATAATTTATCAAATCTCATCATAATAATACCAACATCTCAATGAACACGAAATGTCAAAAAATCATTATTATCAAATAGTGTATTAATAGTTCCTTCTCATAGTAAAAATGTCATATACCATATGATGATAATCATACTAATAAATAATAAAAATATAACAAAATCAAGTATGGAATGTCTCATATGTGATCTCAAACTAATCAAACGAGCCTTCATATTATAGAAAGAAATAGAGAAATGTACGCACTACATAAAGAGTCTTACCAAAAATCTTGATTTGAACAGGCCCCATCAATTGTCCACCTCGTGTTGTTTTTTGGATCCTCTAACCAACTCTTTCAAAATCCATGAGCTAAATTACTCTAGTTCTTTTCTTTGCCAATATGCTTTGAGATTAGTGAATAATCTAGGATTTACATCTCGCTTATTAAAAAATTACACAGTACAAGACATACTGAAAAGATATATCTAATTATATCCTATAACAAGCAAAATGTTATTAATTACCGCCACAATTGTTGATCACTTCCACTCGATCTCGAACAACATCTGAAACCACTTCCATAGGAAGTTTCCCTTGAATTTACCCATTTTTGCATAGAATGCAAATGGAACATTGGTTTCATGTTCCCCCCATAATGTGAAATTCCCATTATTCATCAAACATGAACGCTAAAAATTGAATCATATCATACTTCATACTACTAACTGGATCTTGTTGTCTTTATCTTGCTATGCATGATCACTATTTCCATGAATGTATTCACTGACCAAACATCTTCAAAAAAAGTATGATAGAGGATCACCAAAGTCAGAGGATTGTTGCAATGATCTTCTCTCATATACAATTATTTTTCCAACATCCGATACAAACTACAAAAAGTAGAAAATTGAAAAGAAACACACTACAGAAATAAAAAGCACATACACCAAAATAATTTTTGCCATAATTGATATGTGACCCCATCATTGGCATTTGATGAGATGTCATTGATTGAAATCCAACCTCTTATTCCTCATTCCTCAAGTGTGAAGCTTCTACGTGAGATGAATATGGTCATGAGGCTCAAGGATTTCTACATTACTTATTATCACCCCAACAATGTGAAATCGCTTATTTTCTAGATGTTGGATAACATTAAAAATGCGTCTATAAGGTATTTTTATTTTTATTTTTGGACTTTTTACAATCATAAATTTTTGACGACTTGACTACTGGAAATTTGATTTTAAAGATTTGGTCGTTAAAAATTACGACACAAATGACTTTTTTACTTTAAAAATAACAATGATGTAAAAAAGGACTCATTTGATTATACACAACAACAAAAAAAATTGAAGAGTAAAATAAATACAATAAATGAGGCTTTTACACTATTGATGATACTAGTTTTTTGTTTCAAATACATTTTTATGACTCAAAAAACTCTATAAAAATAACTTAATTAAATGTTAACTAAAATAGGCTAGCTCTCAAGACACACGAGAGACTTCAACATATTGAATGTTGACCAGACACACAATCTCATACACTTTTATTGAATTACATACATGAGATACTAAACACATTGATCCCACTAAACCAAAGAAAAAGGCAATTAAATTTGACTGAAAAGACTATTTTGACAACAAATGAATGTCTAGACAAAATGGAAATAATTATTTAATTAGTAATATTTAATTATTTTACTATTAGAACTTCCCTTTATATTGAATGTAATATTTAATTATTTTTTCAACACACTGCCATAGATATTTCATAAGTATTAATTTATTTAATACTAAATGTACAAAACATATAATATGACTGAAGCTAATGAAAAAGGACTTGGAATAAACTGGAGTTCATTTAATTCTTTACCCATACACTTGTGTTTGTTGCTCCTTTGACTTATGCAAATCTATGTGCAGGTGTCCTGTCATCACCAATCCGGCACTATGATAATTCTCCACCAGAAACTCCTCTTGCTATGATTATTTAGTACAGCCTTTAGTTTGGTGCATGTAATCTAGAAACACAACAACAAACAGAACACAAGAATACCATAGACTATGATACGAAGGAATGATGATAAATCTGAAATATAAGTGTAAATTATAATATCAACACGAAATTGTTACAATCTCACCCATGAGGTACTTCAAGTGTTACTAACTTCACTTGCCTTCCAACAATGACTATGGGAGAAACTTTGCAATGGCTTCTTTAACACAACTTCTAAAAGATGGATTTCTTTACACACTTACTAATACAATATTTCTCACTATTTCCTTCTGTGCTAAATGAGGGGGGTGACCTCTTTATTTGTAGAACTTTTAGGCTTATCCACCTTATTTCTAAGATAGGATAAGAAATCTCTTCCAGTCAATCATATTCCATACCTAAACTCTTGCCTTTACATGTAGGCTTATCTTCTAAGACAGATAAACCTTATCATCTCACATGGGTTCCACCTTTTTAGACTTTTCTACAAATAAAATACACAAAATATTTATGACATCACTCTTTGTCCTTATTTCCAATATAATATTTCTAATTCCTAATGATGTAGACTCTACTATTCTACTTACCCTAACTTTTGACATTTTAACATTACCAAACCACTTACGACAAATATTTACTTTTTACCACAACATTCCTATTGTACTTTGACGATTTCTGTACTATACATTATTGGCAGCGTCGTACCGACAATGCCGTTATCTTCTATCAGACGCTACTACTAGTTATACTTAACAACATCCTATTCCTAATACATACATTAATGAAATAGAAATTATGGAGGAAAATTTTAGTGTCGATAGTCCCAAGGCGGAGAATTCTTGCATCAATTGTTCAAATGAGTACACATATGGATGTTACAACAAACCACTATGCTCCAATTGAGGGGTATTTGATATATGTGTGTGTGTGTGTGTGTCTGTGTCTGTGGTCATTAGAGGAATCATTACATATTACAATTTTAGCATAGTCTCTACCAACCTCAGTAAACTTTAACCTGGCACAAGGAAGGTACCACCAGGTGCTCAAGTTTCAGATCGCCTCTGTACAGTTGGCACACACTTTAGACCACCTTCATACACTTGGCGCAAGCTCGTGGATGGTGGTTAGATACTCTACAAGTAGTGTTGTACAGATGTCACACACTCAAGGACATTGATCAGACTAATCCTCATCTGAGTGGGCATGCCACTGGGGGCTGAACCTTGGACCTCTTCTTAGTAAATACCTAGCTTTACCAATCAGCCAAGACCATATTGACGATATTTTCTATTACAATTTCCTTAGGTATTTCTTCAAGTGAACAAATATATAGGAATCCCCATGATTAATGAAATCATTCAACAATTTTCGATGATCAACATTTGTTATGTTGGATGCCTTCCTCCCGAACATGTCAGTGGAAATGAATGCAAGTTGAGATTCCAACAAATTGTAGAAAATTCGTCAACCTTCTTTTTAAGGCGTTAGCTATCACAAATATGAAAATAGGGAGTAACAATTCATGTTATGGAGAATTGAATAAAATTTTTATTACGCATCCACATGGCAGAACACCTATCATTAGATGCAAAATGCTCTTGCGAGATTCTACAAGTCCCTCATTCCTTCCAATATTTTCCATTTCCTTCTGCTCGAATGAAATGGTTGTGCGAGATTCTCCTCTTTGTCCAATGTCTTCCTTTGTCACTACACAGAGCTCGTCCTCTACTCATTTTCCTTAAACGCCTTTACACCCTCCTAACGCTACATGTCTAGAAATTGTGGTTGAGTTGTGCAGATGCATATGATACAACTCATAAGATGCAAATGCCAAATATTAAAACATATTTGTGGGCAATAAGAAAAGCTCAGAAAAATCGAAAAAAAATATTAATATCCCATTACAATCAACCAACTCAGATACCAAGTGACAATTTCATCTGAGCTTTGCATAGGAAAATAATAATATTATATTATATTCATACCATAATACAAATGGTATTATATAGTCATAGAAATAAAAAACCAATCTCGTGCAAAATAAAGAATCATACAACTAAATAACCCGTTAATAACTTTATAGATACAACCAAACTCTACAACCATCAAATTCAAACAAGCATAATATTGGTGTCACCCATAGTTACCAAATACGGTAACATTTCAATGAATTTCCGTTTTTTTTCCGTTTTTTCTTATAGACCGTATAAAAACACGAAATTTCGGTAGTTAAAAAGTATTTAATACTTTTTTTCTTAAAAATTCAAAAACAAGAGATTTAAAATAATATATGTTATCACTTATTTATTATTAAACCTCACAATAACATGTTTAAATGGAAAAATTTCAAGATTTAAATTCAGCAGATTAAGGTATAGAGTAAGGTTTTTATACTTATTTTTCAGAGGTATTTATATGATTCTCAGCAATTTAAGTCTTTAGAAGATGTGTAACAACCTAACTTGTAGAAATGGGTGACAACAGCTAGAGAAGTAACTGTGTTGCTGGTAAACTGTATTAAAAAAATGGAATACAATTACTATGTAGATTGTCTACCAACTGTTTGACAAAATACTCTGTAAAAAAATACTCAAATACTCAAAATGTTGTAGAATACTAAGAAAATACAAGTAGTGATGAAGAAGAGCTATCATTCAACTGAGCATAAAATATTATCATACATTTTTGTATATGTAATTTATCGTATTTTTTTCCATATTTATCGTATTTTTTAATGGACCGTCTTTTTTCCATAATTTAAGTCAACCATTTAATACACTCCATACGAAAGTTGCTACCTTGGTGTCACCTATATGAATCACGGATAGTACTTTTTGGCTGTTATATTTTATGATTGTATATCCCCACTATTATTTGTACATTATTTGCTTTCCTTTTTCAATCACATGTGAGAGTGAAGGTTGGTAAGAATGTAAAACAAAAGTTGTTAAGAGTTATAAAGGTGATTCGCCACTACACATTTTAATGTATGTTTTGTCTTATCAGCATTTGGTGGAAACCGTTGATTGGCCATAATACTGTCGACATCCTCATCGTTGTTTTTTCGGTAAGGTTCATCCGTATGAGCACACTGTTTTCCTTGATATTACCACTGGAGTATGAAAACAAAGACATATCCGTAGTAAATGCCAAAATAGTTGGAACTTCGGAAAACGTTTTTCTAGAGTTAATGGGTAATGCATCTGAAGCGGTGTTAGACATTGTTTCACGTTGCAACAAGTTACATATAGGGATAGAAGAGTTTTTGTTGTATCCAAATTAATGCACTTAAAAATGATGATACATATTTTTTTGTTGTTTCCAAATTGGAACCAATAAATGGTTTCCTGAACAATTAAATTGCTTTTACATTGCTTCTAGGTAAGTGAAAATATCGTATTACATTATTTTATTGTAATGATTTTTTACTCAATATATATGTGTGTGTGTTGGGGGGGGGGGGTATGTTTCTTTAGTGAAACGTAATTTTATATTTGATAATTTACTTTTTGAGTTATTCTTTAAAATATGATATAATAACACAAACAAATTAATGTTTGTTATTAAAATTATTTAACAAATACTTTGTTATTACTATTTTTAAGTGTAACTTAAATGGATTATAATATTAAGAAAATTAGTATTTGTTTTTAGATGAGTAGATTTGTTCTTGTAATATTAAGAACATATAAATAAAATAAGAATTAGTATAAATATATTAAATGTATTTATTTAAAAACATTGATTGATATTAGTTTCATTGTTATTATCTTCGTCATCACAGTTTTCATTTTTGTCATTGTCATCACCATCATTGTCGACATTTTCATCATCATCTTCATCATCATTCTCATCATCATCATCATCACCACCATTACCACTACCACCATCAACATTTTCGCCATCATAATCATCGTGAATATTAATCTTATTAGCAATATTGATATTATTATGTGAATGTGTAAATAAATTAAATCTTATGATTATTATTATGATTAATTAATATTATTATTAATAATTAATATTATTATTATTTATATTATTAATATAAAAAATATTATTATAATTTTATTAACACTCATAGTGACATCATCAACAGCAACATCATCATCATGGTTATTTTCATCTTAATCATCATCACCATCCTTATTGTCCTTCTCATCATTGTCACAATTGTCTTTGTCATCATTTTCATTTTCATCGTCTTCATAGTCATTGTCGGTATAATCATCATCAGATCATGATCATTATTATCATTTTCACAGTCATGGTCATTGTTATTTGTCATCATCTTTGTTATCATCACCATCATTATCGTACATGTTTAAGGTTTAAGGTTTATAAATTGTGGTTTTGTACAAGTTTTTATGTTGTTTACAATGAGTGCTAAAATTGGGAATGTCAAATTGATATTTTAGGGATCCAATGAGATTTTAAGGTTTGAAATTATCATTTATGGTGTATTTTTTTAATCATTCTCATTTTGTCGTCATCGTCGTCGTCATCATCACCGTCATCGTCATCATTGTCATCTTAATCATCAGCTTCATCCTTGTTGTTTTCCTTATCATCATCGTCAAAATTGTCTTCATCAGTGTCTTCTTCATTGTTTTCATTTTCATCATCATAGTTTTCGTCGATATAATGATATTTGATCATGATAGTGATTATAATCTTCATAGTCATGGTAATTTACATCATCCATCATCATCATTATCACCACCATAGTTAATGTAGATGATTAGGGTTTAAGGTTTACTAATTATGGTTCTTTGAAAGTTTTGGTTTTTTTAGGATGAGCATTAATATTGACAATGTCACATCGGTTTGTTGGTGATCTAATGATATTTTAAGGTTTGACATTACCATTTATGCCGTATCAACCATGCCCCTAGATTTTATTGTAAAATGTAGATAAGATAAATAAATAAAACCCTACATGTAGAATCCTAAACACAAAACATGAATTTGTAACTTTAAATTAAAACACTAAGCACTAACATAACTCTTTAAATACTTGTGCAAAGATCCAAATACAAAACCCTAAACCATAGACAAAAACGCTAATATCGGGCATATATTTAGGATTTAGGGTTTAGAAATTATGTGTAATAATATGAGTCTTAGGTCACCAACTATATATGTTTTCATCTAGGTCATTCATGGGTGAAATAAATGCCCAAATTCCATTCGTAACTTTATTTTTCGTATCATCTTACGTAAAATACAAATCTTGCTAAGGATGCTAGCATACCTATCTTATATGAATCTATACAAAATATTCTTAGAGGTATCATTCTGGAAGTGCATATTCCACTTATGCTACAAAAAATAAGCACATCTAGAATGATACCTCTCAACATATTTTACAAATATTCATTTAAGATAGGTATGCTAGTTTAACAAATATTTTTTATTATTGGTAAATAGTTGTTTTGTAGGGACCATACCCCAACACAACAAAGGGTCCAAAACCATATACAACAAAAAGAGCATAGTTAGTATAGGTTTGAAAACCTAGATATTAAATGAAGCCCAACAGATACAAACAGTAAAAAGTAGGTTTGCAACCAACCAATGACCTTCTCTTAGTATAAACATATCTCAGAATCAACAATCTTTAGCCCAGATAAATCAATAAAAGCATATGATGGGATATGACTCAAACCTTGTCAAAATGTTGCTGGAATTTAGTTTATTGTATCCTTTCTTGCTCCTCTCCACCATAATCCATTCGTAATTTACTTCTTAATTTCATATACATTGAAATAACAACTTCAATATTCTTGATGGGAATGTGACCCTTGATAATGGGCAGTGGGGAACCATTCATTGTAGTTTTAAAATCAACCGCTTGGGTAGAAAAAATATGAGCTATCCCATCAAAGACTAGTACATTATGATGTGACTCCTTATTTGGAAGGCAATCATTTGAGGGGTTTTAAGAGTCCTTAACTTGGTCTAGATGGGGGCTAACCATAAGATGCTATGGTAAATAATTCTTCAACCATGCAAGTTTTTCCTTGCATTTGGAATGTGCAATGTCATCATCGACGTCTGATGGGTAAAACCTCAAAGTCAATCCTCTGAACCCAATGTTTTTCACCTATTTGTAATTTAATTTTTGCATCCTAGCATAAGTTGTATTATTTCAACCCGAGGTTTTAACATCTTCTTTCATAGAAGATCTTAGGGTATCTCCAATAGAAAAACGAAAATATTTATTCCAAAGTTGCAAAGGGATTCTAGGTAAGCGAATCCAGAATGGTTGAGTATCGAAGGAGTCTTTTAAAGGATTGAAAGATGGATGTCATGGCTTGAGCATAAGAAAATATTTACCCCAACTCCAATATTTATCAAAAATTAGATCCCTATCCCATGCGGTTTCAAAAACAACAATAAAATAGGCTTTAACACAGGGGTAGAGTTCAATCTTACCCTTAATAATTTTCCTCCATCTTAGTGAGATCCAGTCATAGAGAAGACATAGGTTGGGCTCAAACTTGTGAAATATACAAAAGAGGCAAAGTTTGGAGAGACTCTCCTCCTCCTTAAGGATAGATTGTAGTATATCCTCCTCTATCTTCAACACCAGAGGCTTTTGGGCTGGTTTTAATAGCTTTTCAACATGTCTTATACTATCCTTTTGATTGGAGACAAATGCAAAAAAAGATTTGGTGGAACCTACATTACCTAAATTATTTTCTTCACTTCCCTTCTTCCCGTGACTAATTCTTCTACCATGCTATAAAAGAGCATCTACATAGGTGTATCTAATGGTTTCGCTCCCCCCTAGATCCACAACCAATGCTGCTAAGGAGAGAATGCATGGCATGGGAGGAACTACATTTGGCAACACCATCACTTTTAACTAGTTTGTTTTGTATAGAGGAAAAATCCCTCCCCTATAGCATTTGTCTTCTTTCTATCATTACCTGGATCTCCATTATTTCTTCCGCCTCCATTTTTTATGCTGTCGTTTTCATGCGATGCTCTTTTATGGTTCCTATTTTCCTGATTTTTTCTTTATTCCCTATTACGACTCAATGTGTTAGGGTTGGGTAGAGAAAATACTTTTTTATTACTATTTTTAAGATCAAATTTAATTGATTATAATATTAAGAAAAATATTATTTTAATGGATAGGTAGATTTTCTCTTCTAATAGTAAGGATATATATAAAATAAGAATTAGTATATTTATATATTAAATACATTTAGTTGAAAACCTTTATAGATATTAGTTTGGAGGTTCTCATTTTTTAAATTTAATCATGTCACATTAATTAAAATACTATTTCATATATGATAAAATCCATAAAGATATTAAGCTAATCATATATACATAAAATAAAATATATAACATTTTCTCTCTTTAAAAGCATAAAATTTAAAAGGCCGATGTATGTATATACCATTTGAATAGTGGCAAAAGACATTATCTTCAACACAATGAATTAAATTTCTTATTTAATAAATTACAATGGTAACCAAGACAATAATTACTAATATGTTAGGAATTCTCCTTGATTTTTTATTAATGGTAAATGGGGGTTGAGGGGACCTTGCCTAGTTACAATAAGTACCAATGAAGATAAAAGTATATCAATGAGGATCACAAAGTGTTGTCTCCACCAAAGGCAAAGAGGGTCAACTAAAACAACTATATACCAAAAAACAAAGATAAACAAACCACCAGCTATCCCTGAGAATCCTTCCCATGGGATCTTAAATGCATCTTAAGGGACTCAGTAACAATTTTCCCTTTCTTCCTTCTACTTACAGTGGACCAATCATCATCGGTATTCAAATTTAAATTTTTGTTAGTGTGAACATGTATGATAATTTACAAATTATTCTTATCCACATTATTTCGGATCTTCGTGGAAAAATCCTTCTTAATGCTCCCACATATTTCATATTTACAATATAATTACTATGACTTACGGTGTGGTGTGTAATGCCCCGCTGGGCATCGGATTCTTTTTCTACCTACCTCCACTGCCACCTTGGCCTCCTCCCAACCACCCAACCTGCCAATTTTTAAGACTGTCATGTCTATCCTTGCGTGAGGAGTCGGTGGAGTCGTTTTTCTTCACCATGATCTTTTTTGTTGATTTCCTTCTTGAATGCGTTGAGGTGTAGTGTTGGGCACGTTTTTCTTGGACTGTATGTGGCATGTGAGAGGTGTTCTTCCTGGTCGTGTGGGCAGAGTGGCCAGCAAAATCTCTGTCATGGCATTTTTTTTCTTCTTCTTGGCTTTCCCCCCTGCTGGCCGCGTGGGTTTGATATGGCGGTTTTAGATGAACCTACAGTCGCAGGCACGTTACCTCCACTTTTCTTTGGGTGTCTCGAGGTGTGTTCAGGTCAGGAATCCACATCAACAGCCTGCAACAGTAGGATTAGCTAGGAAGCAGGCAGGTTACAGTTGATAGAAGCCTGTTTGAGCGCTCCAACAAGTAGGTTGTCCAACTTTGTTGTTGTCTGTTTAGTATCGACTACAGCCTCAGATTTGGGTTCCTCCTTCAAGATATTTTTCTCAAAATCGTGCTACACAGGCAGTATCAGTGGAGCGTAGAACTGAAATTCTCCTAGGAGAGTGCCGTGAGGAGGTATTTTGCTATATGCAGTAGCTACAGGGTAGAGAGGTAAACTTATCCCAGAAAATCAGTGGCCTCAAGAGAGAGTTAAGTGCGACAGCTACTGTAGGGCGATCCCAAGGAACCGTTGGTGTGGATCCTGATGTTTTGGTTGCAAGCGACCACAGTCGTGATCAGTTGTTGCAAAATCTTGCAGCTGAAGTGGAAGAACGAGATAAATTTTTAGTTGAGCTGTCTTGCCTTTTCATTTTGGAAAGTCGCTTCCGTCCAGGTGATGAAATTTATTTACAAGATTCTCTACTGAGACCTTACTGTTTTACGATGTAGCTCATGGAAGAGGGTCTCTTGGAGGTGAATT
Source organism: Taxus chinensis (assembly GCA_019776745.2). Classification (NCBI taxonomy): domain Eukaryota; kingdom Viridiplantae; phylum Streptophyta; class Pinopsida; order Cupressales; family Taxaceae; genus Taxus; species Taxus chinensis. The sequence continues at coordinate 820,740,158 of CM034147.1, forward strand.
TTTTTCAGATCAGAATATTCTTGAATCACATTTGCTTTGCTATAATAACAGCGATGCCTAATAATCCTTCTCGTATGCAAATCATCCCATTACTCCTTGCATTTATATGGTCACTGTTGAATGCTAATTTATGCACGGCATTGTTCACAAGATCGGGAGGAGGCGAGGGAGCTCTGAGTCCACAAGAGGGGGCTGCCATTGTAGTTGCACTCAGCAATCTGATGACACCTAACAAAATTGGCACCTCCAAATGCTATTACAGTGGCCTAGCATTTGCAGAAGTTCACAAATTAACCACACCCAATGTGGTCATCACCAGATATGTCCACTGGACAGAGTATTGCACAGTGGGAACATATGAATCTGTGCCAAGACAATGGCTGCTCTGTGATTTCAAAGCCACAATCCCCTATCTCGGACCATATGCTCTGTAGGGCTATTCATGGGCTTCTGTATCCAACGCCTATGCTTTTCTTGATTCTTTGTCACGGATAATTATAACAATTCTTCTCATGTTGATTTTCTTGATGTGATGGCTTCAGATCATGGACTGATTGAGACCATGAACTGGTGTTCTCTTTCTAATTTTGAAACCCCAATGGAGAAAACCAGGTTTGTGGATTGCACACTGTGGCCATTTCTTCTGCTCAGTCAAGACAATAGTGTTTGGAATGGTCTTGTACCAGGTGAGAATCTCACATCTCCGGACAAGAGAATAAGGCTGGAAATGGAAAGAGGTTGTAATCTTGCATTGACTGATACACAGTATAGCCGAATGCTATGGCACAGTAATACTGCAGGAGATGTAGACCAACTGTGTTTTATGCGCCTTCAGTCAGATGGAAACTTGGCTATATATGATTCTAGTTCTAATTCGACACCTATGTGGAGTATTTCTGAGGGATGTGGGTATGGCTGTATTAAGTTTAGTGCTTTGGTTGTGTGGGTTTTCTATGGTGGTTGTGATGCTCTTCAGAATAGAGTGCTTCTATCTTCCTGGAGTTGCTCCCGAGGATTCCAAGAAGGTATGTTTCAATCACCCCCTTTCCTATGCCAAGCATGGCCGTTAACAGAGTTGGACCTTCAGCAGGCTAAGGAAGAGAAGTTGCACAGGTTGTGTTGATATTGCCCGAGCCCTGGTCGACGTGCTTGTTGGATTGGAAGAATTCTAATCAAGCATGTTAACAATACTCTTTGTAGTAGTTTTCTAACTTCTTTCAGTATCTTGAAATGAATTTTCTTTCCTCTTGAATGGCGCCTAGACTAAATGTTTTCGTGGTTGTTTATATCGTTGCCTGATTGTGTTGGTTGTTCCTTTAAATCTCGTTCCTAGTTCGCTGGTTTTGCTTGGAATGTTCTTTTCCTCTCTTATAGCTTACTCTATTTCATAATTGTCTAAATGGGCTACTGCAATATTGAGTGATGCAGTCTAGTTCCTAGGGAAGGAAACATTATAGAGTTTCGTTTGCTTATATGACTCTCTTTTAAAAGAATTCTATGATGGTATTTTGTAATTGAAGGCTTACTATATGGAAGGTTAAGCCTACATATCTCTATTTTCTTGAATGAATACGTATTTCCTGTTTAGGGCTCTCCTGTTTTGCTAAAGGTACATTAATAGTGACATTGTGTTCTGAAACTTGTTTAAGCCTGTGGACATTTCTTACTTTTGTTTAATTAGAAATTGGCATTAGGGTTTTGTTTTAGAACTATACATGGTTGACTTTTGTACCCAGTTCTAGGGGATGATTAACCTGACATCTATTTTGGCCTCTACGTGTTGAGAAAATTACTATACCTACTACCTGGTTCAAACTCTTGTTTGATTAAAGTAAGGGGTTAAAATTGTAAGTTTTATTGAATGAAATCTCTACAAATTTTATTAAGGGTCGCAAGAAAGTTATTAATAGCTGGACTGAAACAAAAGTTGTAGGTGAATCCATGGTATTGGACTCGTGAACTCGTTTCCTGTTAGATGACAGCTGATTACAGTGATAATATAATAGGTGGTTATTATGTTCTTCTGTTTGATTTTTTCTAGACATGTCCTTGATAAGCCCACATAGGTCGGGTAAAATTTCCATCTTCTATACCATTGGCCAGGAGCTCATAGAACTTCTAGGCCTGACTGCACTGCGTAACCTTCCTGATGGATACGTGTGTTGGTTCTTATTTTTGTGCTTGCACTCGTGGTAGGGTCCTTTGAGTCTGGGGCATCATTGGTGTTTTACCCTCTGCGTAGTGAATCCCTTTGTTTTCGAACTCGAATATCTTATACTTCAAACTCGGTTACTAAAAGGTCCCATTTTGTGGCCTTGTTAAGGAAATCAATTTTTATTTTAATGCTTATTGACATTGTCTGAAATATATACAAATTATTAATGACTTTTGGGTTTAGTCTTCCCTTATATTATGTAGAGAAGTTTACGATTAGGATAAGGTTTTTTGGTAGAATAATGGCCCCTTTTGTGTCTCATTTGTATGCTTTTGGAAGAGTGGATTTGTTGTTAACTAGTCCTACGCTTAAGAAATCCTATAAGAAGGTAGTGGTAAAACTCCTTGGTTAAAACTGAAACTATAGTTGTTTTTCTTTTAAGCGCGTCGAACCCTAATTATTGCTATGAAGCCTCCCCCTGGGAGATTTGAATAACGTCGTTCCATTTCGCGCCTACGATCATAATTAGTATGTGTTGTCTTCTCTTGGACCCCTTTAGTTGGATGGAGTAAGTTTTGGATTCCAATCACGTAATCCATAGGATTACATGAAGGAGATATCAACACTCTTGACCTTCTTGTTCCTAACCCATAAGGTCTTTCCTTGATTTATGTGATTTTGTTCTTACTGGTATTTTGACTTTCTCCTTGCTGGATGGTTTAGATTTCTTTCTCATGCGAATAATTTTGGAGTTGTGGGTTGTGTTTTAATCCATTGAATTAGAAATTTCCTTTCTTGATATTGTTAAATGTTAGCTTACTGTTGCAATGAGTAGCCTTAACATGCTCAGTTCTCGCGAACTAATTCCAGCTAGTATTTGTGCAGATGGATTATGCGAGTAGATTAAAGGAAAGAGTTGTAAAGGTTTCATCAGTGAAATTTATGAAGTTCCTTGTAAAAATTTCCAATGTGAGGTAAATTTTGTAATAGTCCTTGCAAAGGAGTTTAGAAAACCTCTTGCCTTGGGTTGTTCTGCAATTTCGTGATGATGTTGTCTTGTCCTTCTATAGGTTAACTGATAAATTACCTTTGTGAGAAATAATATTCAATCTTGACCTTGTTATGAGTATTCTTTTGGTGATATCATTTTCAATCATGGAAATTTTGTAGCATGGCTTGGCTTATTTTGTTACCTTCTTGTTCTTGACCCAAGTGAAATCCAATATCTTGACTCCTTTGGTTCATGTGCCATGTTGAATGGAAATGTTATAACCGTGGTTTGTGTTCTCGTTAAATAACGATAATTTCTTCTTTCAGGTCATAATGCTTATTAGTTTAGTAACCCTCCATGGTACTAGTATCAATGTTATTCTAGGCTTATTTTAGTGGGTTGAAACCCCGTTTTTTTCTAAAGATAATCAAAGATAAAAGAAGAGGAATACATAGACGAATAAATAAAGAAGATAATAATGAAGTTGTATTTGGTTGATAAAATTAAGAGTCTTTAATTGGAAAGAAAGTGTTTATCTAACGATGTAAAAAAAAATACCTACCATTGCTAACCTTAAGCTATGGATTAAACATTGTCCTCTTGTTGGGAAACGTTAATTGATTTTAAAAGTATTATCACTGTTGGCTTTTGGGGATATCGGTAGATCTTATCTAGTACAGGAGTTTGAATAAAAACACATTAAGTATAATGCTTCCATGTTGGGAACCCCTGTGTATCCCCCGACGAACTTAATCAAGATGATTTCTAAATGAAGCTTTTACCAAAATTCAATTGAACTCTTAAGACTCATTAAAAGACCGGTTAATAACTAAATAGATCATAATAAAATAGATTTATCTTCTCTCTCTAACCATTACCATGGTACCTTGTAGTCCTTGTCTAAGATATGATAAATTTTTAATTCTTGATCAAAGATGATTAGGGTTCTGAACCTTAACGATACTCCTCTCCTTTTGATCTTACGCTTGCCTCCTTGTGCAATGTGGGTATGAAACAAGTTTCAGTAGTGGGAGTTTAGATAGATAGCCTTGTGGAATTCCTTACCTCCTGGTTTTGTAAACAAATTAGTCAAGGAATTTTCATATTATAGGTGATCCTAGGATAGTCCTCAAGTTATATAAAAGAAAAGAAACTTAATCTTATAAGAAGAATGGTATAAAACATATCATGAACCTTCTAGAACGTAAGCTAAGAATTGTAAGATGTCTCTAGTAAATCAGTAATCTTAAGAAGATTTTCACAGTGGGATGTCTTCAGCTATAACTATGTAATGTGGTTGGTCTTTTGCCATGTCCTTTCACAAAAGAAAAGTAAATTGTCCTTGATAGGTGTGAACGTTTCCGTGCTGCCTTTATGGCCATCCTTGTATCAAGTTGTTCATAGTGTTACTTGTATCCTTGGTGACGACATGTTGCATCATGTTATGTGTCAAACAAGTCAAAAAAAAAAAGTTATCCTGTATTTCACTGTGTTGTTCGTGTGTGGATTTTTGGGTCGTTACATGGTGAGTTAACTCTATGGTTAAAATGGTAAGATTATTCTTTAGTAGGTTAAAATGGATACATTGTTATAAACAATATATCACTTCTTTGGGTTAGTGAGTGTTTGTAGGAATTGAGTATTAGTTTGTTATAGACGACGAATGAGGAGTACCATTTTATAAGTGACGCTCTTCTATATATTTGAATTAAGTCCATGAAATAATTTATGTGTATGAAAAATATTTTTTTTGCGTAATTGTTGCACCAAATCAGTTGATATCAAAGCGAATGAGTTGTTGAGCATTGTATGGGGAAAATCCATTTCTATCCATGGTTGGTCCTTTGTATGAATTTTTGTTAATGTGACAACTTTTTCAGATTTGTAGATTAGTTTGAATCCTATTTGTGTGATTGTAACATATTAGAGGCTTATTTCCGTACTCAGGTCTGAATCATGACAGGCGTCTAAGTATCCTAGATCGACATAACGCAATTTGCATTTTGTTGGTGAAGTGCGTTGGTGTTTTCACTACTATCTACTCTTTTCTGGTGGCCTGAATTCATATTATTATGTTCTATGCGTTGGATTCAAGTCATTTCCGCGTATTGTGGAGATTACCAGTCTTGTTAGAATAGAGCATTGAACTTGGCATGTGACATTGAACTCACTTCCCCAATTATCATTTCTGCATCCCTTTCATTCTATGCATCCATGGCGTCAAAGGTTGTACTATAATTTGGCTGGTTCTTCCCGTACACCAGTCACATCTTGCGTGCACTTGTGAGTTGAAACTTTTTGTTTGTTATCAACATTTGTATTCTTGTTATTTTCTATGCACGAATTGGAGGAGGATCAATGTGTGGATCAATTCACTTTCATGTTTGCAATACTCTTCACTACCACTGTATTCTATTTTCATTGGAAAAGATTGCAGAGAATATTATCGTCCTCCGGAAGGAAAATGCTAACATCTATCTCAGTGAGTAGAGAAATTATAACAGAGTATTCCTTTTGTCTATGTATTTCTTCCAAAACAGCTCTCTTTGATATAAACATGTCATCTTCCAATATCTATTCGTCAGCTTAAGAGTAATATTGCGAGCAGTTCAGGGGAATTTAAGCCAAAAAATGGATGGCCAACTTGGAACTGATATTAACCTTCATATGAAAGCATACACGAAACTATAAGTGACGTTCTCATTTTTTCAACTGTGATTAATCAATGTCGTGTTATCCATAAAGTTGCATCCATTCAAACCGCAATCAGACTGATTTGTGCTTCTTCGAAGTGGTGTCTATATGCAAGGTATTCTCTACCCGCTCCATGCAACGTTCCATATAACTTTGAGTTATCGTGGCTTGGATTTAAAGTATAAATTTTGTTGTTAGTTCCAATTTGTTAGTCTTTTATACTGTTTTTTTTTTTCGACAGTTAGATTTTTAATGTTTTGTATTGTTTACAAATTCCTATCAAAGTTTTTAAGTTAGGTTGATTTTTAAATGTGTTTTAGGTAGTTTTGTTTTCTCATAACTAAAGGGACAATGGGAATTTCGAAGTGGATAGACAGAAGAATTAAAACCTAAGGAAGTGAATAAGATGGGGTATGAGGGAGGAGAAGTGCATTGTATTCTACTGAATTTTCTCTACCTTGGGCGCATTCACTATTTGAGTGCAATATATGTTAAAAGAGGACGACCTCAAAATTTGACAAAATCATAAATGTTTTATATTCAGGATTGTTTATTTATGTGAGTATATTTTGAGGATGAAGTCGTCAAAATAAGAAGTGGAAAAAATTGAATAGGTTATAGGGTCGTAATCCAGTTACAGTTTTATTTTGTAGTAACGAGTACCATACTTTTATAGTTTTAACCTTGATTAAATGCAAGATTAATTGCAAGAAAAAACATGATGCATGAACATTCGTCAGATAATAGTGCGCAAACAAATTTTAGTCATATGAGGGACATGTAAAATTTATTTGGCAGTCGAGATGAAATCGTAAGACCCAAATAAGATTATTTATTTGTGTTCCACTTTATCTTCTAAATGTCACTTGTGTTATTCAAATGGGGTCAACATAAAAATGGGGAAGATCCAATAGGTTGTACGGACATAACACAACTGAGAATGACTGAAAGCTTTCTGTTTGGACAATATCTGATTTGTTATATAACATAATGACAACAATGGAAAGTCAGAATTCAAAAATTGAGAATTAAATACGTCCTTGCACCACACCTTTTCCATGGCTTAAATAGAAACACCCAAATAATATTTGGTATTTTTTTATACTTCACATTAATGTTTACTCAAATCAAATATGGAAATGCAAATCATTGTGTGGTTAGTGCTAGCCGGGAGGGATAAATTTATAGTGGAAAGGGGGTATGTAAGACAAAAGATTTCTCAAAGAAAATAAAATTGTAGAGATTGCAATGAATATGGTAGGGCAGTGTGGTTGTCATGAAGGAAATGTCAAGGAGTATCTAGGAATGCAAAACCACAAGAAGACATATCTTCAATGACTAAGGTTGCTTATAAAATCTACAATCACACATGGATTAAATTACATTCGTTGAGATTTAATTTGTATTGTCAGAGTGGCAAGATGCATAGAAATACGTAAATGTCTTCAACATAATAATAGAAATAAAGTGAACCACAGACTAATAGACTTGATAAAATGCATGTAATTGTACGAGAAACAAAGGAAATCAAATAAATCTCTTTTTGAGGCAGTAAACAAAGTTTATAAATACCACTACTTTAATGTTACCATCGTTTCTAAATACAAAAAAAACTAAAAATGTTAGTCATGTAAGCTATCTACTTGGTTGAGTGGTTGAGATAGTACTATAAGAATGACACCATCTCTTTGTCTTCAACTAGTCACATCCAGGAAAATCTATAAAGAAACAACCTGGAGGTTAAATCTGAACTGCAACCATCGATGACTCCTCTTACAAAGTATTTCCACAAAACCATCTGATAAGTTCGCAAGTGTTTCACAAGTCAGACAAACATTCTCTAGAGTAACAAAGTCTCAATAGCTTCTAGTTATGAATCCAATGGAGTGGCAAGAAAAATTACACGGTATGGGGTTTGAAAGACGGCATTTGTGGTTATGAAAATCATTTGATCCACTTCTATTCCAAATGTAGTTTCAGTTCTTGTGAAAACAGATGCTCCAGTGGTAAGAGATATATTTCCTCATGCAATTGAACAAATTACAGACAAATTTTGATCGTTAAATGACACTAATCGATGCGAATTTATAAGGGGATAAATTTAGTCTATCCACCAGTGATGATACAATGCAATTTTAGTCTAACCCTCAACTTCATAATGGATCATGTACCCATCCTTTGTTAGCGAGGATATATTCTTTAACCTCCCTATAGTAATTTCCAATCAACTTGAAGCTCGGAATTAGATCTCTGACCTCTTTAAGAATAGTTTCAATCTCCCATCTGGGAGCACTACCCTTTATCATGGCATTATTAGCTAATTAGGATTCTCCTTCCACCACTACGACTGTTACTTTAGGACTTTTTGCCATTCACTACTAGAAATGAGACCCTTTATCCACAATGGTATCCACAATAAAAAGATATTGTGAAATAACTGTAAATATTCCACAATTTTATTCTATTCTAAGAAAAAGAAAATATGGATTTGCTACAACTCCTTGATTATCAAATATTAAATTGTGAATTATCCATAAAAAAAATTATTATAAAAAACATATTAAAAATACATTTTATCCACATTCAATAAAGTTGAACTTTTTTTTAACTAGTGATAAAACCTCCATAAAAATTGTAGATAAATGTACACCTAGAAATTAATTTTATAAATTTTAATTATCATTAAATTTCACCAAAAAAATAAGTTAAATTCAAAATATAATGTTACAATTAAAACTCTTATTGCTTAAAACATTACTTATCCATAATCTACATTACTTAATGTAGGATTGTGAATTATTAAAATAATAATAATATAATAAATATATATAAATTTGTAATACAATTAATTTAATATAGAGGGATTGGTTCAAAAATTATTATGAAAAATATATTATAAGTAAAATTAAGTATTGATAGTTTATAAATATAAGTTTAATATTTTGTATTTCCTTAACATTGTTTAGTACTTTTAAGAAGTTATAGTGACTATAACTATGAGTTAAATTTTAATATATATGATATTGCATGTGTCGATTTCCAATTTTTGGTTAAAGGTACACAATATCCCATATAAATATTAAATGATTTTAAACAAAATTACTAAAAAAATTAAATCACATTAAGTTTGGGATTAAATATTTTTTTGGTGAGAATACATGTTTTCTTATATTAAAATTTTAATAATAAAAAATTAACATAATTTATATTTTAAAATTAATTATGAATAAATTATTAAACTCCAAAATATAAATAATTAATACTTTTAAGAAGTACCGATTACTTTTAATATAATTCAATATTTTAATTAATTGATTTTCATTATTATTAATATAATTCAAATACTTTATTTAATATTTTAATTTATCACAAAATAAATTCAAATTTGATTTTAATTCCACTTCTTTAAAAAAAATCCATTAATAACGTGAAATGCTATTTTAAATAGTATAATATTTAAATTAATTGAACTGCCTACCACAAATAATCTGCATATTAAAATATTCACAACTACATTTTAGAATATCTATATCAAACCTTAAAATATCCAACGCAATAAGGAAACCCTTATTCATGCCTATAATTTTGTATCAAAACTAACACTTGGTATTAAGTGGAGAGTTTTGAGCCATTAATAAGGCCAAATAATCCTATTATGGTGGTCTAAGTGAGAGTTCTGTTTTTGCACTGCAAATAAAATGAAATTTATATAACTATAAATGAGAATGTCATGCGATCATCTTAAAGGAATACTTCATTATGTCATAATTCATTTTGCAGGTTAAGGATTGTAAATCACCCTGTAACGAGAAGTTAATCATCATTGGGTGCATATTTAATTTTTTTTTTGTTTAATATATGTTATATTTAGAAAAATAGATTAAGCAAAATGATATGCTTTTGCAGGTTTTTGGGAATGTGTTGAAGTCTGGCTCTAACAAATAAACTTGGTATGAAAGAGAATGATCTTGTTGAATCCATATTTTTATCATTAATCATAAGTAGATAAAAGAAATTATTATTTTGTCAATGTTTTCAAATCTCGCACAATTTTTCAGGTTCATGTGTCATGTATTTTAAAGTTTGATATTAGCGATTTATTCACTAGGATCTATAGACCAATAATGGATTATCATCAGGATGCCTTCGCCATAAGAGGATCTCTCACCATTCTCAATTTCTCTTCTAATGTTGTGTGTATATCATTATAGCATGTTGCAACAACGACAAGCATTTAAACTATGTTCCCTTCTTCATTGATACTAGTGGTAGTAGCAGTGCAACATCATCCTCATTTCAAATAGCCTTTCTAAGAGGTCGTGCAAATGATGACAGTCTCCAGCAGTAGAGGATCAACAATGAACCAAATTACCATGAATCCTGCTCTGACAGAAAATAAAAGTGTTAACAGAAGCAGTAGCAACAGTGTCAGAGTTAGAAAATTTGGGTGTGGAGTACTTCCAACATTTAGGAACACAGATTTGAATCCACATATCCATTAAATTTCCCAAGTTTTTAAAAAATATGTCATCGTGATTACCCTCAAGCCTCACATTCCTTTACCTATTTTGTTTATTAATATGTATTTTTTAAACAAAATTAAAATTATATTTGTCTTGTTTTGTAAATTTTACATTGAATTTATTTAATTACGTATTCTTAATCGTAGTCTTTAAATAATCTAACTTTTTTAAGTGAGTATTTTAACTGACTTACATGTTTTATTATATTTAGAAGATATAACACATGCATATAATAAAAGATAATCTACAACTAAAAAATTATTCAACCATCTCTCCAAATTATGTGGGAAAACATTATTCCTCTTTTTAAATAGAAAATAATTATAATTATTATTTTATAAAATAGATTTGGAATATTACTGTATTACTTTAATAATTTAAAACTTCACTTAATATGTATATATATATATATTATTATACATATAATAATTACAATTTACTTATATAAATTGTAATAGTTTTTTAATTAAGAAAATAATAAATACATATTTAGAATTTTGTAATGTAATACTATTTGAATTGAGATATTATCACAAATTTTTAATTGTATCATTGTATTAATTTATAATAGTCGCATTATCACAATTTTTTATTGTAACAATGTAACAATCTATTATACAAAATCCATATGTATATAACGATATTGTAAAGGAGATATCAATATCATTTGTGAAGCTATAGTATATTATATGCTTAAAAATATGGCATATATGGACAGTTTCGGGTGTTATTTGATTGACTTTGGCATCCACATTGGTCTCAGAACCATTAGTGCTTGAAGGTGATTTCAACGTGATAAAGAGTGTGTGAGTTTGAGGAAGCCCTGAATTAGGGCACTAACTGAGGTTGAAGAGGACGTGGGCGACAGGCTTCAAGGATGAATAAGATTATAGACACGAGGGCACGGTACATACATTATTCACAGTTCTCATGTTACAGTTGTGAATAATAGTGGTTTGAAGATAAAAACAAGGTGACATTCACAAGTTCTGAAGTTAAACACAGATGGAAACATCATTAAACACAAAATGTGAGGGAAAAATACAGTCAGAAGTCTCGTGAGGGTAAAATAAAATTGGAAGAGTCGCTTCTCAAAGCCATCAGGGTACATCACAGTCTGCAAAACGTGTTAATGCCACTGCAAATAGAAAAATGCCAGCACGTTTGAAGGCACGAATGAAGATAAAAACATTAATATTGGGAATGCCAAAGAATCAGAAGACAACATTTTCGAAGGCATTTACAGTTGCATCCAGAGGACGACATTTTCAACGACATTTACTGTTCTTTTTTATTCTGTTAGGGATCAAGTAAATACACAGACATACAGTCACAAAATACCACTGTTTCAGTCAAAAACGTAATGGGGGCAGTTCCAGCCATTTTTGGAAGGAAATAAAGACATTACAAGCACGAGTTTTAGCAGTTTCTAGTAAAAAAATGCAAGGGCACAAGAGATAGACGTCCAAGGCACAAAAATTGGCACCAAAAACTGCAAACAGTCACGAATTAACCACTGTCATATTTCAACGCACATTTTGAAACTCAATCCCTGCCCTCCAAATTCGGAAGGATGTCAGAACCCGCCATGCCCTCCTGACTGTGAAACGCCTCTCGTGTAAATATGTTATATAACTTTAAACTATAGTTAATAGTTTTTTAAGTCTAGTGAGTCATCTCCTTATTTTATAATAGCTTTATATATGTGGTCACATTATTAAAGTCATCAAAATTATTTATCGAAAGCGTCAAATTTTGTAAATTGTGTCACTTGTCATTATTTATCATTATCTATGTTTTAATTTTTCCATTGTATGTCTTCTAGTAAAATTATGTATTTATATCCCAGCTATTAGAGTCGCATGTCATCAAAAGTATAATCTAAATTGTCATTTCTATTATCTTGTAATTGTTCGAGAAAGCCCTCTTGTGTAGATAAAATTAGTGAAAAAATAATAATAATTTCTTTACAGAAGCATTTACGGCATTACCCAACGTCCAGAAAATAAACGACTTCATATTATGGGGGGAATTATAAAGGATTAGAAAAACATGGAGCAACACGATCACATTACATTATGTTAAGAACGACATACACTGGAGCACGGAAGCACATGGGGTTGGAGATTGATCAATGACCTATCATTTTTCACCAAGAATAGGGCCACACAAAGCTTTGGTACCAATACTCTTATATTCATATGACATATTCCAAGTGTGGTAGTAAGGTTCAAATTGCACATTGGATTTTCAAGTCTGTCCCCTCTTACAACGTCTAACATCTTTGGGAAGTAGATTAATACTGAAGTAAAAATCATATTTCCAGCCCTTCTACATTTACATTCATACATTGACTCCGTCATATATCAATTTTGTATACAAAACACATTATCATAAGATGCAAGGAAGTTCCATACAAAATCCAATTGTTTATAACTATATTGTAAAGGAGATATCAATATCATTTGTTAAGCTATAGTATATTATATGCTTAAAAATAATATGGCATATATGGACAGTTTCGGGTGTTATTATATTGACTTGGCATCCACATTGGTCTCAGAACCATTAGTGCTTGAAGGTGATTTCAACGTGATAAAGAGTGTGTGAGTTTGAGGAAGCCCTGAATTAGGGCACTAACTGAGGTTGAAGAGGACGTGGGCGACAGGCTTCAAGGATGAATAAATTATAGACACGAGGGCAGGGTACATACATTATTCACAGTTCTCATGTTACAGTTGTGAATAATAGTGGTTTGAAGATAAAAACAAGGTGACATTCACAAGGTCTGAAGTTAAACACAGATGGAAACATCATTAAACACAAAATGTGAGGGAAAAATACTGTCAGAAGACTCGTGAGGGTAAAATAAAATTTGAAGAGTCGCTTCTCAAAGCCATCAGGGTACATCACAGTCTGCAAAACGTGTTAATGCCACTGCAAATAGAAAAATGCCAGCACGTTTGAAGGCACGAATGAAGATAGAAACATTAATATTGGGAATGCCAAAGAATCAGAAGACAACATTTTCGAAGGCATTTACAGTTGCATCCAGAGGACGACATTTTCAACGACATTTACTGCTCTTTTTTATTCTGTTAGGGATCAAGTAAATACACAGACATACAGTCACAAAATACCACTGTTTCAGTCAAAAACGTAATGGGGGCAGTTCCAGCCATTTTTGGAAGGAAATAAAGACATTACAAGCACGAGTTTTAGCAGTTTCTAGTAAAAAAATGCCAAGGGCACAAGAGATAGACGTCCAAGACACAAAAATTGGCACAAAAACTGCAAACAGTCACGAATTAACCACTGTCATATTTCAACGCACATTTTGAAACTCAATCCCTGCCCTCCAAATTCGGAAGGATGTCAGAACCCCGCCATGCCCTCCTGCACTGTGAAACGCCTCTCGTGTAAATATGTTATATAACTTTAAACTATAGTTATTAGTTTTTTAAGTATAGTGAGTCATCTCCTTATTTTATAATAGCTTTATATATGTGGTCACATTATTAAAAGTCATCAAATTATTTATCGAAAGCGTCAAATTTTGTAAATTGTGTCACTTGTCATTATTTATCATTATCTATGTTTTAATTTTTCCATTGTATGTCTTCTAGTAAAATTATGTATTTATATCCCAGCTATTAGAGTCGCATGTCATCAAAAGTATAATCTAAATTGTCATTTCTATTATCTCTGTAATTGTTCGAGAAAGCCCTCTTGTGTAGATAAAATTAGTGAAAAATAATAATAATTTCTTTACAGAAGCATTTACGGCATTACCCAACGTCCAGAAAATAAACTGACTTCATATTATGGGGGGAATTATAAAGGATTAGAAAAACATGGAGCAACACGATCACATTACATTATGTTAAGAACGACATACACTGGAGCACGGAAGCACATGGGGTTGGAGATTGATCAATGACCTATCATTTTTCACCAAGAATAGGGCCACACAAAGCTTTGGTACCAATACTCTTATATTCATATGACATATTCCAAGTGTGGTAGTAAGGTTCAAATTGCACATTGGATTTTCAAGTCTGTCCCCTCTTACAACGTCTAACATCTTTGGGAAGTAGATTAATACTGAAGTAAAAATCATATTTCCAGCCCTTCTACATTTACATTCATACATTGACTCCGTCATATATCAATTTTGTATACAAAACACATTATCATAAGATGCAAGGAAGTTCCATACAAAATCCAATTGTTTATAACTATATTGTAAAGGAGATATCAATATCATTTGTTAAGCTATAGTATATTATATGCTTAAAAATAATATGGCATATATGGACAGTTTCGGGTGTTATTATATTGACTTGGCATCCACATTGGTCTCAGAACCATTAGTGCTTGAAGGTGATTTCAACGTGATAAAGAGTGTGTGAGTTTGAGGAAGCCCTGAATTAGGGCACTAACTGAGGTTGAAGAGGACGTGGGCGACAGGCTTCAAGGATGAATAAAATTATAGACACGAGGGCAGGGTACATACATTATTCACAGTTCTCATGTTACAGTTGTGAATAATAGTGGTTTGAAGATAAAAACAAGGTGACATTCACAAGGTCTGAAGTTAAACACAGATGGAAACATCATTAAACACAAAATGTGAGGGAAAAATACTGTCAGAAGACTCGTGAGGGTAAAATAAAATTTGAAGAGTCGCTTCTCAAAGCCATCAGGGTACATCACAGTCTGCAAAACGTGTTAATGCCACTGCAAATAGAAAAATGCCAGCACGTTTGAAGGCACGAATGAAGATAGAAACATTAATATTGGGAATGCCAAAGAATCAGAAGACAACATTTTCGAAGGCATTTACAGTTGCATCCAGAGGACGACATTTTCAACGACATTTACTGCTCTTTTTTTCTGTTAGGGATCAAGTAAATACACAGACATACAGTCACAAAATACCACTGTTTCAGTCAAAAACGTAATGGGGGCAGTTCCAGCCATTTTTGGAAGGAAATAAAGACATTACAAGCACGAGTTTTAGCAGTTTCTAGTAAAAAAATCCAAGGGCACAAGAGATAGACGTCCAAGACACAAAAATTGGCACAAAAAACTGCAAACAGTCACGAATTAACCACTGTCATATTTCAACGCACATTTTGAAACTCAATCCCTGCCCTCCAAATTCGGAAGGATGTCAGAACCCCCCATGCCCTCCTCACTGTGAAACGCCTCTCGTGTAAATATGTTATATAACTTTAAACTATAGTTATTAGTTTTTTAAGTATAGTGAGTCATCTCCTTATTTTATAATAGCTTTATATATGTGGTCACATTATTAAAAGTCATCAAAATTATTTATCGAAAGCGTCAAATTTTGTAAATTGTATCACTTGTCATTATTTATCATTATCTATGTTTTAATTTTTCCATTGTATGTCTTCTAGTAAAATTATGTATTTATATCCCAGCTATTAGAGTCGCATGTCATCAAAAGTATAATCTAAATTGTCATTTCTATTATCTCGTAATTGTTCGAGAAAGCCATCTTGTGTAGATAAAATTAGTGAAATAATAATAATAATTTCTTTACAGAGGCATTTATGGCATTACCCGACGTCCAGAAAATAAATGACTTCATATTATGGGAGGAATTATAAAGGATTAGGAAAACATGGAACAACATGATCACATTACATTATGTTAAGAACAACATACACTGGAGTACGGAAGCACATGGGGTTGGAGGTTGATCAATGACCTATCATTTTTCACCAACAACAGGGCCACACGAAGCTTTGGTATCAACTCATTTTTTAGTTGCATGTTTATTATTGTACTTGCTTCATTTTAAAAGTATCTATATTTTTTCATGTTCAATTGGAAGTATTTTCTTGTATTCAAACTTGTAAACAATGAGCAATATTTCGTACATAATTGCCTGATGTGAAAATATAGTGGAAAGATGGCTGATGAAAGCTGCGTTGTCACATGAGGTACAACTAGAAGAAAGTTTGGATGCTTCGTGTGTTGAACAAGCCATTTATGGTTCTCTTTCCCTTGCTTCATCTGTTGTTGGTCTGCTCGTACTGGCCTTCGACTGTTTTGGGCTTCAATTTGAGGAATAATTTATGCCTTGGGCACATTGCATAAACCAATTCCATTTTATAGCTTGTGTGTCACTTGTGGAGAACATGGATACAATCAAGGAGTGGGTTGAGAAGATAGATTCTAAAGACTCCTTCAAAGAATCAAGATTGAAACTTGAAGAAGAGTGGTTATCGAAAGCTGAATTAATTTTTTTTTTGAATTTCGAATCTCTTAATGTTCTTGGCCATCTCTGAAGTTCTGATTGTAGACCGGCCACCATTCCTCTTGACCCTGACTCTCTAAAAATCTTTAAGTTTTTGGGGGGCCCTAGATATGAATATTACATGATGATGAATTTTTGCTCGCAAAAGGATCGTGAAGATATGTTCAAGGATAATGGTTGAAATATAGTCCACCATAGGAAGTCCAAGATAAAGTGGTTGTTTGGGTTTTTTTTTGTTCTAGTGTCAGAGTTGGGATTCTAGTACATTACATTGTTTTTCTCTTGATTTTCATTTATCTATTCGGGAGTTTGGCCATTTTGTACTTAGGTACGATCCCAGTAAAAGAACCTTTATCCTTAATTAAAAAATTAACAAGATAAATAATATAAAACAAATAAATGAAAATGAATGGTTATTCGTAAAGTACTGTGTGAGGGTATTGTATAGACTATAGGTGGTTGTGGTAGTTGGTGGAGTTGGTAGAGTATGTAATTGTTGCCAGCGTCATCCAAGGGCATGCCAAGTAGCAACATTAGATTGGGGAAGATGTGCAACCAAAGGTGTGTATGGAGAGGATATATTTTATTGGGTCAATTTCAAGGAGTTAAAATGGGGGAAGCCTTGAAAATTTTGAAAATTCCATGAAAAGTATTCAAGACATATGCCATGATTTTGTAATCATCCTCCCGCCTTGTGCCAAGGTTAGATCCTTTGGAACAATATCGAGATACACATAATGAGTTTGTTGTTATGGTTAGTGATACAAAATATGGATAGAAGGCATTTAGATGGGTTGAAAAATGCCTAATGGAAACATGAAATACTTTAGGATTTGTGTCAGATTTGATCCCTTGGATACTTCCTTCCATGCCATGTCAGTTTGAGATTCTCCTTGGGTATGTCAAGTTGTTCAAAATGTGGAAATGAGTGCGTTGGGAAAAAGTTTGGAATCCTTCCAAAAAATTGTAATTGACTTGTGTCGATCCAAACAATGCATCCTCTAATTATCTCATTGTTACTTCATGAAACATGTAATGGCTGCAATAAAATGTGTCATGGTTTCCTCCACTTTAGTTGTGTAGATATTTGGGAAGCCATGTTTCACCAACAACAATTAGAAAATTAGATACAATACAAAAATCAAGGGGGTTTTTATGTAAGCATAGACATCCAACAAAGCCATCTGAAGGGATTTTTAGCAGCATATAATTTTACATTAGGATTTTAGAAGGAGGATTTATTTTACCAAGAATTGTTTTGGTAGACATGATGATAGATGGATATAAAAACTGTTGAGGAATTTGAAGGAAAACAAGAAAATCTATTTACATGAAATGCCATGGTGACAAGAAGAAATATGTGGATGATAATCCAATCATAATGGGAATTTAGATGGATATTAAATATAATTTGACCTACCCCTCCTCCCCAACCAACATTATAATGTATAAGAGAAATAGGGTTTCATTGATTTCTTATGGAGCCATTGAATCACCTTGTACACTTCCTCACCAGTGACATGCATGGGATCTTTCTCCATTCCCTACCTTTCTCTTACAATTTTGCATTGTCTATTTGAGTACAAATAAAGATAATGTTAAATCTAGATTTAAAATTTCCAAATCTCATTTCATTTTAAAACTATTTTTGTAAAATAATTTCTGAACCAAGATAAACCAATCTCATAAAATAGCCATTATGGGGAGTGCGAAAAAATACATGATCATGATATTACTTAAAATAAACCAAAAATATGTTTACCAATAAATCTACATAGTGTGTATTCAACCCAGAATAATCAGTATGAAAAAATACAAAATTTCAAGATTAAAATAGCCCCTCCAAATGTGTCAAATGCCTCTCAAAATTGATGAGCAAGAACCATCTCCAAATCTCTTCCCTAATTTTTTAATGTTGTAACATTTTATTTGTTATATGAAGATCTCCTTTCAATCTAGAAACCTCATCAAAATAGTAGATGGATGTGTTTTTTAAGTGGTGTTTGAGAAAAAAATTGAGAGCTTATTGTTTGAGTCAATTGCTCAAAAATGTGAAACCCCTTCAGAATCATTCCGATTTTTTAGCATATAGATTCTAATAATGTAATATGCCACTTCAACCCCTTTATATTTTTACATAGAATTACACAACATTCTTTGGTTTTCCTATCCCCATGTGAACTCACTTTTTTTAGCATTTGTTTTTTAGCCCCCTTAGCATAGTTCATTGAAGTGCAACAACAAAAGCCAACCAAATGTCTCCAAAAACTGAATTCTTTAATAAGATCTAGTTATCGGTTTTAGGTCATGTCAATCCATATAGATTATCTATCTAATAAATAATTGCTTAAGATGGTTAAAATTAACATACTGATGGTTTGTGACATTTTCACTGTACTATTCCATACTCATTTGGGATAGTTCACAAAGAATATGAACTAGCCCCTATGGACCGCTTTGACCCTTCGAGACACTATTAGTGGGTAAAAAAATTGATGATTTGGAAGAATGTTTTATATCTGTGAATATATTGATTCAAATACTTAAACAAAATGGTGAAGGAAAACCTAGATGGGCATGAAATGTCACACTTCTTGTTGAAAATCCTTAATGGAAGTGAAAATGATAGATGAGTTGCTAATCGTAAAACCTTATTTCATATTGAAATATGCTTAGTTTTTGAATGTGGCATATACAAAACTTGATTGTGCCATATCTTATCTCATTTTAGTTGTGTGAATAAACTATCTTTATTTTGTAAAATAAATGAGTAATTTTTTCTCTCTACCTCTCTCTCTAAACCAGAATGTGCATTTACAAATTGATATGTTGCGGGAAACTATAAATTTCTCCCTCTCACTCTCTCTAACATGTTGATACAAGTTTGGATAGAATTTTTAGATGGTGGGGTTTCACGCCAACTCCTTCACTAACCCATGATTAATTCATTTTATAGGTTGCATGTATTGTGTCCAAATAGAAACAAATGATGAAATTTACGTTTAAAGTTTTACATATCTTGGATTACGTGTATTTCTTCCAGATTAAAAAAATGTATTGTCTTTATAAATAATATTTTCTTCAGTATAGATTTGATAGATGAAGCAAATTTTCTTAGGGTCCCTTCAAAAAGCCTTAAAAAATATTAGGTGAATTTTCAAAAAAACACATTCTCAAGTATGGTGAATCATATGATAAGTTTTTTTATGCGGAAGGATATCTTTTAGCCTCATTCTTGGAAATGTTTATGCGTTAGAAGGAATAGATTTTGCAAGATACCAATTGGAAGCATTAAAAATGCTACCATCTAAAAGAACGAAAATTTTAAAATGCTATCGACTGGTAGCATTTTACATGGTACCAACTGGTGACATGGATAATGCTAGCAAACGATAGCATTATCCATGTTACTTGTTGGTAGCATGGAAAATACTACTAGATGGTAGTATAGAGAATGTTGCTGGCCAGTAACATTTTGGATGCTGCTAGTTGGTTGAATCAAAATTGAAAAATGATAGTTGTTGGAAGAATTCTCAATACTACTAGCTGGCAGTGTTTTTCATCCAACCAACTAGAAGCATGGAAAATGCTAGCTATGGGTAGCATTTTGCATGGTACTGGCCAATAGCATTCTCCATGCTACCGGGAGGTAGGATTCTTCATGCTAGTAGCCGAAAGCATTTTCCATGTTTCTAGTTGGTAGTATTCTCCACGCTACTAGTTGATAGGATGGAAGATGTTACCAAGTTGTAGCATCATCCATGTTGCAGGTTGCTAGCATCATCCATGCTACTAAACGTTAGAATCAGATATGCTTTTGGCCGGTAAATTGGAGAATGCTATCGGCCAGTGGCATTTTTCTTGTAGTCGGCCACTAGTAGTATAAAAAAACCTATATATACATAAACAATAGTCATTTCGAATTTATAAAAATGAGAATAGCCACATCAAATGAGGAAAGGGACTTAGAAAATTAGTAATGATGATCTACAGAATCTAGACAGGAAGATATGACATCTATAAAGTGTAATCAAGGATTTTATAACATATTGAAAAAATTCGAAGAAGAAAGAGCATTTCCACATAATCTAAGAGCCCAACTACATCAATCACAAATATGTGGAAGTTTTCATACAAAATCCTAGTCTTTCCACAACCGTAGTCATTACTACAATATCCTAATACATTTTCCCAATGGATTGAAGTGACTATTTTCACATTGGAAGTGTATATGCCCCAATTTCTGATTGACCAGAAAACACTCAACAATATTATAGCCAAATATGACACTTCCACTTTAACCTTATATATTCAACTCCCGTCTCATGCATAGTCAATTTGAATGTCACTTGAGAAGATTGAGCATCTGACAGGACTACTATACAATGATGTAAATTCTGTCACAATTAAGGTTGTTTCATCAAATGAAGATTGCAAGTATTTGGAGTCTCACTTTGAATTATCTATTGATAGAATTGCAGTTGCTAATGCTCATATGTTTATTTCTCTTTACAACATTTTTATTTTCTATATTTTCAATTTCACATATTTTTATTGTGTTTTTAATTGAGTATTACTAAAATTTGTGTATCCTTGCATTTACATATTCCCAAAACCATTTAAAAATGGGAATTCAATTCAAGGATTTTAGTCATCCATTTCTATAGGCCATGGTGCAGTTCTTCCATGCCAGAGTTATATTTCAAGGTCAATATAGGGATATTCCATGATGGGATTTGGCTAATATCATTTGCACTGTAAGTGGGAAGAAATTATATTGGTGTAGTTTCTTATCCTCTAGGATAAGAGCTGATTTGGATAAAATTCATTTGACTGAAAATGTTACTACCAGCCATGAGGGGATTAAGCCATAGGTAGACTAGGCAACTTCTAAGGGTGCCAATTGTAACAACCCATAATCTCACATATGGACAACACAGTAAAAGACAGGATAATTTTCTTTTTGACTTGTTTCCACAAATAACGCGACACAACATGTCGTCACAAAGTTACAACCAAATATGGGAACCACTTGTTATGGGGATGACCACAAGGTCAGCATGGAAATGTTCACACTCAAAAGGATAATCCACTTTTTTATTTTTTGACATGACAACATAGAAGTCCAACCACAGAACACACTTACAGTTAGGGCCAACCATAATGAGATATTCTTGAGGGTTGTTTATTTAAAAAGACATCTTGTAATTCTTAGCTAACGTTTTCAAGGAGACTCAAGATATGATTCATACAATTCATCTTACCAAGCTAAGTTTATTCCTTTTTCACTGAGTAATTAACTTTAAATCTTCTCTATTATGACATTTATCTGCTTAATTCATTTATTTAGAGAAAGGGGTAATTTAATTCCACAAGGCCATCTATTTATACTTACGCTACTAGAACTTGTTCATGCCCATATGACTACATGGGTTTGCATTCAACACACTTAAGAGAAGAGAGACAAAGCACCTTGGAAAAAGGTTAGAGGGAGAAGGTTGAGTTGAAATCATCTTCAATACCTCATTAGTTATTAACCTGGTTTTTATTGCAGCTTGAGGATTTAACGAAAATTATTAAATACTTTACTTAGGCTTTACTAGATGATTTTTACAAAAGAAAACAATTTACCTTTCAAAAGGTTGAGAGAAAGATTGCGTGGTTTCGAAACCGATTCCTCCTACTTATTAAATCGTATTATATTATATCAACTAACAATTTGTTTCACCTTAGGATCATTCTAAGAATTCACCATAAAAAAGGATAATGTTCGCTAGTGTAGCTAGGGATATCAAGTTATAGAATTTTTACTTCACAGAGGATAGTTTCATTTTAATCACTCATGGAATTATTTGTTTTCAAGTAGATTACCTCTACATTTATTTGTTGAATATAAAATTATTATTTTTGTTTATCATCTTCAAGGGGTAACCGACCCATTTTACTTTACTTATAAAATATTTTCACTAAGTCTTAGAAAGATTTAACTTAACAATTTAATCGTAGGGATAAAGTTTAACAATACTCATTTATGAACACGAAATAAAGTTACATCAACTCTTAGAATACCGATAATCCATTAAGGTCACTCAACAAGTGGTAAACAAATTTTCTTATATTTTCAATGATATACAGACAATTCAAGGTTCCAAAGTTAAGATGACATAATCCACGATACAATATACTAAGACAATGATCCTCTTCTAAAATTTCCACTAGATGTTATCAATAGTTGAACAATATAAAAAGGATTCATGTAAAAGAACTTCTCAACTGAGGTTGATGTAAAAATCTACAAGTCTATCCCTCATCTACTCGCAAAAATCCATATGCAACAAATTTTTCCAGAAGAGTCAGTTCGCAAGAAATGAGCAAGATAAGGCTATACAAAACAACCATAACTATTATCTAACAATACCACAAAAGGAAGCACTTTATTACAAGAATTAGGTTAAACCTCTAAACACTATCAACACATCAAGTTATAATAAAGTCTCCATCATGCCAATCAAAGAAGGAGAAGACCTTGTACTTCAGTTAGGAGTAAAAGCAACGAAAGTATAGCAATCGTATGAGAATGGCCCTTGGCCCTATAAGGAGAAAATAACAATCTAGCAAAAACAGAATTCCGTCAAGTAAGTAATTAAATAATAATTACAAGATTGAGATTTGATATATAGGCCAACCATCTAGAAATTTATCAAAGGTACCAACGCATAGACTAAAATAATATATTTCTAAAGGAACAAGAGTTGATCGGCCCAAGAAAGGGGAACCACGGGTTTCAAAAATTAACAAAAAAAGCCATGTATAATTGAGTTTCAAATCGGAAATAAAATAGAGTATACACACAACATAAGTTTCGAAGCGAAGGCAAAGTATACTAGTTTTGGCCATTAACTACAAAGATTTTCCAATCATTCAAGAAGGGCCAATGTCTTACAGGCTAGTAGCAAACGTGCGAGAGAAGAAGGGAGTTCCGTCAAACAAGAGTATACAATAACGTCATCAACAAATTTTATAACACTAAAGATTTGCAAACCTCCACAACAATTCTAATGTTTGGTTAATTTAAAATAAATTACCTATTTCCCAAAACAACAATATTTTAAGGCAACCCTTGGTAACACAGTCAACCATCACACATAGATACAAACATAATTTCTAAGTGACATTATCAAAACAAAACCTTCCGCTATGAATCCATAAGACTATCAAATGAAAGCTGAGTTTTTCCCAAAGATTAACCACATTTAAGGAAATTTCCATCTCAAACTAATAAGGTAATTACGTGCATAAAAACCGACCAATATTAATTAATAGCGTTAACATTACGAAGGAGAAAATAATGCAAGTTAGGAAAAATTGAAGAGCGCCATCAACAATAATTCTGAGAGGGGGATTAGACCAAAACTATTCTAGTGTCAACGAGGTACTGGATTCACACAATGAAACCTCAAGCTTAGTTGATCCGAAAAGCTAGTTATGGTTCAAGTTGATAGGGATGGTCAAGGTACTTCTTGAGGATGGCCTTAAAAGCCTAGAAACAAGATGAAAGATAATATAAGAGTCTAAACACGTGATATGGAAAACACATTACACACAAACCTTTTCATTCTAAAAGTTTAATATCGAAACTCAAGCTGGCTAGCCCCAAGCATTGATCACACTACTCCTACAACCTTTCTTTCTCGATGCCAAAAGGTTATCAAAGGGACTTGAGAAGGAGCTAATAAAAAATGTCAAAAGACAACTTGGGTGCTAGGGATGGGCTTCATAGTTATCATAAACTTACTTCCATGATAACAAAAATACTATTTTGATCAACATAATAACTTGCAACTCAATCGCAGAGAAGAATAAATACATAAACAATAGATGAAGGTCTATCACTCGAGCAAGAGAAACATAACACCCAGAGGAGAGGGCACATGCATCCTTTCGACCAACATACTAACAACGATAAAAGCTAAAACAAAAAGAAACAAGCAGAAAGGGGAAACCTCCCATCATGACATCCAACTGACAAAACAATGCAAGGAAAAAGTGGCTCGATTTTGCAATAATTTTAAATATAGTAACAGTAGAAGAGAGTAAAAATATCTTTCCTTTTTCTCCAGATTCAGAAGGTTTAATGGACACTACCCGGAACAACAACAACAATCCTCAGGTCGAATCTCCTCTTTTTATAGACTGGGCACTCAAGCTCCATTCTCGTCTATGCTTAGCCTGGGCAGAGAGCTCCAACAGTTCCAAAAAACCCCAACAACACTTGCAGGAAATACATGAGCATTTGCAACTAGCCCTTCACCATTTGACTCACTGTTTGCAAGGATCATTCCAACTCCTCTAGCCCTTCTCACTTCAGCCCCTTTTGCAACTTTGGGATTGCGTCCCCTATCACACATCACAATTTTCCTTTACACCATTTTAGGGGCCCAGAGACCTTTCCATGCAAAGGGAAGACGAATAGCTATCTCTACCATTCCCAACAAAGATGTCTCCAACATAGATCAAGGGGAATAAATAAGATCCCAACGCCTTTCCACTATACAAAGACACTCCCCTAACGATTTTCCCATTACCCAAAATGATGTTTGTAGGGAAATACCTGTCTAAAGTCCCCGCCCCAACTGTTGTCACCCATGGTGAAAGATTGGTGACAGACAGCTCCCAAGGACCCTTGTTGCCTGTAGAAGTAGACACAAACACACCCCTCTCCAGCCCCAAAGGCACCCATTGCAATACTATCAAGATAAACTGGCACAACACCCCCACCCACAGAAAGTGAAATCACATCCACACCATCTTCAACAGTAGTATCAAACGCAGAAAATATGTCAGAGTCATAGCAACCAGACATACAACATACCTTATATGTTGCAAGCCGATCTTTGGGTGCCATTCCTTTCACTGCGCAACACTGATAAGAAACAGATCTGCCTCTATGAGATCCTCTTCCATGAGTTACATCATAAAACAAGTAAGGTTTCAATAGAGAATCTTTGCAATAAACTTCATCAGGTCTCCTGGTAACACTCTCACTGTCACATAGTTGATTTTGATAAAAATATCTTGAAGGAGAAACCCGAATCAGAGGATGCATTAGATACAGAACAAAAAACAACATAGTTGGACAACCTACTTGCTGGAAGTGCTCACAAAGGCTTCTACTACACTGCAACATGCCTGCCACTTGGCTAAACTCTTTTGCAGGATTTTGCTGTGGATTCCCGATTAGAACACACCTCGTAGTACCCAAGAAAGTGGAGGTAACACACCTACTTCACTAGCTTGAAGCTTCATCAAAAACCATGCACGTAGGGCAGAAGACAGCAGGTAGACCACGAAGGACAGCAAAAAAATTGTTGCTTGATCAAACCTAGAGAAACCAAACAAGGAAAACTTTCGAATATTTTTTTAAGGACTCTCCACCTTTTCAAAACAAGAGACACCATGAAAATCATCTATTTTCTCCCTATGATTACAATCTACAGTGTACAGACTGGTAAAAGACCGCTGATCAAGGTCGAGGAGGTATTTGAGACTTGTTTTTCACCTTTTGAAGCTTGTGGACTACTTAGAATGGCTTCAACACCTTCCATGGGTGTTCTTGCCATTTGAGATCACATAATCACCACTGTTTTACCTTGAACAATCATTATTAGCTGTCACAGTTGAAGACTCCTTCATGTTCGGTTTAGATTTGATGCCAAGGAGATAAAGACCTTCAACCAGAAGTTGCCACAGACTTAATGAAGTGGATTGATACATTCACCTCAGCTATTCACATTGAGGAAAATCGTAGTTTGGAGGAGAGAGCCCTACCCACATTTTGAATCTTCAAGACAGTGCACTCAATAACTCTCACACAATTGTATACCAACTTAATGTTGTCTGCCACTAACCAGGGAGAAAAGGCATTTCAACCACCCACACGCAATCCATCCAAGGAAAATCTCACGCGGTCAGAGAAGGATATGCAGGCAGTCAATCAAGAAACCAAGAAGGTTTGCAAATCAGAAATAATAAATGAAGGAGGAGGTGCGGCCACCAACAAGAAAGAGTTGAACACGCCAAGAAGGATGGGGTTTTTTTTATGCAATGGCAGGTGGCTATTAAAGCCACCCACCTCTAGCCAACCAAGGAAACAAAGTCAAAAGACATTAACATTCCAATTTAAATTATGTTTCCAGTCGGATCTGTGACCCTTTTTAAAAAATCTCCTTTTAACATTCAAGTCACTATTTTCCAAAACATAGCTTCATGTCAAATCTCACAATGATCTTGACTCCATGGGTCATGATTAATATAATGCCTAGGTTGTGGTTTATGTCAAAGACGAGGTCTAGGTTATACTGTTTAGAAACGTCAAGTTATTACCTTAGGAAAAATTGAAATCCTTAGATATAGTTAACATGATATCAACAAGATACCACAAGATATGATAGCAAATCATAAATGCAACCACTTTATTGAAATCACGAAGACAGAATAAAGATTTGAAACCAAGCCACTATGTCAAAGATCAAATGAACTCAAGGTAAGATTGTCAAACCCATAAATGTCAACTAAGGTCACAAGGCAATAACGAAGTTGAATACGGCAATGGCATACTGATGTGATATCCTTCTTTAAATAGGTTAACGTAAAGGACATTACATAGTCCACACACAAAGGTGTCATTGCGACAAGAACTAGGGTACATGCCGAATGGGGCATTACACCAATAGTTAAGGGGCACCTAAATCTTAATATTTTCATTATTTTTTTGTTATTATTATAATTTAACATTACTATTATTTACCTTTATTTTATTGATATTATTATAAAGTAGTATAAATTTCATACATACACATAAAAATTTATTATAATATTGTCGCAATTAAAAATAAATATCTATATTTTTAAGCTTATATGATTTTTTTGGTATTTTAACTATTTCTACAATGTAGCTTTGGGTAATTAAGGTGTGAATTTTTTCTTAGAAAAGGTTCACATATTTTTTATGATGTCATTAGTGTAGCTAGTAGAGGCAAGTATATTTGAAAGAATGAATGATTTAATTCTTTTTTGTTAACGTTTCGAGGGAAATGTCACTTATTTATGGAGGAATTTGTAGGCTTGGTCCAAATACAACTCTTCAAAAAACCATGGGATCCTCCTAAGAAATTTTATTGATTTGCAAATAAATGGTGCTTTGCTTAGTTTTGAATCTTATCACCTACATGACATTGGTAAATAAGATGAGTAATAGGCCTTGTATAAAAACTTATATTTTTTGCAATCTGAGCACCTCCTATGATTAATTCTCTTAAGCTATTAATTATTACTTTTAATTATTTGAAATTATTTGACAATAGTTTTATTCCTTTTGTATACCAATTTATCTAAATTAGTTATTTAATATTGTCCTTAAACAACTTGTTAAATAAAATAATGTACGTAGATTTTATTTATTTATTTGATTAGTAAATTTACGAACTAAAATTGTAAGAAGGGCGTCCACTTCATATACTTCCTAGAGCACTCCTAACCTTTAATTTGGATTTGTCGTACCAGCTCAAAACAGGTTTACTCTTGGTTTATATTATGTATCTTTGTATAGTTTACTTGGCACCACTCCTTATACTACAATGCATGCAAATATATCAGCTTTGTCGTTAATAGTTCAAGTTTAGGAAGTGAATCCCAATTTTATTATTATTTGGTTTTTAATTATTATTTATTTACGTAATATTTATCTATTATATTTGTGATTAATAAGCAAATTACTATTAAATTATCATAGAAGGTAGCTTTTATGGATCCATCACAAAGGCAAGTTTCTATCAATGGCTATTTCCCATGAGGTTACGAACATTCAATTACTATTTCGAATGATCAACACATAGAGGAGGGAAACACTCTAATTTTTTTTAACCAAATGAGGAGTAATTTGATCCCTAAAATTGACACATCCACCTTACCACATGCATTAATAATAGTTATTTATGATGTATATATGTTTCAAAATAAATGTAATTAATTATTTAAAACTTGTATATGTTTTAATGTTATTTATCACTTATATTCCTTTGCTTCAAAAACCTCAAGTAACACGTTATTATATCATGAGGATAATGGTAGCCCAATAAAAAATGTATATGAATTTGATCAAATATAGGATGTAGAAATATCTTCAGTAGCTCACTCTCAAGCTCCAGGTATGAATCTCGTTTAGTTCTTTTTCATATATTTTTTAAATAAAGATTCAACAAGCTCATAAATTTAGAATGCTTAATTATGTTTTATATCACAACTAACAGTACAACTTCATAACTTTTAACATTAATTCTGTACAAAAACCACGTGAACTGCAATAAGCCCTATTTGCACCTCATTGGCAATCAACTCAACTAAGTATTTTTCTAATCATAAATGATATAATAGTATTTTATTATTATTTCATTCCAATTATGTTTTTCATGTGAATTTTCTCATGTTATTTACAAAATTATAATTTATTGTTACAAGTTGTCCTCCACATCCAATTCAAAATACATCTACTACTATGAAGAGGAAGATGCCACCTCCACCACAAAATATGAGGACAAGGTTCAGTGGCAAGCATATTTCATTTTTTCCTCCAACTTCAAGTAGAGTCATCCTTAACTTTCAAGTTGATCTCCCATATTTTTTGTTTGCAAATGTTCCAAGTGCAAAAGGTGTTTTAGTTCTTAATGAAATTGATTTGGTTGAGGAATATCTAGTGATTAAAAGTGGGGTTTAGGCCCATGGAAATTTCAATCCCCGAGATATGATTCATGAGATAAGGCAACCTTCATCAATATGAGTGGATAGATAAAACACACCTTCTCTAGTGCATTCCGCCTTGACTGGTGACCAAAATACTAATTTTGAACTTAGTTATCTTTTATGGGAGTTTAGGGCTAAAGTTATGATAAAATAACTGAAATATCGATTAAAAAAAAACTCCCAAAGACATATATTGTATTATTTAGTTTAAAACAATCCCGCAAAGCTTGATATTTTGTTTAATCAAGTTGTATCTGGTTCTGTATCTTTTGAAAATAACTAAGATGATGAAGTGTTAGATATTTAAATATAATTAAAAATTTAAATGTAGACTCATAAGCCTATGAAAATATGTGGTCAAGAGACAAAGGACTTTTTAGTTATTGTAAATGCGGAACGAGATAAGGCATTTGTAAGTCCAACTAAATTTTCAAATATTATTTACAATGTTTTTAAACTTTATTAATTATTTTATGTTTTGAAATACATTCAAAATTCAAGGCTCATTTTAAGACCCCCCTCTGAAAAATTATTTTAGAATTCATTGCGAATCTCAAAAATTGACTTTCACATCAATGGAAATTTTTTCAAAAATATTTTCATAGAAAACAAGACTAGGTCAGACGGTCATCCAACGTCTTCCGTACAAATTGGGTTAGACATCATCCAACCCACACTGTATGGAAGAAAATGGACAATTTTCCTACCGAAATTGGACAATCATTCATCATCTTCCATAAAACCTAGGTATGACGTCGTCCAACCGAGGTTGAACGAAAGATGATGGACGGCCATCAAACTTGGGTTAGACCAGGTTGGATGGTTTTCCATTTTCTGTCATCAAACCGAGCCTTCCAACCTAGGTTTAAAGTTCATGGTGTCAGACCCTGGTTGTATGGAAGATGACAGATGATCATCCAACCTAGCCCTCCATTGTCTGTCATCCAACCCATGTTGGAAGGCTAGGTTGGATGAAAGATAATTTATGGTCATCCAACCTAAGTTGGATGGCCATCCATCATCTGTCGTCTAACCTGGGTTTGATGACAGACAATGGTTGTCTGTCCAACCTAAGTTGGAAATTCAACCACTTTTTGTTGGATGTTTGTATTAAAAGGGTACCTCGCTACAACCCCCTAGGCTATGTATTATACCTCAACAAAAACATGCATAAATTAGTTTTGACATATAGATAGTAGATGAAATTACCCATTCAAATGAATTGTCAGCTAAAATTTTAGGAAAAATGGGCGAAAGTCGAGTCCTAAAAATTCACCATTTCCCATTTCCAAAATCCCTAATATTCATGAGTTTAAGAAAATTCACCACTAAATTTTTCTCTTCCCTGAGTCAAAGTATAATAATTTTAAAAATGAGGCTATAGTGATTGGTGTGCATTCAAAAATTTCAAGTAAAAGTTTAATTGTAGCAATTGAATTGAAGGAGAAGATTTTTATCTTAAACAAGAAAAATAATACTTGAAGAAGGATAATAAAGGAAAATGGAATGGATCCAGAGATATTATTGTAGAAAAATCCATAACAACATACAACG
Source organism: Taxus chinensis (assembly GCA_019776745.2). Lineage (NCBI taxonomy): Eukaryota > Viridiplantae > Streptophyta > Pinopsida > Cupressales > Taxaceae > Taxus > Taxus chinensis. The sequence continues at coordinate 820,771,165 of CM034147.1, forward strand.
TTATTGTCTTCTTGTGATGAAGTAAATATAGAATGAGAAATTCTTTCCAATATCGTAGCGGCAATGACGGATCTTGTTCATTCGGGTTGTAGATACAAATATTTAAGTCAAAACCCTCTAATCCCCTTCCAATTAATCAATTCAACTAACACACCCCTTAACATGACCCCTCCATACATTATTACTAACTTAACTACCCATATTAAGTTAATAATTCCCTCACCTCTCCACCTCACCGTGGACCCATTCCAAGCCTATTTATAACCTAGACTAATTCACTAGTCCCCTTAACTAACTAAGACTCATTATAATACTAACATTCATTAGCTATTATCCCTCCTACAAATTTCTTGCTTCATTTAGCACTAACCTAGACTCCTAGTCCATAACAAACCTTGACCAACACAAAAAATGGAGAAAAAAAGCTATTGTTGGAAAATAGGACCTTTTACCTCTAACAAACGTTGGTTATTCCTCGGTCGGTTCCAGTCACGTAACCACCATCAGATTTCTTAAATAGGGAATTCCGACCCTTTACCAAGGTTCCTCCATCTTGGATTTTGAGTTCTGAAATTCATAGTTCTAGCATCTAGGCATTCAAAATGAGATTCTGATGACCAACACAGTACTTGGGCATGTAAATTCTTCATTAGCAATCAACCTGATGCTGCAAATCCTCAGATCATTCTCACAAGGAAGCACCGAGCCTTCATTTTTGCTGCAGTGGATCTAGACCCATTTCTTCTACAAGAATCTACCAACAATCATTGTCTATCAACCTCTAATCTCCTTATAAGTATTTTAATCTGGTTGTTAAGTTTAATTATCCTCTAGTATTAAATCCCTTATTTTATAGAATTTCTATTTTCAAGAATACCTCCTACACCCATCTACCCGATTGAACCTCTCTATTCCTATAACCACCTCTTTTACTATCTTTGAGTCTTCACATAAATCCTAGAATGTAACTTAAGCTCTCCCAACTCTTTGTGAAATCACAGAGAGTTCCCAACTGACCCATTTCAATCTTCTCATCTACTTTCACCTACCAACATCGGTCACTGAACTGGCATCAGCTATTACCAGATATGGGTATTAGTTAGCCTACTTATATCGGTGATTGTGTCTGGTAATTTTCCCTAGACCAGAAAGTTATTAACCTAAAAGAAAACCTCTTAAAACCTAACCAAAAATAACCTAGACCTCCTTAACATCCTCTGCTACACCTTCAGGAATTAAAAACCAACCAACTTTTTAAGATTAAGTTTTATATGCATTATTTTCTTAAATCTAGCTTATTGTATTTGTATGAGACACCTAAATCGTACAACTACAGTAGGATTTTGTTCTTTCATGTTATTACTATGCATTAAGTTGTGTTTGAATGTGGATTGACAGCCTTCTAGGAAGCACCCCGTTTCCTAGATCTAGTTTCCGCTAGGTAGTCCACCGACCAATATTATTAATGTTATCTTGTGTTCTTATGTTCTTTCTCAGGTAGTCCTTCCTATCCAAAACGGATCTCTTCATGATTATCCTTGTCTTGTAGAATGTGCACAACCTTCTTTGAATTCATATGTATTCCTTCTCAGCTCACCTTTACCTTATCTATTTTATAGGCAACATATTAGTGTAACATTTTTGTTATCCTATTTCTAAAAAAGCCACACATCGGTCATTGATTAAACAACTTCATCAATATCCTATGAAGATGTCCTTGTAGGACCTAATTAAAACCTCTGAGTCTCATAGTCAGAAATTGATGGAGGTTCATAATATATTGATGTTCCACCAAATTATCCTACACTTATGGCTGCCCTCATCATGTCACCTCAAACTTATTCCCCATTACCTCTCCTTAGGCTTCTGCTGTCATTTTCTCTAACTCAGAGATTTCTCATTTACAATAAGATGATCTTGATCCTTTCCTCTTCATCTCCTCCTACATCAATGATACTCGCATTTGACACATTATTATTGATGGAGGTGTTAGCATTAATATCCTTTCTTCCCGTGCATATGAAAAATTATGCATACCCACCAACTTCATGCATAATAACCCTGTTATGCTACATTATTTCAATGATGCCATGACTTTTACCCTTAACACCATCATCCTCCACATATGCATGGGTCCCTGCACCATTCCCAAACTATTATATGATCTTGAGGGGGGATTTCAATATAACTTGTTGTTTTTTCGACCTAGGATTCACGTCGTGGGGTGTCTGCCTTCAAACCTTCAACGTTGCCAAAAATTTGAATATGAAGGGAACCCCTATACCATTCTGGAATATCCTTCATCTTTTATAACCTATAGCACGATTTATAGATGAAATATTGTCCTTGTTCCAGTCAACGTATCTACCACCCCTGCCCGCTTCATCTTCTTTTGATACCTCAGCTACCACTTCTACTAGTACACCTTCTATAGTCAACCCATCACTCCCCTCTACTACCAAAACTTCCACAGCTAGCCCATCTACCAACCCACCTATTTCACAAGCTACTGATGACCCACTTTTTGAGGCTTCGAGTATGTCATCCATCCCTGATACCCAAGTCCCAACATCCGACCCCTTGGTAGGTGTTGTACAATTCCTTTCCATAGGAGAGTACTTCCTATACAACATAGAAACCTTTATTAATCCTCAAGAGTATAGAATCCTGAGCCACCAACACCCACATTATGACTGACATGTAGTAGAGGTTTCTCCATATGTTACTTCCAACCTTCACACTAACCTGCCATATGGGGTACTCGACACTTCTTCTTATTCTCTCAAACCACCTATCCAAACCCAACCTTTCTCATCCAACTTCCAATACCTCACCAACCACCGCTTCACCCACACTTTTCTTTATTGACATACCTTCAAGGGATTTGGATTTGGTGTTTATGAGAAAGGTTGTCAAAAAATCATACCTTCCACTACCTGAAAACACAAATACCTTTGTGGTATTGGATTTTCTATGCCACCTATTACTAAGAAGGATAGAATCAACCTTGTAGAGGAAGATAAGCCTTCACCACCGAACTAACCTACCACGCCACCTTCACCCATGGATTCCATCGATCTAGAATCCATCCCTTTTAAAATAGTTTTTGTAAACACCATTTCTTTGGGACCTCTAACCTATCATCATGATAGTGAGGATCATCTTCCCTTCCTCTTATTTTTCTTGACATGGTGGATGATAACACACCTTCTATAAATGTTGTTAAATTTGAGGATGATGATTCTATTCTCACCTATTTAGGTGCAGATAATTCTTACTTTCACTACTCATTACCTTATAATACAGAAACCATTCTGAATGAATCGGCCATAGAGATCAACATTCACACTCATGGTGACCCTTGAATTCTAAATATATTCCAATCTTTTAATTTTTTTAAAAAGGAATCCTTCACCTCTTTCCTTCAAGATCATAACAATGCTTTTTCTTGGTCTTATGCCAATATACCCAGTATTGAACCTAATATTGTGGTCCATAATATTATGACTATCCCCAACACTAAACCTATAAAATAGAAGCTGAAAAAAATTCATCCACGCATTTCCCTTCTTGTGAAAGAAGAAATTTGGCACCTTCTTTTTGTTTCCTTCATTCTACCCATTGACCATCCACAATGGATTTCTAACATTGTTCTTGCAACCAAAGATATAGGGGGACTCTTCATCTGCATGGAATTCCATGACCTTAACCTTTCCTACCCTAAGGATGGATTTCTGATGCCTATCATCGACCAACTTGTTGATCTCACAGTTGACCATGAGATATTATCTCTCTTGGATAGATTCTCGAGTTAAAATCAAATATTACTCACTCCAGAATATCAACACAAAACCTCCTTTTTCAACCCTTAGGGGAACTTATTTTATCACGTCATGCCCTTTTCGTTGAAAAATGCTAGTGCCACCTATCAGCACACTATGACCTATATCTTCAACAATATCATGCATGACATATTAGAATATTATGTCAACAATCTCCTCGTTACGTCAAAAAGTCATGCCAAAAACCTCATAGCTCTTAAGGTCATCTTTGATCGTCTTATCCAATATTGCATTCGCTTTCAAACAAAGAAGTGCGTCTTTGCCATTATCTCGGAAAAAATTGTTGGTTTCATCTTCTCTTTGCGGTGAAACTAAGTCGATCCCACCAAAATCAAGATTATTCTCGAGATGCCACCACCTACTGATCTTCAATAGCTTCGTAGTTTTCAAGGAAAATTACAATCCATTCGACACTTTATTTCCCAACTTTCTAACTGATGTCACCCTTTTCATCATATCCTTAAAAAGGATATATCCTTCAATTGTAATGATGAGTGCCACAAAGCCTTTGAAGCATTGAAGAAATACCTTCTTCAGCCACCTTTTCTCATCCCACCTAAATATGAAAAACCTTTTTACCTCTACATTTCTGCCACTTACCATGCATTTTCCACCATGCTCGATCATCACGATGAGCCACACAGAGAGCAAGTGATATTTTACTAGTACACCTTCCATAGTCAACCCATCAATCCCCTCTACTACCAAAACTTCCACAGCTAGCCCATCTAACAACCCACCTATTTCACAAGCTACTGATGCCCCACTTTTTGAGGCTTCGAGTATGTCATCCATCCCCGATACCCAAGTCCTAACCTCTGACCCCTTGGTAGGTGTTGTACAATTCCTTTCCATAGGAGAGTACTTCCTATACAACATAGAAACCTTTATTAATCCTAAAGAGTATAGAATCCTAAGCCACCAACACCCACATTATGACTGACATGTAGTAGAGGTTTCTGCATATGTTTTTTCCAACCTTCACACTAACCTGCCATATGGGGTACTCGACACTTCTTCTTATTCTCTCAAACCACCTACCCAAACCCAACCTTTCTCATCCAACTTCCAATACCTCACCAACCACCGCTTCACCCACACTTTTCTTTATTGACATACCTTCAAGGGATTTGGATTTGGTGTTTATGAGAAAGGTTTTCAAAAAATCATACCTTCCACTACCTGAAAACACAAATACCTTTGTGGTATTGGATTTTCTATGCCACCTATTACTAAGAAGGATAGAATCAACCTTGTAGAGGAAGATAAGCCTTCACCACCTAACTAACCTACCACGCCACCTTCACCCATGGAGTCCATCGATCTAGAATCCATCCCTTTTAAAATTGTTTTTGTAAACACCATTTCTTAGGGACCTCTAACCTATCATCATGATAGTGAGGATCATCTTCCCTTCCTCTTATTTTTCTTGACATGGTGGATGATAACACAGCTTCTATAAATGTTGTTAAATTTGAGGATGGTGATTCTATTCTCACCTATTTAGGTGCAGATAATTCTTACTTTCACTGGTGATTACCTTATAATACAGAAACCATTCTGAATGAATCGGCCATAGAGATCAACATTCACACTCATGGTGACCCTTGAATTCTAAATATATTCCAATCTTTTAATTTTTTTAAAAAGGAATCCTTCACCTCTTTCCTTCAAGATCATAACAATGCGTTTTCTTGGTCTTATGCCAATATACCCAGTATTGAACCTAATATTGTGGTCCATAATATTATGACTATCCCCAACACTAAACCTATTAAATAGAAGCTGAATAAAATTCATCCACGCATTTCCCTTCTTGTGAAAGAAGAAATTTGGCACCTTCTTTTTGTTTCCTTCATTCTACCCATTGACCATCCACAATGGATTTCTAACATTGTTCTTGCAACAAAAGAAATATGGGGACTCTTCATCTGCATGGAATTCCATCACCTTAAACTTTCCTACCCTAAGGATGGATTTCTGATGCCTATCATCGACCAACTTGTTGATCTCACAGTTGACCATGAGATATTATCTCTCTTGGACAGATTCTCGGGTTAAAATCAAATATTACTCACTCCAGAATATCAACACAAAACCTCCTTTATCAACCCTTGGTGGAACTTATTTTATCACAACATGCCCTTTTCCTTGAAAAATGTTAGTGCCACCTATCAGCACACTATGACCTATATCTTCAACAATATCATGCATGACATATTAGAATATTATGTCAACAATCTCCTCGTTACGTCAAAAAGTCATGCCAAAAAACTCATAGCTCTTAAGGTCATCTTTGATCGTCTTATCCAATATTGCATTCGCTTTCAAAAAAAGAACTGCGTCTTTGCCATTATCTCAGAAAAAATTGTTGGTTTCATCTTCTCTTTGCGGTGAAACTAAGTCGATCCCACCAAAATCAAGATTATTCTCGAGATGCCACCACCTACTGATCTTCAATAGCTTCATAGTTTTCAAGGAAAATTATATTCCATTCGGCACTTTATTTCCCAACTTTCTAACTGATGTCACCCTTTTCATCATTTCCTTAAAAAGGATATATCCTTCAATTGTAATGATGAGTGCCACAAAGCCTTTGAAGCATTGAAGAAATACCTTCTTCAGCCAACTTTTCTCATCCCACCTAAATATGAAAAACCTTTTTACCTCTACATTTCTACCATTTACCATGCATTGTGCACCATGCTCGATCATCACGATGAGCCACACAGAGAGGAATTGATATTTTACTAGTACACCTTCCATAGTCAATCCATCAATCCCCTCTACTACCAAAACTTCCACAGCTAGCCCATCTACCAACCCACCTATTTCACAAGCTACTGATGACCTACTTTTTGAGGCTTCGAGTATGTCATCCATCCCCGATACCCAAGTCCCAACCTACGACCCCTTGGTAGGTGTTGTACAATTCCTTTCCATAGGAGAGTACTTCCTATACAACATAGAATCCTTTATTAATCCTCAAGAGTATAAAATCCTAAGCCACCAACACCCACATTAGGACTTACATGTAGTAGAGGTTTCTCCATATGTTCCTTCCAACCTTCACACTAACCTGCCATATGGGGTACTCGACACTTCTTCTTATTCTCTCAAACCACCTACCCAAACCCAACCTTTCTCATCCAACTTCCAATACCTCACCAACCACCGCTTCACCCACACTTTTCTTTATTGACATACCTTGAAGGGATTTGGATTTGGTGTTTATGAGAAAGGTTGTCAAAAAATCATACCTTCCACTACCTGAAAACACAAATACCTTTGTGGTATTGGATTTTCTATGCCACCTATTACTAAGAAGGATAGAATCAACCTTGTAGAGGAAGATAAGCCTTCACCACCTAACTAACCTACCACGCCACCTTCACCCATGGAGTCCATCGATCTAGAATCCATCCCTTTTAATATTGTTTTTGTAAACACCATTTCTTTGGGACCTCTAACCTATCATCAAGATAGTGAGGATCATCTTCCCTTCCTCTTATTTTTCTTGACATGGTGGATGATAACACACCTTCTATAAATGTTGTTAAATTTGAGGATGATGATTCTATTCTCACCTATTTAGGTGTAGATAATTCTTACTTTCACTGGTGATTACCTTATAATACAGAAACCATTCTGAATGAATCGGCCATAGAGATCAACATTCACACTCATGGTGACCCTTGAATTCTAAATATATTCCAATCTTTTAATTTTTTTAAAAAGGAATCCTTCACCTCTTTCCTTCAAGATCATAACAATGCTTTTTCTTGGTCTTATGCCAATATACCCAGTATTGAACCTAATATTGTGGTCCATAATATTATGACTATCCCCAACACTAAATCTATTAAATAGAAGCTAAAAAAAATTCATGCACACATTTCCCTTCTTGTGAAAGAAGAAATTTGGCACCTTCTTTTTGTTTCCTTCATTCTACCCATTGACCATCCACAATGGATTTCTAACATTGTTCTTGCAACCAAAGAAATATGGGGACTCTTCATCTGCATGGAATTCCATGACCTTAACCTTTCCTACCCTAAGGATGGATTTCTGATGCCTATCATTGACCAACTTGTTGATCTCATAGTTGACCATGAGATACTATCTCTCTTGGACAAATTCTCGGGTTAAAATCAAATATTACTCACTCTAGAATATCAACACAAAACCTCCTTTATCAACCCTTAGGGGAACTTATTTTATCACGTCATGCCCTCTTCCATGAAAAATGCTAGTGCCACCTGTCAGTACACTATGACCTATATCTTCAACAATATCATGCATGACATATTAGAATATTATGTCAACAATCTCCTCGTTATGTCAAAAAGTCATGCCAAAAACCTCATAGTTCTTAAGGTTATCTTTGATCGTCTTATCCAATATTGCATTCACTTTCAAACAAAGAAGTGCGTCTTTGCCATTATCTCGGAAAAAATTGTTGGTTTCATATTCTCTTTGCAGTGAAACTAAGTCGATCCCACCAAAATCAAGATTATTCTCGAGATACCACCACCGACTGATCTTCAATAGCTTCGTAGTTTTCAAGGAAAATTACAATCCATTCGACACTTTATTTCCCAACTTTTTAACTGATGTTACCCTTTTCATCATATCCTTAAAAAGGATATATCCTTCAATTGTAATGATGAGTGCCACAAAGCCTTTGAAGCATTGAAGAAATACCTTCTTCAGCCACCTTTTCTCATCCCACCTAAATATGAAAAACCTTTTAACCTCTACATTTCTGCCACTTACCATGCATTGTGCACCATGCTCGATCATCACGATGAGCCACATAGAGAGCAAGTGATATTTTACTAGTACACCTTCCATAGTCAACCCATCAATCCCCTCTACTACCAAAACTTCCACAGCTAGCCTGTCTACCAACCCACCTATTTCACAAGCTACTGATGACCCAATTTTTGAGGCTTCGAGTATGTCATCCATCCCCGATACCCAAGTCCCAACCTCCGACCCCTTGGTAGGTGTTGTACAATTCCTTTCCATAGGAGAGTACTTCCTATACAACATAGAAACCTTTATTAATCCTCAAGAGTATAGAATCCTGAGCCACCAACACACACATTATGACTGCCATGTAGTAGAGGTTTCTCCATATGTTCCTTCCAACCTTCACACTAACCTGCCATATGGGGTACTCGACACTTCTTCTTATTCTCTCAAACCACCTACCCAAACCAAACCTTTCTCATCCAACTTCCAATACCTCACCAACCACCGCTTCACCCACACTTTTCTTTATTGACGTACCTTGAAGGGATTTGGATTTGGTGTTTATGAGAAAGGTTGTCAAAAAATCATACCTTCCACTACCTGAAAACACAAATACCTTTGTGGTATTGGATTTTCTATGCCACCTATTACTAAGAAGGATAGAATCAACCTTGTAGAGGAAGATAAGCCTTCACCACCTAACTAACCTACCACGCCACCTTCACCCATGGAGTCCATCGATCTAGAATCCATCCATTTTAAAATAGTTTTTGTAAACACCATTTCTTTGGGACCTCTAACCTATCATCATGATAGTGAGGATCATCTTCCCTTCCTCTTATTTTTCTTGACATGGTGGATGATAACACACCTTCTATAAATGTTGTTAAATTTGAGGATGATGATTCTATTCTCACCTATTTAGGTGTAGATAATTCTTACTTTCACTAGTCATTACCTTATAATACACAAACCATTCTGAATGAATCGGCCATAGAGATCAACATTCACACTCATGGTGACCCTTGAATTCTAAATATATTCCAATCTTTTAATTTTTTTAAAAAGGAATCCATCACCTCTTTCCTTCAAGATCATAACAATGCTTTTTCTTGGTCTTATGCCAATATACCCAGTATTGAACCTAATATTGTGGTCCATAATATTATGACTATCCCCAAAACTAAACCTATTAAATAGAAGCTGAAAAAAATTCATGCACGCATTTCCCTTCTTGTGAAAGAAGAAATTTGGCACCTTCTTTTTGTTTCCTTCATTCTACCCATTGACCATCCACAATGGATTTCTAACATTGTTCTTGCTACCAAAGAAATATGGGGATTCTTCATCTGCATGGAATTCCATGACCTTAACCTTTCCTACCCTAAGGATGGATTTCTGATGCCTATCATTGACCAACTTGTTGATCTCACAGTTGACCATGAGATACTATCTCTCTTGGACAGATTCTTGGGTTAAAATCAAATATTACTCACTCCAGAATATCAACACAAAACCTCCTGTATCAACCCTTAGGGGAACTTATTTTATCACGTCATGCCCTTTTCCTTGAAAAATGCTAGTGCCACCTATCAGCACACTATGACCTATATCTTCAACAATATCATGCATGACATATTAGAATATTATGTCAACAATCTCCTCGTTACGTCAAAAAGTCATGCCAAAAACCTCATAGTTCTTAAGGTCATCTTTGATCGTCTTATCCAATATTACATTTGCTTTCAAACAAAGAAGTGCGGCTTTGCCATTATCTCGGAAAAAACTGTTGGTTTCATATTCTCTTTACGGTGAAACTAAGTCGATCCCACCAAAATTAAGATTATTCTCGAGATGCCACCACCTACTGATCTTCAATAGCTTCGTAGTTTTCAAGGAAAATTACAATCCATTCGACACTTTATTTCCCAACTTTTTAACTGATGTTACCCTTTTCATCATATCCTTAAAAAGGATATATCCTTCAATTGTAATGATGAGTGCCACAAAGCCTTTGAAGCATTGAAGAAATACCTTCTTCAGCCACCTTTTCTCATCCCACCTAAATATGAAAAACCTTTTAACCTCTACATTTCTGCCACTTACCTTGCATTGTGCACCATGCTCGATCATCACGATGAGCCACATAGAGAGCAAGTGATATTTTACTAGTACACCTTCCATAGTCAACCCATCAATCCCCTCTACTACCAAAACTTCCACAGCTAGCCCATCTACCAACCCACCTATTTCACAAGCTACTGATGACCCACTTTTTGAGGCTTCGAGTATGTCATCCATCCCCGATACCCAAGTCCCAACCTCCGACCCCTTGGTAGGTGTTGTACAATTCCTTTCCATAGGAGAGTACTTCCTATACAACATAGAAACCTTTATTAATCCTCAAGAGTATAGAATCCTGAGTCACCAACACCCACATTATGACTGACATGTAGTAGAGGTTTCTCCATATGTTCCTTCCAACCTTCACACTAACCTGCCATATGGGGTACTCGACACTTCTTCTTTTTCTCTCAAACCACCTACCCAAACCCAACCTTTCTCATCCAACTTCCAATACCTCACCAACCACCTCTTCACCCACACTTTTCTTTATTGACGTACCTGTTAGTGCAAAATCACAGCACCCCTGGACGCACATCAGGCTTCTAGGTTGATGTTCAGGCATCCAGTGTGATTGCACAACATGGAAACCTCTCTCCAAGCGTGGGACTTGTGAAACCGAGAGAGGAATCTCCAGAGAAGGCTGGTTCCTGCTCCTAAACTACCTGCCACAAGCTATTCCAGTGCAGGCAAGCTAATCTAATCCTAATCTAACCATGCCAAGGAGACAGAGAGAGAGAGAGAAGGGAAAAACAGCAAAATCCTACACTAAAACGGCGATACACCAGAGAAGGAGGATGTTGAACATCTATCAAAACTGCCATGGGACAAAGAGAGGTGAGCAATGGGAAGGATGGACAGATGCATCACAGGCCCAAGGATAGATTTCACACAGAAAATGTCCCAAAACTCCATGAACACAGCTCCAAACCTACAATGAACATTCGAACATGCACAAATACCTGCAATGAAGAGAGGCAAGAAGAGAACAAGCAAAAACGAGGAAGGATGGACAGATGCATCACAAAACACGTTTTGTTGCTCCAGAAGTTTGCACAGAACATCATTCCATTAGTAAAAGGAAAAAACGCCATTACATATCAAGGGAAGAGGTTCCAACTCCATTTTCAACCCTAGAGAAGAAAAGAAGGGAGGGCCGAGAAAAAAAAATGAACAACCTCTTTTTTTTTAAAATGAGCCAAATTTGGCTTTTACATTGCATGGGTCGAGCCCAGGGGACAGAAAACGTGGGAAAACGTGTAAGCCTATTCCTCATTGAATACCAATGCATTAAAATGGCATAGGATACCTTACCAACCCATACCCTGACATCTTTGACCGATTTGGAGGAGAATGCGACCCATTCTACATTAATTTGGCCGCTGAAATGTCACTTCTGGCCGTGCACACGCGTCAGATCCGTTTCTCAATTTTCTCTCTTCAGACTACACCAAAACTCGAGGTTGATCCTAGAATCATGTAGAGAATCTCAAAAACTTTCCGTTGATATAAAGAACATGGAAATCCGAGCTCTGGATCAAAAGATATGGCGATCTGAAGATTTAGGGCACGAAACAGACCAAGACAGATTTCGAAATATTTTCCCGCGCTTCGCCACCGAGACAACACGTGGCAGGCTCTAATTGGTCGCGCAATTTTCTCTCCTCTACCTTTCGGTGGGCTGTCTTTTGAATTTTCCTTGTGGGCCCTAGCTGGGACACGTGGCACTATCCCATTGGTTCGGATCGGTGCTCGAAAACTCACCTCTTGACTTTTTGACTTTTCTCTTTGTGGCACGTGGCGATTTCTCATTGGTCCTTGGGCCCTTCGACTCCTTTGCGTACTTCACCTCCATTTGTCCCAGATGTCCCATTTGATTTTGGGCCCTTTGTGCTCATTTGGCCCGATTGTCCCATTTGATTTTGGACTGTCTGGCCCGTTTTCGCCCGGTTCGGCCGGTTCGGGTGTTTTTGTCCCAGACGTCCCAAAGGCTTTTGGGCTCCTTGTGCTCATTTCGGCCGGTTCGGGCATTTCGCGCCTTTTCGTCCCCGATGTCCCAATTGCTCCTAGGACACGGACTTAGCTGATTTTCACAATTTTTCCTGGCCCAAACTTGTTCTCTGTAACTTTCTTACATTTTCTCAGAGCTTGCTCTTTTCCTCTCAGACAGGGAACTTCGAAAATATTTGAGGGGACTCTAGCAACATGATTTCTAGCCCCAAATCAATCAATTTTCCTGAGACTTGAATATTTTGATGCATGTTATCAAAATTACCTAGGGGGGGTGAAATTTTGACAACAGTTTGGTGACTAAGCGGGGTCATCTGCCTGCTAGATGAATGATCAGTAGCCTGAAGCATCCATTGGGCATGGAGTCATGAGTTGCAACCTGCAACTGATCTGAACTTTGAAAACCTCCCTCTGAGCCACTTGGAAACCCATTGAACCTGGAGTGTCTTCACCAAGATGCCACTGAAATGAACTGTGCGAGAGCAGAACCAGCAACACCAAAACTATGTACAAAACTAAAAATCATACATGCCCCAAATGGAACATGCAGAGTGTGCACAAGCACTTCTTCTACTGAAAGCAAATCTACCTACTCTACTCTAGCTGGAAGCAAAGGCAAGCTAAACAAACCCTGCAACTGGTTGTGAGAAATAGCTTCCTTTCTTCAAAATTGGCAGCCATGCCATTGATTTGGCACTGATCATGGCTGTTTGGATGGATGGAAAATCAACAAGAAGCTAGTCTTCTATCCAAATCATCAATGTATCAACTGAAAAATCTAATACCTCTTTTAGTTGCTCTGGATTTGGATTGAAGAGGTATGGCAGCTGATCCTTGGTACTTTGTAGCTCATCCTCATGCTCAGAAGCAAGCATGGCTGGTTGTGGCTTCTCCTTTGGCTCCAATGAAGCCAAATACCTGATTGGGCAAGGTCTGATCCGTTTGATATGCCCATAGCTCTGATTTTCAACTCCAAGAATGGAGTCTTCTTGTAGACCCTCTTGAATGGATGGTGTGGAAGAAATGGTGAAATTCTTCTGTCCTTTCTCTTCCTCCAATGAATAACATGGAAGATAAAAATCTTCCAATATTGATCCCAAAGAGCTGCTGTAAGATGCAGGCTGCTGCAAATGAAAGCTCTCCTTCATGGTAGCAGGCTCTGGTGTTTGGAATGTGGATGATGAAAGAGAGAAAGGTGAAAGCTCAACCGGCTCTTCTCCATCAAAACAGTCCTCCAAATCTAACAGGTAAACTGCCTCATTGCTTTCCTGCTGCTCGTGTTCAACTTCCTCCATGGTGTCCTCTTGATCTGCAACTTGACCACCATGGTTTCCTTCACTCTCCAATATTGAGTTTGAGAGATCAAACTCCTTTTCAATATTAGAACTTGAGAGAGGTGAAGTAGAAAGAAGAACTAAAGGTTCTCCTGTAGCCTGCTTTGTGCTCAAAGCCCTTGGATCTGCACTTTTCTCCTCCACAGCTAGAACGTGCTCCTCTTCTTTTGGATCTAGAGCAGCTTCTCCTTCCTCCAATTTTTGAAGACAATCTTGCTCTTGATTGAACTCCTCCTCCAGCATTAAGTTTGTCAAGTCAAACTCTTCAATTTGCTGCTCTAGAGGACAAGTTGGGACTGCAAGATCTTCTTCTTCTGCTGCAATAGAATCAGTCCTGACCACCATTTTTTCTCCAACCCTAGCCTCTTCTGTAGGCTTTACCATCAAGGGGATCTTTGTCATCCCAAATTTGGTAGCCCAAACCTTCAAGTCATCTGTCATTTCTTTTCTGTTGGGCTCCTCTTCTTGCTATCCTTGATGACTGATTTTTTCAATTCCTTCTTCCCCATATGAAATTGGGAATGCAAGAGGAGGAATGGGTTGAAACTCAACTGATTTTACACTTTTTTGTGGTGGTGGAGGCAGTGAAACCTCTTGTTTCTTTGGAGGAGGGGGTATTTCTGTTAGCTCTTGTGGAGGGGATGACTGTTTGGAAGGGAAATGGAAAGAAGAATCAAGATGGGGTGGAAGACTAGGGGATGGAGGGATGGATTCAACACATGGGACAGTAGATGGGGAGTTTAAATGAGATGGTGCTGCTTGAGTAATGGAAAGAGAAAAACCAGATGATGGTGTAGAACTTACCCATTGACAAGGTTGTTCAACAACAAGTATGTAGGCCTCTATCTCTGCCGTCCATTGTGCAAGTTGGGGCAACATCTTTATCATGAAGTCCAGCTTCTCCTGAGGGCTGTAGTGCCCTGGAAAAGGTCCCACCCATGGACAGGGTGCTCCACAACCGATTCCAAAAGCTTTCATTTGTGCTTGAGCCCTGACTGCACCATCTCCACCTCCATCTTTTGGATTTTCTCCAACAGACCAGCATCTTGGATCTGATGGTCTTCATTGTATGCATACTCTTGCTCTTGGGAAGCTCCATAGCCAAACTGACTTTGGCGCTGCTGTTTATATGAATATGCATGCTGATCTGGAGGATTTGTAAAACCTGTTGGAGGTGGAATATACTGCTGTTGTTGATATGAAATCCATGATGGAAATGAAGTCATGATTGCACAACTTCAAAGAATGACGAAGAATGAAAGAGATGGAAAGAAGGATGAATGGAAAATGAATGAAAATGAATGGAAAAGAAAGTCTGCAACTTCAGAGATGGTTGTTGACCAGATGGAGTTGCCAGATGTGTTTGCAATTGCCTCCAAAGGCTGAAATCTTCATAGGAACACATCAACCTGCAAAAGATGAAGTGAAAGACCTCTAAGGTCCCATCGGGCATGCCAAAACTGTTAGTGCAAAATCACAACACCCCTGGACGCACATCAGGCTTCTAGGTTGATGTTCAGGCATCCAGTGTGATTACACAACATGGAAACCTCTCTCCAAGCGTGAGACTTGTGAAACAGAGAGAGGAATCTCCAGAGAAGGCTGGTTCCTGCTCCTAAACTACCTGCCACAAGCTATTCCAGTGCAGGCAAGCTAATCTAATCCTAATCTAACCATGCCAAGGAGACAGAGAGAGAGAGAGAGAGAAGGGAAAAACAGCAAAAGCCTACACTAAAACGGTGATACACCAGAGAAGGAGGATGTTGAACATCTATCAAAACTGCCATGGGACAGAGAGAGGTGAGCAATGGGAAGGATGGATAGATGCATCACAGGCCCAAGGATAGATTTCACACAGAAAAAGTCCCAAAACTCCATGAACGTAGCTCCAAACCTGCAATGAAGAGAGGCAAGAAGAGAACAAGCAAAAATGAGGAAGGATGGAAAGATGCATCACAAAACACGTTTTGTTGCTCCAGAAGTTTGCACAAAACATCATTCCATTAGTAAAAGGCAAAAACGCCATTACAGAGCAAGGGAGGAGGTTCCAACTCCATTTTCAACCCTAGAGAAGAAAAGAAGGGAGGGCCGAGAAAAAAAAATGAACAACCTCTTTTTTTAAAAAATGAGCCAAATCTGGCTTTTACATTGCATGGGTCAAGCCCAGGGGACAGAAAACATGGGAAAACGTGTAAGCCTATTCCTCATTGAATGCCAACGCATTAAAATGGCATAGGATACCTTACCAACCCATACCCTGCCATTTTGACCGATTTGGAGGAGAATGCGACCCATTCTGCATTAATTTGGCTGCTGAAATGTCACTTCTGGCCATGCACACGCGTCAGAGCCGTTTCTCAATTTTCTCTCTTCAGACTGCACCAAAACTCGAGGTCGATCCCAGAATCATGTAGAGCATCTCAACAGCTTTCTGTTGATATAAAGAACATGGAAATCCAAGCTCTGGATCAAAAGATATGGCGATCTGAAGATTTAGGGCACGGAACAGACCAAGACAGATTTCGAAATATTTTCCCGTGCTTCGTCACCTAGACGACACGTGGCAGGCTCTGATTGGTCACGCAATTTTCTCTCCTCTATCTTTCTGCGGGTTGTCTTTTGAATTTTCCTTGTGGGCCCTAGCTAGGACATGTGGCACTATCCCATTGGTTCGGATCGGTGCTCGAAAACTTGCCTCTTGACTTTTTGACTTTTCTCTTTATGGCACGTGGTGATTTCTCATTGGTCCTCGGCCCCTTCGGCTCCTTCGCGTACTTCGCCTCCATTTGGGTCCGATGGCCCTTTGTGCTCATTTCGGCCGGGTACAGCCGGGTTTCGTGCCTTTTTTTGGCCCGCTTGTACCCATTGATTTTGGACTGTCTGGCCCTTTTTTCACCTGGTTCGGCCGGTGTCGGGTCTTTTTGTCCAGACGTCCCAAAGGCTTTTAGGCTCCTTGTGCTCATTTCGGCCAGTTCAGGCATTTCGCGCCTTTCGTCCCGATGTCCCAATTGCTCTAGGACACGGACTTAGCCGATTTTCACAATTTTTCCTGGCCCAAACTTGTTCTCTGTAACTTTCTTGCATCTTTCTCAGAGCTTGCTCTTTTCCTCTCAGACAGGGAACTTCGAAAATATTTGAGCGGACTCTAGCAACATGATTTTTGGCCCCGAATCAATCAATTTTCTTGGGACTTGAATATTCTGATGCATGTTATCAAAATTGCCCAGGGGGGGGTGAAATTTTGACAACAGTACCTTGAAGGGATTTGGATTTTGTGTTTATGAGAAAGGTTGTCAAAAAATCATACCTTCCACTACCTGAAAACACAAATACCTTTGTGGTATTGGATTTTCTATGCCACCTATTACTAAGAAGGATAGAATCAACCTTGTAGAGGAAGATAAGCCTTCACCACCTAACTAACCTACCACGCCACCTTCACCCATGGAGTCCATCGATCTAGAATCCATCCCTTTTAAAATTGTTTTTGTAAACACCATTTCTTTGGGACCTCTAACCTATCATCATGATAGTGAGGATCATCTTCCCTTCCTCTTATTTTTCTTGACATGGTGGATGAAAACACACCTTCTATAAATGTTGTTAAATTTGAGGATGATGATTTTATTCTCACCTATTTAGGTGCAGATAATTCTTACTTTCACTAGTCATTACCTTATAATACACAAACCATTCTGAATGAATCAGCCATAGAGATCAACATTCACACTCATGGTGGCCCTTGAATTCTAAATATATTCCAATCTTTTAATTTTTTTAAAAAGGAATCCTTCACCTCTTTCCTTCAAGATCATAACAATGCTTTTTCTTGGTCTTATGCCAATATACCCAGTATTGAACCTAATATTGTGGTCCATAATATTATGACTATCCCCAACACTAAACCTATTAAATAGAAGCTGAAAAAAATTCATCCACGCATTTCCCTTCTTGTGAAAGAAGAAATTTGGCACCTTCTTTTTGTTTCCTTCATTCTACCCATTGACCATCCACAATGGATTTCTAACATTGTTCTTGTAACCAAAGAAATAAGAGGACTCTTCATCTGCATGGAATTCCATGACCTTAACCTTTCCTACCCTAAGGATGGATTTCTGATGCCTATCATCGACCAACTTGTTGATCTCACAATTGACCATGAGATACTATCTCTCTTGGACAGATTCTCGGGTTAAAATCAAATATTACTCACTCCAGAATATCAACACAAAACCTCCTTTATCAACCCTTAGGGGAACTTATTTTATCACGTCATGCCCTTTTCGTTGAAAAATGCTAGTGCCACCTATCAACACACTATGACCTATATCTTCAACAATATCATGCATGATATATTAGAATATTATGTCAACAATCTCCTCGTTACGTCAAAAAGTCATGCCAAAAACCTCATAGTTCTTAAGGTCATCTTTGATTGTCTTAACCAATATTGCATTCACTTTCAAACAAAGAAGTGCGTCTTTGCCATTATCTCGGAAAAAATTGTTGGTGTCATCTTCTCTTTGTGGTGAAACTAAGTCGATCCCACCAAAATCAAGATTATTCTTGAGATGCCACCACCTACTGATCTTCAATAGCTTCGTAGTTTTCAAGGAAAATTACAATCCATTCGACACTTTATTTCCCAACTTTCTAACTGATGTCACCCTTTTCATCATATCCTTAAAAATGATATATCCTTCAATTGTAATGATGAGTGCCACAAAGCCTTTGAAGCATTTAAGAAATACCTTCTTCAACCACCTTTTCTCATCCCACCTAAATATCAAAAACCTTTTTACCTCTACATTTCTGCTACTTACCATGCATTGTGCACCATGCTTGATCATCACGATGAGCCACACAGAGAGCAAGTGATATTTTACATAAGTGATACTCTTTCAAACTATAAGACTAGGTATACTCATGCTAAAAAAAAATTCCTAGCCTTTGTCTTTATGGGCACCAAACTTCTCCAGTACCTACTTAACCACAAAACTGTCATCGTCACCAACACTAACCCATTGCATTACATGTATACTAAACCTTACCAACACCAATGCACCACACGTTGCCTCATGCTCCTTGGAGATGTAGACCTAGAATTTATTCATCAAAAGTTTTTAAAGAAAAAAACTGTTGCTGATCAGCTCGCAGACGCTCCTCTTTCTATAAATCAATATTCTAACATCAATTTTCTTGACGAATTTATCCCTACAATCTCCCTTGATAATATTTTCTACCAAATGACCTTATTGTTCGATGGTTATAAATGTCAATGAGGGGGAGTTATGGGGGTCATTATCATTCCTCTTTATTTTGATCTTATGTTGATATCCTTCAAGCTCGGTTTCGAGTACCCTAACAACATCACTAAGTATGAAGCACTTTTCTTGGGTCTTCAAACTAAAATATCCTTAAATGTTAAATCCATTAGTATATTTGGTGACTCTCAACATTTTTTGAACCAATTCAATGGTTTGTACCAGTGTTGTAACGAGGTGCTTCGAAAGTATAAACATCATGTTAACATACTTTTGACCACGTTTCACCAGTTCCTTATTCAAACCAGTCTGTGATCCATGAAAAAATTTACACCATGGCTTGTCTCACCTATCAAATACATTCCTCACCTTCTGAATCCAAACAAACTTTCACAGTACAACATTTACATTCACCCTCTTATATTATCTGTGGATTAAATTTAATGAGAAGAATCAAAACCAACCCACACGACATTTGGTATAAGCAATTTGTTGACTACCTCTCTCTTTCAATTCAGCCTCTAGATGTCACTCGTAATAGATGACGGGCCTTCATAAAATGTGTCTCTCATTATGTCATCATGGGGGGTCTTCTCTATAAATGTGGCTTTGTCGATATCCTCCTCAGGTGCCTCACTGTTTTTGAAATCCCATATACCATAAAATAAATTTACAATGGGATTTTTAGGGGACATTTAAATCACCTCACTATTGAAAAAAGTATCCTTCACCTCGGGTACTACTAGCCAAACCTTAACAAAGGATATTATGAATAAGTAAAACATTATGTGAAGTTTTAATAGCATGCTAACCTTTACAACACCCCTAGTCATGCCTTACAAGCTGAATGGAATTTTTTCCCTTCTCTCAATGGGGTTTGGATATCGTTTGAGATATAAACCATAATTCCTTACAACGTCATCATTGAATCGTCATAGTGACTAAATATTACACTAAATGGGTGAAACCATCCCCCTGATTTCTACAAAATACAAATAGATAACTAATTTTATCAACCACCACATCATTTTTCATTTCGGTGTTCCTTGTCGCTTCATCACTGATAACGGAAAATAATTCAAAACAAAAACCCGATGAAAACTATGTGATAACATTTGGATTCAACTAATATTTTATTCAAGATATTACCCACAAAAAAATTGTCATGCCAAATCTTCCAACATAACCCTCAACAAAATTCTTATAAAAGTCATCGATGACACTTGAAAAGATTGGCACACACACATTCCTTTCATCTTATGGGCTTATCGTACCAGTATTCGCACCTCTACTGATGCCACACTTTTCTCTTTGGTCTATGGTATAGAGGTCGTCTTGCCTCTCAAAGTCCAAATTTCATCTCTTCATATATCACTTAAAGATATGCTCTCCAATGATTATTTTCACCAAGAATAATTGGCACAACTTGAGCTATTAGATGAACGTAGTTTAAACTCTCTAGATCATCTTCTAATCTACCAAAAGTGCATCAAGCATTCCTACAACACACATGTTCAAGAACAAACCTTCAAGGTCACCGACCTTGTCCTCAAGGAAAATAAACATGTAACCTAATCAGAGAAAATCAAACGAGGCAAGTTTTCTCCTAATTAGCTTGGACCTTATATTGTCACCCATACGTATGGATCAGGAGCTTATCATTTGTCTTCTCTTGAGGATAAAAATGAACTTGATCCCCTTAATTCCTTACATATTTGACCATTCTACCGTTGAATAATGTACTACATCACTTTATGTCTCTTATATGCTCGTCCCTTGAGAAAATCCCCCCCTCCACCTACCTCTTTTAAGGATCAATGAATTAAACAGAATTGTGTGATTATCCATCACCATTCAACATTTTCTTAGATATGAGTACCATAGATCTACTCATGGCATGATTCTTGTGGATAGTTTTCATACCTTTTAGGATGGAATCCCATGGTTGTTCGTTAGTTGAAACCCCTCTTTCATAACTAACCTTTATGTGTTATGGTTTTTCCTTCATAAAAGAAGCCTTACTCCTTTATAGAATTCTCCATGATTACAAGTTCAAAATTATACAAAAAAATATACGGGATAACAAAATATTCACTCCTTGAGTCAAACTTCTTGTAAATACATGATTCCTGTAAAAGCACATTTGTCTCTCTCTGGTGCTTCTATAATTATACTACTCCCTCAAAGGGAAGCTATAAAAATTTAGCCACTTATTACACTTAGACTATAAAAAAAAAATACTAATATGTATTTTTCAAAAGAAAAAATTATCTTGGAGCTTCCCACATTGATCAACTTCACGAATACCTCAAGGATAACCTATTTATCCCAATAAAGACTTCTCATATCGATAACTCTATAAATATACAAAACAAATAACAAATAAATAAAAGAAGGAAATTACCAACTTCTAGTCATGGACTTTCCTATTTTGGTTTTAGTTATCTTGGAAAAATTACATGTTGTCCCACAAAAAGGTTACACTTAGTGAACTCTTCCACCTTTACCTTATGTTTATTACCTTCTAAAACAACTCAAGGGATGTGACGTGTACTCTACACATTATGATCACACAAATTCTTTCAGTCATCAACCTATTAATCATGCAATGTACCTAGGGGCTTATAATCGTAAGCCTATTCTTATGGCCATTACGATCATTTCCAACTATTGAGAATTTCACTTCTTTTTGGTTCACCTTTTCCTACTTATTATTCCTTAAAAAGGAAAAGACCATCAAAATTGAATCAACCATAACACCTTCATATATGCCTATGCCCAATTCACCTTGCCTATTGGCTATTCAACATTCAACTTTGCATATTTATAAATATGCCTTACCCGACCAACTTACCAAGACAATTTTCCTTACCCAACTTACTTATCAAAAATAATATTCTTCTCTAACCTATGGGAGAACTACATTGACTTGAGCCCCTTTTTGCAAGGGCTATGTAGGTAGCACTCCAAGGGCATGGGGCCCTTGAAGGTTATCTCAACCACTCTTTTCCCCCACAATTTTCCCCCATAAAAAAACCTAGTTTGTTAGTTTCCATAAAAAAATATAACTTGGAAATTAACACATTACACAACATGTATCACCCATAAACCTCATCATTTACTTTCCATAATATTAATAACTAGGAAATTAAATCAAATCAAACACAACAAAACCATGTCTACATCAAAATTCCATAACATCAATACCTTGGAAATACAAATCAATATCAATCATGGCTACATATCTAGTTCCATAATATCAACATATTGGAAAGTAAAACATTTAATCAACTCATACGTTACACCCAGGCTTAAATCATCTAGTTTCCATGACATCAATATAATGGAAATGAAATGAAATCAAACAAAAATAACCAAACCATGCCTACACATCTCATTACTATTCCATAATATCAATATATTGGAAATTAAAACATTTAATCAACTCATGCATTACACCCATGCTTAAATCATCTAGTTTCCATGAAATCAAATAAAACAAAAATAACCAAACCGTGCCTACACATCTCATTTTCATTCCATATTATTAGTATATTGGAAATTAAAACATTTAATCAACTCATACATTACAACAATGCTTGAATCATCTAGTTTCCATGACATTAATATAATGCAAATGAAATGAAATCAAACAAAAATAACCAAACCATGCCTACGAATCTCATTTCCATGATAACAATAAAATAGAAATGAAACAACACACAAAATATATCAATGGCATTATATGTGTGTGTGTGTGTGTGTGTGTGTGTGTGTGTGTGTGTGTGTGTGTGTGTGGTGTGTGTGTGTGTGTGTGTGTGTCTGTGTCTGTGTATGCGTATGCGTATGCGTATGTGTATGCATTTGCATATGCGTATGCGTATGCATATGTGTATGGGTATGTGTATGTGCATGTGTATGTGCATGTGTATGTGCATGTGGATGTGTTTGTTTGTATGTGTTTGTGTGTGTATGTGTATGTGTATGTGTATGTGTAGTATTTTTATATGTATATGTATATGTATATATATAATACTGGAAAGTCTATATGTCAACACAATGTATATACGAATATATGTATATGTATATGTATATATATATAATACTGGAAAGTCTATATGTCAAAACAATGTATAGACGAATATAAATCAAGTGTCTCAAAAAATATCATGTACAACTCGCCTCTTCGACATGCAGGCCCATATATATACATCAAGTATCAAAAGTAAAAAAAAATCTCCATATCTCCTCATCCCTAGGTGTTCCCAATGCCTCTATCACTCTCTCATGTCCCCTCACCTAGCCTCTATCTCTATGAGATGTTCACCTCGTGATGGCCCTAGTAATGAGATTGGTGGCTCCTCGAACTATTGGAACTACTGGTCCATGAACTGGACCTCACACTAGCTTCCTGCAAGGCCCTATAGGTGGCATAACTGATAAAATCGATACAAATCTCTGTAAGCCAATCCCCATAATACCTGGCCTTCGTGAAGACCTCCCTATACCTATCCATAGATATAACCTATGGATGGGCCATCACTCTAACACCTATCTATGGGCCCTATCCCAGTAATAGTGGCCCATGTACCTATACTTGTACCTATCCTGATGGACTCTGTCACTTTACCTATCCTCCATCATGCATTCTAGTACCTATGGCACTGCTAACTACATCTGTAAAGTAGCCACCTATGCCTATAACATAAAAACTTGTGCCTTTAATGTTGTAACTTACCCCTCGTCTCCGGCATGTGTCTGGGCTTCCTCTAATTATCCTTGTAAGGTTGTCACATATTCCTGAGCTACTGCTAGCTGCCACTATAATTCCATGACTTAGCCCTGTAGGGTAACTACCTATCCCTGTAATCTATCCCTCTCAACAGTAATACTATCTAAATTAGGCTTCCCTGGCCTCATAGGTGTTTTGTGTAATTGTGCTATCTACCACTTCCTATATCCGTCATTATAGCTGACATCATTTATCCTCTTATCTACCACCTTCTCCTTTAACCCTACTAGATTTTTTGGACGTGGTTGAGATAATAGTTTCTCCATGTCATCCCTACGGTACTTTGGGAAGGGCAAGTGCACATCCTACCATATCTTGAAGTGGCATTTGACCTAGTCAATTGATATCATCTCATATTTTCTGGTTCTACATCCCAATATCTGTTGCACAACCTTTATACATGTCAAGTCCTCCTCCATACCTCCAAATAATGGGTAACCAAGATATGTTGTCTATAAGATATCAACTTTTTATATGCCATATAACACATGCATGTAATATGCACATCCCGTGACACCTTTTCCCTCGCCTGTGCCGCTATCTGAATCCACCTCCTATACCCTACTCTATAAATTTCCCTATACTAATATTACCATGGTATGCCTAGAGGATGTAGTCATAC
Source organism: Taxus chinensis (assembly GCA_019776745.2). NCBI lineage: Eukaryota > Viridiplantae > Streptophyta > Pinopsida > Cupressales > Taxaceae > Taxus > Taxus chinensis. Next base: position 820,795,911 of record CM034147.1, read on the forward strand.
TATACGCTCGTAAGATAAACATAGCATAATATAGTTTCATCACAAACCAAACCTTTGAATCCTCTTATATGCCCATATCTCCCTACATATCTACACTAGGAAAGCATGCACCCATGCAAAGAAAACTCTATCCTCAATCATATCCTCTAACACTCCCATTGGTGCTCATTAAAACCTCCCACCCTTTAAGTCTAAAAGTGCATAAAAACTAATCCCTACCATTATCAACACTACTAATCTAGTCTCCTATGGATGTGTGGCATACATATCACCGTAGCTAATTCTCGCATTGTGGTAAGAAATATTTCTCATAGCCTCTCAAAATACTATAACCATGGGATATAACGACTCATTTGGTGATATTTGATACAACGAATCCCCAACAATATGTATCCTTAGGATCATGTAGACATCCTCTAAGGTGATAGTCATCTCCCTGGTAGGTAGGTGGAATGTGTTGTTCATCAGGTCCCATATGTCTCTGAGGGTGACCATCATGTTATGATCTCTAGCTATCCACCTATACAACCTAACATCACCCAACTCGACATCCGTCATGTGATCCCACTCATCCTCTGTGACACTGGGTCTCCACTAATAGCAGTAGAAGTCTATCTCTCATTGTCAGTTTGTCTTTCTTGCATCATCAACAATCACACTACTTAATCATTTACCCTTACCTACCTGGATCTACATCCTAACTTGCCTTATAGTTTTATTCCCTATGACCTATCTTCTTTACTCTATTTTCTATTCCTTCTATTTTCTTTCCCACTTATATGTTACATTGATTTCCCTCCTTAACCTATTGACATAAATTAACTCATCCATCTTGTTCTCATCCTATATTGTTGACCTATACCTTCAATCTGTCCCTACACCTTCTCCTTTTTTCATACCCACCCTTACTTGGCCTAAACCCACCTATTCCTACCTTCCACACTCCTACCCTCCATTCCCTTAACTTTCGGCATCCCAAACTACCATAATTTTCTCACTTATTCTCTTTTCACAGTGATCAGTATCCCCTTTTCACCCGCTGATGCGGGTCAACCTACCGACCTCAGCTGATACCCAACCAACATTGGTTACTGATTCAGCCCTAGGGCCGAACCCCCATGTCCCCAATTTAAAACACTAAATCATAAAACAACCTAAACTACCCACCCAAACACCCCCAAATTTCCACCCAATTCATTTTCACCCTTAATTATAGTAGTTTCACCCTCTCCATAGCCAATTTCACCCAATTTTCACCAAAATTCCAATCTAATTTCAAAACCCAAATTTTTAATTGTTCTACCTTATTCTTCACCAAAACCAAAAATGTATCTTAAATCATACCTCTACTCGATACCGCCTCCATGGTGGGATCTCTGGAATAGGAACATGACCTCCTCCTGAGCCCTCTCTTTCCTCTTCCATGTCTAAATCAACCTCCCAACTCTCAACAAATCCACTTGATTGGATAGATCTCATGGGCCCGTAAAATACATTGTTATAACTGCTAACCTCTCTCATTCTTTTTTTCCTTTTCCTCGGCTATATGCCCTCTCTCTATCATTTTCAACAATTTCAAAATGCTCAAATGAGCTAGTTCCATCTGGGGTTTTCATTTTAACACGTCAATTGGGAAACCAACATTAGACTAGTCATGCACTAGGTGACTAGATTTGGTCACCTTTTTTGGCATCGGTTACCTCTCAACAAGTATCGGTCACCCTGCCTAAACCAATTCTTCCTAATTTTTTCAATTTCTTTTGATGTAGGATGTCATTTTCTTGCTACCATAGCCTTACCACATGTCTATTAACTAACCCACTAGCTTTATCACCTCCATAATTATACTTAGCGACACATTTTTGCCTACACCTTGGCCTTACCCACACCAACCTCACCCATTTAAAACTTGAAATCGCTTACTCCCTTTACCTTGCGATGACACTACTCATGTTATTTAGCCTACCAACCCCACATTGCCTTATGCCATGATGTATATCTCAACCAGAAAAACCTTTTTAATGTTTCAGAACAAAACTAAGCTCATTCCTACACCTTTCCTCATTATGTTTCTAGGAGCACTTACTATTCCTTGGATAAACCATATCAACCTTGTTTGAATAAACTATCAACCTTTTACGATGTTGAGTTTTTTATCTCTTCATCCTAGTGCCTTGTCAAATTCTACTCATGTGCATGCATTTGAATGCTCCCACCTATTACCCACACTAATATAACCATTTCCTTTACCCTCACCATACGTCATTTTTCATCATCTACCACTTTATCAAACACATCACCGATTCTTCCTACTACTTAATCAATTCCTAGTTTGAGAGGGATCTCATCCAGCCATACGTGGGGTAACCACCTCTTGTTTTTGTTAGTGTCGCTTATCAATACAAGCTACACGACAAAAGGGGGAAAATGTAGACACTAAGATTAGGTCACAACCCTCTAAGACCCTTCTAATTAATAAATTATGTAGAAACCTATAATTTAAGCCGAGCAATCTAAATACTTAAATTTCCACTGATTATCTTGTTCCCCACAAATTGATGACATATCATCAATATAACACAGTTTCTCTTCTATCATCGTTAATTAACTAGATTATGTTAGTTAATTATCCCTTCTATCCAACAAATTCTCCAATTAATGACCTTCCATTAATTAATCCTCCCTTTTATCTACACTAATTAATTATTATAAAATAATTAGCTTCCTCTTCCATTAAATCAATAAATCATTATTGATTACATTAAATTCCTCCCATAGTCTAAATCATGTCAATTATTCCTCTAAAATGATTTTATAAGCTTTCTAGCCTATTAATTAATCACTTGGGTTAATTAATAAATCCCCTCAAACCCCATGAGTCACTAAAGGAAAAAATAAACTCTCCTAAGATTGAATCAACCCTTTCTAAACCTCCCTTATCCACAACTAGACCAACCTCTCTATTATCCAACATGTAAAGGGATGTAGATATTCTTTTATCCATTGTGCTATATAAAGATCCCTCCTCCTTCCTTTCTTCTTACACATTACATGGTTATAACTAACCTATAGGCATATCATCTTAGAGAATCTTTCATTTTAACTAATATCCTCATTCTTACATTTCATCCATCCAAGATTTTGGATCATATGGAGATAATCAAAATGGTCTTTTAACCATACTTTGATGAGCTTCCATTCCCAAACCCTTAAAGATCAAACAATAAAATTTGATTGTCATAGATCTATCTAGGTTCATTTAGTATTTTGGTGATCTAAAGAGTAGAGATTCTAATGCTTAGCATATTAGTTTTATTTCTATTTCAAAGCTTTAATGCATAATATTGGTATTTAGTGTTGTTTAGCTCTTAGCATGATGATCTTTATGTACTTAGTTCATGTTTTCAAAGTAATAAGGCATAGTTTCAAGTATATTTTCAAGGATAAATAATACATTGATACATATGGCACACCTAGTGGGACATACTCCATTGTCCTTTGCACTTAATTTCAAGTTTTTGTAGTTAAGTTTCATTTTTGGTTACTAACCCTCTTTTACACATGTTGATCTAACTCATTTTTTTGAACTTGTTTTGTTGAGTTTACATGTGTTTCATATTCCTTGTAGGTATAAAGGAGGTGAAGTGCTGTTAAAATTGGATCTTAATGGTAAAATTTCAATATTTCTCCATGTTTTCATTTTTAGAGCTTTATTTTTCAACATTCTACATGCTAGTTTTATCAATTTCTTCAAACTTTTAAGTTCTTGAGAATGTAGGTTATTGTTTGATACTGCTGAGTTTTCTATTTACATATTAATGTGGTGGGTTGCTGACAAAATTGAATCTTGGCGAGAAAATTTCAATATTTCATCATGTTTTCATTTTTAGAGCTTACTTTTTCATCATTCCACATGCTAGTTTTGTCAATTTCTTTAAAATCTTAAATTCTTGAGCATGTAGGTTAATGTTTGATAGTGTTGAATATTCTATTCATATATTAATGTGATGGGTTGTTGTAAAAATTGAACATTAGTTGGAAACACTTGACCATTTTTTAGATGAAGGGACATTTTTTTTGACATTTTTTGAGTGCATACCGATGAGCATAAGAGCATATGCGTAAACCATCTTCCAAAGGCCATAAATTTTACTGCCGAACTCAAAATGACTCTGTTTATTTTGCGTTGGAAAGGTATTGAAGTTAACTATGCAGTGAAATCATAAATTAGGGATTTATACTTACACAAATTTTAGGTTTTCCTTTTATTTTAAAACTGGTCATTTTCTAACATGTCTAATGTTTTAATGAATGTTATATTTCCATGTTTTATTTGATTTAGACTAAAGCTTGTGTATGCTCTTCTCTTGCACATTTTGGTTATCGTGAGAATCAAATACAACTTTGATATCTATCTTTTTAAACATATGGATTAACTTGGATATTTGATTATTCATTTTGCTTAAGGGAATGACTTACAAAGGATTATTTTATGGTCCTTTGATTTGAATTTTTCCATTTCTATCTAGTTGGGATAAAAAAAAATTATGATATTCTCTTGCACCTTAGGGTGATCTTGAGAATAAAAAGTAACTTTAGTCTTCATTTTCTAACATTTAGTTAATTGGAAACTTCATCTTTCATTTTTCGGTTAAGGGAATGAACATTTATCAAGTGTTTTGTATGGTTCATTGATTGAATTTTTCTTTTTTAATTTTTAGTTGTATTATTTGTTGTGTATGCTATTCTTGTGCATCCTTGGATGATCTTGAAAATAAAAAGAAACTCTTATTCCTCTTTTGAATAATGTGATTTTCTTGGAGAACTACTAATGCTTGAGTACAAGACCTAAAAACGCTTGTCAAAGAAAGTAGTTCGAAACAAAATTTTCTAACTAAACGTGTGTTGTGGGTTACCAAATGACAAACAACTAAACCACATTAAGTCTAAAAGATTAAAAAACAAACCACATTCAAAAAAATTTATTTGCAGTTTCGGATAAGGGTACGCCCCGTTCGCTTAAAACTAGGACATAAATCCTTTGGCATAAACCTTAAGGTACAACAATGGGGGTGGTCCTTGGAACCCCAAAGTATTCCATGAAAGAGGGAACCTTGTGGATGAAATGGGAAGTGCTTCGCATAACCTACTTGACTAATTTTTACCATTTTTGATATTTAACATCAAAGTTATCTGTATCGCAACCACAGTGAGAGTTCATGATGGATGAATTTATTTTCTAATGTACTTGAAGGGGGTGAATTAAAGCTAAGATACTTCAAGAATTATTCATTATGAATTTTATTTGTAAATCGAGCTCGTTCTTAGATATTTGACACCTAGTTGAGTGAACCACCTAGGAAGCTATCTTTGACAAGGAGCCAACTTGGACCATATCAAACCAATCTGAGTTGAGAACTATTATTCATCATGAAACATGTGAATCCGTAATTTTTTTTAGTTTTTCTCTTTCCCTTAGGTGAGGTGAAACTCTTCCGTAGTGAGGCCAACATTTTCACCCCCAATTGATCTACTTCCTTCACTTTATTTTGACAGTTTGTTGATCAGAATATGAGTGACTACCCTTGCATTCCTAATTGATTGTATTCACCACTTTTGTGTCTGTTTACGCTCATCTATGTTTTTGGTTGAGTTTTTAAACGTCTAAAGTGTATGGAGACGTTTTTATATAATTTGTAGCCTTTTGATCTTCGTACCCAAGTCAAGATCATCATCATAGTTAGTCTTGGTTCATTGCCTTGACTCTCCTTTGAATGGATATCTAGTTTATATCATGTTACTATAAGTTTTGTATTTACATCTTGTTTCTTGTAAACTTGACCTAAATATATATTGTGATGTTACACTATATAAACTTGAACAATTCCTAGGTATACTCTAGCTTTAGTTTGATTTGAATTACTACCTCAATTTTGAAAAGTGGTGAGTGTTACCACTTGTGAGCGTTATATCAATATCATCTTGATATTAATACCTTACTTTTTTGAAATTTTTGGTTAAAATATCTTGTTCGTATTGTTTTATCGTTCACAATTGTAAATGCCAAGTTTTGGGATATAGGTTTTGATTGGATTCAAGATCGATTTTAGTATAATTTTTTTGGGGATTGCATTAAATTATTGTTATTACTTACATCTTGTTCATTTCTTTGAACTTAACATAAGTGGTGACATTTTATTAATCATCTTGAAACACCAACTATCATTTGCAAACAAACTTAGGAAGTAGTTTTCTGATTGATTGGTTTATAACAATATTTGAGTGATTGTCTCTTGCGATTATTCATCATTTTGATTTATTCATTTCGCACGATCACTTTGATTCATTGATTCTTTATCATTCATTATTCTTTTTTCATTAATTTAGATTTGTGTTTTGAACTTGCATGATTGTTCCTTGTGTTCATCTGCCTTATAAACTCATTTCTAGGACAATCCTTTGGGTCTTTGATCTTCTTGTTTTTCCTAAGTTCATGATCATTTTTGAACACATCTTTCAAACCTTGGTAAAACCATATCCTATCAAGAAAACTTTTCATAAATCAAACATAATCAATCTTTCCTTTGTATCCTTTATGTTGTTAAACTTTTGATCAATCCTTTAACATTTATGCCTCCAAACCTTATTGGATTATAAATGTTGAGTCATCACGATGTATGTTTTCCTTAGAAGAAGAAGTTTGATCAACATGAATCCTTCTTCACTTTGAAGAAGTTTGATCATACAATATATGTCTATTCCTTTCAACCCAACACATGCCAATAATGACTGATTATCGCAAGGTCCCTTATACATACGATAATAAGGAATCAAAGTTTTAGTGTTTACATCAAAAGAATCCCATCATGAAAAAACCTCCATTAGTTCTTCACGCTAGAGAACCCATTTTGGTAACCCATTCCTTACCTTCATCTCATATTCGGTGGTATGGTTTGGAGAATTCTGATCCAAATTATTATTTGGGTTGGCCCCACTCTTATTATGATTCTTATCCGAAAATTTCCTCTTCTTTTGAGGATTCCAATCCAAATATTTCCTGACTCTTCTGATGATTCAGATCCAAATTGCTATTCAAATTCATCTAATTTGACTCCTAATTCATGGCCCTCCCCTTCTTTGCAGGACCTCTATTATGAGTCACCTAAACAAATTTATCCTCCTCTAAAGATTTTTGTCACCACAAATTATCTTCATCATTCATCTAATGTGAATCCTAAGTTGTGGTCCTCCCTATCTTCCTAGGACCCTCTTCATCATACATTTAATATGAATCATATGTTGTGTTCATCACTTTCTTCACAGGACCCCTTTTATCAGTCACCTCAATGAAGTATTCTTCCTTTGAAGATACACATGACTCAAAATCCCTCCAATCAAACATCTAATATAATTCTTGAATAGTTTTCCTATCTTTCTGTACAAGACCCTTGTTATTATTCATCCAATGAACTTCTTGTTGGCATACGTAGCATAGTGTATATTTTTAGGTGTGTTTGTTTTATATTATCCCTTTATTCTCTCTTAAGTGTAGTATTTCATTATTCTCTCATCTTCGTTCATATATTCCTCCTCCAATTTAGGGGAATGTTGTTTACTATTTATCCTATAAATTGTACGTGCGTCTCCATAGTAAGATAAGATGTTGAGAGATATTTACTCTCCATTCTTCTTCTGTAATATTTGTTTCCAATATTCTGGTATCAGAGCGTTAATATCTTTGGCATGTGTGTTTGGTATGGTCAGTGTGGAATCTGCATGGAGGAAGAGTCTCTTCTCTCCTGCTGGGTGAAGCCTTTAGCCTGTGTGAAGAGAAGATGTCTGGTGATTGAAGCCTTCAACCTGCGTGTAGTTGTGTGGAATAATCCACCTATTGTGTGCAAGAATCTTTTTTCTTATTTATTGTAACAAATTCCAAACAATTTCTGCCTAGAATTTATTAAACGATTTTCTCAAAACCTTAAATACAGGTGTGACAAATCAAGTCACCTTTACTACAGTGTCTATGTATGTGAATGTTGGAAGTTCACCGGGAAGCTGGATATTCACATGCAAGCGTTGAACCACAATATTGATATCTTCTAATCCCATAGTGTATGCACTTGAGATAAACTTTCCAGCACTCTGCATGGACAAGAGGCATACTGGTGCATGAAGACAAAGAAGTCTTCTACACCTAGGAACACTTCACTGTTAGAAAAATATCTCAATTTTCCTATACGTGAAGAAAGGAGAGACAACGTGAGAAAGCATTGAAGCTGCATGAAAAGACAAGAGTTTTCTACAATGAAAAGGTAATTCTTCCCTACATGAATTCCATTCATCACTACGTGAAACATAGAGGAGAAGATAATTTGGCTTCTTGAAAACCTAAAAGTCTCTTAAAATAAATTTTACAAAATGACTACCGTGAGAAGAACTGTGGAGCCTCTTAAAGAAAAACTAAATGTCAAGCATAAACAAAACGATTGATACTGATGAAAGCTACAAATTTGACTCTTGAGTAGGAGAACACTGTGAAGAAGCTCCTGAGAGCTTTGGGTTTTACTTTTCTTTGTTAAACGAGCTTTGGAACACTGGTAATCTAGTCTTCAGAGAGCTAAATCGATGAGGACTTCTTGAATATTCATTTTTCAACATCAGCTACTGAGAAATGAAAGTTCAAGAAGAGTTAGAAGCTGGGTATGATGCTAATTGTGAAGATGAAGAATAATTCCCCACCAAGCATTATCATCTCTCATCATGCGAGTATCGAGAACATCTATGAGCTAGTACTTCTCATAAGTGAGTAAAAGTTGTAATAACTCTTGAATAAATAAATAATTATTTATTTATTTATTTATTATGATTTCTACTTTGAAGTTGCTCTTTTCCAATGCTCAGTTACTTAAAGGGCCCAATTTTACAGCATCGAAAACAAACATGAGGACAATCCTTTAGTTTTAAGGATTATGGGGCATTATGACTAGATCTGTGACCACTCCAAAGCCTTGATGCTAATAATGCTCAGTATCAGTGACGATGTGCAAACAAATCTTTGAAATGCAGAGAAACCAAATCAGGCCTGGGACAATCTGGAAATGATTTATGAAGCCAAAAATTAGACCAAGATCCTCCATTTTCAATCAGATCTGCACACCCTCGCTATGGGGTCAGATGAGAAATTTGAGGAGTTTTTACATCGCATGGTTGAGCTGCGATTGGATTTATTAGCACTCGGTGAAAAATTGGATGAAAAAATTATCATACCGATCACCTTGAGAGCACTCCCTTGTCAATTATGAGTGTTTGTTACAACACTGAATGTATCTAAACAAACACTAGCATTTGAAGAACTTGTGAATTTTCTCCAGTAGGAAGAGTCCATCAATTTATCGCAAGAGGAGTCTTAGGATAGAACCCTATTCTCAAAGCCATACCATGGCCAGAAGAATCCAAATGGTCCCCCAGAGAAGACAAAACAAGTGCAACTAAAATAACAGTAGAAATATAAAAATTCAAAGGGTGGTGTCACATTTGTAGAACCAACACTCACGACACTGATCACTATTGGTACAATAGCTTGAAACATGGGTCTTCAAGTCAAACAAGCACATCAATGCACAAAGAATTTTAAAAGTACAAATGATTTCCCCACTGGAGAAAGCACAAGGGACATCTCACAGCCAGACAAGATAATGAATCTAATGAGGAGACATTAGAAGGAGCCCATTCTATTAAGAATCTTATTCTCATCTCTCAAACTTCACAACCCACGAAGAGAGTCTGGTTGATAGACTCTGGTGCAAGTAAGCACATGTCAGGTGACAAGGTGCTATTTGTTTCACTAGACATTCAACCCACTGGTGATCAGGCTCGGATATCTGATGACAAAGAGTACATTGTAGAAGGAATAGGAAGAGTCACCATTCCGTTGGGACCATGAAAATGTATGCTTACAAAGGTACTATATGTTCCTAGATTGACTAACAACCTCATGTCAGTGACTCAACTATTGAATCATCACCTGAAAGTATAATTTCTTGTCCATAATGGCATCAAATCATGTTTTATCTCGTGAAAAGGTAATATTATTGCTATAACATTTCTAAAATATAAGTTATTTACTTTAGATATTGTTTCATCTTCTGCAATAGCTTTATCGACATCAACAGTGAAATCTACTACACTCTGGCATTTTAAATATGGACACTTATCAGCTAGTTAATAACATCATATGAGTTCAAAAGCAATGGTTGATGGATTGCCCAATTTCTCCATTTCCTTGCCTCTATGCCTTGGTTTTCTTGCAGGAAAACAACACAGGGATCCATTTTAGGAAAGCACTTTTCATGCCAAGAAGTGTCTAAAGGTAGTTCATACCGATCTAAATGACCCTCTTCCTACTTCATTTTCAGGATACAAGTACTTCCAACTATTCATGGATGATTACTCCCATAATATGTGGATGTTTTTCATGAAGAATAAAAGTGAGGCTCTTCAACATTTCCCAAACTTCCATCTGCGTGTTGTGAAAGAGACCAGACAACCACTTCTTATACTTTGCTCAGATCAAGGGGGGAATTCACATCAAATAAGTTCTTATCATTCCTAAACCAATAAGGCATTAAGAAGAACTTGAATTCTCCCTACACACCTTAGCAAAATGGAATTATTGAGCAACGCAATCACATAGTGATGGAGATGGCTCGCTGCATGCTAACAAAAGCAAAGCTAGAGGAATGTTAATGTGCTGAAGTAGTACAGACAACTATATATCATCTCAATAGGGAACCGACAAATATTCTACAAAATAAAACACCAGGATAGGTATGGAGTGGTAGAAATCCATCACTTTATCATTTGTGAGTATTTGGTTTCACAACATACATGTATTTCCCAGCTCAGAAGAGAAATAAGGTTGAGCCAAAGACACTCCCGTGTATCCTACTTAGCTATAACACTACCTAAAATAAATATCATCTCATGGATCTTGAGACAAAGGAAATATATGAGATTCGGGACATGGTTTGTGATGAGTCATCCTTTCACTCTATAGTGACATTATAAGAACCATTACCAACCACCTCTCACCAATTAGTCTCTAAATCAGATGAACAACTAGAGGAGACTACTCAAAGAAAAGAAATGATGCCAGGAGAGCTATTTGTTGACCTTGGAGAACTGGAGAATGTGACTCCACATCAATCCACATGGAAACGACACATTTCTTCTCAAAAGCAACCAAGTTCTCGTCTGAAGTGGGTACAAAGCACCATCATGGACTTGCATTTGCAAAAACTCCCAAATACATCATCCAGAGTCAAAACAAGGAGTCAAACAAGAAATGAAGTAAAATTTGCACTCATGAGTTCACTGATTAAAAGCTCCGAGCAGGAAAATTTTCGTGAAGAACTCACTCAACCTTAGTGGAAGGATGTCATGGACATATAATATGACGCACTTATGAAAAAATGAACATGGGAACTTGTTGATCTACCTACAGGAAATAAACCCATAGGATGCAAATGGGTTTTCAAGATAAAATATAAGGTAGACAGATCCATCGACAATCATAAAGCACGTCTTGGAGAAAAAGGATATTCTTAGAAAGAGGGCATCAACTATGAATAAAACTTTTCACCCACTATGAAGATCAAGACCATCAGAGTTTTTTGTGCACTGATAACAAAAAAAGGATTGAGACTTCAATAGATGGACGTCAAGAGTTATTTCCTAAGTGGTGATCTGAAAGAAGATGTGTACATGACCCAACCTGAAGGATTTGTTGATGAAGAGCATCCGAAGAAGGTATTTCATCTCATCAAATAACTTTATGGACTGAATCAAGATCCAAGAGCATGGTATATCAAGATTGATGATCACCTTTTACATCAGGGGTTCACTCATAGCCCCTTAGTTTCAAATTTGTATATAAAGAAGGTAGGCAAGGAAATTGTCATTCTTTTTTTATATGTAGATGATCTTGTGATCACTGGTAGTTTAGAAGATCGGGTTGATATTATGAATAATGATCTCAAAAGAAACTTTGACATGAAATATTTGGGGCTACTACATTACTCTATTGGCTTGGAAATATGACAAACGGAGCATCACATTTTTGTCTCCCAGATAAATTACGCCAAGGAACTCCTGGAAAAGTACATAATGTCTTATTATAAACCTATATCCACTCCCATGGAAAAAGGCTTGCAAATTTCAAGATTACAAGACTCACCTCAAGTAGATGCCTCACTCTATAGGAAACTTATTAGAGGGCTCATCTACTTGACATATACCAGACCAGATCTATGCTTTACCATCAACTATCTTTCCGGGTTTATGTAGGAGCCAAAGCAATGTCACTGGATAGTAGTAAAGCATGTATTGAGATATGTCTAAGGAACATTTGATTATGGTCTGGAATATAAGAAGAATGATCAATTCTTCTTACAAGGATACATCGACTCAGACCATGCCGAATCTGTTGATGAAAGGAAGTTAACTAGAGGATACATATTTCATCTCAGATCTAGACCTATCTCATCGATAAGAAAGAAGGGAAATGTTGTTTCTATCTCATCCACAGAGGCAAAATATCATGCCACACAAGGAGCTATGTGTGAAATGATATGGTTACATCTCATTTTGGATGATATGGAAATTACTGAAAAATATTCACTTGTTTTCTATTGTTATAATCAAATTATTTTGAAGCTCATGCAAAATCCAATATTTCATGAACGAACGAAACATATTGAATGTGATTGTCATTTCATTCGATAGCCCATCTTGAACCATCATATTCAACTCAAGTACTATCCTACAGAAGCACAAGTAGCTGATATTCTCACCAAGGCTCTTGGAAAAGTTAAATTTGATCTCTTTAGAGGTCACATTTGCAAGAATAATGTAATAATGGGGGGAATGTTGGCATACATATCATATTTTATATTTTTATGTGTGTTTATTTTATATTATCCCTTTATGCTCTCATCTTCATTCATATTTTCCTCCTCCAGTTTAGGGGAATGTTGTTTACTATTTGTCATATAAATTGTACGTGCTTCTCCATAATAAGATAATATGTTGGGAGATATGTACTCTCCATTATTCTTCTATAATATTTGTTTGCAATACTTCTTGAATCATGGTCCTCCCCTTCTTCGCATGACCTTTTTCATTAGTCACCCCCATGAATTGTTTCTTCTTTGAAGATTCATATGATTCTAATTCCTTTTAGTTAAACTTCTGAATTCACCAATGCATTGCAATCTACATATTTTCAACTTAATCCTACTAGTTTACATACAATATACTAACATATAAGTAGGACCTCAACACCTCTTTATACTCTCGATACATCTAGCTCCACATCTTCTTTGACCCCCACGTCATCTTCTTCTATCAATCATTGTCAAACATCTTCTAAGTCTTCCACACCAATTGAACCTATTTCTTCCAATCAAACCCTGGTGGTTGATCAACAACTCATACCGATTGACCTCTTTCAGAATGAAGAAAAAATTATGATATTTATAGGGGCACATGTAGATATTCCTTTAGCAGATGATAAACAAGCATTCTATTTAGATTTTGATGCATCCACATGTTGTGAGGAAAAGGTTGATTCCTTTTAACAAGAAATGGAGGAAGAGCCTTAGATCATACAGCTTGATCCTCCTCTTATTCTTCCATATTCACATTCTTCATTACATGATGAAACTCCTAGGTATTACAGTTATCCATGGCCTATCTTTTCATCACCCAATCACTCTTTATCTATCACGATTCCTCAATCATAATCTCTTATGGGGTTAATGTCAAGTATCCCTTCATCTTTTTCTAGGTGTGGGCAACCTTCTAGTATCCATACCTTTTCTATTTGTGGGACATTTTCAAGTAGTCCATTATCTTCTATTCTTGGGGCATGTCAAACTAATCCCTTGTATTTTATGTATGGTTCACCCTCGGGTAGTCCGTCATCTTCTATTCTTGGGCCACATCCTAGTAGCCCATCATCTTACATCTATGGGTTACGTCCTATTAGCCCTTCTTCTTATATTCTTGGGTCACCTCCTATTATCCCTTCTTCCTCTATACTGGGGCCACATCCAAGTATCCTTCCATCTTCTATCTGTGGCTCGCCTCCTAGTATCCAAACTTCTTCAATTATTGGACCATATCCTTTTCTTCCATCACATTCTCCTTATACAAATAATTGTTGAAAGCCCATCATCATTTCTCATATCAATTCTAAACATCCACATTCTTCTCCCACTTCTCGGGATCAGACAAGTCAACCATTAGCTTATAAGAAACCTAGACAAGTTTTTTACCAAGCTAAGACAAAAATAATGAAGAGATTCAAAGCTCCCAACAAATCAAATGATTATAAAATTAAAAATCAAATTCCATTCTAGAATGCACACCAATGTACCCATCAAGTATGGTGAAAAGTGATAAATCATATGGATAAGGAAATCTATCTCCCACATACAAAACCCATGTTTGAAAAAAAACCATGGTCATTTGTTGAGTGTGAACTCAACATGATCATCGAGATCGGGGATAATATCACTCTTAATAAACAAACACGCTTAGCATATCTTATCAAAGAAATTGTGAACATCGTTGTTGGATCCTATCAAACATAGTGACATGTTTCATCCCAATAACCATCAAAAAATTTAAAAAATCATAAAATAATTAAAATATATAAAACAAATGAGAAAAATTTAAAACATTACAAAAACAAAATTAAAGGTACGAATATCAAACATCGTATTCAGGTATTACATACAGATGAATGTTCATTTTTCCCTTTATTTCATATTCCTCTACAAGTCATCCAACATTTTAATCCCTTCTATGATATTTTATTTAGCTTATTTCATACACATTTTATGACATTTATCTCTATGGTATCTGTTTAACCTTGGTCTTTCATAACCTTCATAAATTAAAGAACTACTAACCTCTTAGAGATCATATCAATATCTACATATATTAAACTTATTGGGAAGAATTTTTGGGCATATTTATTGACACTAACCAATGTTTTCATCATAATCACTTCCAAATCCTTCCATGAAGCTATCAGTGGTTTTTAACCTCTTGTTAAATAAGAGAGATGAAATAATTTTTCAGAAAGTGAAAGAATCAAAATCAATCAATCAAAAAGAAAAAGTTAAAAGAAAAATAATATTGATATATAACTCTCTCTTGGGATATTTCCAATAATACCTATCGGGGATATAGACATCTAACTGGAAGTAGAGAAATTTTGTGATTCGAATCAAATGCATATCTGTCGCAGCTATGGATGTTTGGCTGGCAATGGAGAAATGTACGACTCTCCTTCCACAATCCATTCACAAATGACCTTTCAAAATAAATCATTCCTACACATTAGCTAGTTTATTCACTTACTATCTATCAATTCTTTCCTTCAAGAGGTAATTCATTTCCATATGCACACACGTGATCTTGATGAGTAAACAAGATTAGTATGTTATCAAGTTTTATCGATTGGAAATTGTTCAAACTGTTGCTTTAGCACATGTATTGTCTCATGATTTGTGCCTTAGGCTAATCACTTTTTCATCAACCACCATCTAGATATTTTCATAGCATCCTATGTTCTTCAAAAATCCTTTATAACATCCATGTGTATCAGATTCCCTCTTTTCCATGTTTGCATGCACTTTTGTCCCCTTTTAATAAGACAATTTTCTACTTCCTTTATCTCATGTGTTTGTTGGCCAACTTATGTCGGGGGAATCCCTCATGATTGAACCTATTTTATATTTGTATTGACCCCCCTTCAGCACGTGAAAATTTATCGTTGAATACTCCCACCTAATCATCGGGGAATGTTTCATCTTCACTTTCTCATATGTATGGAATTTTACTCTTGTACATTCCATCTATCATTGGGGGCATCCACGCTTCTCGTTATTTTTGTACATAGCTTCAGAAAACTTTGAAAATAAAAAAAAACATTGAAATATGTTTTAAGAAAAATAAAAAATATATAAATCATCCTAAAAAACATTACTCTTTGGTTCTCTCATGTTCTTGTGCATGAATCACGGATCCTCTTGATCTACCTCCATCAAAAAAGTTGGTTTGCTTACTATGTTTGTACTCTAGGGAAAAATAATTTTTTTGGTACTGTTTCATAGTGCACGATTGATTTTCATAGGACCCAAGTGTCCTCTGTTATTCCAGTTGCATTTATCCTTTCTTGGGACACCATCCTTTAACCTTTGTCATTAATTCATATAGGTTAGAATCAAAGCTCGATAACAAAAACATTGCATTATGTTTCTCATATAGGTTAGCTTATTTACTTTCTCGTATTGCATTGCATTATGTATGTTGTAAAGAGTTAGGAATATTTTACGTTCTCGTATTGCATTACATTTTACATGTTGCATGGAGTTGGTGTTTTCAGCAATGGACAATTATTCGTATTATGTCTTTTCATGTCATTCTACTTTTTCATATGCTTATATTTTTAATATGGACCGATGATGTATATCTTTGGGAATATGATAACACTAAATTTTTTTCAATATGCTGGATGAAATATTTCTATCTACTTTCCATCTTGATTCCACTTCATACATAATTCTCCTATCAAAATTATTCTTCTAATTCACCTAAGGCATCCTACCCATACCCATTCTTCAATCCATTTATCTCACCTTTTACGATTGTCGATTTCCATCTTTCATCACCCCATCAACACTCGAGGGGGCGTCTCTCACTTCTACTAATGTTTCTTCCACCTCTTCAAAATTTTATGTTTCTACTATATTTGAAGTGGCATTACTTATGCCAACACAAAGAGGGAAAAATGTAGAAACCTATAATTTGGCCCGAGAAATCTAAATACTTAATTTTGCACTAATTATCCTCTTTCCCGCAAATTGACGACATATCATCAATATAGCAGACTTTCTCTTCTATCATCATTAATTAACTATATTATGCTAGTTAATTATCCCTTCTATCCAACAAATTTTCCAATTAACGACCTTTCATTAATTAATCGTCCCTTTTATCTAGACTAATTAATTATTATTAATTAATTATCTTCCTCTGCCATTAAATCAATAAATCGTCATTTATTAGATTAAATTCCTCCCATATTCTAAATCATAGTAGTTATTTCTCTAAAAATATTCTATAAGCTTGCTCACCTATCAATTAATCAATTTGGTTAATTAATAAATCCCCTTAAACCCATGAGTCACTAAAGGACAAAATAAGTTCTCCTAAGGTTGACTCAACCCTTTGTCAACCTCCCTTTATCCACAACTAACCGATCCTCTCTATTATCCCACATGTAAAGGGATGTAGAGATTATTTTTTCCATTGGGCTATATAAAGATCCCTCCTCCTACCTTTCTTCTTACAATTTACGTGCTTGTAGCTAACATATTACTAAGGATCTATCTTGGTTCATTTAGTATTTTTGTGATCTAAAGAGTAGAGATTCTAATGCTTAGTATATTAGTTTGATTTATATTTCAAATTTTTAATGCATAATGTTGGTATTTAGTCTTGTTTAGCTCTTAGAATGATGATATTTGTGTACTTAGTTCATGTTCTTAGTTTTAATTCCCTTTATATAGCTAACTAATACATTGATACAAATTTGACTAACACAACCCTTTAAAATGATCCCTCCACACATTATTATTAATTTAACTACCCATATTAAGTTAATAATTCCATCACCCCTCAACCTCACCTCTCCACCTAACCATGGACCCATTCCAAGCCTATTTATTAAACCTATACTAAGTCAGTACCCACCTCAACTAACTAATAATCATTCTAACCTTAAATTTCATTACCTATTATCCGTCCTATCTAATTTCCCGCTTCACTTAGCACCAACCCAGACTCCTAGTCCATAAAACAGCTTTACCAACACCAAAAATGGAGCGAAAAGGATATTTTTGCAAAATAGGACCTTTTCTCCCTCACTGATGTTGGTTATTTCTCTGTCGGTGCTCATCACCTCACCACCATTGGATTCCTTAAATAGGGAATTCCGACCCTTTACCCAGGTTCCTCCATCTTGGATTTTGAGTTCTAGCATTCATATCTCTTCCATCCATGCATTCAAAATAAGATTCCAATGACCAACACAGTACCTGAGCACCCACATTCTTCATCAGCAATCAACTTGTTTCTCTAAAGCAATATATCATTCACACAGGGAAGCACCAAGACTTTATTTCTACTATAGTGGATCTGGACATGTTTCTTATCCAAGCACCTACCAACAATCATCATCTATCAAAATCTAATCCCCAGATAAGTATTTTAATCCAGTTGTTAAGTTTCATTAGCATATGCTACTAAATCCTTTAGTTTATAGATCTGCTTCTCTCCTGTATACATCTTATGTCCATCTACTCGACAACATGCCTATTTGAGCTTCTATGTTCCTCTAACCACCCATTTAATATCTATGAGTCTTCACATAAATCCTAACACCTAACCTATTGACAATGTTTGCACTTGTGAAAAAATGGGAAAATAGAAAATTTTGTCATGATGGATGTTATTCCTAAAATGGACCTAAGCTACATGATGTTCATTCATTTTAATATCTATTCTGTTGCATTAAATTAATGATTACATGTAATTTTTTCAGCTATGTGTGCATTACAAAATGTAACAAATCACATAGTCTGCACTTCTATGTTTATCTTCAGTAAGAGAACACAAAATCCCTAAGGACATATGTATTAGCTTGATGAAGTCCAGTATTATAGAATAAGTGGAGTGTCAATTTTTGGAATAGCAGATAGAGTTGCAGATTATAGTAATTGAGAGTTTTTTTAGTAAATTTACATATATTTTAAATTTCTTTCCTTCATGATTAAATACATCCAATTATGTTATTAATTTTTTAGTGCGTTAAACAATCCATACATAAAACTAAAAATGCAGAAACAAGTAAATAACTCAGTTCCAAAATTTAATGTTTTATTCATGAGGAATTTCAATGTTTCCCACAAAAGCCATGGGATGTAACTCAAAAGAAATTCATAACTACTGAATTAGAAGGTACATGTGTATGAAAATTAAAGTAAAGGAGTATGAAAAAACCCATCATTGCCTTGGTTTTCTCTCGTCTCTATGGCTCTACTTTAAGATCCAACTTTACTTCATCTTCATCATCACTATCTGATATTAGCATTGTACCTGAGATGCGGGAAAAGAATACTATCTAATTTCGTGTACTATCTAATTTTTTTACCCATATTCATGTACTATCTAATTTCGTGAAAATGGATCTCCTAACATCAGGATGTATAAGTTACTGGAAATACATATACAAAATTAATAAGAATACTATTCTCTAGCAGCACATTTGTTTCTCATAATCATTCAAGAAAGAGAAGATAAATGAGTAAATACACAATACAAGAGAGGCCAAAAAATCCTAATGTTTTCTAACTAGCTTATCTAAGTGTGTAGGTATAGGTTACAGCAGAAAAAAAACTCATTCTCATGATTTAAATTTTTTACTAAAAATGTAGATTGCATTCAATGCATAAAACAAATTCCAGGCTATAGAGGAAAAGACATTCATATATTTCAAAACAATCAAGTACATAGTAAAATGAAGCTATAGAAATAAGGGTACACGTTTCTTGTATTTTAATCATGATTATAAAGATAGTAAGAAGAGAACTTCATCCTCAAATCATGCAAATAACAAAAGGGAAAAGAAAGTACAAAACTAGTAGAGTTTATTTTCATCCTTGCTAGAAGGGCATAGAAGCAAAGTGCCAAGAAACAATACAAGAACACAAAATATAATGAGAAATATGATATAAAAAGTTATGGAATTGTTCTTTTCTAAGCTCACACTACATAGTGTTTAAGTATTCAAAATTCTATCAAAGATAAGAACAACAAAAAAAAATCTATCAAGATTCTTATAACAAGTATATAATTTCATTTAAAATAAGAATGATCAATTTATAGTATCTCATTGTTAAATCAAAGTACAAGTCGAAGAAAATATTCTCTAAAAGAAAGGATCGAAATAAAAATCTCCAAGTATATGTCATCAAGACAGGAGTATGAAGCTAAGATTGCCTTCAGCATTGGCATATGAATACAATTTTCCATCAGCATAATAGCCAACAATTGAAATTACTCACTATCAGAATATCTAAATAGGTTAGAGAATTTAGTTAATGATAACAAAAAAATAGGTGGATTAATTTTGGAAAGCATTTAAACCTAATGCATAAGGGGAGAGTTCAGTTGATTCAGAAGAAGAATCTCTAGAGTCCTTTCAAATGGCAGAAAGATGATTCGACAAGTAACTATTGATGACATTGATCTTAAATATGAAAGTACTTCACAGAATAAAATAAATCATAATGCATTTGAAATGACTATCCATATAGGATATATGTCATGAAACATGATTGCAACAGTCCAAATATCTTCCCAGTTTTGAATAAATGAGATACAACTTAAATCAAGATTCACAGAGAAAGTGCTTAAAAAATAACCCACATGCTTACCAAATTCCAAATCATTCATTAACATAAATATAACATCAAGATATTGAAAGAAGGAACCATAAAAAGATCAATATTGGAAAGAGAACACATACTCTATCAAGAGGGAACACTACATTCTAGAAGATTGCTCTTGTGAAACATATCCCAACATGCAATAGAATTTAGAGATACACTTACTGTTTTCAAGATCAATTTGCAGATACATCAAACAAACTACCACAATTCAAGTGTTCATTCATATTTACAAGGAAAGAGTATATATATCCCATCCAATTACCAATACCGTTTGCCATATCAAAACAACCAACAAAGTTCAGTACTAATGGGATCAATTAGATCGTAGTAATACTTTGACAATGTTAGGTGTGGCCAAATTCATGAAGCAATTTACAAAGTCAGAATGTTTTTGGTGAGAATATATGAGGTAATAAACATCTCAGTATGACTACACAATCATATTTATTGATCATGTTCTATTATACACAACTATAAGAGTTTTAATCATGCAAAGGAGGGATGCTCAGTACAAGTAAGAGTTCAAATATTCATCTGAGAATGTTTCTATAACATATTACGCACTCAAAAAATATGAAGCAACCTTCAAGGAAGTTAAGAATTCAAATGTTTCAGAGGAAAGATTTAAATACAAACTAAGCTCAATGTAGGACTCAACTCTACTACAAAATGGAGAATTTACGATAAATGATCAAGAACTCAGTTAATAGAGTGTGCAGAATGTGTCAATCAATGAAATTACACTCAAGGACTAGAACTTCAAATAGATAAATAATCCTTTCCCAACTATAATTTCATCTCTTGTTATAGATACATAGTTATAAATTTAGAAAATTTGATAAAAGGAAGCATGTAAAAAAATAAGAAAAGCTTCAAAAGGTCAGGATCTCATTTCATAGATACCTTCAACTGATATAACGAATAAGGAATACTCAAGAACAATTCGGGGTCTAAAAAAATTCATGCAAAGTCTCTAAGAATGCACACAGATGAGAGTCATGAATGAGAAGAAAATAATATAAAATAATGAATACCCAGGAGCTCAAAGAAGAAGAATAACAAAGTTTCAAGTAAAAATAGAAATAGAGAAAATGAAAAGTAAAACGTCAACACATCTCAAGGAAATAATACAATAAACAGTCACATTTTCTTTCCAAACAATTACTTATGCACAAGTAAGAACTTGTGTGAGTTAGGTTGTGAAATAAATCAATGAATACTGAATATACAAAGAAGGAAGCTCAAACACTAGGTGAATGGTGAAAAATCAGACCAGATCATCAATAATCAGAGCAACTGAAAAACTATTAGGTCAAGAAGAAGTAGTTCGTTCTAATTCACATTCCATGGCCATCAAAAATTTTATCAGGATTTTGCAAAAAGATGGAATTGCAGATAAAGGAACTTACCAGTTTTGTTGAAACCCTTGAATTAAGTTGAATGCAGAGGCATAACAAAAACCCTGAACCCCTTCTCGCTCTCAAAATTTTGTGAAAGTATCAAGCACGAAAAATCAAGAAATGCGTAAACAATTTTCAATATAAATCGAGAGAAATAACCGAAAGAAGGTGCATAAATGCAAAACGATACATAAATTTTACCTTTTCTAAATGAAATTATGGCAATCTTAATACTTAAAGGAGTAGGAGACCATCAATAAATTTCCATCATTCACAACTAAAATCTCACAAGAAGCTCACTTAGAGCTTAGGAAAGATAAATATGGCACAAAATTTAGGGATACACTTGCAAGGCTCACCACAGAGCTCCGAGATGCACATATTCAAGCTCAAAATAAAGATCAATGGTGGCGAATACAACCAAATTTTTAGGTAAGATTACAACATATCATATAGGCTCATGATGTCTTAGTTATTACTTCCACGAGGGATTCAAATAAACAATCTTCAAACTCAAAGGTAAATCCATAGCTCAAAAAAAATACAAGTTTGATGTTCAAAACTTCGCAAAAAATGGTTTCCAAATGCCTCATAATTCGAAAAAAAGCTCAAAATTATAATTAAGGGAAAATAATCCAGAAAATCCACATTCGAAACTTCATAACAATGGCAACCTGGAGAAAATTTGTCAGGGCTTCGCCCTTCAAAATAGGCATGCATGCAAGTGATCAATTTTAGGTTACAAATAAACAATTTCACCCAATAAACTCATAGTAACCTATCTCAACCAGTTAGTTAAGAATCAAAGGTACTAAATCATCAATGCAAAAATTGAAGCTGATAGATGATAACACAATCTAACTACCAAGCTACAAATCAACGGTGCGAGATCAACAAAGGACAACAATAAAATGGTTGAGGATCAAGCGTAAAGCCAGAATCAATACAAAGTGATATGATAAGAAGATCAATGGTTGAGATCACAAAGTATAGAGATCTATGGTGCATAGCCTTTTTTAAAAACTCAACCATAATGGAACCCAACTCATCACAGTATAGGAATCAATTGCTTAGATGAAGCAGGTACTTCAATCAACGACTAAGGATCAGTCACAAAATCAATGAAAACTCACAGACTGACCAAGGGTCGAAAATGAAGGGGTATAAATCAAATGATGGATGTTAAAAACCTCCAACTCAACCACATATTCCAGGTAGCATATATTTCAATGCTACAACAAAACCCTAACCATAATGGTTAGTCAATTCCACTGATATGTAATCACAAAGGGGCGAGTCATCGTCACGAGGGGGTTGGCCCAATGTTTTATAAAATCATTGTATTGACCATTGATAAAGGTTTCAACCTTATGTCTATGCTTTGAAAAATCAGAGAACATGATTAAGGAGGGACAAAAGACAATGGTAAAGGTGGAAAATAATTCAAAAGGGAGACTATTAATCACCTTTGTTAGTCAAATCTATGATGCCTGCCATGTCCAAATCAAAAGTGCCGAGTATAACCAAACCAAAGATGATAATAATTAAATCAATATGAAATGATTTCTTAATCATATTATATGCCATTGTTAGGGAAAACAATTCATGCAAAGTTGTTGACAACATGGTGTAACATGGATTAGTGAATGGGACTAAAATAGAATTTTTCCAATCACCTATTTTTTTGCAAGTGGTCCCCACAGTGGGAGAATTAGATTTGAATGAATTTTACTAAGTGAAAGGGACAAAGAATTATTTTTACTTGTAGAGGAGCACATTTCATGTCATCCACTAGAAGACAAAGTGGAGGAAATACCAAATTTGAGCACTTGCACATCAAAGGTGGTCCCCATAGTGGAGTTGGGTATTTTTCTAAAGTATTGCAAATAAGATAGTTATTTTTACTCACATAGGGAGGTAATTGTTGCATGTGCATCACAGGGGACAAAATTAAATAATGCCAAAATTATCATTGCAAGTGGATTTAGTTATAAGTGTCACATCAAATAGAAGAATACAAAGACTGCTTGTACATGGGAGAATACTTACTCAGCAAGCAAGGGCTATTATTAGACAAATTATTCATCCAACTTTATTAAAAATAGAACAGTAAACTTCAGTTTAACTTGGATGTATTTTTGTAATCAAGTATATTAATGCCTCATTGTATTAGCATGGCTATTTTATTCATTTATTTATTAATGGTAAAGGATAAAAATAAGATGTATGGGCGAGTATAATTTTTAACCTATTTTTAGGATGGGGCGGGTGAATAATTTTTCTATATATTGTGTGCAATTGCAAGGCACAGAGGAGGAATTTTTAGACACAGGAGTGTTGAAGCAGATTTTTCTAGTTTTGGCCTTTAAATGAGAATTGATTTTTGCCTTTCCAATTATTTTGCAGTGTTTTGTATACCTTATTATTTCTTGTGAATGTCAAATTACCTAATTAATCAGCTTACCTTGCTGCAAAATTAGTAATTTCTGCATCATATTAGTGTGCATGATTTCTTGATGTATTGTCGTGATTCATTCCCTTAACACACCAAGTGTTTTGCATTAATAATCTGCTGAAAAATATTGGGTTGTGCATCAAGAATCCATTATTAAATTGATTGTGAATTTACTCAGTCAAATCCCTCAACACATTTGGTTTATCACCCCTACTTTCAATTCATTTACAATCATCTTTTTACCCCCCAAACCCTTAAAAAATAGTGTACGATACATCAAAAGGGAACCGGCCTTAATAGCGAAGTCTTACCTCAAGAATACATATACACAAATACCTGAGGTGTTTCCATTGTATCTACGAAAGAGAGATATCCAGAGAAATCTTAGAACACCTGCAATCGTCTCTCTACAGGGTGCACTTTCTAGAGATAACAATTTTTGGCACACCCGGTGGGACTACGAATCAAGTCTACATGAAAATTACAGCAATTTATAGCAGATTTACATCAAAAGTGAAGTCAATTTTCTAGTAACAGACTGCAAAAATTTATTTTAAAGATCAAAATATTTATTTGGCAACTCCGTAAAGAAATTTCAGGCCAATTTTTTAGCATGTTTCATCCCTAAAGTGACTACGAGATCATTGTTAAGAGGATTTCCTTTTGAGTTTATTTGTTTACCTTTGAATTCGTCAAGAATAAGAAGAGTTGGTAATACCATACCTTATAATAGGCTTGGTTTTGATAACCCTCCTCTTAATGTTCCTTCACCAAGTATTAATCTCTTTTTTCGAATTCTAGTTATTCCAATGGCTATTCAACCACCTAGGAATTTTGTAACCTTTACTAATGGCAGCCCTGTAGTAATTCTAGTTTATCATGATATTACCAATGCTGCCATAAAACGTTTATCTACATTCACTGGTGAAAATCATATTACTCCCACAAATTACATCAAAGATTTTGTAGCCCTTTTTGCTGTCCATAACATAACTCATAAATATGTAGCCTTAATACTTCTAGTTGCATCCTTTAAAGGGAAAGCCTTGCAATGGTATAGAACCTTTGAAATTGAGAGCATAATAACTTGGGATGAGTTGGAAGAAAAATTACTTGAGAAATTTATACATTATTCTGATCATTTATCCCTCATAGAGTAGTTTTTCACAATTAAAAGAGCCCATCATGAATTTATGGACAGTTTTAATATCTGTTTTGCTATAACTTGGGAAAGAATTTCAGCAAGTGTTAAGCCTCAAGTTGATCATTCTTTTCTTTATTATTTTAGAGAACTAACAAGTGATATTTCAACTATGATTCATTCTATGTGAGGATACACTCTCCCAGTAGCTTATGATATTTGTATTCAAGATGAAAACAACCTTATTCATGCTGGTAAATTGGCACCAAGGCCTTCAATGTCTCTCATAGAATATTTGTTACATATCCCATATCCTATTATTATTATAGAGCCTACTGTTTTAACTCCTTAAAATGATGTATTCAAAGCTTTGTATACTATGCGTAATAATTTAACATCAATTGAAAAAAAATTAGCTCAACCTAATAAGCCATATCAGGCTCCTTATCAACAAAACTAACAAAATCAACAGAATAGGCAGCCTTATGAGTAGAATCAAAATTATAGACATCAATATCAGCCAAGGCAATTTGATCCAAAATATCCTAGTTCATCTAACACTCTTGTTTCATTTAACATGGTTTCAGAAGAATGGTGTCAACCTTTTAATCAACCTCATTCAGCTTCCAACTTCTCAAATGCATTCTTGAATATAATCCTTGTTACACAGCGTCATCCTAAAGCATTGTATATGGCTGAAATGGAGGGTTGGTAGCAAGATGATCCTAATCAGAAACCACCACAAACAAAATTGATCAACTTCAGAGAGGAAGACCTTATTGTAGTCACAACTAAATCCCAAGAAAAGGCTTAGGAGAGAGAAAAACAAAAAATCCATACATGTTCTACCCACAGTCACTGACAAATCAACAAATTTATGGAAGAAAAGATCTATTAGTTCTATTTTTCCTCAGAAAACACCTAACAATTGTAGTAAAAAGGACCAAGAAAGACAATTACAGCTTGATCCTAGAAGACTCTTCATACCTCAAATTTAAAACATTGTTGATGTAGAGTCATTTTTTTCTAAAGATTATGCTAAAATGGTAGAAGCGGTTTCAAAAATAGTTTCTTATTTTAACATTGTTGATGTAACGAACAAGCATAACATTAATAAATCACTTTGGGATGCTCTAAGTATTCTAGGGCAACGAGATTTTCTTTCTCATGAGATTGCTAAGCTGTAGATTTATTCAAAACTAGAATAAAAGGAATCTCAGAGAGAAGGCATGGTCTTTGGAACAATGGAGCAATACCACATTAAAGAGGTTAAATGGATGGTTTAGAAGGTCTTAAATGCTCATGACAATAAGAAGCCACTAACATTATATTTATCTCTTATTATTGGAGACCATTTAGTTCATAACTACATCGTTGACAATTGTGCAATTAGAACAATTATGCCAAAAGAAATTGCAGAAAAATTGGGCTTGTAGTATGAACCTACAGAGAAAAGTGTGTTGTAGCTAGAGGTAACCCTACACGACATTCACAATGTTACTATTTTACAAGATGTAACTATTGACAATTTTTTGACTTGTTCAAAAATGGGCAAATCAACACTTCGTTATGATGGATGGAATTGGTGAAGTGAACATAAATAAGGGGATACATTAAGCATTATTATGTTTTCAGTACCAAAAAATTAATGATTACGTGTGATTTGCAGCTATGTGTGTTGTTACAAAATGTAGCAAATCACATAGTCTGTGATTCTATAGTTATCTTTAGTAAGAGAACACAAAATCCCCTAAGGACAGATGTATTAGCTTCAAGAAGACCATAATTATATAATAGGTGAGAAGTTGAGTTTTGGAACAGAAACCAAGGTTGTATATTACAAAAATCAAAGTTCATTACTAAGGTTATAGGTATTTTAAATTTATTTCCTTCATGATTAAGTACATTCAATTATGTTTTGAGTTTTTTAATTCATTATACAATCCCTATACAAAGCTGAAATGCAGAAGGAAGTACAAAACTTAGTTTTAGAATTCAATGGTTTTATTCCAAATGTTTCCCACATAAGCCATGGAATTAAACTCAAGTAAACATCATAAATATTGAAATAGAAGGTGAATGTGCAGGAAAATAAAAGAAAAAGAATATGAAAGAACCCATCATTGCCTTTTTTGGTCCCACTGCTCCATCTTCACTCCATCTTTTACTCCATCTTCATCCTTGTTATTCAACATTGCACTGTACCTGAAAAACATATAGAGAAGATATTGTCAATCATGAGCTTAAGATTAAATCATGTTCTCGTATTGTCTATCTTCATGTGAATGAATCTCCTGATAACAAGAGGTATGATTACAAAAAAGATAAATGTATAGAAAATAAAGAATACTATTCCATAAACATCACATGTGGTCCCCATAATCACTAAAGAAAGAGAATAGAAAAGAAGAAATATGGAATACAGGAGAGGCCAAATAGCCTAAACATTTTCTACCTATTTTCAAAGATGTACAGGTACAGGTTACAACAAAGGAAGCAATTAATCATGTCAAGCAAGGACAAAAAAGAAACTTCAGTACAGGAAATAAATGAACAAGAGATATGTAAGGTTTTTAGATATAATGCATGATGAAAGGGAACATTTTTTCAAGACAATGAACTTATACAGAAAGGAAGCTATGTCGTTTATAAAAAAATACAAAAAATGTTTTTTAAAAAATGGACGATATATTATTTCTGAAAATGTAGAATTAGTTAAAGGTCTAAAATCTGAGGCAATCATGTTCAAGAGATATTACATCACCAGTGCCATACATTATGAAATAGGTAAAGGGTTCAATGTCAAGGTCAAACAAATAAAGAGTGATCCTATACATGTTTAAATTTTAAATGCAAGAAGTATCAAAATAAATAAGTCAAAACTTATAGAGTGATCTAGTAATTTTTCAGAACAAGTATATGGCTTCAGCATTGGTTTAGAATACAAGTTCCATGCTCACATTAAAAGTATTAACTCAGAAATTGAGATGAATTGTAGCTGAAATAGAATGGAAAAGGAAATATGAGAAAATTTTTAGAGGGATTCACCATGTAAAAAAGACATTTTACATCTTTCCATCATGTTATTTCACAACTAATATAGGATTGAAAGTTGTAACAAAAAATAAACTATTGTACTGATCAAATAGTGATGTGAATAAGGAGAAGCATTGCCAAAATTCAACTCATATTGAACAAAGAATAATGTAGCATATTCATATTTATATCTTGATTAGAAAAGAGAGCTACAACTTTTTTCAATTTATAGAACTTATTAAGTAATTATACATAAGAGTTACAAAATATTCATATTTCACTATTCATTATAGGAACTTATTGTTCATTTAAGGACAAATTAAGGAAATATGACATGTATTACAAAGAAATTTAAGCTAAAAATTAATAATATTATCAATAAAGTAGAAATGATAAGCTCTTATGTATCTCTAAATGTGATTATTCAATTTAATCCATGATGTTTCTATAAACGTTATCATGAAGATATAAGGCCTGAGAAAGAAATTTATAAATTTATAACAGCATACAAAAATTATTCACAAAAAATCACAGCTACAGAAAGGTTCCAGCTAAACTTCTTAATGAAGAAGAAAATGATCATCTTCTATAGGTTTCAGAGCCATGTCTCTAAAAATTTACAGTGGAGATTGTAAGTGTGCAATTCCATTCAAAACAAACTCATACTTGCAGCTGAGATGAAACTGATTTACCTCAAAAAAATCATCATCAACAGAAAAAGAAAATATAGATTTTAAGATGGACTAGCTAAATTTAAATCATGCAGTCATAATAGTCAAAGATACAATTACAGAAGAGCTCAATTATACATCTCAGAAGAAGACCTAAGAGTTGCAGTGATGTTTATCTTAAAGTATGAAATTACAGAATAAGGTTCTTTCAGAGAAACAATGGATATAAGGTATAGTATGACTGTGAGAATGTACAAAACCACAAAAAAAAAATGGGAAGTAATAAATTTAAGCTTCATACTTCATTATGTCTTTAAATGAGAAGCATGTAATAGTGATAAGAATAAGAATAAAAACTTTCATAAGCTCTTTCACAGTCACAAGAATTATTTTATAGTATGCTCATGGGTTCTTCGAAGGCCAATGTAAAGCTAAAAAACTCATTAATGGTAGTTGAAGAGAAAAAAAAATCAAATTCATCAAATACATACTTAGAAAGAAAGAATTACAACTTCCAAGATATTAGCAAATGCCTACGAAAGGATAATTGCTTCAAAGAGTACCACGACTGAGTCGATATAGTAAACCAGAATAGAAATTTGTATACCTTTCATGGAAAAACTTGAATCAGAATAATAAAAATGTACACCCCAAAAGAATCATATTATGCACGCAGAGATAGGAAACTATAAGAGTTACAAATGAACAAGTGGTTCCACACAAAGGTAATGACTCAGAATATATCCAAAGTATTAACTCATTCACTATAGAATGGACCAGAAGTATTAAAGTTTATATACCTTCAAACATGATGGATAAACATAAATGATGCGTTGTAGAGATGATTAAATGGCCAAAGTTTCCAAGATACTCTATGCAGAAGACCATCAAATGAGCAATTACCAGCAATCACAGAGGTAAAATAAGCTCGAAAAGATAAATAATGGTGGTGGGGAGAAATTTCTCAAGGGCTTCACTACAAGTCCAAATCATAGAAGAATAATGAGCTCGAGCTCATTTTTTTTACCTTAACACTCAAGCCAAACTCACTGACTAAGCCTAACTCGGTCGGGTTATACATCAAAAATGGATATGAAGGATGGAATGAAATCAATGCACATAATTACATTGTAGATACCAATGCCAACCACGCCATCAATCGACGATCTTGAACAATTAGGGTTAATAAGATCAATAGCCAAGATTCATGGCATAGGCCAACCAAAGTCCAAATGCATCAATGGTAGAGGATCAACAACTAAGAAAATGCATGCATCCACTCAAAACTTTATTTAATACTGTTAAATATCAATGATCCGCTACATTTCGTGCATGAATAATCAACAATGGGGAGTCATCCAAAAAGATCAATAGTCACAGATGGATCACAGGAACCAATGAAAATAAATGCAAGTGCAAGCTAAGGACCACAAGGGTCAAGTCACTGTGGATAGGGGGCCATCCCCTTTGCTTTATTCAAATTATCACATTAACCTTATCCCTGACCACATCATTGCCAATAATCCAAAAGTAAACAAAGTCAATGATGCGAATGTATATAATTATAAGACTATAGTCGATGGCTATAGTTATATAATAATATGACTAGAGTTATTGACTACAGACATAATATTATATTTTGAACTATTATAAGGTGGTCCCCCCCAACCAATATACATTTTCCTAGCAACTACAACTCACGTGTGCAAAAGGCCAAATACCCTAAAATAATCAAATAACCTTCACCTTTTCAAAAGGTGGTGAAATACAAAGTAAAATATAACACTCAGGTGGTCCCCACAGGGAGGAGATGGAGGAGGTTAACATGCACTTGTGATGAGTCATAAGTAAACATCAGAGCTCTAGTGGTCCCTACATTGGTTAAAATATTGCAAAAGTTTTTTTTTCTCATTTAGTGATCTCTTTTGCATGCACTTCCAAGAATAGGATATTTGAAGAAAAATTTCATGTATTGGAAGGCTTGGTTAGAAAGAAAGATTTATTTTTTAGTCATGATTATTCATCTTATTTCTTTTAAAAATAGATCAGTCAACTACAGTTTGACTTATTCATTTTTGTAATCGAGGCCTTAAAGGCTAATTTGTAATTGCATGTTATGTTTATTATCTTTATTCTTAAATTATTAAAATAGAATCAATGTGTGAGTACAAACCTTAGTCTATATTTACAAAATATAGGATGAATTATCTTGCTATATATTATGTGCAATTGCAAGGCACAAGGAGGACTTTTTAGAGATAGGAATGCTGAAGCAGATTTTTCTAGTTTTTCCCTTTGAATGACAATTGATTTTTGCCTTTCCAATTATTTTATGTAGTGTATACCTTATTATTTCTTGTGAATGTCAAATTCCATGATTAATCACCTTAACTTGCTGCAAAATTAGTTATTTATGCATAATATTAGTGTGCATGTTTATCTTAACAGTATTTTTGTGAATCATTCCCTCAATACATCAAGTTTTTTGCCTTAATATTCTACTGAAAACTATTGGTTTGTGAACCCAAAATCCATTCTCAAATGTTTGTGCATGTACTCAGTCAAAGACCTCAACAACTTTTATGTATCACCCCATTTTTTAACTCATTTACATTCATATTTTTACCATCAAAACCCAAAAAAATTAGTTTAGGATACATCAACAAGGAACCAACCTTGATACTAGAGACTCACCTCAACAATAGGTATACCAACAGTTCTAAGGTTTTTCCATTATATCTACTAAAGAGAGAGATCTAGAGAAAGATTGGAACCCCTATAGTAATCTCTCTATAGGGTGCACTTTCTTGAGATAATAGTTTTTGGCACTCCCGGTGGGACCACGAATCAAATATGTTTATTCTAAGTTATAGGAGATTCAAAATTAAAGAAAAAATACTTCTGGAACAACAAGCTGCAAATACTTATTCTAAAGATTAAAATATTTATTTGGCATTTCCCTAAGGCTGATTTCAGAATAGTTTTATAGCATGTTCTATGCTTAAAGTGACTACAAGATCATTGGTAAGAGGAATTCCTTCTAAGTTTATTTCTTTACCTTTGAATTCTACAACAAGAAGAAGAGTTGGTAACACCCTACCGTATAATAGGCCTAGTTTTAATAACCCTCCTCATAATCTTCCTTCACCACTTATTAATTTATTTGTTTAGATCCCAATTTTTCCAATGGCTATTCAACCACCTAGGAATTTTATGACCTTTACTAATGGCATCTCGTTTGTAATTCTAATTTATCATGATATCCCTAATGTTGCCATGAAATTTTTTCCTTCATTAATTGGTGAAAATCATATTACTCCTACATAACACATCAAAGATCTTACAACCTTATGTGTAGTCCAGAATATAACACATGAAGATGTAGCCTTGATACTTTTAGTTGCATCCTTTAAAGGACAGGCCTTGTAATGATATAGAAATTTAGAAATTGGAAGCATAAAAATGTGTGATGAGTTAGGAAAGAAATTTCTTAAACAATTTAAAGATAATATAGATCATTTATCCCTTATAGAATAGTTGTCTACATTTGAGAGATCCCCTCATGAATTTATGGCTAGTTTTAATATTTGTTTTGCTAGAACTTGGGAAATAATTTCAGCTACTATCAAGCCTCAAGTTGGCCATGCTTTTCTTTATTATCTTAGAGCCTTAAACAATGATATTTCAACTATGATCGTGTCTATGGGAGGTGACACTCTCCCAAAAACTTATGATATTGCTATAAAGGCTGAAAATGGTCTTATTCAAGCTTGAAAATTAGCAACAAGGCCTTCAATGCCATTTTTTAGCATATTTGGCACCTATCCCATAGCCTATCACCATTTTGGAGTCTGTTATTGCAGCCCCATCAAATTATGTTTTTAAATATTTACAGACTATAGGAAACAAACTATCTTAGATTGAAAATAGACTTGCATTACCTAGCAGGTCTTATCAAGATCCTTATCTGCAAAACCAACAAAATATGCAGCCTTATTAACATAATCTAATTATAGAAAATGATATTAACAAAGGAAATTTGACTCAAAATCTCCTAGTTCATCTAACACTTTATTCCTAGTTAATATGGATACAGAATAATGGTGTTAATCTTGTAATCAACCTCATACAGCTACAAATTGTCTAAATGTATTCTTGAATATAAGCCTTATTGCACAACCTCAACCTGAAACATTGTTCGTGCCTCAAATGGAGGGTGGGCAGCAAAAAACTCATGTTCAAAAATTAATTGTAAAAAACTTGGTCAATTTTAGTGAAGATGATTTTATTACAGTTACTACTATGGCCCAAGAAACGATCCAAGAAAGTCAAAAGTTTCAGAACAGACTTGTTATGCCTATAATGACTTAGAAAATAGTAGGTACAAACCAAAATTTTTGAAATAACATTGCTATTCCAAAAAAAATAGGTGTTTCAGCTGGTAAAGAACAAAAAACAAGTTACAACATGATCCAAGAAGATTGTTTATACCTCAGATATCAAGAGCACCTGAAGCAGAGTTATTTATTTCCAAAGCCTATGCTAAAATAGTAGAATATTTTTCCAAAATTATTGATTATTTTAACATTATTGATGTAATGAAAAAACATAATGTTAATATGTCAATGAGGGATGCTCTATGTATTCTATGACAGTAGCAAATATTTTCTCATGAACTTGCTAAACTGCAAATTTCTTCAAAACCGATAGAAAAGGAAGTTTAGAAAGCGGACATGGTCCTTGGAACAATGGAACATGACCGCATTAAAGAAGTTAAATGGATGGTTCAAAATATCTTAAATTATCATGATATCAAGAAGCCACAACCATATTATTTATCTCTGAATATTGGATATCATTTAGTTCATAACTGCATGGTTGACAGTGGTGCAAGTAGCACAGTTATGCCAAAAGCAATTGTGGAAAATTTGGTCATGTAGTACGAGCCTACAGATAAAAGCAAGTTACAGCTAGACGAGAAAACAACTAATACAATTGGTATTATCAGAAAACTAGAAGTAACATTACATACTTGTCTCAACGTTACAATTCTACGAGACGTGACTGTTGTAAATATTCCTCCTTATTTTTCCTTATGTTTATCATGAGATTTAACAACAAAAATAGGAGGTTATCTTTCTTCAGATTGGTCTTTTTTTTCTTTACTACATGATATGGAACTAAGGTTACTATAAATTTAGAGCCTCTACTAGATTTCATATTGAACCTCATGCTTCAAATGTTGCAGAAAATTACTCAATTCTAGACCAATATAATTTGTTCATACATGAAAAGACTCAAGAAGAACATGCTTATGAAACTTTAAGCACATAGAGGAATATTTGTTCGGTGTTTATTGCTTGTATGAAAAAAATGCACCAATTCCCTTGTTGTCAAAAATAGAAGAAGTAATAGAAGTGCTATGAAAGCTTCACTTTGGTACAGCTAAAAATAAGAAAAGACAAGGTGTAGGTTTAAGGCTTACTTCTCAATCAAATGAAAGGTACCTTTTAGATTTAAGTTTGTAGTTTTCTTGTACTTGTAATGTAGCTAAATACAAATCGTTAATAAATGGATTGAAATGGGCTAGAAAGAGAGGTATCTACACTTTACAAGTTTTCAGAGATTCAAAATTAGTTATTAATCAAGTGAAAAACTTTAATGTGTGTGAGAATTCATTTTTGAAATCTTACAAACATAGAGTTTCAGACTTAATGGATGATTTTTATGCTATTAACATTCAATGTGTCCCAAGAACTGAAAATAAGCATGTAGAGATACTTGCAGCAGTTGGTGTTGTCTCTGATGTATAAAAATATATCAAAAACAACAAGTTACAATGACATCTTAAATTAATTATCAGACCTTCAGTACCTGACAATGGAGAGAAATGGTAGGTTTTTGAAGATGATAAACAAATTTACATATTTTTGCAACAAGAAGCTGAATTTTTTGCAGTAAATCATGAAAAACTTTAGAGCTTCTATGGTGATCAGATTGTTCAGTTAAAAACAAAAAAAACTTCCTAAAGGATTGGTCACTCTAGAATACAGTTTCAGTTTTGATGATTAGTTAAGAAAGGACAAAGGCAAGATTTCAAGTCACGTGGATAACTATGAAAAATATTGGTGGATGATGAAAAGAATCTACTTATTGGAAATGCATTTTCTTTAGTTGAAAAACATTCGTTTATCAAATTATGTAAAGAATTCAAAAATGTTTTTTCCAGGAAGTACCAAGATTTGAGAGGGTTTGATCCAATTTTAGCTCAGCATACAATAGAATTACAACCAAATTCCAAGCCAGTTAGGCAGAAGAAAAGGCCTGTAAATCTAAAAATTGAGCCATTAATGAGAAATGAGTTCTCTAAGCTAATTGAGTCTGGTATTATGTTTTGAGTCAAGCATTCAAGTTGGGTAGCCAACCTTGTTCTTGTTCGTAAAAATAATGGAGAAATCAGATTATGTGTGGATTTTAGAGATCTTGACAAGGTTTCATTAAAAGATCAATATCCACTACCTAACATGGATAATATTTTGAGAACATTTTCTGGTTCTGATAGACTATTTATTCTAGATGGTTATAGTGGATACAATCAAATTCTAGTCTGAGAAGAAGACACATAGAAAACAACTTTTACCACCAAGTGGGGTATTTATGGTTACAAAAGAATGCATTTTGGCCTTTTAAATGATGGTGCAATGTTTCAACTTGTAATGGACATAAATTTTTGTACCTTATTAAATAAATGCATATTGGTTTATTTGGATGATGTTACCGTATTTTAAAAAATTCTGATGAACATCTTGTTGGAACATAATGATTAAGTAGTCTGGCCAACCTTTAATGTATATGGTTCCATCACTAATATATAGGTTAATATTTAGTAATATTTATATTTATATTTCCATTATTAAATATGCTAACTTAGGTATATACTTTAGGTTAAAAATATAATATCATGAAAAGATTATATTTCTAATATTAAATATTATAAACCTAGGTGTATGTTTCAATCATTTTAGGTGGAAAAGGTAGGTCACAAGACATACCCGATCACCTTATATAAAAAGGACTTTAGGTCCTCATTTGGTATATTCGAGAAATATATCAAAGGTGTGCAAATCAAGTGATTCGGTTTTACCCTTAGTAAATAGGGTTTAAAAGGAGGAGGTGATCTTACTTTTTAAATATTTATTGTAACATTGTATAATATGTAAGCTGATTAAATCCGTATTTATTAGAATTCTCAAATTCTAACATGGTAACAAAGCGAGGTAAATTAAATAAATTAAAATAAAATGTTTTGTATTTTATTTAATTTATTTTTACGGGTTTTTTCAGCCAACCTGAAAGGGTATTTAAAAGTATATGTTCCCCTTTTTT
Source organism: Taxus chinensis (assembly GCA_019776745.2). Lineage (NCBI taxonomy): Eukaryota > Viridiplantae > Streptophyta > Pinopsida > Cupressales > Taxaceae > Taxus > Taxus chinensis. The sequence goes on from CM034147.1 coordinate 820,832,585, forward strand.
CCCCAATTTATTTTGGCACTACAATTGTGCAATTAAACTCTCACTAAATTTTTTAGGGTTTTTCAATTTTAAATCCCTATTTTGGGGGGGGGGGAGATGTAATATGATATGATTCTTACTTTCATTTACATTTTATAAATTGTATGGAATTAATGTTTGTTTGGAGATTGATATGTGCATAGGTCAAAGGGGTTTCAAATATTTACCTAGGTGAAAATCACATATAGAAACGGAAAAGATTTATTACTATATGAAATAATTTTCATGTTTTCTATAATTTCAAATGTTTGTAGGTTAAATATTTTGGATGGTAAAGTCATACCCGTGTTCTTTGGAACTTTCTAAAAGAATTTGATTTAAAAAACTATAGTTTATAGTTAATCTATAACTATATTTTTTAAATTAAAAAATATATAGAATAAAGTTTATATAATAACTTATATAAACATTGTATTAAAATTTATATAATTTGAAAACTATATATTTTATATAGCTCTTATACTATAGTTTATAACTACCCCATTTGTATGGGCTTCGTAAAAAAAATGTTTTGAACATAACTAAACTATAAAACATTGTTTTAATCTTAATACATGACGTGGTGAATGGTGGGTAGTTGAAGGTTGGTGGTCTTAGTAATCAATATTACTAAGTTTAATCATATACTTGTTCATTAAAAAAAACAAAAAATGGACACCTAAACCGTAAAAACTACTTGAACTCTAAAGTGGCCCCATTTTTTTTTCTAAGTGTGATATAAAAAAATATAAACTTAAAAAATAATTAGTTTTTTAAATCATATGGCATTTTTTTAGGTTTTCACATGGCATTGGTAAGTGTGGCATGTTTAATTAACAAAAAAAACTAATATCCTAACTTATGTTTCCAAATTATAATGTCATATTAATGTGGGCCACATTGGCATAGTTTATGTTTTTAAAAACCTAAAATAATAATTACATACCAAGTGGCCGATGTTTTTTATTTGGTCATTGCATTTTTTTAAATATACTAAAGTTTATAATTTTTATGAACTATATGTTATTTTTTATTTACATTCTATAAACTATATACCTCCTTTTTAAAAAAGTGTATATCTTTTTATATTATAAATTATAATAGGTTATTATAATGTATTAAAGTATAACCTCCGTAATATTGTATAGAAGAAGAAATTATGGAATTTCACATTCTGGAAATACACAAGTTTTGGCTTCATTAAATTTGATGGTCAAATGATTGTCATGGTAGACCAAACATAAGACAATATGATGGTCATTAAGACGTCAAATTTAAGCTCGTAGGTTCTAGTAAAATTTTACTGTGTTAAAATTGACTGTCAAATGACCGTCACGAAAACCAAAAAAAAGCCATTATGATGGTCATTTAGACATCAAATTTAAGCTAGTCAGATCTTTGTCTACATTAAGTTTTTAAAGAAATTTGAAGTTGCTATGCATTCCTAGGGGTATCTTCTTCACTTCTATATGGTCAAAACCTATTTTTTATATAAATATGGGGTATAAGGTAGAGCCCTTTATATTGCACGTTATTATTTTGATCATCGGAGGTTAATTATAATGCATTGTAATGAAAGAATTAGTTATGATTAAATAGTTTCTTTAGATCTATAAAATTTAGATCTGATTCTATTAAAAGTGTTATTTTTATTATTAATAAATATGTAAAATAACTATGTGGTACATTGTATATTATAATGGGGTGTTTTTTACATTGTTTAGGTATAATGGCATCCAACTATTTATATCTTGACAAAACCCATATCTTGAATGCAACCAACTACAGCATTTGGGTCAAAATAGAATATATGACAAGGAAAATCTAAATGAATTGTTTCTAGATCTAAGGTTTCTCCCACCAGTCTTAAAAAAACTATTAGATAACATTAATAAATCTATTACAACGAATGCATGAGGCTCTTTCTAAATTTTCCGCAATGTGAACGACGAGTTCTTCTAGGTAATTTGTAATATCGAACATCTGAAAGAGGTATGGACACAAGTTTGGAATCCATGCTTGAAGGATACTTAGTATATCAAGGATACTAATGAGAATATAAAGCTGAAGGAATTCAAAGAACTAGTTTGTATATTTTTGATGATTTCTCTTCTGGCATCTTAGTTTTATATCTCAAAGTTCGAATAATTCAAAACTATTATGGCATGAAAGATTGGTTTTATCTCAATTTTACCCCTCGGCATAACGAATCAAACATGACCCTACGGAGAAGGAAATCTTTAAAAGTGGTTAGGCTCTTTCCTATGATCTCACATTCAAATCCAACAGTCAAGGGGGTAGGCGGGCTCTACAATGGAGTTCTAGGGTCAGCGAAGGATCAAACATGTCAAAGGAAGCCAGAGGCTCTCTTTGCCATGGAGGAAAATGGGGAAAGGCTCAAAGGCAATTTCACGACTTCACATATGATTCAGAGAGGGACCCAAATTTTCATAATTACCCCCAAGAGAAAGACAGCACTCCATCTGGTGCCTCACGGCACATCTACAAATGGTTAAACAAGTTGAGGAAGTCCGAGAAATAGAGGCCAAGCTTCCACGTGAATTCCTTACTGCTAAAACCAAAAGTAACACTGCCAGCCATTGAAAATTGGAGGGAACCAGGTGATAAGGTTCCACTGGAGTCAAGACCACTCATTTCAAAGGTAACTACAAAACGCGGGTCTCCAAACTAGCGTTGTTCAAAGCTTCCACATGTCCCAGGTCATAAGAAAAGGGAGAAAGCTACTGTCCTCTCAATTGACTCCGCAGTAGAACCAGGAGACATCTCCACATGTCTCATCAGTGCCAAGTTCAAAGGCACTCTGACTGTAAGTAACAGACTCAACAAAGGTGAGGCTTAAAGCACCTGCGTATTTTTCCAAATTAGTCCTTAGCCCAAAATAGGTAAGTATTAATCTGTTGGAATGCTTCATTTTGTCAGGTGTGATCTTAAAGGCTTAAATCATAACGCATGGACCTCCTTAAAGAAGTCGATACTTCCACAGTGTCTCAGGTACTTCACCAGGGCTGAGTTATTACAAAGAAAATGTCAAAATGAGCGAAGATTCTTTTAGCAGAAAGATAGTTAACTTTGTGTTACTTCAAAGTCGATCTCTGAAGATGGCCATTCAGCACCACATAGCAGTGAAAGAAGGCAATGTGGATTTAGTGACAGAAATATTAAATTATGGCACAGATTGGCATAAGATGTGGTAGATAATGATGGGAGAAATGCTCTCCACTTGGCTCATTGACAACGCCGTACAAATATTTGAGAGAATTTCCAGGAGCATCAAAACATTACTGTTGCTGGTTCCATGTCAAGGAGGATGATAAATAATCGGGACAACAATGGTAAAAGTGCATTGGACATAGCAGTATGTACAACATGGCCAAGGACAAACGTCTTTTTCTTGGGGTAAGTAATTAATTTCATCTGGTCTTAAACACTTGGTAATATAAATTTCTATTACTTTGGATTTGAAAGCGATAAACATGTGATGTAGATTAAAAGGCTGCTACAAAGAAATGGGGGACGGAGGAAAACTCCAAAGAATTCCAGAAAAAATTACAGAGAGCCCAATTGTCTCATGTGAAAAAATCAATGTGGAAAATCCAAATTGTGGTCGGTGAATGCGGTGTTGATTGCTCTACTGTTGCCATGTTTGCAGCAGCTTTCACTCTGCCAAAAGGAGAGACGCCGATTTCTCAATATTCTATCAAATAGGGTAAAGTATGCGTGACATTAGCATTCTGCAGTTCGATAGCATCAGCAGTTCTCCTGATGTATGCACTAAATTATGGCAATGGGCATGGGGAAGACTCTCTTCTTCTTCAAACAGCTATCAAATGCCTGGGGGATTATGGGCCCAGCGTTATTAGCTCTAGCTGCTGGCATTTGGGTTCAGCATATACATGGTGGCTGCACCAAAGTGCATGGAGCAGTGGCGGTGGTCGCGCTGGGGATTGTTTGCACTGTTCCCATTTTTGGCATAAGGAAAATTATGATTTTTCGTTCCCAAGAATACATATTGAGAGAAGACGAAAACCACATTTTTGGACGGATGCCTAATTCCTTCCTGTCAAATCGGCATCATAGCTACTTACACTCTTTACCAAATTCAACGTATTTTGGTACGGTGCTAGAAATGTCTCCTAACACTGTCTCACCGTGGCGTGGATTACGGTATCGACAGGTCTTTGATAGGTTAGATATTTCCCTTCAAAACGACGATTTCATGCCATTAAGATAGGGGGCTTTCCATCTGGTTCGTGATTATTAGATTCCATTGTGAACGGATGTATTGTTGCTTTCATTATTAACATACCTATATCATATTACATATACATAAAACTATGTCGATATATATAGATTTGCAAGGTGCATTGATTCTATTTATATCACACATATCCAAATAGGCACCTTGTAAACTATACCTCTCGACATATTCTTACATACAATATCTTTGATTCATGTTTATAGGTAAGATCAATATCATTGTAAATACAGGGTTACACCTTTCGGGTTTAGTACGCTCCCTTCTTCTCAGCCCTGCCCTTGCCTCCCCTCCCGCTCCCACTCGTACTATTAATTTAATTAGTTGACTATCCAAAGGCTGCGGCCATTCATTGCTCTGTAGTCAATTATATCAAACCATAATAGATCTCCTGCATGTTTATATTGTCCACGCCTGTGTCCAAATAGCTTTACCGACTCTAGTAAAGTTTTTCTATTGGACCAATCATATGCATTTTGTGATTACAGTTTTAATGCTCCACCTCGCAGAGGATGTTAACCGACTTGTAGCCTACCCAACCCGCTAAAACATTTGGTGCATCAAGAAATCAATCAATGTTAGGTTGCAAATATTAGTGAAGAAAACATCTGATCATAACTCGTCTACATCAATTGTAATTTTTTTAATAACATATTTATTGGATTTTTAATCCATAAAAAGAAAAGAGGGAATGTTTATGAGATTTTTTTGGATATTTAAATTAGAATAGGAAAGAGGATCACCGGAGCAATTAAATGCAATTGTACAAATGATTTCGTAACACTTAGAATAAATGATCCAAATTATGAAGGGCCATTCAAAACTTTATCTTGAAGGGCTCATCGAGTTAAGTAGCCCTTCTAGGGGTGCTGAAAAGCAATATAAAAATTAACACTTCATATGGCAAGAGAAAATGGTGGGTCAACATGTCTCTTTAAAATTACAGCAATATGATGTTTTTAAATAAGTTGATTATATATTTAAGCATAAAAAAATTTGTTCATACACATCTATGACTACAATAAAATAAATGTTGTAGATTACACATTAAGTTTCAAAGCCCATGCTTCAAATATCTCATGAGTATCTTCCATACTAGAGAGAGTTAGATAAGAAGATTATACTAGTCTGCACTTATCCCCAGAAAGAGGGAGTGTTAAGAAGAGTAAGGTCTGCCTCCACCAAATGTAACATATTACACCTTCCTTTGAATCGTGTATTCAAAGGGTCCATATGCATATTCAAGGGTTATTAATGGGTGAAGCCCCATAACAACATCCAAAATAAAATCCCCTTATCGGTCAATTGGAATTGTAGTAGCCCACTCACTTTACAGATGCACAATTTGAATTTAGTTAGAATGAAACAAACAAAATATTATATACATAATTCAATTAGATTTATTTATGTAACCAGAATACTCCTATAAAGAACATGTATCATATTAAAAGGGTCCATAAAATCACCAGCTTTTTGTCTAGTGAAAGAGGCATTACGAGATTTCATTATTAGCCTCTTCATGCATCAGGGTAAATAGAATTCCAATCTTCCTCAATTAGATCTTGCCATAATCACTATTCAAAGATGAAAACCATCTTCAAATCATTTAGGCTCACCCTCACATTCAGAGAGTAGGTGCCCACTATCTCTTTGGAACAACTGATTTCAACTATGATTTTTATTACTATTGATTGAGACTGAACATTTTGATTATTATACTTGGGATTATTAAATGGGCGTAAGACTATATGGACATTTGGATTATTCTATATTTTGTTAGTGATTTATATTTTGGATAATGCCCTAATATGCAATAGATGAGACTGGTGGACACCTTACCTATAGCCTATAACTGCTTTACATTAGAGTTGAATGATTGTTATATTGACGTGTTAGTATTCATGATGCACCTTGGCCTATGTTTGGATGTATATCAAATAGTATTATGATCTCATAGCATGTTAGTAAACATGGTAAAATTAAATTCCCATACCTGATATGGTTCATATATGATAGAATTGCTTAATTTTGATGACGACTATTGATTTCTATGTATATGTTATTTCTCGATGTTATTGATGTGACCGTGACGCCAGAGATGTATTATTGTATGTGATTCTAGGAAAATGATATCACTATACACCAAAAGGGGATAGGGGATCAACCCTAGAAGAATGTTGGGTGTTTGCAACATGGCCAATTTGACATCTTGTATTTTGTAATGCCCACAAAATTATCCACATGAAAGCCAAGACAAACGGTCATGTTGACTAAAATAAGCTCACACTTATTTTGGGTCAAATGACACCATTTTCCCCCATTTTTTATTCTATCTAAATTTTTACATATTTTAAGCACTTAAGGCCCCCTAAAAGCATTTCCATCAGGTAGGAAATTTCTTTCCCTTTCCAGAGATATAAAAAAGTCCTTCTAACTCTTCATATTTTTCAAGGTATGGGCCGACGGGCCTTAGAAGGATTTTTTGCCAAAAATGGGCCAACGCGCCTAGGGAATATTTTTTGCCAATGGAAATCGCAGACCGGCTGGGTGGTGGGAGACATTTTGACATTTTTGCACTTTTCAAAAAAGGGTCACAACTATTAGTGCCGGTCTACGGGTCCGAGAAGGATTTATTTCTATCCAAGTGGAAAATGCGGGCCGGTGGGCCCAAGGATGACTTTTTGCCAAAAGCGGGTCTGCAAGGTCGTAGAGGAAATTTTTCCCAAGTATAAATGTAGGCTAGCGGGTCTACGAGGGACTTTGAAACTTTTTCACTTTTCACAAAATGGCACAATTTTCAAGTGCTGGCCCGCGAGCCCGTAGGGTCTCATCGGCCATTGAAAAGTCATAGACTTGCGGAGGCTACCACGTGTCAACTAAACGTAACTTCAAAGATAAAATCCGGAGCGGGTTTCCAAATGAGCATGAGGCTTCCACGTGTCCTAGGTCCGAAAAGGAGGATAGAGCCAAACGTTTAAAATGACTAAGTATAAAGGGTGTCAGGTGGAATCCTCCACATGTCTCATCGGTGCAATACTAAGGCTAAGGTCCAAAGAGCAGGTTCCCAAACATGTGCATACTCTCGACATGTCTACGGTCTAACAGGGTCAAAAAGGGGATAGAGCAGGGCCAAATCGGATAAGTATAAATATAGAGAGCCAGCGGACAAATGCCATGTGTCTCTTCGGCACACTTTTTAAGGCGCTGTACCCAAGAAAGGCTCCCAAATGAGTGTGGGCCTTCCACGTGTCCCGAGCCCGAAAAGGGAGCAGGCTCGAAGCGACTAAGTACAAAAGGTAAGCAGAAGCCTCCATATGCCTCGTCAGTGCAATTTCACAAGGAAAATCCGGAGGCAACACTCAAACAAGCGCTGACCCTCCACGTGTCTAGAGCCTGAAAAGGCAAACGTGATCATTTAAAAGTCTAAGCAGAGGCAAGCCAACATAATGAGCCAAGTTTTAGCACGATGCAACTTCAAAGATAAAATTCGAAGCCGATTCCCAAATGTGCATTGAGCCTCCACGTGTCTAGTGTCAGGACTTATGGCCCCGCCAAGCAAACGGAACTTATCCAAAATATAAAGAATAGAACAGGCCAGTGGAAGGAGCCACGTGTCTCTTCAACGCACTTTCAAGGGCGCGGCTCAAAAGGCAATCCCTAGACGAGCACCAACCTGCCACATGGTTAGAGTCTAAAATGGTAAGGTCGGCCTGTTGAAAAGTCTCCAAAAGCCTACGGAGGCCTCCACGTGTGTCACCCACACAACTTCTAAAGAAAATTCTGGGGGTAGTTACAAATAAGCTCTGGCCCTCAACGTGTCTTAAGTTAGGCACAATGTCTCCACCAATGGAAAGGACTTAGGTAGAAAACAGATGAGACCGAGAAGCCTGCGGAAGTTGCCATGTGTCAATCCAGTGTAATTTCAAAGAGCAAGAGGAAGGGGCTGAATCTTCACGACGTGCACGAAGGCTGCCACGTGGACCCGGTACGGAAAAACTCTTTTGAATATTGTGTGCCTATGACCTTGATCTTCAGACAACCATATATTTCGACTGGAAACTCAGATTTGGGCGGGAGATGAGTTTTTTGAAACATATTGGTGCCAACTTCTCACCTGCCTCCATTAATTTTTTCGGCCCGCTAATTTTGGGGGCCATCAAGTATCTCACCTACCGCCATGATGAATAATGGGCCTCTTTCTTGCCCAGTAAGGGATAACGACGAAGGCATGGGTCTATCAGTAAAGGCCCATCACTGTTGCAGGTGGATTCAATGCATTACAGGGGTGGTTGGAACAGAGTTCAATTTTCCCTCTCTCTTTCTCTCTCATTATTTTATATATTGTAAAGGAGGGGCATATTCAAACGGTAGGTCATTATTTCTCTTTTGCCCCCCTCTATTTCTTCCATAGGGTATAATGCAGAGTCTAAGCCTCCTCTCATGGCTTTGTAATGGAATTTTATTGCCCCTTGCCCACTGATGATGTACCATGTAACTTTTAGAGCAATAAAATTTGTTTTGTTATGCATCTTGTCCATCCCTGGCTCATTTTTATTGTCTCTTCTTACCTCTCATCATTTCAGGGTATACTGTGCATACTCTAATATTTATTGCAAGTTCTAGGAGATGTGCTTAATGGGTCTTGAACTGGTGTTCCATGTGACATTCGTCTATGGTTTGTGGTGCATATCATCCACCCTGTCCTCTGCTCACATCTCTCCACTTCAGGAAGTCTAATCTGTGATCAGCCACTTCCTTTTTGGGTGTATCACCACTTAGTGTAGGCTCTCTTTCTCTCTTTCCCTCTCTCTCTCTCCATGTCTCCTTGGAATGGTTAGAATAGGATAGATTAGTTTTCTTCCTGCACTCGAGTAGCTTGTGGCAGGTAGATTAGGAAGTAAGAAATGACTTTCTCCGGAGGTCCATCTCAAGTTTTTCAAGTCCCACAACTTGAGATATGGTCTACTGTTGTGCAATCACACTGAATGGCCCACTTCATAACAAGGCCATTCGTGGGTACTGTGATCCCGTACTAATAGTTTTGGCATGCCCAGTGGGACCAAGAGGTCTTCACTTCACTTCATCAATTTGACGTGTTCTTGGTGAGATTCAATGTTTAGGGCCACATTCAAAGCACATCTGGTGACTCTATTTGGTAAACAACCCATCATTCAAGTTACTGACCTTCTCCCATCCATTTCCACCCACTTTTCTTTCCACATATTTCATATTATTCCATGCATGAAGTGGTGCAATCACAACTTCATTTCCTTCTTAGAACTCACACTTGCAGAAACAGTGAAATCCACCCCCAATGTGTTTCTCAACTCCTCCATATTAGGATTATGATCATATCCAAAATTGTTATTCTTACCCATATGAACAGTGTCAGAGCCAGTTTGGCTATCGAGCTTATTAGGAACAAGGGTATGTATATAGTGACAATAATCAAACTGAGAATGATGGTTCATTGGAGAAAATTCAAATAATAGAGGCTAGCATGGTGCATTCAAGGGTTGTAGCTTAGATGAAGGCATTCAGGATGGGTTACAGGGCACCTTGTCCTTGTGTTAGCCCTATGCCAAGACATTTCAGCCCACGGGATAAGATGGACTTCATTATTGAGATGCTGCCCTAACTTGCTTAGTGGGCTGAAGAAATATAGGCCTATGAATGTGGTGTCAGGGATCCTTGTCAATGCGTAAGTCTTGCACCATCATCTAGTTATTTCCTCCCCTTTCCCTAAGAAACACCATCTCAACTTGGGTTTCAATTTCCAAGCTTCCCATGTTCTGACCCAAGTGTTAATTTCCATTCCCCATCTTCTAGTCTTCCCTCTCATCTTGATTCTTCTTACCTTTTCCCTTCCAAATGTAAGTCCCCTCCACCAAAAGCAATGCCTTCCCCACCACTAAAAACAAGGAAACAAATAGTAGAGACTCCGCCCACCACTCCTCCTACCCTCTCAATTCCATGTTAGGGAGAGACTCCAAAAACCAGTCAAGAAGAGAAACAAGAAGAGGAACCCACCAGAGAAGAGATAGAAAATTTGAAGAGTTGTGCTTCTAGATGTGGGTTTACAAAGACCCCCTTGTTGGTTAAACCCATGGAGGAGGATAAGGTCAAGCCACAAGTGGTGGAAGCTTCAGCTACAACACAATCATGGGAAGAAGAAGTTACTCCAAATCCAAAAAAAGAGGAGTACATTTTGGTTTAAGAGGATAACCATATAGTTTCAGAGGCTCGAAGTGTAGAGCAAGCCATAAAATAACCTTTAGTTATTCCTCCCACCTCATCCTTTTCAGGCTCTAATGTTAAAGAGGATTTTTATCTTTCAAACTTCATGTTTGAGGAAGAGAAGAGCCATGGTGATCAATTTGCAGATCAGAAGGACACCATGGAGGAGGTAGAGCACATGAGCACAACAAGGAGGCAGACTGCCTGTCAGACTTGGAAGATATCTTTGATTGAGAGGATCCTAAGGAGATCATATCATTTTCTCCTCTATCATCCACCTTCCAAATACATGAGCTTGCTGCCATGAAGGATAGCATTTAAGTACAACAACCTACACTTCATAACAGCTCTCTGGAACCAAGGTTGCAAGATATGAGTCTTCCATGTTCTTCACAAGAGAGGGAAGGGAAAAGGAAAGAGGATTTCATCATCTCTCTGACACCATCCATATAGGAATATCAGCAATAAAAATCCATTCTTAGAGTTGAAGTTTAGAGCAATGGGAAAATTCAAAGGACCATACCTTGCCAAATCAGAAACTTGGTTTCATTGGACCCAAGAGAGTTGCTACTGATCATGCTCATTTCAGAGCATGAGGTTGAGCTAAAAATAACTAAAGGTCAACAGTAGCACCTCCCAAACCAAAACACAAAACAACTCCAGGATGTGTATATTGTGTTTGTCGACACTTTGACGAGGGAAAGACACCATCTGCAAGGTGGTTTTTTTCTCTTATTTATGACCATGTCCAATGCCAAATCAACTACATGGTACAAATGTTTGAGAAAGGGAAGTTATTTTTCCCTTCGTATGGTAGGATTTTTTTAGCTTTTCTTTGTTATGGTTACTGTAGGAGTAGGATTAGATTTCTAATTTAGTAGAAGAAGTGCTTTTTCACACTCTGCATGATCCACTTGGAGTATGTATGATTTCCAATTTTGTACATAGTGTTTCATGGTGTTTTATTGCTCCAAGGTTGTATCACTATGTGGTTCAGTGTGCCCATGGTCCATTTCTAAAATAGGTAAAATCCCCAGGTAAAGACAATTTTCTACTCTCAGAGATCTAATCTCCATGATTTTATTGAAAAACTAAGAGTGAAAATAGTGGGACGAGTTCAGGGTCAGCTCCGGTTCCAGTAATTTCTGGGTCACTCAAGGATCATATTTTTAAAGTTTAGGAATTATATTTGTGTTTACCAGGTAGACTACATGCCCAATGGATGCTTCAAGCCCATTGATCATTTCACCTAGTAGGCAGGTGATCCCAATGAGTCACCAAATTGTTGACCAAAATAAGCTCATACTTATTTTGAGTCAACTGACTCCATTTTCCCCCTTTGCACTTCAATATGAATTTTTACATATGTCCTCCCAAAATAATTTCCATCAGATAGGAAATTTCTTCCCCTTTCCATAGATATAAATAATTCCTTCTAACTGTTCTTATTTTTTAAGTTACGGGCCTGCGGGCCTTAGAGGGATTTTTTGCCAAAAGCGGGCCGGTGGGCCCAGGGAATAATTTTTACCAATGGAAAATGCAGACCCGCAAGAGACATTTTTTAATTTTCTTACTTTTCACTAAAAGGCACAATTATAATTGCATGCTCACAGGCCCAAGAAGTATTAGCTTTTGTAAAGTGGAAAAAGTCAGTTGATGGGCCCGAAGATGTCTTTTTACCCAAAAATCAGAAAATATGGATCGGCGGGCCCGAGGATGAATTTCTCCAAAGTGGGTCTATGGGGCTATGGAGGAGATTTTTTCTAAGTCTAAAAGTGGGCCGACGGGTCTGTGGGGGACTTTGAAACTTTTTGACCTTTTCGCAAATGGCACAATTTTCAAGTTTGGGGCTGCAAGCCCGTAGGGTCTCATCAGCCATTAAAAAATCACAAAGCAATGGAGGGTGTCATGTGCCTCATCAATGCAACTCCAAGGATTGAATCCAAAAAGGAGACCCCAAATAGGTGTCATGCCTACACGTGTCCTATATCTAAGTAAGGGGGACAAATTCAATAGTTAAATAGTCAAAATGGGGCAGAACCAGTGGAAGGAGCCACATGTCAACTCAGCGCAACTTCAAAGGTAAAATTTGGATTGGGTTCCCAAATGAGCACAAGGCTTCCACATTTCCTATGTCCAAAAGAGGGGATAGTGCCAACCATATAAAATGACTAAGCATAAGGGTGTTAATGGAAGCCTCCACGTGTATCATCGGCATAACTCTAAGGCTGGGTTCAAAGCGCAAAGACTCAAATGAGCATCAACTCTCCATGTGTCAAGGGTCCAACAAATTCAGAAAGGGGAGACAAAGTGGGCCAAAAATGAATAAGTATGGGGAGAGCTAATGGACAGTGCCACATCTCACGTTAGCGCAAATTCAAAGGCATGACACAAAGCAGAGACTCAAGTGAGCGCAAGGCTTCCACCTATTTAGGAACTGAAAAGGGAGCAGGCTCAAATCAGGTAATTATAAAAGGTAAGTGGAAGCCTCCACATGCCTCATCAGTGTAATTTCAAAAATAAAATCTATAAGCAATTATAAAACGTATGCTGAGCCTCCACATGTCTATGGTCAAGCATAAAGCCCCGCCAAATAGAAAATAATTAGCCGAAGTACAAAGAAGTAGAATCGAGCCATGGAGGGCGCCATGTGTCTCAACGATGCAATTTCAAAGGTGCAGATTTAAAGGAAATTCCCAAACAAGTTCCATCCCACCATGTGTTCAGAATTAGAAGAGGTAAGGTCAGCCATTAAAAATTCCAAAAGCCTACAGAGGCCTCCACGTGTTGCATCCACACAACTTCAAAGAAAAAATCTTGGGGTAGTTTCCATATGAGTGTAAAGCCTCCACGTGTCTAGGGTCAGGCACAATGTCTCTACCAAATGGGAAGGACTTAGGAAAGATACAAAGGAAATAGAGGAGTGTTCTTGGCTCATTTTATTGTCTCTTCTTACCTCTCATTGTTACAAGGTACACTGTGAAAATTCTAATGTTTATTGCGGGTTCTGGAAGTTGGGCTTAATGGGTTTTAAAGTGGTGTTTTGTGTGAAATCTATCCTTGGTCCATGGTGGATCTTGTCCACCCTCTCCTATGCTCACCTCTCTCCACTTTAGGTAGTCATATCTATGATCAGCCACTTCTTTTTCTTATGTATCACTGCTTAGTGTAGGATATCAATCACCCTCTCTCTCTCTCCCTGTCTCCTTGGAATGGTTAGATTAGGATTAGTTAGATTCTACCTGTACTAGAGTAGCTTGTGGCAGATAGATTAAGAAGAAATAATTATCTTTCTCTAGAGGTCCATATCAAGGTTTGTAAGTACCACACCTTAAGAGATGGTCTAATGTTGTGCAATCACATCGAATGCCCCACTTCATAACAAGGCCACTTGGGGGTGCTATGATTCCGCACTAATAACAAGTTCAACATGAAAATCATTAGTTCCAACAAAAAACAACATGGCACAAGAGTATTATTGGTGTTACCCCTGCAGAGTACCTAATTGTCAATCAACATGTTCCAACGGTGCACTAAATCAGGCCTTGATGGTACAGACCTTTGGTATGTTCCAACAACCTAGTTAAGAGGAAAATCAGCAGCAAGAAGCTCAGTAAGAGACACCTCCAACTGAAACTATGTTAGTTAACTGGAGAATAGAAGACTTATGTGGTGTTAACCAAGACCCTTATCAAAGTATAGCTACCAATACACGATCAAAGAAAAGAAATATTGGAGAGGGACAATCATTAAACTCAGGTAATCCATAACCCTTTGTTACTCCAAAAGGTTTTGGCAATCAAGGTACAACTCCCAATGTGCAGAGTCAACCCAAGCCACCTTCCAGACCTGCTCAAGCATTGGTTGTAATGACCCATGTGCAAGATAAGAATGTGTAACGAAAAGGACGGAAAAAATATATCTCACCCCCATTTAACATCATTGAGAAGATGAAGAAGAAAAATGTAAACATCTCGATGTTGGAGTCATTGGCTATCCCAGGAAAAAGAGACCTACTGCAAGCTGCTATGGAAAATTGGTCAACATCAAATCAGTCACCCAATCAACAATAGAAGGTGCTTACCAATGCAGCTCAACCTGAAGGAAATCATATAGATCAAAAAGGTAAGAATCTAAAACCCCCTCTGTTTTATGTTTCATTGATCATTGGGGACAAATTGGTACCTAATTTCATGATTAATTCGGGAGCAAGTAGCTTTGTAATGCCAAAACAAATATTTAGTAGTACTTGCCCTAGTGGGTGTGCATTAGCTTTGGGAAGATTTAGAGATCTTTGGGTGCCTTTTGTATGTATTTTTAATGAGTTTGCAAGTGATTTCGAGGTGTATAAACAAGGTGATATATATTTGCTTATATAGGGTTCCAAAGGTAGCTATGTAATGCAAAATGCCAACCTAGAAAGATGAAAATACCCAAAAACACTTTGCATTGTAATTGAAATCAAAGTTGAAATGTGTGTCACTTCCAAGACCATTATAGGTTATTTGGTCAGCTAATTGGATTCACATATCCCAATCTAGAACAAAATATGGAGTTTTGGCTATAGGGAAATGGTGAACCTATTTCAAACTTTGAGATTGAGCCTCATACAGCATGAGTGGTAATCAAGGTGCAACATTACTTTTAGTGGATTTATATTCATAAGATTATTGACAGCATCAATGAAACTAGGAATACTAAAAGTTGGGAGATAGATCCAAAATATGACCCTTGATTAAGTGGGAAATAGTATGTAGGTGTTCTTGTCTTACCCTAAGAAGCACAGTAAAAAAATAGTGGATGTTAAAATGATAAATTAATTACATGAATTGAGTCATCCTACAACATGACATCACTAAGCTTGACCTTAAGGATGATAATTTTGTATGACATCTTCACACTTTGATGACTCCAGAATCTAGATAGCGTGTAGACACTAAAATTAGGTCACACTCCCCTTTTTTTCCCTCGACCAATAATCACCCTTTATTACATTTACCTAGCCATGGCCCCCCTTCACCCCACTAATATTAATTTAATTAATTAAATTAATTAATTCATTATCCTCACTATATTTATTATTTAAATATCTTATTTTAAATAATATCCACACATACAATTCACTTAGACACCTCACCAAGCCAACTCAACCTAAGACCTATTCTTAGTAAGTTGTCATAACTAACTAAGACTTACCCAAACCCTAAAAATCAATGCCTACATTCCCTCTAACCACATTCCCACATGCTCACAAGAAGCTCCCAGTCTAATCCGTGGGTTAAGGACATGAGATCCAAGGAAATCAAGGAGGATCTCCCTAGTTTAGTAAACCTAGGAAATCCTGCCTTGACCAACGTCGGTTACCCCTAACCGTCGCCGGTTAAGCCGGACTGCGACCGTCCGCTTACCCTTTTAACCCCGAAACAACCTTATTCTCAAGGTTGGAAGTTTGAAGCAAGAAGTAGAAGGTTGGAAAGCATTAACACATCTCAGAGAGATAACACATCTTCAGAGAGTGAATTCTAGTGAGAATCCACATGCAAGGAAGGAGATCAAACATCTTTTCCTGCATAGCCATCCCAGCCATGATCTGATCTAACCAAGCAAAGAGGAATGTACATGCAGTCCATGCAGAAGCTTTCCTTCTTCAGTTGGTGATCACTTGCAACCTTCAAACCCTCATCAACACCTCCATCCCTCACTCATAGGCATTCAAGGACTGAGAATCCAAGTAAGTATAACCTCATACTTTTCTGGTTTATTTCATTTCATCATCATTTTATCATCTATTGTTTACCTGGCTCACCTATTGACCTTATCCAACATTTTCCACCTCCATATACCCATTAAAACCTCACAAAATCCTACCCCAGTCACCCAATACCTCATCCCGACTAAACCAAATTCCTTTGTGCAATCACAAAGGAGACCCAAAGCTTGTTCTGTGTCGCATTTCCAATATTTCCACAGTAACCGGCACCGATTACACCTGACCACCATCGTTAGTCACCCTTAACCGACATCGATCTCTATATTTTCCCATACAGCGTAGAATAGAGACCTACCCACCAAATTTCATCTCACCCTCATCCACTTGTGATCTACCCGAGACCTCTGATCAAACCTGCAGAACCCAGAACCAATCATTTGACCTTTGGATTCTATTCTAGCATAGCCTGTTAGATTAGATCTATTTCTTATTTTGTTTTAAGTGAGATACCTAAATCATTTTAAAATTACAATAGGATTTACTTTGTTTACAACATTAAATTGTTTAAAATAGTGGACTGACAGCCATCTAGGAAGTATCACACTTCCTGGATCTAGCATACGCTAGGCAGTTCACTACCCATATTGTTTAATTCCTTCCGGTGGTCTTGTTTTGCATTACAGGTAGTTCCTCCTAGCCAAAAGGAATCTCTCACGATCAGCTGTGGATTCAGAATTCATACATGCGCAACAACCCATCAACTGATCATTTGAACATGTATTCCTCCTATGCACGTTACCCTATTTGTTTTCATCAACACTTCAAAGAAACAATCTAAGAAATAGGTGAAACATTTTGGCATTGCCCGGTGGGACCCATCCGGGGTTCCTTGCATTTCATTCATTCCTAGGAAAAATTGTGTGTTTGTTTCCCTTCTAAAAAGCGTACACACTAATTTTCTTCCTTGGTAACCCACCTCTTCTTTCTATTTGCTCTAAAGGAAACTTTTCTTTTGGTGTAATTAAAAAGAATCATTTCTTCATGTTTTCTGCATTGTAGTGAAAGAGAATCCCTCTTCCTCTTCATCTTATTGTGTCATCCAATTTCACATCTCGATTTGGGATTAAAAATAAGTGCATTCCATTCTGATTTATTACATTAGCTCACATTAATTGAGGGAAACCTATACGCTGGAAGTCATGACCAGCTGATGGTTGACAAACGAATCGTAGAAAAGAACTTCTTTCCTTTTCTCTTTCTCTGAGTCTTACCAAACCTCACAAAAATTCAAAATACATACATTCTTAAACAACATCCTACCTAGAATAAGTTGTAGGTGATCACACGATCACGGCACAGTGGGCACCCAGCTCGCTACTCTGTCAAGTCATACTTCAAAGTGAAGCTCACCCCCACCATAACATACCTGAAACCTCACCTTTTAGATCTCCTTCTTTGTAGGAAGCCATCCTCACCAAAAAATCTATTTCACAATTCATGTGTCAGTCCCTAAATAGCATAAGCTAAACAAACATAATAGAAAAGGCACTCCTAGGATCGCATTTTTTTTCTTAGTGTTTCTGTTTGGCTTGTGTTTTGAGGTGAGAGATCACGTTCTTTCACTTTTTTGTTCATCCTTGCACGCTCCTCATCACATCTGGTGTATTCTGGCTTCACTTGAGTGTGCCTGGGCCATATCACCATCATTCTCAAGAATTCTGGGTCTGATTCCACACCATATTTTAATTCACAACCACTTTTCTTTCATCACTATTTCAATTTCACAGTAATCGTCGTCGGTTACCTCTGACCACCATTGGTTATACCCCAACCAACGTTGGTTCCAGGTACTTTTGCTAACCTACTCAAAAGGATATTTTTTATTCATTTTCTTCCACTTTTCACAGTCCCTGTCACTACCATAATACCCATTGACGTTGTAAACATCATCAATTTGGCATACCTGTCATATTTCACCTTCTTCCTTATTTTCTTACTAACTGTCCATTTTCTATAGTGACCGGCAGCGGTTACCCCTGACCAGCGTCAGTTTTCCCTAACTGGCATCAGTTATCCTATTTCACATTCCAACCACCAATTTGGTACTCTAATCCACTTTTTATACCACCAGATTCACCTGTTCCTATTGTTCTCTATTTCATTTATAGAGAAGCATCCCTACCTAATCAGTACTGGTTCACATGGTGCTGACCCAAAGACAAGCAAGCGCACTCGTATTTCACGCCAGTTTGTCAACCACTCCCACCTAGTCCTTCACCACCTTCCATTTTATCACCAGCCATGGATCCCATCTAGCCTATTACTATCGCTACCAGAGATGAGTAGTTCACACGACTCCTTGACCAAAACCCTGTTGCCCTTGCAGTTTTACCTTTCCCACTCATCCACTCGAGATGCCTCAGGGTCAGTTGATATACAACCATGCCCATATATATCCCCCTGACTCTCGTACCCACTTCCGCATCAGCCCCATCTGGCTCCATGCTACCCACATCTAACCTTACCCCCAGTCATTTTGTAGCTAGGTCCTATACCCACTATGACTGCTGCATCTGCTCTACCTCTGTGGCACCCGTTACATCCACCATACCCTCGACAACTACCCCAAACACAACCTCATCCGCCCCTAATGTCTCACACATACCAGTAGCTACATTCCCACCTCCAGTGTCGGTGACCCCTACCCCATTTCAGAACATGGTCCTTTCCATTCCACAATCATTAGCCCCTATTGCCACTAGGTTTACCATAACCCTTCCACCCCCATATACATACTACCAACAACCTCCTGTTTCATCCATTATACATTCTGGGTACATACCCCCTAATTTCACTACCTTCTTCTCAATCAACCTACATGGCAGCCCCATACACTAGAGTGCCACCCCTGTTATATGCCCAAAACCAACCTCTCTCACGACTACAGGAGGCACCCAATCATCGCAACCCACCAACGACCTAATTAAATTGATGTTGGAAAAGATGCAGACATTAGAGGCATCGGTTTCAGGCTCCCGCAACACTCTCACCTATGACGAGATTTACAACGAGCCAATTCCACCCATCCATTCCTATCCATTCATACCCCATGCATTGGGAAATGCCTAAATTCAATCATTTCAATAGCAAAGAAGACCTGCAGCAACATTTGCAGTCATTCAAAACACAAGTGTTATCTGATCGCTCATGATGATGCCTTGCTCTTGAGAACCTTTCCCATGTCCCTCACTAGACCTGCATTAGATTGGTATAGTGGGTTACCTAAGACACTCTATATTCTCATTCAATCAGGTAGCCCAAGCCTTCTTGGATCATTTCTCTATCAATATCATCAAGAAGGTTACCATGATCGATCTATACTCCACATGTCAGTATGAGGACAAATCTATCAAAAGATTTTGTCACTCGCTGGCGTAGCCTGATCAATCAACTTACCTTCCAACTGCCACAAACAGAACTCATCGAGCTCTTCACATGGGCTTGTGCTAGGCATATCTCACTAGACCTTGCAGGTCCAAACCTTCTGAAGATTCGATGAAGCATTCACTATGGCATGAAAGTTAGAGATTCGGGCCATCGAAGAGAAGAAAATCCAATTACGCAATAAGAATTTGGCATTCAATTCAAATGATACCTCTTCTTCTTCCAAACCACAAACCAATTATTCAAAAGCTAAGGGCACCGCTAATGCAATGGTACTCAAGGCCGGCCCAACACATCTGTCAAATCAGGCTACCCCTTCATCTAATCTCTCACCTGTCCAGACTTTTCAATTCAGACGAGAGCAAGCAGAAATATACCCAATTGGGGAACCTTACTCTTCTGTCTTAGAAAATCTTATCAAATCCAGAGCCATCACACTTCCACCCATAAAACCACACACTAGTTTTAACCCTACTCACCCCATGCCTGCATGGTATAAAGAACATGATTTATGTAATTATCATCGAGTAAAGGGTCATAGTGACGGCAACTGCATCACTTTCAAAAATATTGTCCAAGAAATGCTCGAGAAAGGTGAGTTAACCGTGGATAATCCTAATGCACCTACCAACCAAAACCTACACATCTTCAAGAAACCATTTCCCAACCATGCCCCTTTTTCTAATCAAACTGGTGAGACATCAACTCACGATACCCATACCCGTGAGGTTCACGCTATCTTTAATGAGATACTTGTCACCTCCCAATTACCTCACTTTCCTTCCATAGAGGAAATCCTAGCCTGAAATCCTCCTTCCACATTAGAACCAACCTCCCCTATTCCTTCACCCATAGAGGAACATCTTTCATCTCCTTCATCACCTATGGAGGAGTCTTCCACTAACATTGAGACCATCTCACCCCTAGCTTCACCACTTAGAGAACCTTTACCCACATACCTCCTCCACCCATATAGGAGAAACCCATTACCTCCTCCACCCACAGAGGAGCACCCATTACCTCCTCCACCCACAAATGAGCACCCATTACCTCCTCCCCATAAAGGAGCACCCCATCATCTCCTCCACCCATCATAGACCCAGTTGAGATACCTTTGCCTCTTGGCGAGCATTCTCCATCAGCTACCCAAAATCCTGCAGACCTACTTTCGGCTCTCTTACCCATGGAAGCTGAAGCTAGCCAATTCCCCATCTCTAAGACAAATTTTATGGGAATTGCCATTAGGTCCTCACCAACTCCACCTATAGAAGTGTCGTTCTCACGTTTGGCTCGATCACTTAGATTATGTGGATAGGGATTTACTATGGGGGCGCCTTTTACTTCCCTATCTCAACACAGATGCAAAGATCCCTTGCATTGATACCTCCACTATCTACCCAAAAATATTTCAACTCAAATCAAACCAAACCCAGACCACCTGTTATCATAACCCCTTCCACAGACACCTGTTATACCTCAAACTACACCCTTACCCATAACCTCAACCTACACTAAACCTAAACCCACACCCACAACAATTACCCTCAACTAAACCTATTACCACTTTAGGGGTCACCCCAACCACCATCCTTACTCATCCACCTATTAAAATGGATTTAGCTACATCCCCCAAAGTCAAAACCACACCTACTCTGACACCCAAACTAGAAGAACTAAACCCATCGACCTCATACCCTGGCTGTACCAAATACGCTCACACTTGTACCTATTCTGTCCATCTTAGACCTTAGATTCCCAACATGGTCAAGCAACCTCCACCCACCAATAAACCAAAAACACAACAACCCATTCCTTCCTCACAAACCTCTTACCTACCCAGATGCACCCAACACTAACTGACACCCACACCTGCAGCCTCTTTACCACGCATACCTCCAATACCCTCAGTTATTTCTTCACTACCCACTACACTTCAGTCACTGTCTCTCACACCCCCAAGCATGACCCGCTTCATCTACCTTCACAACACCCCCATTATCCCCATGGGTAACTCACCCTCTTTCCTCCATCTACTTTTCCTTCTAGACCTCGTACACCCACATCACCTTTACCCAAGAAGGTGCAACCCAAAAAAACAAAACTCCACTACCCCACAATAAGGTAGTCAAAACAACCTGTAGACACACACCCTCCTACCCATCCATCTACTAGCCTACCCCTACCTTAAACAAAGCCCGAATGATTACCTATAAACAACACCAGCACCCAAACCCATCAGCTCGCCACCCCATTGACCTAGCTCTTCTAAACTAACCTAATTCCTATAACAATCAACCACACCTACTAATTACTCACACCCAAACCCACGTTCACTTCCCATTGTGATCCACTAGCAGGGTGGCTATGTACAAAATTTTAACTAACCTCACTGTGAGACTTCTGTTATCACATTACCGTCGGTTACTAACCACCACCTTAAATGACCCCCTCAAACCCAAGCCAAAAGGGTTTGAATGATACTAAAATTTGGCATACCATCATGTGGCAGGGCAGAGATGTGGAGAATTGTAAGGCTTTGAAAAGGATATCCTTATCTAATTGTGTCCACCAGTGAAACCAACTTTTGATGAAGATGACCTTCTTGATTGAGGATCCTACTACACCAACACCCATTCCCCATTGCTATCCACTCAACGACCAAAACTTGTCCACCCTCATCACCTCCTAGAGCCAGTGTCCCAAGATCTTGAAATTAACATTTCTTGGACTTCTGTATCAAAGAACTTACCACACCACACCCCCACATGTCACTGTGCCCAACTGACCTCATAAGGGTTTTTCTCCTACATTGCCCTAGGTTTTTTCCCGTCATACTCGTCTATACTTCACTCACCCTACACCTTCTCCATTTTCCAACTCCTTATCAAATCAACATGATACACCTCACTAGCCAACATGTGCACTAAAAGCCCACAGAAAAGGCAACTGACCCACCGATACCAATCCTATACCCAACATACCATCTGTCACCCATACCTAAAATAACTATCCACAGCCCCACGTACCCCATTTTGTAATGGTGTCATAACATCACACCATGCTCAAAAAAATTACACCAATATCCAACCTCAAAGGAAGTCCCTATATAACCTCATTCCTGGGCCTCAAGGCAGTTCCCTCATTTTCAAGATCTAACTAGGAGGTTCTGGTCAGTCTATGCAGGTTCTTATTCACAAGTAGTCCTTCTCAGACACCCGTGAGCCTTCATTATCACAATCGATCATGATAGCCTCTCTCTACGGTATGTGCACACCCTCCCAATCTTCACCCCACCCTATTCCTCCTAGTGGGCCTAACCTTTATCTGTTTCTCAAGAGAATGAAAGAGATAGAAGCACACTCTATTCTAAGGAACCAGAACCTAGCCCTCTTCATCTCTGTCGAAACATTTTCGCACGACCTGGTGGGTACTGTCATCACCAACTCCGGCACTATGATAATTCTCCACCGGGAACTCTTCGTGCTATGATTATTTATTAATGCATAGCCTTTAGTTTGGCGGATATAATCTAGAAACAAAACAACAAACAGAACACAAGAATACAATCGACTTTGATAAGACAGGAATGATGACAAATATGAAATACCAAGCATAAATTATAATATTAATATGAAATTTTTATAGTCTCACCCATGAGGCACTTCGGGTGTTATTGACTTCACTTTCCTTTCAACAATAACTATGGGAGAAACTTTACAATTACACCTCTTAGTGGCTTCTTCAACACACCTTCTAACTGGACGGCTTTCCTTCGCACACTTACTCATACAATATTTCTCACTACTTCTTTTTATGCTAAATGAGGGGGGTGGCCTCTCTATTTATAGAACTTTCAAGCTTATCCATCTTATCTCTAAGATAGGATAAGAAATATGCTTCTGATCCAATAATATTCCATGCCTTAAACTCTTATCTGTACATGTAAGCTTATCTTTTAAGATAAGATAAACCTTATCAGCTTACATGGGTTCAACATTTTTAGACTTTTTCTACAAATAAAATACACAAAATATTTATGACCTCACTCCTTGTCCTTACTACTATTAATAAAATTTCTAATTCCTAATCATGTAGACCCTACTTCTCTAATTACCCTTAACTTTTACATTTTAACATTATCGGACCACTTACGACAAATATTTATTTTTTACCACAACATTCCTATTGTAATTTGATTGTTACTGTACTCCACATTATTGGCAGCGTCATGCTGGCAACACCATTATCTTCTATCGGACGCTACTATTAATTACACTTAACAACATCCTATTCCTAATACATACATTAATGAAATAGAAATTACATGGAGGAAAATTTTAGTGTCGACATATTCCCCCTTCCCAGCTTCTACTCCGTCCTCGGAGTAGACTCTTCTGGTGCTTAGAAAATCTTCAAATTGTCGTGGTTGACCCATTTTGTAATGGGAGTGCCATTCAATTCCTCCAGTCGGTATGTACCATTTTCATGCACAGCTGCTATTTTGTAGGGTCCCATCCATTTAGGAATAAATTTTCTCTGAATTATTTTTTTATATTTGGAATCATATACTAGAACCAAGTCATTCACCTGAAATGGAGACCAACAGATCTTTAGATCAAAGTATTCCTTCTACTTCATTTTATTTTTATGGCTTATATCCTTCGCTATTTCCCTCATTTCCTCTAGAAAATGAGGATGTACCAACCTTTCTTTTTCTGAATCACTTTCATCCATCCTTTCATTTTTCATAACTCTCACAGTGGGAATATACAAACTCAATAGGAAGAACTGCATCAATGTCATAGGCCAACTGAAATGGAGAGTATCTTGTTGTTGACTTTGATGTTGCCCTATATGCCCACAATGCTGCATGAATCCTCTTATCCCACATATGTACCCGCAAGGCTGCATCTTTTACTAGAATTTGACACAACACAAAATTTGTTCGTTCCACTTGTCCATTTGTGCTTGGTTTGTAGGTTGTTGTCTTCCTGTGCTTAATAGAAAACTTATTCACTAGGGCTTCTACCCACCTCATTAATGAAGTGGCTTCCTTGATCTATTACAATTTCTAATTGAAAACTAAATTTGGCGACAATGTGTTCATATATGAACCTTGCCACTTCATCCATGGAAGTTGTTTTCAATGGCTTAGCTTCAATCCACTTGGTTAAATAATATGTGGCAACTACAATATACTTATTTTTGCATGAGGTAGTTGTAAATAGACCTAAAATATCTATTCCCACACTTTTCAAAGGGACCAAGTGGAAGAATATGGCATAATGGAGCTGATGAAGTCTTACGGTTACCATGTGTTTGACAAATATCACATGTCTTACAATAATTATAACAATCTCTTAAAAGAGTGGGCTAGTAATAACCTGCATCTAAGATCCTTCTTGCTGTAAGTTGTCGAGAGAAGTGCCCTCCGTATGTACCATTGTGGAATTCTACTATTAGCTCCTTCCCTTGATCACGTCCAACTGCCCTCTTGTACTGTCCATCAGGTCCTATCCGAAATAATACTCCATGCAGAATAGAATATGGACGACTGGCTTGAGTAATTTTCCTCTTAGTCTTTGCATTGGCACCATCAGGAAACTTGAATTCATTCTGATAATTATAAAATATCTATGTATTCACTAGGGATTGTGTCAAGGGATAACAATGTTGCATCTAGGAAATCATCATCATCACAAGATGAACCTAAACCATCATAGGCTCAAGAGAGTGCATCTGCATTGACATGCTTCTTTCCTGGCCTATCTATAATATCAAATTCAAATTCTTGTAGCAAAATTATCCATCTTGTTATCCTCCCTGATGGGTTAGGTTTATTTACAATATATTTTAGAGCCTGATGATCTGTTACAACTATAAATTTCTGCCCTAGAAAGTAATTTCTAAACTTCTTTACAGCAAAAATGATAGCTAGAGCCTCTTTTTCAGTTACAGTATAATTTACCTCAGCACTGGCTCATTTGTCTACTCCCAAAGTAAACTGGATGATCATTCCCATTTTCATCCTTTTGGCTCAGAGTACTTCCTAGTGCTGCATTTGAGGCATCAGTATACACAATGAATGGCTTGCTCCAATCTGGATTCCTTAAAATAGGTGAAGACACCAAAGCTTCCTTTAGTTGTTCAAAAGCTTCATGCACCTTATTTCCTGGTTCATAAGTAACATCCTTCTTCAAGAACTAGGTTAGTGGTTGTGCAATCTTTGAGAAATTCTTGATGAACCTTCTATAGTAACCCACATGGTCTAAAAATGATCTCAACTTACTTCTATTCATAGGAAATGGTAAATCTTTGATTTTTGAAACTTTATCAGGATCAGTACCAATACCATCTCTAGATACAACATGCCCTAACAAAACACCTTTAGAACATCCAAAGACACACTTTGTAGGGTTTAGTGAGGCTTGTGCTTCATCTAACCTTTGAAATGATGTCTCCATCTGGTGCAGGTGGTCCATCTTTCTCCCATAGATGTAAAAAATCATCCAGAAATACTCTGATGAAGTTCCCAATGTAGGGTTCAAACACCCTATTCATCAAACGCTGGAATGTTGCTGGAGCATTACAGAACCCAAAAGGCATAACTCTATAAGAAAACATTCCAAAAGGAGTGGTGAACGTGGTCTTCAGTTGATCTTTCTCTGCTATACAAACTTGGTTGTATCCGCTATATCCATCAGCAAAACTATAGCACTCCTGGCCAGCTACTTCGTCCAAGATCTGATCTGAGAATGGAAGAGGGTAATGATCCTTCTTTGTTTCCTTCTTGAGCTTCCTCTAATCAACACAAATGCGTAGTTTCCCATTCTTTTTTATTGAGATCACAATGGGAGAAACCCATTCTAAATTCTCCATAGCAAATATGAATCCTGCATCAAGCAACTTATCTATTTCTTCTTTTACAGTCTTGGAAAAATTAGGATTCATTCTATATGGCATTTTCTTTATGGGCTTAGCACCATCTACCAGCTCAATAGAATGTTCTACCCAACTTACTTGACAGAGTTCCTTGTAATCAAAAGTGAATAGGTGTATGTACCTTAGAAAGAGCTAGAGGTAGGATTCCTTCTCACTCTCCATCACAACATCACCAATCTTTATTTGTTGGAGACAATCAAAAATTTCTTCTTCAGATAATCTTATGGGTTCATGAGTCGGTGTGACTGGAAGGATATACATGACTGAAACATCAACCTCACTTTCTTCATCTTCTTGTGTCCACTTCACTGGTACTAGAGTAATCAGAGGATGTCCAATCATCAGTTTCATCACTTGAATCCACAGGTTCTACCTTATGATGCCGAGGGATCACATTTATCTTCACCCTCTCTCTGCCACATCCAAGTGTCATGAATCCTTCATTCCAGTAGTTTCTTGCATGAAATATCCTTAGCCATGGCCTTCCCAACAACATTGGGTATGCAACAGTACCATTTTTCATCACCTGAAAGTCTACCACACATACAACACCCATAACAGATATTGCCACATTTGAAACAACACCTTCTGGTTTAGTTTTTCCCTTATTTAATGACCTTAACATAAGTGTTGAAGGGTGATCAATTTTTAAACCCAACATATTCATTACAGACTCGGTCATTACATTAATTGCAGCACCTCCATCAACTAAGACATCATGAATTGAAATACCATTACATAATACCTCAGCTTGTGGAGCATAAGGATCCGCCTCTACCTCTAAAATAGGTACCTCAACCTCCTTACTTCTTCGAGCATTGAGTCCACTTCGCAGCTCCCGCCTCTTCTCAGAAGACATAGCCAAGAAGTTGACCATATGTAATATTTGGAGGCCTTTTAGATAGATCTTCTAAGATGGAGTATGGTCCTTGCCCCTGTGAAATCAGAAAATCCTGCACACTTTCAACTTTCTTCTCCTATGTTTCTTACTAGTTTCTCCTTTCATCTTCTTAGGATCATTTCCATCTTGGTTATCTTTTTCTTTCTTTCTTTTTGTTACAAACACATCTGCTTCATTATTTATGCTCCTATCTACTACATCAAAAGAATTCACAGGTGCTTTTTCCTTTATCATTATCTCTTGTACCAGATGTAGAAGCTCTATCTGGACAATTATACTTATAATGACCCTTTTTATGAACAACCATAACATACAACTTTAGAAATATTTATTTTTGGACCTTTATCTCCTCCCTGAGAACTAAATTCCTTTCCTTGAAGAAGATTAATAGTTAACTGACCCATCTTCTTGAGCAGATCTTCATACTCAGTAGATGTACTAGGAGAAATATTTGTGCTCACTGAGAGTGGTTGTGGATTCTGGACCAAAGGTGTTGGTGTAGGCTCTACCTTAGCAGCAATTTCTTTGGGCTCCTCCTCCATGCTTTCTTCTTGCCTTCTTGCAATCTCCTTTGCTTGTTCAATGGTAGCTGGGTGGTCATACTTCACTCATTTTCTGATCTCTGGCTTCATCCCAAGAATGAAGTGCTTACAGAGGAGATTATCCATTGCCATTCATCAACCCATCCGCTAATCCTTCCTTCCGGATCTGGGCATCGAGCTTCCTCCTTAGCTCTAGAACACGAGCATGATAATCCCTTATCTTCTCCCTCTCTCCTTGGGATAGCTTTGTGATATCGATCATGAGATCTGCATATTTCTGTTGTTCACCAAATTCTTCAAGAAAACTTTCAGTTAATAAATCCCATGAGTTTTTCACATTATCACCTAGTGTTTCAAACCACCTAAGGGCTGAACCATCCAAAAAGGTAGGAAAAAATTCAGTCCATTGTTCCCTTCTTATGAGGCCATTACAAATACAAGATCGTTTAAAATCTTGAATGAAAGAGGAGAGCATCTTCATTAGATTGGGCTGAGAAAATAGGAATCTTCCCCATTTTCAATAGTAACCATAGTGAAATACCAACCCACAAGTACAATCAATAAGATTCATGTGCACAAATACTTGGAATCACTATAATAGAAAGTGACTTTACACCTTTCTACAGTAAAATAGGAATGACCACGGTAAAACTTGACTTACTGCGGTAAAAAATGACTTTATTATGGTAAACACTATTCACGGTAAAAAGTGAAGTTACTATGGTAAATACTATTCATGGTAAAAAGTAAAGTTACTGTGGTAAACACTATTCATGGTAAAAGTGACATTACCATGGTAACTACTATGCACAGTAAAAACAAGGTTACCCTCCAAATGATTTTTGACTAAGTGGGAATATCTCTCCAGAAAATCCACCGAGCAATGGTCTGGGAAACAAAACCAAAATGTCATCACCAATCCGCACTATAATAATTCTCCACTGGGAACTCCTTGTGCTATGATTATTTACTAATGCACAACCTTTAGTTTGGTGGATGTGATTTGGAAACACAACAACAAACATAACACAAGAATACCATAGACTATGATATGAAGGAATGATGATAAATCTAAAATATAAGTGTAAATTATAATATCAACATGAAATTGTTACAATCTCACCCATGAGGTACTTCAAGTGTTACTAACTTCACTTACCTTCCAACAATAACTATGGGAGAAACTTCACAATGGCTTCTTTAACACATGTTCTAAATGATGGCTTTCTTTACACACTTACTCATACAATATTTTTGACTACTTCCTTATGTACTAAATGAGGGGGGTGGCCTCTTTATTTATAGAACTTTCAGGCTTATCCACCTTATTTCTAAGATAGGATAAGAAATCTCTTCTAGCCAATCATATTCCATTCCTAAAATCTTCCCTTTACATGTAGGATTATCTTCTAAGGTAAGATAAACCTTATCATCTCACATGAGTTCCACCTTTTTAGACTTTTCTACAAATAAAATACACAAAATATTTACGACATCACTCTTTGTCCTTATTTCCATTTCTAATTCCTAATCATGTAGACCCTACTTCTCTACTTACCATAACTTTGACATTTTAACATTACCGAACCACTTATGACAAATATTTATGTTTTACCACAACATTCCTATTGTACTTTGATTGTTTCTGTACTATACATTATTGGCAGCATTGTACCGGCAGCACCATTATCTTTTATCGGCCACTACTACTAATTATACTTAACAACATCCTATTCCTAATACATACATTAATGAAATAGAAATTACAAAGGAAAATTTTAGTGTCGACAGTACGTCATGTGATGATTGATGGGGGTTCTAGCATTAACATCATTTCATCCCATGAATTCACTCAAATGGGCATACCTGAAAATTACATGCATAAACATCCGATCATGTTGCATTCATTCGATGAAACTATCACCTCCACACTAGGTAATGTCATCCTCCACATTCATGTAGGCCCCCACACTATTCCATAATTTTTTACATTTTTGAGGGGGAATTCCAATATAACTTGTTGCTTTGCAGACCCTGGATCCATGTCATGGGCAGTGTTCCTTCCACTTTACATCGTTGTGTCAAGTTTGAACATGAAGGACACACTTATACCGTTACATCTGACCCATCACCTTTCAAAACATGCAACATGCTTTACCGACCCAATGATGTGCTCATACCTATCAATTCGTCTACCTCCGCGACCACTACCACTTCACCTTCACCTACCTGTACAGCCGCTGCTTCTACCGAACATACCTCCTCCATTCCTACTAATGCCATAACCTCCACGGTTGACCCATTAGCTTCCCAATCTGTTAACTCCACCTCCGCATCAACCTCTGACACATTATCCATACTGGCTACCTACATAGTAACCACTCGTCCCTTGGAAGGTGTTTTTCAACGCCTCACTCTGGGGGAGTACCGCCTATATAGTGTCAACACATTCTTTACTCCAAAAGATTATGAAATACTTCACCAACACCCTCGGTATGATCACCGTATAGGATAGCATCTCCTTTATGGTCATCCTCATCTCCATACCAGTCTCACCTATGGGGGACTTGATACAACCACTTACACACCATAACCACCATCACAAACCCGCCCATTTTTTGTGGACTTCAAATAACTTACTGATCACCATTTTTCCGACATCTTCCTACACCAATGTGCATGGAATGGTTTTCGTTTAGGATTTTATGAGAAAGGCTGCCATACCATTATTTCATGTACCCCCTGAAAACATAACAACCATAGTGGTGTCATCTTTCCCAAACCACCTTCCAAACAGGCCCACATTGAACTCATTAAGGACACTAGCTCTTCTCCACCTTCTTCACCCACTCCACCTTCATCACCATCCTCACTGACGGAGTCAATGGATCTTGAATCTATCCATCCTGATTTTTTTTTTCATAAAAACCATTTCCTTAGGGCCTCTGACTTATCAACGTGAGGGCAAGGCCCCTTCCTATATCCTAAAATGATTGATGGTGACACACCTTTAGTTAACATTGTTCAATGTCAGGATGATGACTCCATACTCACCTACCTTGGTGTAGAAGACTCATATATTAATTGGTCGTTACCCTCAGAGACGTAAATCATGTTGAATGAATCAAATATCGAGATCAACATTTATACTCAGGACAACCCGCACATCCTAAAGATCAGACAATCTTTAGATATTACTGAACAGGAATCCATCACTTCTTTTCTCAAAGATCATAACCACACTTTCACTTGGTCTTACGCAGACATGCCTGGTATTGACCCCACTATAGTGGTCCACAATATCGCAACGGTTCCTAATGCAAAATCCATCAAATAAAAGCTAGGGAAGATGCACCCTCGCATTGCTCTTCTTGTCAAAGAAGAAATTAAACGCCTTCTTTCTGTTTCCTTCATCTTACCACTTGATTATCCTTGTTAGATTTCTAACATTATCCCTTTCACTAAATAAGCTAAGGGACTCCGCATTTGCATGGACTTCCATGACCTCAACCTAGCCTACCTGAAAGATGACTTTACCTTACCCGGTATTGATCAACTAGTTGACCTCACTGCTGGTCACGAGATGTTATCACTCATGGATGGCTTCTCAAGTTATAACCAAATTTTGCTTTCCCCAAAATATCAACACAAGACCTCATTCATCACCCCTTGGGGGACCTTCTGCTATCGAGTCATGCCTTTTGGCCTTAAAACTGCTGGTGCCATATATCAGTGGGCTATGAATTACATCTTCCGTAATAGTATGCATCACATATTTGAAGATTGCGTGGATGATATCTTGGCCCAATCTAAACGTCACTCTGATCACCTTGTCATCCTTAAAACCATCTTTGATCTCCACATTAAATATTGCATCTACCTTCAGCTTAAGAAGTGCATCTTTGTGGTTATTTCAAGAAATCTCCTGGGATTTATCATTTCCCTCTGTGGTATAGCAGTTGACCCTGCTGAAGTCAAGGCCATTTTAGAAATGCCTCTGCCCACTAACCTTCGACAAATCCATAGTTTGCAAGGTAAATTACAATCCATTCGCCATTTCATTTCACAATTATCAGATTGGTGCCAACTGTTTCATCATCTACTCAAGAAAGATGTCTCCTTTAAATGGGATGATGACTGTCACAAATATTTTGAGGGCTTAAAACAATACCTTCTACAACCACCCATACTTATTCCACCTAAATACGATTAATATTTTTAGCTATACATATCCACTACCAATCACTCCTTGGGAGTCATACTCACTAAATCACGATGAACAACACTGGGATCAGGCAATTTATTACATCAACCGTACTCTTTTGGACAAAAAACCCTAATAGACCCATCATGAAAAACTTTTCTTAGCCTTAGTTTTGATTGCCACCAAACTCTGTCATTACCTACTTAACCACAAAACCTATGTTGTGACTAACACCGACTCCTTACACTTCATGTATGCAAAACCTTATCAAAATCAGTGTGTCGCACTATGGCTTATGCTTTTAGCTGATCTTGACCTCGAATTCATTCATCAAAAGTCCATTAAGGGCCAAGCTATCACTGACCAACTGGCCGACGCACCTATTTCTGAGGATCAACCCTCTAATTTTGACTTTCCAGATGATTCAATTGCTACCCTTTCCCTTGACAAACCTCCTTACCAAATGACACTCTTTTTTGATGGTTTCAAGTGTCAGCATGGGGGCGGGGATGGTATTATCCTCATCCCTCTTGATGGTGAACCCATGCCTTTTTCTTTCAAACTAGATTTTGAATGCACCAACAATATTTCCAAATACGAAGCACTCGTACTAGGTCTCCAAGCTTCCTACGCCCTAGATGTCAAATCAATCCACATCTTTGGTGATTCTCAATTGGTTGTGAACCAAGTCAATGGTATGTACCAGTGTTGTAACGAGATAATTCAAAAGTATAAACATCATGTAGACATACTTTTGACCACCTTTGATCGTTACACCCTTCAAACCATCCCTCATTCAACCAACAAATTTATAGATACCATGGCCTACTTAGCTTCCCAAATACCCTCTTCACCTGTCGATTCTAGAATCTTTGTCACCGTACAATGACTCCAATCACCTTCTTATTTACCTCATGATGTTTACTCGATTGGAACCCCTACCCCTGACTGGAGTGACCTTTGGTATAAACAATACTTAGACTACCTTTCTCTCTCCATCTTACCTTCTGATCTCACCCATAATGGGAAACACGCCTTCCTTAAAAATGTCTCTTGTTACGCTATCCTGGGGGAACTCCTGTATAAGTGTGGATTTGATGGTACTCTATTATGATGCCTCATGAGTTCTGAAATTCCTGTTATCCAAAATTCACCCCCCAGGGTAATTTTGATAACATGCATGAGATTATTCGGTCCCGAGCAAGTAGATTGATTTAAGGCCCAAAATCATGTTTTTCGGGGTCCCCCTCGGCCTTTTTCTAACTCTCCCATCCAAGAAGGAATCCCAACAGGTTGATAAAATGGAAGAAATGCAAAAACTAAGGTTGCAGGATTGTTTTGAGGCATTTCGGGTCTTAAGGGCTCGGGTTGGACCAGTTCGGGTTGAACTGAGGTTCATCGTACCAAGCTTGGGGCTGAAAAAATAAGAAAATTGGCTAAGTCCTAGTCTAGGTGGTCTACCGGACAGTTGGAATGTCGGGATGCGTGGGATGCGAAAATCTGAAAGAGTCGCCAACGAATCAAATCTCGCCACGTGTCTTCACCTCATCGGCCTGGCGGGAAAATTTTGAAAATTTTTCCAAAGGCAAAAAACAAAAGCGAAATGGTCAGGAAGGGCCCACATCCAATGAAATCATGCCATGTGGCACTTGAGTGGTGGAGCGTGGGGGAGAAATGGGAAAATTTTCCCGAAGTGAAAAATACCAAATTTTCGAAGGATAAAGTACGCCCCTCAGGCCCGAGCCAATAAAATAGTGCCACGTGTACAAGTGGCAAGAAATTAAGGAAGGGCCCGAAAGAAATTTTCAAAGGATGAGCCCACCGATGAATCAGAGCTTGACACGTGTCATCCAAGTGGTAGAGCGCAGAAAAAATTCAAATATTTTCCTGCCAATCCATTTTGGCCTGTTTTTGCCCTAAATCTTCAGATCGCCATAACTTTCGATCCAAAGCTCAGATTTTCACGTTCTTTATATCAATGCAAAGCTAGTGAAATTCTATACATGATTCTAGGGTCAATCTTTCATTTTGGTTTAGCTTAAAGAGAGAAAATCAAAAAACGCCTCTAGCATGTGATAATGGCCAGAGCTGACGTTTCAGCAACCAACTTTATTGCAAAATACAGTTCGCCGCTTTTGCTAGGGTTCTCACCTACCACCATAATGAGATGAATTAAATACAAAATAGAAGTGGTTGGGGTAGATCTAGATTTTCTCTCTCTTCCCTCTCTCATTCTTCCTATAAATTGTAAGGAGGGGTTTCTTTCTAAAGTGGTTCATCTTTTCAGCTCTGCCCTCCCTTCTTTTCTTCTCCAGGGTTGAAAATGGAGTTCAAACCTCCTTCCCTGCTCTATAATGGAATTTTTTCCTTTTGCCATTAAAATGATGTTCTGTGCAAACTTCTGAAGCAACAAAAAATGTGTTTCATGATGCATTTGTCCATCCTTGCTCATTCTTTGCTTGTCTTTCTTCTTGCCTCTCTTCATTGCAGGTATTTGTGCATGTTCTAATGTTCATTACAGGTTTGGAGCTGTGTTCACAAAGTTTTGGGGCATTTTCTGTGTGAAACCTATCCTTGGGCCTATGATGCATCTATCCATCCTTCCCATTGCTCACCTATCCTTGTTCCATGGCATTTTTGATAGGTGTTCAACATTTTCCTTCTCTGGTGTATCACCTTTTTAGTGTAGGCTCTATTTTTCCCTTTTCTCTCTCTCTCTTTGTCTCCTTGGCATGGTTAGATTAGGATTAGATTAGCTTTCCTACACTAGAATAGATTGTGGAACGTAGTTTAGGAATAGGAACCATCCTTCTCTGGAGATTCCTTTCTCATTTTTGCAAGTCCCACACTTTAAGAAAGGATTCCATGTTGTGTAATCACACTGGATGCTAGTATGATCAAACTAGAAATATGATCAGCATCCAAGGGTGCTGTGATTCTGCACTAATTGTTTTGGCACGCCCGGTGGGACCTTAGAGGTCTTCCACTTCATCTTTTGTAGGTTGGTGTGTTCCTATGAAGATTTTAGCCTTTGGAGGCACTTGCAAACACATCTGGCGACTCCATCTGATCAGCAACCCATTTCTGAAGTTACAGACCTATTTTTCATCCATTTCCATCCATATTTCTTTCCATCTCCTTCATTCTTCTCCATTCCATGAAGTTTTGCAATCATGACTTCATTTCCATCATGGAACTCACATTTACAACAGCAGCAATGTTTCCCACCTCCAACATGTTTTTTAAATCCTCCAAATCAGCATTTTGAACAAATTCAAAATCAGCATACTTACCCATATGAGCAGCAATGCCAAAATCAGTTTGGGTATGGAGCTTTCCAAGAGCAAGAGTATGCATATAACGAAGACCATCAGATGCAAGATGCTGGTCTGTTGGAGAAAATCCAAAAGATGGAGGTAAATATGGTGCAGTCTAGGGCTCAAGAAAAAATGAAATCATTTGGAATCGGTTATGGAGCACCCTATCCATGGGTGGGACCTTTTCCAAGGCATTATAGCCCTCAAGACAAGCTTGACTTCATGATTGCAATGCTTCCATTTCTTGTAAAGTGGATTGAAGAAATAGAGGTGTATGAGAGGAGAATTCAGCAACCTTATCAACGGGTAAGCACGCCATCTCATGCCTTTCTTTTTTCTCTTTCACAATCTATTTTATCTCAGCAGTGTCAAGTTTTAAACTCTCCATCTGCTGTCCCAAATGTTGATCCCATGTCTCCACCTCTCAGTCTTCCACCACACCTCAATTCTTCTTTCCTTTTTCCTTCCAAACAGTCATCCCCTCCACAAGAGCTAATAGAAATACCCCCTCCTCCAAAGAAACAAGATTTTCTACCTCTACCACCACAAAAAATTGCCAAACCATTTGAGTTACAATCCACTTCTCCTCTTGTATTCCCAAATCCATGTTGGGAGGATGAAAATTAGAATGCCAGTCAAGGAAAAAAACAACAAGAAGAGGAGCCCAACAGAAAAGAAATGAAAGACAACTTGAGGGTTTGGGCTGCCAAATTTGGGATGACAAAGGTCCCCTTGATGGTTAAACCTACAGAAGAGGCTAAGGTTGAACAAATGGTGGTTAAGACTAATTTTGTGGTAGTAGAAGAAGAGAAAAAAGAAGAAGCAGATCAGCAGTCAGTTTTCTCAGAAAGTAGTGTCCATGTTGCCACTCTATTTGAAGGGAATGCTGATTCAATTCAAGTTGCACAATTAGCCATAAAGGAAAAAAGCTTGAAAGAAGATCTTGCAGTCCCAACTTGTCCTCTAGACTAGAAGATCGAAGATTTTGACTTGACAAACTTCATGCTAGAGGAAGATTGTCTTCAAGTAGTAGAGAAAGGAGAAGCTGCTCCAGATCCAAAAGAAGAGGAGCACATTCTAGTTATGGAGGAGAAAATTGTAGATCCAATGGCTTTGAGCACAAAGCAGGCTACAGGAGAACCTTCAGTTCTTATTTCTACTTCACCTCTCTCAAGTTCTAGTACTAAAGAGGATTTTGATCTCTCAAACTCAATATTGGAGGGTGAAAGAAACCATGGTGGTCAAGTTACAGATCAAGAAGACACCATGGAGGAAGTGGAGCATTTGTAGCAGGACAGAGAAGATCCGGTTGAGTTTCCACATTCCAAACACTTGAGTCTGCTGTCGTGAAGGAGAACATTCATTTGCAGCAGCCTGCATCTTATAGCAGCTCTTTGGAACCAAGATTGGAAGATTTTAATCTTTCATGTCCTTCATTGGAGGAAGAGAAAGGGCACAAAGATTCTACCATTGCTTCCACACCATCCATTCAAGAAGGTCTACAAAAAGACTCCATTTTTAGAGTTGAAAATTAGAGCTATGGGCATATCAAATGGATCAGACCTTACCTAATCAGGTATTTGGCTTCATTGGAGCCAAAGGAGAAGTCACAACCAGTCATGCTTGCTTTTGAGCATAAGGGTGAGCTACAAAGTACCAAGGATCAGTTGTCATACCTCTTCACTCCAAATGCAAAGCAACTAAAAGAGGTATTGAATTTGCCTTCAGCTGATACCTTGATGATTTGGGTGGAAGACTAGGTTCTTATTGATTTTCCATCCATCCAATCAGCCATGTTCAATGCCAAATCAATTGCATGGCTGCCACTTTTGAGAAAGGGAAGCTATTTCTCACAACCAATCGCAGGGTTTGTTTAGCTTTCCTTTGCTTCCAGTTAGAGTAGAGTAGGTAGGTTTGCTTTTAGTAGAAGAAATGCTTGTGAATGCTCTGCATGTTCCATTTGGAGCATGTATGATTTTCAGTTCTGTACATAGTTTTTGTGGTGCTGGTTTTGCTCTTGCACAGTCCATTTCAGTGGAATTTTGGTGAGAACGACTCCATTTCAGTGGGTTTCCAAGTGGCTCAGAGAGGACATTTTCAAAAGTTCAAATCAGTTTGTAGGTTACAACTTATGACTCCATGCCCAATGGATGCTTCAGACAACTGGTAATTTCATCCAGCAGGCAGATGACCCCGCTGAGTCACCAAATTGTTATCCAAAATTCACCCCAAGGGTAATTTTGATAACATGCATTAGATTATTCGGTCCCGAACAAGTAGATTGATTCAAGGCCCAAAATCATGTTTTTCGGGGTCCCCCTCAGCCTTTTTCTAACTCTCCCATCCAAGAAGGAATCCCAACAGGTTGATAAAATGAAAGAAGTGCAAAAAATAAGGTTGCAGGACTGTTTTTAGGCATTTCGGGTCTGAAGGGCTTGGGTTGTACCAGTTCGGGTTGAACTGAGGTTTGTTGTACCAAGCTTGGGGCAAAAAAAAAAAGAAAATCAGCCAATTCCTAGTCCAGGTGGTCTGCGGGAGAGTTGGGACGTCGGGACGCGAAAAGCCGAAAGAGCCGCCAACGAATCAAATCTCGCCACGTGTCTTCACCTCATCGGCTCGGTGGGAAAATTTTGAAAATTTTTCCAAAGGAAAAAAACAAAAGGAAAATGGTCAGGAAAGGCCCACATCCAATGAAATCATGCCACGTGGCACTTGAGTGGTGGAGCGCGGGGGAGAAATGGGAAAATTTTCCCAAAGTGAAAAATACCAAATTTTTGAAGGACAAAGTGCGCCCCTCAGGCCCGAGCCAATAAAATAGTGCCACGTGTCCAAGTGGCAAGAAATTAAGGAACGGCCTAAAATAAATTTTCAAAGGATGAGCCCACAGATGAATCAGAGCCCGACACATGTCATCCAAGTGGTAGAGCACGGAAAAAATTCAAATATTTTCCCGCCGATCCGTTTTGGCCTGTTTTTTCCCTAAATCTTCATATCGCCATAATTTTCGATCCAAAGCTCAGATTTTCACGTTATTTATATCAATGGAAAGCTAGTAAAATTATCTACATGATTCCAGGGTCAATCTTTCATTTTGGTTTAGTTTTAAGAGAGAAAATCGAAAAACACCTCTGGCACATGATAATGGCTAGAACTGATGTTTCACTAACCAACTTTAATGTAAAATATAGTTCACCGCTTTTGCTAGGGTTCTCACCTACCACCATAATGAGATGAATTAAATACAACCTATAAGTGGTTGGGGTAGATCTGGATTTCCTCTCTCTTCCCTCTCTCATTCTTCCTATAAATTG
This sequence comes from Taxus chinensis, assembly GCA_019776745.2. NCBI lineage: Eukaryota > Viridiplantae > Streptophyta > Pinopsida > Cupressales > Taxaceae > Taxus > Taxus chinensis. The sequence continues at coordinate 820,871,487 of CM034147.1, forward strand.
TAAGGAGGGGTTTCTTTCTAAAGTGGTTCATCTTTTCAGCTCTACCCTCCCTTCTTTTCTTCTCCAGGGTTGAAAATGGAGTTCAAACCTCCTCCCCTGCTCTGTAATGGCATTTTTTCCTTTTACCATTAAAATGATGTTCTGTACAAACTTCTGAAGCAACAAAAAATGTGTTTCGTGATGCATCTGTCCATCCTTGCTCGTTCTTTGCTTGTATTTTTTCTTGCCTCTCTTCATTGCAGGTATTTGTGCATGTTCTAATGTTCATTACAGGTTTGGAGCTGTGTTCACGGAGTTTTGGGACATTTTCTGTGTGAAACCTATCCTTGGGCCTATGATGCATATGTCCATCCTTCCCATTGCTCACCTCTCCTTGTTCCATGGCAGTTTTGATAGATGTTCAACATTTTCCTTCTTTGGTGTATCATCGTTTTAGTGTAGGCTCTATTTTTCCCTTTTCTCTCTCTCTCTATCGCCTTGGCATGGTTAGATTAGGATTAGATTAGCTTACCTACACTGGAGTAGCTTGTGGCAGGTAGTTTAGGAATAGGAACCAGCCTTCTCTGAAGATTCCTTTCTCATTTTTACAAGTCCCACACTTGGAGAAAGGATTCCATGTTGTGCAATCACACTGGATGCTAGTATGATCAAACTATAAATTTGATCAACATCCAGGGGTGCTATGATTCTGCACTGACAATTCCTTATACCATTAAGGAGGTTCATGATGGCATATGTGGTGGGCACTTTAGTTCCCTCACTGTTGGTAAGCATATTCTTCACCTAGGCTATTATTGATCGACCATTAACCATGATTGTTGTGACTATGTCAAACGTTGTGTAAAATTCCAACAACATTGCAATCTTCATCATACACCCAGTCATGCCTTACAGGTCACTCGTGACCTTTGGCCCTTCTCTCAATGGGGTTTGGATCTTGTTAGAGAAATCAATCCTCATTCTTCCCAACAACATCAATGGATCATCACTGCTATTGAATACTATACAAAATGGGTGAAATCCATACCACTCATCTCCATGAAAGATGAGAAAATATGTGAGTTTATTAACTATCATATCATTTTTCACTCTGGTGTTCCTCATCACCTCATCACTGATAATGGAAAACAATTCAAAAACAAAAAATTACAAAGACTTTGCGATGCCTTTGGCATTCAGCTTAGTTTCTCATCACCTTATTACCCACAAACTAATGGCCAATCTGAATCTACTAACAAAACTCTAAACCAAATTCTTATCAAAGTGGTTAACGATACTGGGAAGGATTGTCATATGCACATTCCTTTTGCCTTATGGGTGTACCACACTAGTATTTGCACTTCCACTTTGGCCACACCCTTTTATTTGGTCTATGGTACAAAAGTTTTTCTTCCTCTCAAAGTATAGATCCCCTCACTACGTATTTCTCTCCATGACATGCTCACTAATGATGACTTTCATCAGGACCATTTAGCACAACTAGAGTTATTAGACGAACATCATCTTAATTCTCTACACCACCTTCAAGTTTACCAACAATGTATCAAAGGTGCCTATGATAAACGTGTCCATGAAAAAACCTTCCAAGTTGATGACCTTGTCCTGAAATAAAATCAACATGTAACCAAAAAAAAAAAAAGTAAACGGGGAAAATTTGCTCCTAATTGGCTTGGACCATACATCGTGACTCATACCTATGGATCAGGTGCTTATCGTTTATCTACTCTTGATGGTAAACCCGACCCTGAGCTCCTTAATGTTGTACATCTTCGACCATTCTATTGTTTACTTGTCATCCTACCTTACCCTTTGTCTCTTACCATGCTCATCCCTTGAGCACCATTCACTCCATGCAACTCCCTAACAATTAAACAAGACTCATGTGAGTACCTGTCACTGGTTATCTTCTCTTAAATATGTGTACCACGGCACTGCACAAAGCATGATTCTCATGGATACTTTTTGTCTACCTTTAGATGAGATCTGATTTTCATTCCACCTTACCCTTTGAGAAGAGTCCTAGCTTTCACCTTGGTCTTGTCCATGACTACAAAGACCTCACAATGGAACCAAACTCCTTGAGTCAAAATTCTAATAAAAAGATGACTCCCTCAAAAGTACATCTTCCTCTTGATAATTGTTGTAATAAATAGAATGCTCCCATGAAGGATGGATATGTAAATCTCTTTAAAAAATGTGAGCAACCGAAGCTTCCCGCATCGATCAGCTTCACGAAGACCTTAAGGAGTTCAATTTTTCCTATATAGACTTCAGGCATCGATTAGTCTTTCTCAACTATAAGTCAAAAAACCCAACCTTTTTGTCATGGAATTTCCCAATTTGACCTCGGATCTCTTGTTTGAAGTGCATGCTACCTCATACCATATAAAAAGTATCTACTCTTCACCCTTTGAACCATGCCCACTCTCATTTCCTACTACCTCAAGGGACTTCTTGGAACTTTGACATTTGGTGATCATGTGACTACTTTTCACCATAGAATAGTCCATCATGCAATGTCTTTAGGGTCTTATGTTCACCACATCCACCAAGGTATGATCTAATCAGTATGATCTTACCCCATCAGGTGGCTTTTATTGCCCCCTTTTATCTTTTAACCATCTTTGTTTACATTTTGATTACCTTATACAGGACTTGGTCCTTGACTCTTACTTTTGGGGTAATCTCCTTCTTTCACCACACTCGCCCCCACCTACATCATTTTACCTATAATATACCCACACCTAGCAGATCTAAACCCACAACATGCCCAAAAACCTACCAACTCATTTTCACACCTCATCATTTTCTTCCCTAGCTTATGGGAGAACTACATCAGATTGAGGTCCCTTTTCATCGGGACTATATAGTCAACACTCCGAGGGCATGGGGCCCTTGGAGGTTAGCTTGACCATCCTCTACCCTAAAAAATTCATCTTCCATGTTCCCCACAATTACATCACACCTTACTCAGTTTCCCTTTTATATACAAAATTAGAAATTTAGCCACATACATAACAAGTTGCTTCATATTTTATACATTTATTACACCTACCATTTCTCTATCATCACTATGCATCGATTATACCACATCTCACATATGACCCATAACATCATTCCTTGCAATATATATATATATCACAACTTCACCTACTTTCAACATAACTATGCCTACAACCTGACTCAACCATGGGTAAACTGACCTGACTCAACCATGCCTAACAAACGTGACCCAATCATGCCTAAACCAACCTAACTCAACCATACCTAACCAACCTGACTCGATCCATACCTAAACTGACATGACTCCATCATGCCTAACTCACCTAATTCCCATCCATATCAAAACAACAAACCCATATCTCATCTAGCACAAGCCAAAAATATAATATCTTATAAACACATCAACACATCATAAAATACCTTGTATCTCATCATATAAATAAATAAATGTGTATCTCATTATACATGCCTATCTCATCATGTCCATCATCTCAAAATGTTAGCACGTAGGCCAATATACAATACAAAATGCAATCGGCACGCAGGTCGGTCTCATATATAGAACAAAGAATGAATCACTACAAAATCTCTTCAGCACACAGATCGGTATATGCTCAAAATATACAAATCACTCGTAAATATTCAGTCTTTGGCACGTATGCCGGTATGTGATCAAATATATAACTATCTTCAGCATGCAGGCCGGTATATATATCTCAAAGATTAGCTATCATACATCAAAAACTAGGTGACTGCATATCAGGCATTTCCTTGGATGTCCTCCATCTCTATGTCACCTATACCCTCAGCCTCTTGGGTCCCTGCTGGTGCTTCAACTAGAGCTGGTATTTGTGTGCTAATAGCCTCTTCCTGATCAGGCCTTGGAGCTCATTGACCCCCTGTGCTCTCCACACTATGAGTGTGGGATCTCATCCTCTCACTGGATTCTTGATGTGCCCTGTACTTGGCATAGGATATGAAATCTATCCTGGCTGCCATAAGTTGGTCCTGATAGTAGGCTAAGTGCACCAAGTTGGGGGACAATTAAGTGGACATCAAATCATGAATTTTACATTAAAAACAACGAAACATCAAATTTAGTCTTCCACGGACTTGAACCATGCCAAAAATTCAAAAATATGTCATAAAAATGGTACCATCGTGTAGGGGAGACTGTTAGCTTTGGAGAAATATTGATTTTAAAGTGAATAGAATAGGATAAATATCATTTTATAATTTTTTACTAATAGTAGGTCTTTAAGACACTTTTTCCCGTGAATGTTTATGTCTACGTTTAAGACTGCAAATTTTGTTTCACTTGTCAGACTGTGATAAAACTTATACCATCCCAACCGTGTTGAAATTATATGCATGTTCAAAAAAATATATTTGATTTCAATATTTTTTAATGAAGTTATGGCGGAAAAATGGAAAGTGCTATGTTTTCTTTATCTTTTCAAACCACTTTCACGAAAAAAATCATAAAAAAACAAAATATTGCTTAAAAAATACAAAATAAAATCTATCCCAAGATAGATAGCGACATCTAACTTCTCACCAAAGGAAAAATATATATATAAATTTTTGGTCATCCAAATCATGGGAAAACAGACTGTGATCTTATAGGTGTTTTAAAAAAAATACCAAGTCATTGAATTTTGAGTGTTTAATATAGCTAAACTTGTCCATTTTTTTTTATAAAAAAGAGTAGTTTAGAAACTAGAATCCGGATGCTACGATTCATATTGATATACTTTTTTACTAATTTTGAGTGTATGCATTGCTAATAATCCCTACAAGTTGATATTATGTTGTTATTTGCAATATGACATCCACTTATGACCCCTTTTTTTGTCCCCCAACTTGCTGCAACTTACCCATAAGTCCTTAAAGTCAAATAAGATGAATGTATTAGGTATGAAGTTGAGATTAGGTACTTCAAGGTAGAGTTGGAGTAAACATATAACAGGTTGAATTCTTATGAGAAGTTGGAGAGAAATACTATGGCCCTAAGGTGATATTTTGAACAATCAGAGGTCTGATGATGACAAGACAAGTATTGGTTTCATTGGAAACCACAAGAAGAGCATTGGATATGATGAGAAGTATGATATACCAAGTCAAGATGTCAGTCCTAGTTAAAGTGGAGATCAAAAGAAGGATGTTAGTGCAAGAAAGGTCAAAAATACAAGCTCGATTAGAAAACCTAATGCCAAGAGGTATGCTAATTCATGATTATTTCTACTCATGTAATGCATGTTTGGTCATAGAGTAAGGGATTGTAAGAGGCATTTCAAAAGTAAGTATCCATATCAGTCAAGAGACATGAGTAATGTGGTTTACTACACATTTCAAAAGCCTGGTCATACTACAATATTTTATCATTTTAAGTCTTCAAGGAAGGTCAAGAAGGTTGTTACTCCCAAGGTCAAATATTTAGGGTTGCCAAAGTTTGATAATGAAAATAAGTTCAAGAAGGAGGAATCCAAATTAGTCAAGCATTGTAAATTATCTAATCCTATTAAGAAGGAACCTGTGACAAGAAAGAACATCATCTTAAAGACTAAATATGTGAAGAATGAGCTAAAGAAAATTAAGAATAATTTTAATGTGCTTACAATAAAATAAGTTATATTTTTCATGATGGAGCATGAACCCAAAGTAAATGAGAATCATGTGTGATTGAAAGCTAAATAGTCAGAAGATGAGAAGAAGTTGTAGTTTTGGAAATATCCTAGACATATGTTGTTCTAGGATCCTATGAAAGGAGGAGTGTCTCTTTTATGATTCATAGAGGAATTCTCCAAGTCTGTTGAAGCATCCTGAGGTTGTGTCTGAAGAGATAAGGTTAGATTATATTATGATAAGCTATGTGTTTTTCTTGATTTCTATATTAGAATCATCAAGAGTCTTATCATAACTGTGTATTATTGATAGTTAAGGAGTTTAAGAACTATATTTATGCATGGTTGAGCTTGAATATGTTGTTAACTATTATGAATAGGTGAGTAGATGTGTTTCAAGCATGAATTGACATCTCAAGGTATTGAGGTTAGGTGCTCTAAGGGGGGGCTTGTTATATATTTATGTAGTCAAGAAGGGTTCTCTGAGGGTTTATTCATGTTGGATACTTCATGATGAAAGTTATAAATATGGTCAAAAGTATCTTGCTAAATATTTTATTGATCCATTTAGTCTTATCATAGTGTTGATGTTACTTAATGAGTATGAACCGGTTTGATAAGACATATATGCTCTCAATACTACATAAGAAGTGTCTACATGTGCGTTGATCATAATAATTACCATGAAAATATGACTGAGGTGTTTGTTGAGAATTAACATGAAGTGGTTTGCATGGAGACAACAAAAGTATGGCCTAATTTGAGCTTGAAAGTGGTAATAATTTTTTTGGTGTTGTTTTTGTTGAAAACTTGAAGAATTGATCACAAGGAAGGATTGCGTCAAGGTGTACTCAGGTAATATTTGTAAGAAGAAAGTGATTTGTGTGGTCTATAGTCTTGAGTTATCTTTAGAAGGATGTGCTTTGAGTAAGGAGGATATTGGAAGATTTTTTAAGTGGACCTCGTAGGTTTGAGAAGGTATAACAAGGATTGTGATAATTCTTGAGGATTGAAGTCATATCAGGAGACAAAGTACTTTGTGCTTATGGTCAGGGTTTGCATGTACATGTTACAAAGATTGTGAACCATAAAAATGGCAGATGGATAGGTCATGATCAGAAAAGATGAAACAACCCTAAGAGAAAGGAAATCTAATTTTGATAGCTTGTGAAGGTATGTACAAGTTCTTTATTAGTTAAAATAATTTTTTGGTGCCTCAAGAATGTTTTTTAGGACTTAGGAAGGATTCTCTAAGGTGTGTAAGCAGGATAGGAGAGTTTGCATCTTGAAAAACTAAATCAGAGTTCTATAAAGTTGTGTAATGAAAGTTATGTATTCTCATTTCCAGAAATTTGTGTCATTTAGTTAAGACCATTCAGAAATATGTAATGTACTCCAATAAGGTTGCAAGGAAGATAGTACACTGTCAAATCTGGGTCTACATTTTTATAAGGTGATTCAAGTGGCATACGAAGATGTCTTGGAAATTCTTGCTGACCAAGTTGATAGGATAACACAAATATGGGTTTGCTTGAGGAAGTTAGAGTTGAAGTGGATAGATAAAGGTATGTAAAAATTAAATTAAGATGTTTTCTTTACATAAAGTTTGAATTCATTCCATGGAGTTGAAGGATACTTGCAAGATGGTTACTAGGAATACAAAGTGTAAGGGTTTTGAAAAGGATTTGAAAAATGTCGAGACGATATGAAGATCAGGGATAGTTATGTTTGATGGTATGTATTTTTCATGGTCTACTTATGATGATATGAGTTCCCTTAATAAGTTTATAATCATGTTAGGACCTTGAAGCTATGTTAAAAGTCAAATCAGGGGTATGAAGACTTGAGGTGTTGTGTGAAGGATTTTGAAGTGTTATTGGCATCATTAAAGAGTGAATGACTCTAAAGGAACTTGTGAGTATGAAGATGGTTTAAGACATGGTTTGGAGTCAATCATGAGGATTTGTGTGTACTGAAATAAAGATCTAATAGGTAGAAATGATGATTATTGAAATGCATCAAGTAGGTTTGTCATGAGAAGTGTTATTTGTTAAGTTATTGAAGGATTGAATCCATGACATGAGGTGAAGATTTGTGCTCTAAATTGGTGTTTCAAAAAGGTGTGATTGAAGATAATGTAAACACTAAAATTAGGTCACACTCCCCTTTGGTCCCTCGATGAATAAGCACCCTTCATCACATTCACCTAGACATGGCCCCTTTCACCCTAGTAATATTAATTTAATTAATTTAATTAAATTAATGCATTATCCACCCTATATCTTATTTTAAATAATATCCACACATACAGTTCACTTAGACACCTCACCAAGCCAACTCAACCTAAGACCTATTCTTAGTAAGTTGCCATAACTAACTAAGACTTACCCAAACCCTAAAAATCAATGCCTGCATTCCCTCTAACCACATTCCCGCATGCTCACAAGAATATCCTAGTCTAATCCGCGGGTTAACGACATGAGATCCGAGGAAATCAAGAAGATCTCCCTAGTTTAGTAAACCTAGGAAATCCTACCTTGACCGACGCCAGCTACCCCTAACCATCTCCGGTTAATCCGGAACCGCCATCGGTTACCCTTTTAACCCCAAAACAACCTTATTCTCAAGGTTGAAAGTTGGAAGCACGAAGTAGAATAAGGTTGGCGAGCATTAACACATCTTCAGAGAGTGAATTCCAATGAGAATCCACATGCAAGGAAGGAGATCAAACATCTTTTCCTGCACAACCATCCCAGCCATGATCTGATCTCACCAAGCAAAGAGGAATGTACATGCAGTCCATACAGAAGATTTCCTTCAGTTGGTGATCACTTACAACCTTCAAACCTCTCATCAACACCTCCATCCCTCACTCACAAGCATTCATGGCTGGAATCCAAGTAAGTATAACATCATACTTTTCAGGTTTATTTCATTTCATCATCATTTTATCATCTATTATTTACCTAGCCTAACCTATTGACCTTATCCAAAATTTCTACCTCCATATACCCATTAAAACCTTTCCAAATCCTACCCTAGTCACCCAATACCTCATCCCGACCAACCAAAGTCCTTTGTGGAATCACAAAGGGGACCCAAAGCTTGTTTTATGGCATTTCCATATTTCCACAGTAATCGGCACTGGTTACTGTACGTACCCAAAATTGTAAGGTACTGCACCACTGGAACAACATAACACGTGCCCCAATGATGATACAGGTCTCCTCGCAAGGTGTTCGGGATCCGAAAAATCTCTCCAAGTATGCATTAACATCTTGCATGCCCCACTTATCCCCTACATGATTTTTTGTTCTCTTTTCCCCTCTTTTCTTTGCATTTTTCTCTTCAGTTACGAAACCGCCACCCTACCTGGGTAGTGGTCTCATGACCACCGCCCTGAGCAGGGCGACGGTCCTATAACTGCCACCCTGCTCAGGGTGGCGGTCCTTCACACGTTTTCCAAAATTCTCTTTTAACGTGACTCACATAAATTTCAACATTTACCATCTTTTTTTCACTGCCTTTGGCATGCATTAATGATTCTAATTCCCTGGAATAGTGTTTTGGCATTGTTTATGGTTTAAGAGATGAATTTGGTTTTTACCTTTGGGTAAATGCAAATGCTATAAATAGTTGGCTTGCGCTCAATCAAATGGCCCCTCAAATTTGCCTCTGAATTTCTCATTGCAATAGATTAGTCTTTCATTTTGCTTAGAGTTCATAGTTTCATTCATTGCATGCCTAGTTAGTGTTGTTTTGCTATTAGGAAGCCACATATCCACCTTGTGCAAAGTGCTGTTATCACTTCATCCAAATCAATTGGAATATGATAGTTTGATTTCAATAGGAATCCATTAAAGTTACAGGTTTTTGTTCTTCAAACATGATAGTTTTAGGTTCTGGATGTTTTATGATGCATGACTCACAATAAATCCCACTAGGAATTACATAAGCCAAGCTCTGTACTCTTGCGCTATCCCTCTCCTACTCGCATTATATTTAGTCTGTCTCCTAAGCTGCCTTTATTCCAATATCTACTTCTGTTGATGCTAGCATCACATGCTTTTTTGGGTCCACGTGAGCACAAAGGAATGAGGAGACCACACTAAGGGGACAAAGCCACACACACCATTGGATTCACCAGTGTTCTGTAGAATCCAGGTTCTAGCTTTCAAAGTTCTAGTTAGAAGCATATCAAAAAGAGTAGCCAATTAGTTTATTTCAGTTAATTTTACTTTCGATATTTCTAGGGAAGCTGTGGGGATTGATAGTTTCTGAGAAACTATCAATCACTTCTCACTTCTAAGGTAGGACCGAGAGTCTTTCAAATAGATTAGATCAGTTATTTCATTATTTAGAATAGCTTCACAGTTGCTCAGACAAGTAACTATACTCGGTTGCTTTGTTTGTTTTGATTCGTTATTAGTTTAGTTGTCAATTCCTAGATATATCAAATAAGTTTCTCTTTCAATTTCATTCAAATAGTTCATCATAAAAGTATAAAAATAGAGAAGTCATATATGGTGTAAATATACTTCACATAGTTAATTTTACTTTGCTGCAGTTAGATTTACATTGTTGCTTTCGTATGACAATCACGGGACCTAGAGAGCTCAGAGAATATGTGTTCGAGCCAATCATGCCCCAACCCCCCCCCCCCCCCCCCCCCCCCAATCTCGTCACAGAAATAACTGATATAGATCAGAATCTTAGGATCCAAGTCTTCCAAACAACATCAAACTTACAACAGATCAGTTTCTGATTAAATGGGTTAAACATAGAAGATGACCAAGCACACATGTTTTGGTCAAAAAGAACCAAACTACAGATTACCCTAGATACATATCCGCATGACTGTAGAAGGGCTTGAAAGAGAGAAAACGTTCGGTTGCGATCCTTTGGTCCCACAACCAGACGCAGGAGACACTCTCACATACATAAATACTAGCTTAAGAATTCAGGTTGCATGAACGCCTGTGAGATACTCTGAGAAGATCACACAACTATTAATACTGAATATAGAGGCTGAGAAATCATACGACTATTAGATACTAGGGGATCAGGGACTGATTCTTACATGACCATAGCAGGACCACAAAAAACATGAATCTACGGTTATAACCCACAAATCCCGTAACCCAAAAAATCCACATGTGAATCAGACATTGATGCTGGCTTACGCACATTAGTATTCAGATCTACTCCACTTCCACCTATCATCATCAAACAGTTATCCTTGTTAGACGTAACAACTAATAAAGCTAAGGATTTTTGGACTAGACCAGATAATCACCTGTAGAGTCCACCGTACCCATCATCCACCCTATGACCCTGTCTGGAGATATACAGGAAACCATCCTAGGTCATTTTCCACGTATCCCAAAATCCATAGACGAATCACGCCAGAGCTCGATATTGATTAGAGCCTTCGAGAAGTCATCCTTGTCGATCGATCTATCACACCAGCTCAGGTTAGGAGGGCCTTCCTTGCCTTAGATTCGTAGTTTCCACTAGTGCGCGTCGAAGACATAAGATTGCCTAACTAGCTTGTCTGCATCCCACACGTATTCCATCCCCACCGGCTGTCTCGGCACGACCTCGGGAGGTCAGGTGTGAGGATGAGTTGCTTGTAGATTCCCACGCTCACTTGTCACTTTTCCATCGTACAAAATTTGTGAACCCGACGTGAAATTCCTACTTTCTGGTTCAGAGTCGTATTTCTACTTGTTCTTTCAATCAAGCTACTTTTCGTCTTTTCCACCGCATCAACTTTCACCATTAGCTTCACCAAAAAAATTGGTGAACCTGACGTGAACAACACAGTGCTATCATTTTCCTTATTACCTCTTCTGTCCACCTTTGATCCTTCCCATTATTTTGTGGGTATTCATATACCCCCCATATATGTCGGGATTCGATGCATATGGTAGGCCTCTCTTAGGTCTTGAGGCATACTACGCTCAAATGAATAGACAATCATCACCCTCTCTCTCAGTATGGGGTGACAACTACTCAACTAACTAGTTGTCAACACAAAATCTATCTCCAAGGACTCAGATATAGTTCATCTTTCCAAACAGAGGAGTTAGATCAGCTCGCTCAAACACAACAAGCAGAGCCTTCAAGCTCGAACAATATGATGTTCATAGGAGAATCCGGTTCATCTCCTCAGGTACTGCTTAGACCACAAATTAGTAGACAATCAGACCTATACCTAGTTTTAGATGATGAACATTCAATATGTTATTCTAGGAAATGAGCACCGCTCTCAGAGTATGTACCCACCCATAGGGAGTTTTCAAACACAACCCGAGGTCTCTTTTCAAGAAAATACCTCCATGCCACCACATATAGGAAATGCCCTTAGGGAAACTTGTCAAGGCAATGATCAATTCATAGTAGGATATCACATGCCTATACAACATCAGGATATACAACAAACACCACTAAGGAAAAATATCACGGCTTCACCAAATGAGGTCATTTCAACTTTAGTAGAAAAGGTTAGGGGGTTAGAACATGCTCAGGCAAATCACCATTCTCAATTCATGTGGGTATAAAATTCTAATCCTCCACACCATCCTAGCCAAGTAGACCTCCTCATAGGAATAGGCATGTTGGGCATACCTCCTCAGTATTCACAATAAATGCCAACTAGAACTACCATTTCTAACACCGTTCCAATACCTCCCAGTCTAGTACAAAATAATCCATTCTTGGACAATACCCCTTCATACTTAAACATGTACTCCAAATCACCACAAGGGGATATGTTCTCCTCTCCTCGGCATGTTTGCTCAAACACAGGGGTTTCCTTATGCCCCTGCCAATGTGTACGCTACGCCATATCAACAACCCATTCCACTGCCACTCCCTCAGCAGGCACCATCAATGGTCGAAACCTATGTGATAGGGACTTATTCAGAATATTTGAAAGAGCCCTTAGATTTCACCATACGAAGCGTCATGCTTCCAAGACCTCTTCCTGATTTTCCAAATACAAAGGTGAGGGAGATCCGAATGCACATATCAAGGCTTATGCCACAGCCATTCGAGAACTACTCCCTTGGGATGGGGTTGTTGCTAAAATATTCCCCAAAACCTTGGAAGGCATCACTCTCGATTGGTATTATAGAATACCTGAGGCTTCCATCCACTCATTTAAACAACTCATTTCAGAGTTCATTAAGGCATTTGACATGAATAAACTATTAAGAACAGGAATCAGGGAATTCTTGCACATTAAGCAGGAACACAATGAATCTGTCACCCATTTCATCCAGAGGTGGCGTACAGTTCTTTATTCTTCAACCAATGCTCCAAATATGGACCAAATGGAACTATGCGATTTATTCCTTCATTCTCTCAGCAGAGAAGTAAAGGAAGAAGTCCAGAAGTTCCCACTAAGGACTTATGATGAAGTACTTGAGAGCACTCTCCGAATAGATCAAGCGGCAATTGATAGCGGTCGCAAGACATATGGAGAAAACGGGAGGTTAATCACCTCCAACCAGAATACTACGGCTTATCCTACTACCACAAATGTCAATCAAGGACCTAAAATCCTCAATAAGAATCATGGAGTGACAACACATGGGGTAACCGATCAGGTTAAAAAGGTAAATGTTGTGAATACTCCACCATTAATAAACAACCAACGAAACAACAACTTTACCCCAACAATTAATGCAGTGGATTTTAATCATCCACAACAACAACAACAACAACGGCGAAACCCTACATAGGGTCCAAGCCAAAAGTCAACTAGATATCAAAACCAGAACCAAGACCAAAAACAACAAATGCAAAACTTTAATCCTAATAGGCAATGGTTTGATCAGAATTTTGGGCCACAATATACATTAAGCCAACAAAATAGGAATTACAATACTAACTCGTATTGTGGTTTCCACAAAATTCGGGGCCATGACACTAGAACGTGTCATGTGACTACAATAAGTTCATACAACGTTTGCTAGAGGAACAAAAACAACTTTTCATAGATATGTTCTTGGCAGATCCTGCGTCACCAGCACCAAATACTTTTACAGGGGCAGTTTCCCCTCAAAATACACCCCTCAAAATCTTCAATGATCCGTTCCCAAATCACAAAAACAACAAGCTAAATCCGAATGGGAAAAAAAAGGGTGTAATGACAGGAAACAATGATCATGAAGCCTCAACTTCACTAAATCCATTAGTTGCACCACATTTAGGAAGTCAACCATGACCTAAGATAGTTAGCTTAGTTGAGTTAGACACCGAACTACCCGTAGAGGCTGTAACAAGGACACGAGAGTATTCCTCTCAGCTGATTCCAAGCCAGCCATTAGAGACATACAATATCCAACAAATATTAGTAAAACCCATGGGTGCCTACGATTTAATTAGTGATCTAACAAAAACCTTCTCGCACATTTATTTTTTTGGACTGTACTAAAGAATTCTCCTTCCCATATGGCTGCTCTTTTAGAGGAATTAGGTTTAGGTCATCTAATTAACATCACTCCACCTCCCAAAACACAAGTAAACCATATAGACTTTGATATCCATCTTCCGGGGCAGCCGGATAAGGATACTGAATTCATATTCGAAAGAAACAAAATGCCAACAAACGCTGAGATTACATGCCAAGGTGATCCAACCTTACATTTGCAAGTCTGGATTTATAACAATTACGTTAAACGTGTAACGGTTGACAATGGGACAGCAGTTAACATAGTCCCCTTCTCTTTCCTTCAAAAGCTAGGGTATGGAGAAACGAATTGTTCCATGACTCAAAACACACTAAGAGGCTATGATAGCCTTAAGGCCACATCGATTGGAACTATAATACTACTGGTCACCTTAGGACCCAAAACAAACCTGACTGAGTTTTATATTATAGATCGGGGAAACTAGCTATAATATGATCCTTGGCCGACCATGGATACACCGTATGAAGGAAATCCCTTCTACATTATTTCAAGAAGTAAGGTTTAAACACTTAGGAAAGATATTCGTAGCCAAAGGTGATCCAAAACCATTCAATATACACCTAGCTGACTTAAAGAAAAGACTAGGCGTGCACATCAGAGTTTTGAACTCCCAATAAACCAACTTAATAAACCCACCGACGCAAAACTGCAAGAAAAGTTGGGTACCTACGACAGATCTTGAGACTATAAGCCTAGGCAAGACGATCCCAACCCTCAAGGATGAGGCAAATATTGTAGAAATAGTATCATTAGGAAACTACTACAAAAATTGTTGAATTGCTAGAACAGGATCTACCAATGTTCCTACCATTTGATTATGTAGGCATGGGATACACCCTAGGTGTTGGTTCTCTTCCAGCAGTGGATCTCTACATGGTAGAGGTAGAAGATGTTAACACAACAAATATTCCAATGCCCATATTCCCAGCTAAGTATTGGACTCTCCATTTTGATGGAGCTAAATGTCGTTACGGAACTGGGGCAGGTGTAATCTTTACTTCTCCGAGGGAAAAGTCCTACCATTTGCCTTTAAACTAAATTTCAAATGTACAAACAATGGCGATGAGTATGAAGCCCTCCTCCTTGGCCTTGTATTAGCTAAGAGGATCAGTGTTAATAACATCAGGGTGTTAGGAGACTCATAATTAGTAGCAAACCAAGTCGCTGAGGTGTATGAAACCAAAGCCGAACACTTACAGCTCTACAAAACAGATGTATTAAATTTAAGCAAGGAGTTTGACTTCATATCAATTGAAGCAATCCCGCGAGAAAAAAATCTTCCTTGCTGATTCAATAGCAACCTCAGCATCATGCTTCACTCCAAACAGTGAGTTGGAAGATACCCGTTTCATGGTATCCCTTCGTACTGAACCACTAGTAAAAACAATGTCAAATCCTCTTTTAACAAATAGAAATGAAAACAAATCTACTATCCTAGACCACATTGATAGTGATACAACCACTCTGAATTACTTAAACACCTATGCAGCGTTACATCTCACCCATCATGCAATAGATCTATCCTTAATCCCGCATTCATCTTCCTACTTTGGAAATCCCATGACAGAGCTTCCCCACAAAAGGAACTCAGCATATACACAGTCGAGAATGGAGACGATCTAGAACTACCTCCTAGCCCCGCCTGAGTTTGAAGAGGGTAATGCTTCTTTAATCGAAGAAACAATCAATATTAACATCGGAACAGAGGATGAACCAAGGATATTGAAGTTAGGATCCTCGTTAACTCCATCGGAAGTAGAAATACACACTCAAATCCTCAAGGAACATCAGAAGGCTTTTGCATTTAATTATAAGGAAATGACAGGGGTTGCACCACACATTACGGTACATAACCTCGTCACTAAACCAGATGCAAAGCCGATTAAACAAAAATCAAGACCAATGAAACCCAAGGTAGCTCTCATGGTGAAAGAGGAGGTAATGAAACTCCTCCAAGTAGGATTCATCAAACTAGTCGATTACTCTCAGTGGGTATCTAATATCATTCCCGTTCTTAAAAAGAATGGGAAGATACGCATCTGCATAGACTTCTGAGACATTAATAAGGCATGTCCTAAGGATGATTTCCCATTACCATCCATAGACATCATTGTTGACACAACAGCTAGATTTGAGCTTTTGTCTCTCATGGATGGATTCTCGGGATACAATCAAATCAGAATATCCAAACAAGATCAAGCTAAAACCATGTTTATAACTCCTTGGGGAACCTATTGCTATGTTGTTATGCCATTCGGTCTCAAGAACGCTGGCGCTACATACCAGCGGGCTATGACGTATATATTTCATGACCTTATTCATAAAATTGTGGAATCCTATGTAGATGACTTGTTGGCCAAGGCCAAGAAGTGTTGTGATCACCCAGAAGTACTCCGTGTCATTCTTTCACGTCTAATAGAATACGGAGTCACGCTAAATCTAGAAAAATGCGTCTTTGGTGTAACAGGAGGGAAGCTCCTAGGTTACATTATATCATCACGAGGAATCGATGTTGACCCAGCCAAAATCTAGGGTTGTTCTTGAAATGATCCCACCTTCAGATGAATCTGGAATCAGGTCATTTCTTGGAAAACTTGGTGCAATCTGGAGATTCATCCCAGATTTAAGTTTCGCCATTCATCCAATCAACAATCTACTCAAAAAAGATTATAGTATTGATTGGACCGAAGACTGCAATGAAGCTTTCAATGCAGTTAAGCATTTCTTATTATCACCACCTACGCTAATGCCACCTAAGCCAGACCACCCGTTAATTTTATATTCACGAGCTACCAATGTCTCGCTAGCCTGTATGCTGGCTCAAGAAGATGATGACAAGAGAGAACACGTGATCTATTTCATTAGCCAAACGTTGCTCGACTATGAAACACGTTACACGCAAGTAGAATGAGAATGCCTTGCCATAGTATTTGCAACCAAATGCTTAAGACATTACATGCTAAATCAAGAAACAAGGGTCATTGTAAAGACAGAGCATTTACGAACCTTCCTCACGCAAGGGTCCTTGTCTAAAAAGGTTGGACACTTTATAACCTTAATGGGTGAATTTGAGTTAACATTCATAAATCAGAAGTCTGTTAAGGGACAAATTATCATAGATTGGTTAGCTGATAACCCATTAGATGGAGGCAATCTAGTAGATCTGGACTTTTCCTGATGAATGCGTATACTACATCGAAAACCATACCTCCTATCTTTGAGTGTCCTTGGTATACTGATATTATTAATTATATCATGGACCATATGTATCCAGAAGGTGCTACACCACAACAAAGAAGGAGGTTACGCATTATCATAGCTAAATACGTCATTATAGAGCAGGTGCTCTATCGTAAAGCATTCGATGGAATGCTTCTAAGATGTGTCGACACGAGAAGAATCTAAGAAGATTCTCCATGAATCTCATAGTGGAATATGTGGAGGCCACTTCGGTGGCCATGCCACCACTCGTAAAATACATCAAATGGGCTATTTCTGGCCTACTCTAGAACACGACTGCAGTAGAGTTTGTACGAAGGTGTCATAAGTGCCAAGAATTCTCCCACGAGATCCACATGTCGGCACAAGTACTACAACCAATTGCTACTCCATGGCCCTTTTCTACGTGGGGCCTAGATTTGATAGGGAAATTCTCTCCCTCATCTACAGACGGCCATAATTTCATAATCACGGCCACTGAATATTTTACCAAGTGGGTAGAGGCCATGCCTCTTACTACTGTATTGGGTTCTGTAATCGCCAAGTTCATTTTGAACCAAATCATTTGTAGGTACGGTGTCCTGCAAATCATTATCTTAGATAATGGGACTTCTTTTAAGAATGAGGAAGTTCATGAATTGTGCAATAAATTTAAAATAAGCCATCATACGGCCTCCTTGTATTACCCCAAGCCAACGGACAAGATGAAGCGACAAACAAAACATTAAAAGCCATTCTTCTTAAAATGGTGAAAGAAAACAAACGAGATTGGCATTTGAAGTTATATCCGGCCTTATGGGCCCACCGAACCTTGATAAGAACACCAACAGGAGTGACTCCTTTCTCGCTAGTATTCAGGGCAGAAGCAGTTCTCCCGCTTGAGGTTGAAATACCCAGTCTCTGTATCTCATTACAAGGGATTCTGGACGAAGATGCTTACAGAGAAGCACGTCTCTCCCAACTAGAAAGCCTAGATGAAGCTAGGTTAGATGCTGAAACAAGCGGCACAGAAGTCTATGCTGACTGGATGTGCCGGCAGTATAACAATAAGGTCTATGAACGAGACATATATGAAGGTGATCTAGTTCTAAGGCTAGACAGTCGGATCGATAAAAAGACCGGCGAAGGAAGGAAGTTCCAGCCCAAATGGTTGGGCCCATACCGAGTCATGAAGGACTATGGAAATGGTGCATATCTCTTATGCACACTAGAAGGTGAGGAATTTGGTGAAACAGTCAATTCCCTACACCTTAAACGATTCTATGCATAAGCAACCAGCACTACTTGTATAATTATATCTACATTGCATCTTCATAGAGTTAGGATCATTTTGTCTGCTTGTTTTGTACAATTTTGTGATCAAGGAATTTATTCTCAAGCAATTCATTACAAACTTATGATGGTATTGGCATAAACACTCTAATCATACTTCTTCATTTCATAATATCATCACCTGTTTCAGAATCATCTCATCAAATAAAGCTAGATATGACAAAGTCTTAACGGTAACCATACCAAGATCTGCAGGTTTGTTCTCACTTTCGGTTTCTTCTTGGATAGGTGTCTTGCCTATGGTCTGTTCTAGAAGCTTCATCGTGTCACATCTATCCCATACGTATATCTCTTTGGAAGTAAGAACATACTGACCACTTTTCTCAAGTAAACGAGTCAAATATAGATCAAACAGAAAAAATTTAAATTTACACATTTCCTTTCCCCACCAACCTTTGGTGATGAGCTTGCGTCTCTTACTAGTGACGTAGGGTTGGGAAAGGATGGAAATGCCTTACTTACTCGCCTATGCCTTGCCCACGGTGATAAACCCACGCTTCTTACTAGTAGCATGGGGCAAGGTGTAGGGGGTCCTCTTGACAAACAAATGTTAAAGGTCATAAACAAACAATTCAAATCTTGAAGTCTTGAGTCAAAAACAAATGAATCAGATGTCCAAAATTCCAAGAGAGTTAAAAACCCTAAAACCCAGATTTTGTCTACCATGTGGCCATCTACGGATCTAAGTCTAGATAAACCACAAAGCAAGTTACATCCCAAACTATGGAGTCACTCGGGTAGAATAGGCTTGTAGCATCCTAATTTGGTTCCATCAAAACTTTTTCTATCTCTCATCACTATCATTCCAACACATTTCATAACTTGTGCCCTTTCTAGCTCTCGGTGATGAGCCCTCGCATCTTACTAGTTGCGTGGAGTTAGGAGTGGGGCAAGTTTATCTGCTCATCATACCGGCTTATCTTCACCACTTTGCCAAAACAAATATGAGGTATCAAAATTTCTTAAAGAAACTAAAGTTCAAAATCACATTGTATTTACATTATCATATATCAGCACCATGAAATACAAAAAAAGAAGGTTAACATTTGTACCATTTGTTCTCCATTGCATACATTCTAAAAAGCATATAAGCATAACATCATAGTTTACATGTGGAAATGGAAACGGGAAATGGAAACAAGGTCATAGATGCCAAGAGTCTGATCTGATCCAAAAAGAGTATATATATATAAATGGTCAAAATTCCTGTACAATGCCATCATGCGCTAAGCATGGTCAAAACGCTCAAAGAGCCCAGGAAATACAAAAACATCATACAAAAATCTAAGAGAGCCAAGTGGCTTCTCAAACCCTATGAGATCCCTCTGAGGGTGCACGCCCACGCCTAGGACTCCGGCTACGCCGGCACTCTGAGTGCACGGAGGGCTCACGATCCCGAGGGGCAGCTGCGGTCTCGCCATGAGAATGACTCCTCATCAGGTGCTCTACTGTCCTATACCCTGCTAGCTCAGTATGGAGGGTAGATACCATCCTGGCCACATGCCAGACATGGGAAAAGACGTCGGTATGTCTGCCAGCTGCTGAAGGCTCCCCTACATCCACAGACAGCTCTGCACGGGTCTTCTCCATAGGGATCATCAGGGTATCGGTGCATACCCTATGAATCAGGTCTCGCCAGCTCATCGGCAGTCTCTACAAATAAAAGAGAAAACAAATTAGAAATAAAACAAGAGATAAATACAAGTGTAAACAAAAGGAGAGATAGTAATTAAGGCGATCCTAACTCGAAGCAAAGGGAAGATAACTTACTCGGATCACCAGGCCTCCAGGATGGATCTCTAGGGTCAACACCTGCCACAGATGCCGCCACTGACTGGTGTACTCCTCCTGTGGCCGGGGCAACATATCTTCCTGCTACGGACTCATCCTCCCCACCGAGGCCCTGAGAGAGTGGCTCCTCTGAAACCAGAGTCACCCTCTCTACGCGCTCTGGCTCTGCCCTCTCTACCTGCATGATATCCTGAGTGTCATGCCACTCAGGATCGCTATGTCCTCCTCTCCGCCCGACTTCGTTGACCTCAGCCTCGGTCTCCTCCTCCGTCTCCCCCCTATGAACTCCTCAAACTCGGAGTCTATGTCAATAGGGTCATTGCTGCTGTGGGCGAGACCAGCGACAATCTGAAGTAAGGGTGCTTGAGGAGCACCAGCTCTCCCGCAAGCACGTACTACCCACCTAGCCACAATAGGAACACCAGGGAGTAATAACTGTCCATCCCTCGGCCCCTAGGACCTCCCTCTGGCCTCTCAAACTGATCTATATACTGGTACCACCAGGGGAAGCATACCCATGTAAGGCAGGCCAAACTGCTGAGGAACTCAGCCAAAGGGATGTATCTCCACTCTCCCTACCCTGTCAACAAGCTTACCATGTGGTGGAGCAGGAAATCAAAGTAAGAGCCTCCTCACCCCATAAACCTACCATGGCCTAATACGGTGTGGCCTCCATGTCATCAGTGGTCAGGGAAGCAACTGGCTGGTGAGGTGCTCTGAGCACCAACATGTCTGTCCATCTGGCTGCCCTCACAACTCCGGGATCTGCCACCTCTACACCTCTGCCATAGGGGATGAAGCGCTCATAGACCTAGCTCATAACTAGGGTCGGATGGCTCAAAGAATGCCCCTATAAATGGACCACCCTGTACAAATTTTGGTAGGTAGTCCCAAGTATATCGGCTCCCCAGGCGTAAATCCGGCCATGTCCCTCGATCTGTGCAATGATGGGGGACCAGCAATATAATAGTGTGTCTCCTCCCTTGTACCCGATCAATCTTGAGGAAAGGATCCCTATAATAGCCTAACGAATCAAGGGGATGGGCAGGCTAGGAATAGACTGGACCCTCACCCCCTTCTTCGAACCAGTGGAGATAACTGCATCTCCCATGTAAGAAGCCCACTGTGCTATCTGAGCCCGTGAACCTGCCGTCTCAAGAGTAAGTCGTCTCCCGATGATCGAGACCCCCAGGATATGGTAAACATCCTCCAAAGTGATGGTCCACTCACCTAGGACCCCTGGTAATCGGAAGGTGTTCCGATAAGCATCCCAATAAGAAAATAAGTCACAAAGTATGTGACTGGATGGTGCAACATGTGGGACCCGTGATATATATAGTATACCGGCCCTCTGAAGAGTGTCCTCCTCATCCTGTGAAAGGGCATCTAATACTGCTGGGAGCCAGTCACACTCTCTCTCTCTCAACTCCATCGAATGTACTCCTCCCTCGCCTGCATACACCCAAAAACACACAAAATAGAGCAAGTTAGCATCCAAATGACATTAGAAAAATCATGAAAACACATAAAAATGCTAAAAATGCAAAAAACAATTTCAAACAAGTGTTCCTTTGGCATTCTGTGAAGAACCGCTGCCCTGAGTAGGGTGGCGGGTTCATAACCGCCACCTTAAAGGTGGAGGTCTTGTAACCACCACCCTGAATAGGGTTGTGGTCATGGACAGGCGGTCAGTCATGTCCCAAAAACCCACACGGTTTTGTACCTTAAAAAGGCCTAAAAATGCAAAAAAGGGACTATTTTAACTAAAACAAATCCTACCCAGTAGGCACCCCCCCCTAGATAGACCTTTTAAAACTAACATTTTCAAAAATAACCCCCCCACGACAAAGATTTTAGCATTTTAAAATTTTGGGGGTAAAAACGGTAAATTGAGAAAAACTAACCTGTGATCTCGCGGGTCGATGTTCCGCTCGGAGGAGGCATGATTGCTATCTCGTCACGAACGTTTTGACTCTACTCTCGTAAGAAACCGTCACCATGGGTCCTAGAGCTCAAAATCAACCAAATCAACACCGCGTAAATGAATAGGAAAATGGGCCCACTTTTACATATATAGCAACCTGACTTGTTTTGAATGCCCTTTTCCGCAGGTTTGGAGCGCCAACGGGAGGTAAGTTCTTACCCCCGCACAAATGGTACATCCTCATTTCACATTATTTTAGTATTTATTTTCCGATCTATTTTGTCTATCTGCACTTGAGTTCTCTTTTCATTTTGCAGGTAGTGGGAATTTTAGATGGCGTCATTTCAACACATGGACGTATTAGGTATAACTTCTAACTTCCCATTTCGGGACCGCCATACTCGGACCCACCGTTTTACGCCTCTTCATGGCTAAAACGACTTCTCCGAGGGGGCAATATGTACGTACCACAAAAATTGTAGGGTAACTGCTACCGCCAGAACAACGTAACACGTGCCCCAATGATGATACAGGTCTCCTCGCAAGGTGTTCAGGATCTGGAAAATCTCTCCAAAGTATGCGTTAACATCCCACATGCCCCTGCTTAGCCCCCTGTGTGCTTTGTTGTTCTCTTTTCCCCTCTTTTCTTTGTGTTTTGCCTTTCAGTTATGAAAACCACCCTGCCCAGTGGTCTCGTCACCGCCACCCAGTCAGGGCGATGGTCCTGTAACTGCCGCCCTGCTCAGGGTGGTGGTCCTTCACGCATTTTCCAGAATGTTCTTTTTAATGCGACTCACGTAAATTTCAATGTTTACCAGCTTTTTTCACCACCTTTGGCTTGCATTAATGATTCTGGTTCCCTGGAATAGTGTTTTGGCATTGTTTATGGTTTAAGAGATCAATTTGGTTTTTACCTTTGGGTAAATGGAAATGCTATAAATTAGTTGGCTTGTGCTCAAGAAAATGGACCCCTCAAATTTGCCTCTCAATTTCTCATTTCAGTAGTTCAGTATTTCATTTTGCTTAGGATTCATAGTTTTGTTCATTGCATGCTTAGTTAGTGTTATTTTGCTATTAGAAAGCCACATATCCATCTTGTGCAAGTGCTGTCATTACTTCATGCAGTCCATTAAGGTAGAACAGTTTAATTTTCAGTAGGAAGCCATTAAAGTTGCAGGTTTTGCTCGTCAAACAGGATAGTTTCAGGTTCTGGACGTTTTATGTTGCATGACTCGCAATAAATCCCGCTAGGAATTACATAAG
Organism: Taxus chinensis; assembly: GCA_019776745.2. Taxonomy (NCBI): domain Eukaryota; kingdom Viridiplantae; phylum Streptophyta; class Pinopsida; order Cupressales; family Taxaceae; genus Taxus; species Taxus chinensis. The sequence continues at coordinate 820,895,123 of CM034147.1, forward strand.
CCAAGCTCTGTACTCTTGCGCTATCTCTCTCCTACTCGCATTGTATTCAGTCTGTATCCTAAGCTTCCTTTGTTCCAATATCTACTTCTGTTGATGCTAGCATTACATGCTTTTCTAGATCCACGTGAACACGAAGGAATGAGGAGATCACACTGAGGGGACAAAGCCACACACACCATCGGATTCGCCACTGTTCTGCAGAATCCAGGTTCTAGCTTTCAAAGTTCTAGTTAGAAGCATATCAAATAAAGTAGCCAATCATTCCATTTCAGTTAATTTTACTATCGATATTGCCAGGGAAGCTGTGGGGATTGATAGTTTCTGAGAAACTATGATTCACTCCTCACTTCTGAGGTAGGATCGAGAGTCTTTCAAATAGATTAGATCAGTTATTTCATTATTTAGAATAGACTCACAATTGCACAGACAAGTAGCTATACTCGGTTGCTTTGTTTGTTTTAGTTCGTTATTAGTTTAGTTGTCAATTCCTAGATATATAAAAAAAGTTGCTCTTTCAATTTCGTTCGAATAGTTCATCAGAAAAATACAAAAATAGAGAATTTATATATGCTATAGATATACTTCACATAGTTAATTTTACTTTGCTACAATTAGATTTACATTGTTGCTTTTGTATGACAATCACGGGACCTAGAGAGCCCAGAGAATACGTATTTGAGCCAATCATGCCCCAACCCAATCTCATCACAGCAATAACTGATATAGATCAGAATCTTAGGATCCAAGTCTTCCAAACAACGGACAAACTTACAACAGATCAGCTTCCAGTTAAGTGGGTTAAACATAGAAGACGACCAAGCGCACACGTTTTGGTCAAATCAGCCAAACTATAGATTATCCTAGATAAATATCCGCATGACTGTAGAAGGGCTTGAAAGAGAGAAAACATTCGGTTGTGATCCTTTGGTCCCACAACCAGACGCAGGAGACACTCTCACAGACATAGATACCAGCTTAAGAATTCAGGTTGCATGAATGCCTGTGAGATACTCTGAGAAGATCACACAACTATTAATTCTAAATATAGAGGCTGAGAAAGCATATGGACTATTGGATACTAGGGATTAGGGACTGATTCCACACATGACCATAGCAGGACCACAACAAACATGAATCTATGGTTGTGACCCAAAAATCCCACAACCCAATGAATCCATAGGTGAATCATACATAGATGCTGGCCTACACACATTAGTATTCAGATCTACTCCACTTCCACCTATCATCATCGAACAGTTATCCTTGTTAGACGTAGCAACTAATAAAGCTAAGGAATTCTGGACTAGACCAGATAATCGCCCGTAGAGTCCGCTATACCCATCATCCACCCTATGACCCTATCTGGAGATATACACGAAACTATCCCAGGTCATTTTCTGCGTATCCCACAACCCATAGACCGAATCACGCCAGAGCTCAATATTGATTGGAGCCTTCGAGCAGTCATCCTTGCCGATCGATCTATCACACCAGTTCAGGTTAGGAGGGCCTTCTTTGCCTTAGATTCGTAGTTTCCACTAGTGCGCGTTGAAGACATCAGATTGCCTAACTAGTTTGTTCTGCATCCCACATGCGTATTCCATCCCCATCGGACTATCTCGGCACGACCTCAGGAGGTCGGGTACGAGGAAGAGTTACTTGTAGATTCCCATGCTCACTTGTCACTTTTCCATCATACAATTACACCTGACTACCACCGGTTATCCTTAATCGACATTGGTCTCTATATTTTCCCATATGGCTTAGAACAGAGACCTACCCACAAAATTTCATCTCACCCTTATCCACATGTGATCTACCCAAGACCTCTGACAAACCTGAAGAACCCATAACCAATCATTTGACCTTTGGATTCTATTCTAGCTTAACCTGTTAGATTAGATCTATTTATTATTGTGTTTTAAGTGACATACCTAAATCATTTTAAATTACAATAGGATTTACTTTGTTTACAACATTAAACTGTTTAAAATAGTGGACTGACAGCCATCTAGGAAGTATCACACTTCCTGGATCTAGCATATGCTAGGTAGTTCACTACCCATATTTTTTAACTCCTTCTGGTGGTCTTTCTTTGCATTACATGTAGTTCCTCCTAGCCAAAAGGAAGCTCTCACAATCAGCTGTGGATTTGGAAGTCATACATGTGCAACAACCCATGAACCAGGATTTAGAAATGTATTCCTCCTATGCATGTTACCCTATTTATTTCGTCAACACTTCAAAGAAATTATCTAAGAAACAGGTGAAACACAGGGAGCCAGAGGAGGAGCTATGCTTGTTTCACCTCAAGGTACAAAATATTGCTTGTCCTTCCATTTCCAATTTGGTTGCTCGAACAACAGAGCAGAGTATGAATCCTTGATCCATGGAATGCATTAGGTAAGGACGAGACACATTAGGAATCTGTAAATATTTGGTGATAGTGAACCAAGTCAGACGACAACATGCTGTAAGGAATGACCTTCTCAGGTGCTATAAAAACCAAGTATGGGACCTCATCGAGGACTTTGAGGCTTTCAAAATTGTGTCTATACCTAGTAAAAATACTGAAGCAATAGACAGATTGGAAGAAATCGGGGTGGTGTTTGCTATTATGGAAAGTATAAAAAGTGATAAGTCTTAGCCCCATATAAAGGTGGTTATGAGGCCATCTATCCTAGATAATAACACAAGTATGCAGGTCTTTGAGAATGATCAACAAATTGCCAATTTTCTACAAGAAGAAGTTGAGTTCTCCTCCAGAAACCAAGACAAATTGAAACAACGGTAAGATGATCAAGTGGTGTAGTTGAGAACCAACAAATTACCAAAGGGCCTTGTAACCTTGGAGTCAATATTCAACCCAAAATGATCAATTCTGGAAGGAAAAAGTAAAGATTCAGGTAAAGGGTGAAGATTTAGAGCCCATTTCCATAGATGAAGGCAAAACGTTGCGAATCGGAAAGGTAAGTACCCAACAAGAAAAAATTGAGTTCATTAAACTTTGTCAAGAATTCCAAGATGTATTTTCTTGTACTTACAAGGATTTAAGAGGTTTCAACCCAAGGTTAGCATAACATACTATCAAACTGGATCCAGAATCTAAGCCTTTCAGACAAAAGCAAAGGCCAGTAAACCCTCACATTGAACCTCTCATGAGAAAAGAGTTGAACAAGATAATGTTATCAATGAATCACAACACCCTTATGTTTATACAAGAGCATATACTTGAACTCACGGTGTGATTGGATAACATGGGTACTATCTCCAAGTTGTGGGACTTGTTACTTGAGATAGACCTCCAGAGAAAGCTGGTTCTTGCTCCTAAACTACCTGCGACAATCTACTCTAATGGAAGGGAAACTAACTATTATAATCTAAATTTCCAAGGGACCATGGAGAGAGAATGCATAAAATTAAATCCTACACTACAGTGGTGATACACCAGAAAAGGAGGGTGTGAGAGTAGTCTTCAAATGCGTGAGATACAGAAACAAATTACACACTAGAAGGGGTGATGACAGTTCTCCATAATCTACCAAAATGCATTCACAACAATATTTCAAACACACACAATGATAATGGATCCCTGTAAGAACATAATAATAGACACAATAGTTTTGTAATCAAGGTTGAAGGGGCAAGAGGAATGCAAGAAAATACAGCAGGGGAAGATGCATCCACAAACTTATATTTTATTGCTTCCTGATATACACAGTTCAATCGGTTACAAGATAAGGGCCTGGATCACCATGTAAGGAGTCCAGAACAAGGGCCTATAACACATTGGCTTCACAAATCAATTTTGTTAGAGCTTTGCTACAAAAACTACCTCTTCCTTTACAATCAGCCCAACAATCCAATTTATAGAAAAAATGAGAAGAGAGAGAGAAGGGAAAATGGAAATCCTGAAATTTGTCCTTCAACCACTTGTAAGAGGCATTAAATGGAGTAAAATGATTGTATATTACTTATAAAAGGCTCCCCATACTATCCCAGATGCTGCAACAGAGAAAGAATGGTGACCATGCCTCTTAATTACACTCCCAACTACCAAATAAAACACTGTTATGAACCCGGCCACGTTTTATGAAAAATCCCCATTGATTTCTCATAAAATCTAGAATTTATTAATTATTGTGCAGTGGGTTCAGAGCCATAATTCCAACAATACCAATTTTGTTGGATTTCATTAAGAAATGCAAAAGTTATGGCCTTCTGAGTGCAGGTAGCTATTTTGGGTCTGACAGGCATTTTCTGTCTTTTAAAGGGAATGAGCATTAACTGACTGGAACCGAATATGTTTCTTTTATTTAAATATATCTACCCTCATTAAAAATAAGAAATATAGCTTTTTTGGTGTAGAGGATGCCATGCTCATTCCAGAAAGTCCAATTTTATGAAAATCGGAGCTCAGAGTCAAAAGTTATGGCCGTTTGAAGTTCACGGGTCAAACGTTGACTTTTCTTCTTTGCTGCAGCTATTTCGGCAAAATCAGGTCAACGCGTCCTGGCTATCCCACTCGTAATTTTTTCCCAGCTATCCTAGATGAAAATATCTGCACTGCCCGTAATAGACCATCTTGCGGCAAATTGGCTGATTCGCATCCCGCGCGTACTTTTGTCCCGACTGTCCCAAATTGCGCGAAACAAAAAACTTGACGATTTTTATTACCTGCGGCCATTTCACCTTTTCACGTCCCGTGTGTCCTGACGTCCCAACTGTCCCATGGACTACATAGGACAAAAATGTCTGACTTATTTGATTTTCTTTGTATTTCAGCCATTAACTTGGTACGACGAACCTTGGTATGACCCACATTGGTACGATCCGCATCCTTCAGACCCGAAATGCTTTAAAACAATCCTGTAACCTTATTTTTTGCATTTTTTCCATTTTTTCTAACATGTTGGGATTTTTTCTTGGATGGGAGAGTTAGAGAGAAGCTGAGGGGGCCCCAAAAACATGATTTCAGGCCTTGAATCAATCTACTTGCTCGGGACTAAAGAATTTGATGCATGTTATCAAAATTACCTTAAGGGGTGAATTTTGGAAAATAGGTAATTGATGCTACAATCATCTTCCCTATCAAGAATTCAAGTTTGGTAACAAACTTGGTGCCTCTGAGGAAAAGAAACAGAGAAATATGATTGTGTGTAGACTTCTATGATCTAAATATAGCATCACTCAAAGATCACTACCCACTTCCATCGATGGAGAAAATCTTGCAAGTTGTAGCTAGCTCTGAGAGGTTTTCATTGCTAGATGGATACTCAGGCTATAATTAGATAATGGTGAAAGAGGAAGATCAGTTCAAGACATCCTTCACCACCAAATGGGGTACATATGCTTATAAGAAGATGCCATTTGGGTTGTCCAATGCCGGAGCAACATTTCAGCGAGCTATGGATATGGCGTTCAAAGGCTTGATCAAAAATATAGTTTTGGTGTATCTAGATGATATCACCATCTTCTCAAAGAATGTTACAAATGATATCTTCCACCTCAGGAAGGTATTTCAGAGGTGTAGGGGGTTCAGAGTGTCATTGAATCCAAAGAAGTGTGTATTATTGGCACATGAGGGAAAATTTTTGGGCCAGATTATCTCAAAAGAAGGGTTAGCAATTGATCTTGAAAGGGTTGAAGCCATGTGAACACTTCCACTCCCACAACACAAGAATTCTCTCCAAATCTTCTTAGGAAGGATAAAATTTGTTTGCATGTTTGTGCCTGATTTTGCCACTCTTATAAGCCTTTAACAACGATGCTAAAGAAGAGTCTTGCATTCAAATGGACATCAAAAGGAAAAGAGAGGTTTAAGTCCATCAAGCTTGCAATACCACAAGCCCCAACTCTTATTAACCCAGAATTTTCAAAGCACTTCATGATGTATGCTTTTGGAGGGTAAGACACAATCTCAGCTATCTTGGTTCAACCTAACAAGGAAGGTTCAGAACAGCCCATAGCCTTCTTCAGTCAAAGCTTGGAGGATTACGAGGTAAGTTATTATTTTATTAAAAATCATTTCCTTGTTGTCATTAGGAGTTTGAAGAAGTTCAGACATTTGATCTCAAAAAACAAGATTCAACTGCTAGTGTCTCATGTTGGTGTCAAGGGCTTTCTCCTAAACAAGTAATCAAATGAGAATAGAGTAGGTTGGATCACTCATGTAATGGAGTATGATGTTGAAATCAAAGTGACCAAGCTGGTTTGAGGTAAAGGTCTACGTGAGGAGCTCACTTCTAAGAAAAAAAACTAAGTCAAAAGGAGAAGAATAGGTTTTCCTACTACTATAGAATGATTCAGAACAACCAGCTAACGATGCACCATTCCATGTTGTAATCAAGCCTTGGTGCATTATCTCCGAATAGGTTTATGCCCTCCAGAATGGAACAAAGAAAAGAGGAGATACTTCAAGTTATAATCCATCCCATATGTTCTTATTGGTGGTGTCTTGTTTAAGAAGGATATCATTAATGTTCTATTGAGGTGCATTTGGATGGACCAAATTGAGAGGGTGTTGCATGATTTCCATGATAGAGAAGCAGGAGGCCACTTTTATCCACAAGTAACAGCTCTCAAAATCATGAAATCTTGTTATTATTGCCTACAATGTTTAGGGATTTCTACTCATGGATTAAGAAGTGCAAGAAGTGTGCATTCTTCACAGGGAAGGAAAAGTTAGCAGCCCTTCCCCTTCATCCAATTTCAGTGGATCAACCATTCATGCAATGGGGATTAGACTTCATTGGAGTGATCAATCCTGAATTCAAGCAAGGGCCACAAGTGGATACTCACACCGACTAACTATTTCACCAAGTGGATTGAAGTAGTTAGCACTTAATGGAGGCAAATGAATCCAACATATTATATTTCTATGAAGGAGATAGTCACTAGGTTTGGATTCCCTACCACTATCATATCAGATAATGCATTAGCATTCCTTGGCATAAGGATCACGGAATGGGCTGTCAAGAATGGTGTATACCTCAGCAGTTCATCCAACTATTACCCTCAAGGTAATGGCCAAGCTGAGTCCACAAATAAGAACCTACTAAGAATTATTAGAAGGAATCTTGATGAAAATCAGATAACTTGGCACACAAATCTCAAATCAGCTCTATGGGAAGATAAGATCACATCTAAAAGGTATACAGGAAGCTCCCCATACAATCTTGTATATGGAAAAGAGGAAATATTTCCCATATCATTACAGTTTTCCACTTTGGAGCTCATGAAACAGTTGGAACTAGCTAAGTTTGAACCTATGGAAATCAGGTATGTAGAGCTAATGGGAGTAGAAGATGCAAGAGAACATACAATGCAGATCATGGAGAAAGATCAAGCATTGATCAAGAAGAGCTTTGATAAGAAAGCAAGAAAAAGGACCTTTCAAGAAGGGGACTTAGTTCTAAAGTGGGATGCAGATCGGGAAAAACCAAGAAGGCATTCCAAGTTTGATTCCATTTGGAGTGTACCCTACATGTAGTCACAAGATGTAAAAGTAGCAATGCCTTCTGGCTGGTTAAGTTGGATGGTGAAGAATTGCAAATTCCATTCAATGGGATCTACCTCAAACACTGCTACTAAAAGGAAAATTTCTCATCCTTGTAAATATTAGCCTAGGTTTTCAATTTTTCCAAGTGCGTATGCACATTGTCTTGTTATAGTTTAGGTTTCAATTTCCCTAAGTGCTGGTGCACATGTTCTATTGCTTCTAGTATATGCTTGTATACAGTTCATCTCACTCATGAGAAAGACTTGTGGTGACAAGAAACTAAATATATAAAGTATTCCTATTGGAGTAGGTCTGGATGTTTTCATTGCACTCCAACAGATCATTTTTGTGGAAAATTAAATGAGGGAGAAGTTTCTAGGTTTCAAAAAACTCTCTACTCTCACAAATATTAAATCTAAGATTTTCTCGCAAAGTTAAGCAGTGCATGCAACAGAAGGCGGATTATTCTAGAAAAGTTCTGAAATTGCCAATCCATAGACTCCATGCCCAATGGATACTTCCCAGGCTACTGGTATCTTCATCTAGGAGGTAGATGTCCATGTGAGTCGCACAAAACTATTATCTCAATTTTTCCCCCTAACATAATTGATCAAACACGACCCTATGTAGAAGGAAATCTAAGGATCGGCTCTGTCCTATGAGCTCACATTCAAATCCAAAAATCAAGGGGGAAGGTGGGCTCTACAATGGAAGAGTAGGGTGGGAGAAGGATCAAACAATGTCAAAAGAAGCCAAAGGCTCTCAGGAGGAAAACGGGGAAAGGATCAAAGTTTTGAGACTTCACCATATGATTCAAGAGTGGGCCCAGGGTCATTGGAATTAAGTATGGAAGAGATAAACAAGAATATTCCACACGTGCCTCAAATCGACACATGTCCAAGGGTTAGGTCCAATAGGTAGTCCCCAAATAAGCACCAAGCTTCGCAACATTTCCAAAGCACCCAAAAGTTTCACTGAGCCCTAATTGAAAATTCTACGAACTTAAACAAGAAGATGCCCCCATGTGTCTTCCGTGATAATTTCAAAGGTAAATCCAAAAACGGGTCTTGTCATCACCAATTCGGCACTATGATAATTCTTCACCAGGAACTCCTCATGCTATGATTATTTACTAATGCACAGCCTTTAGTTTGGTGGATGTAATCTGGAAACAAAACAACAACATAACACAAGAATACCATCAACTATGATAAGATGGAATGATGTCAAATCTGAAATATCAAAGTAAATTATAATATTAACATGAAATTGTTACAATCTCACCCATGAGGTACTTCAAGTGTTATTGACTTCACTTGCCTTTCACCAAGACTATGGGAAAAACTTTACAATTACACCTCTTAATGGCTTCTTCAACACACCTTTAAACTGATGGCTTCCTTTGCACACTTCCTACAATATTTCTCACTACTTCCTTCTATGCTAAATGAGGGGGGTGGCCTCTCTATTTATAGAACTTCCAGGCTTATCCATCTTATCTCTAAGATAGGATAAGAAATCCACTCTGACGAATCATATTCCATACCTTAACTCTTATCTGTACATGTAAGCTTATCTTTTAAGATAAGATAAACCTTATCATTTTACATGGGTTCCACATTTTTAGACTTTTTACAAATAAAATACACAAAATATTTATGACCTCACTCCTTGTCCTTATTACCAATATAATATTTCTAATTCCTAATCATGTAGACCCTACTTCTCTACTTACCCAAACTTTGACATTTTAACATTACCGGACCACTTACGACAAATATTTACTTTTTACAACATTCCTATTGTACTTTGACTGTTACCGTACTATACATTATTGGCGGCACCGTACTGATGCAGCACCGTTATCTTCTATCAGATGCTACTACTAATTATACTTAACAACATCCTATTCCTAATACATACATTAATGAAATAGAAATTACGGAGGAAAATTTTAGTGTCGACATCTTCCCCCTTCCTAGCTTCTACTCCGTCCTCGGAGTAGACTATTCTGGTGCTTGGAAAATCTTCAACTTGTCGTGGTTGACCCATTTCGTAATGGGAGTGCCATCCAATTCCTCCAGTTCGGTACGTACCATTTTCATGCACAGCTGCTATTTTGTAGGGCCCCATCCATTTTGGAATAAATTTTCTTTGTCTTCTTTTTTTGTATCTGGAATCATATACTAGAACCAAGTCATTCACATGAAATGGAGACCAACGGATCTTTTGATCAAAGTATTCCTTCTACTTCATTTTCTTCTTATGGCTTGTATCCTTTGCTATTTCCCTCATTTCCTCTAGCAAATGAAGATGTACCAACCTTTCTTTTACTGAATCACTTTCATCCATCCTTTCATTTTTCATAACTCTCACAGTGGGAATATCAAACTCAATAGGAAGAACTGGATCAATGCCATAGGCCAACTGAAATGGGGAGTATCCTATTGCTGACTTTGATGTTGCCCTATATGCCCACAATGCTGCATGAATCCTTTTATCCCACTTATGTACCTACAAGGCTGCATCTTTTGCTAGAATTTGACACAACACAAAATTTTTTCATTCCACCTGTCCATTTGTGCTTGGCTTGTATGTTGTTTCCTTCCTGTGCTTAATAGAAAATTTATTGACTAGGGCTTCTACTACCTCATTAATGAAGTGGCTTCCTTGATCTGTTACAATTTCTAATGGACAACCAAATCTGGTGACAATGCGTTCATATATGAACCTTGCCACTTCATCCATGGAAGTTGTTTTCAATGGCCTAGCTTCAAGCCACTTGGTTAAATAATCTGTGGCAACTACAATATACTTATTTTGGTGTGAGGTAGTTGGAAGTGGACCTACAATGTCTATTCCCCACTTTTCAAAGGGACCAAGTGGAAGAATAGGGCATAATGGAGCTGATGAAGTCTTACAGTTACCATGTGTTTGACAAATATCACATGTCTTACAATAATTATAACAATCTTTAAAAAGAGTGGGCCAGTGATAACCTGCATCCAAGATCCTTCTTGTTGTAAGTTGTCCAGAGAAGTGCCCTCCACATGTACCATTGTGGAATTCTTCTAGCAGTTCCTTCCCTTGATCACGTCCAACTGCCCTCTTGTACTGTCCATCAGGTCCTATTCGAAATAATACTCCATGCAGAATAGAATATGGACGACTGGCTTGAGTAATCTTTCTCTTAGTCTTTGCATTGGCACCATCAAGAAACTTGAATTCATTCAGATAATTCCAAATATCTATGTATTCACTAGGGATTGTGTCAAGGGATAACAATGCTGCATCGAGGAAATCATCATCATCACAAGATGATCCTAAACCATCATAGGCTCGAGAGAGTGCATCTGCATTGACATGCTTCTTTCCTGGCCTATCTATAATATCAAATTCAAATTCTTGTAGCAAAATTATCCATCTTGCTATCCTCCCTGATGGGTTAGGCTTATTTACAATATATTTTAGAGCCTGATGATCTGTTACAACTAGAAATTTTTGCCCTAGCAAGTAATTCCTAAACTTCTTTACAGCAAAAATGATAGCCAGAGCCTCTTTTTCAGTTACAGTATAATTTACCTCAGCACTTCTCATTTGTCTGCTCCCAAAGTAAATTGGATGTTCATTCCCATTTTCATCCTTTTGGCTCAAAGTACTTCCTAGTGCTGCATCTGAGGCATCAGTGTACACAATGAATGGCTTGCTCCAATCTGGATTCTTTAAAACAGGTGAAGACACCAGGGCTTCCTTCAGTTGTCCAAAAGCTTCATGCGCCTTATTTCCTGGTTCATAAGTAACATCCTTCTTCAAGAACTGGGTTAGTGGCTGTGCAATCTTTGAGAAATTCTTGATGAACCTTCTATAGTAACCCACATGGCCTAAAAATGATCTCAACTTACTTCTATTCATAGGAAATGGTAAATCTTTGATTTTTGAAACTTTATCAGGATCAGTACCAATACCATCTCTGGATACAACATGCCCTAACAAAACACCTTTAGAACATCCAAAGACACACTTTGTAGGGTTTAGTGAGGCTTGTGCTTCATCTAACCTTTGAAATGCTGTCTCCATTTGGTGCAGGTGGTCCAACTTGCTCCCATAGATGTAAAAATCATCCAGAAATACTCTGATGAAGGTCCCAATGTAGGGTTCGAACACCCTATTCATCAAACACTGGAATGTTTTGGAGCATTACACAACCCAAAAGGCATAACTCTATAAGCAAACGTTCCCCAAGGAGTGGTGAACGTGGTCTTCAGCTGATCTTTCTCTGCTATACGAACTTGGTTGTAGCCACTATATCCATCAGCAAAACTATAGCACTCCTGGCCAGCTACTTCATCCAAGATCTGATCTGAAAATGGAAGAGGGTAATGATCCTTCTTTGTTGCCTTATTGAGCTTCCTGTAATCAACACAAATGCGTAGCTTCCCATTCTTTTTTATTGAGATCACAATGGGAGAAACCCATTCTGAATTCTCCACAGCAAATATGAATCCTGCATCAAGCAACTTATCTATTTCTTCTTTTACAGTCTTGGAAAAATTAGGATTCATTCTATATGGCATTTGCTTTATGGGCTTAGCACCATCTACCAGCTCAATAGAATGTTCTACCCAACTTACTTGACGGAGTTCCTTGTAATCAAAAGTGAATAGGTGTATGTACCTTCGAAAGAGCTAGAGGTAGGATTCCTTCTCACTCTCCATCACAACATCACCAATCTTTATTTGTTGGAGACGATCATCAACTTCTTCTTCAGATAATTTTATGGGGTCATGAGTTGGTGTGACTGGAAGGATATCCATGACTGAAACATCAACCTCACTTTCTTCATCTTCAGTGTCCACTTCACTGGTACTAGAGTAATCAGAGGATGTCCAATCATCAGTTTCATCACTTGAATCCACAGGTTCTGCCTTATGATGTCGAGGGATCATGTTTATCTTCACCCTCTCTCTACCACATCCAAGTGTCATGAAACCTTCATTCCAGTAGTTTCTTGCATGAACTCTCCTTAGCCATGGTCTTCCCAGCAGCATTGGGTATGCAACAGTACCATTTTTCATCACCTAAAAGTCTACCACACATACAACACCCATAACAGATATTGCCACATTTGAAACTACACCTTCTGGTTTAGTTTTTCCTTTATTTAATGACCTTAACATAAGTGTTGAAGGGCGATCAATTTTTAAACCCAACATATTCATTACAGACTCGGTCATTACATTAACTACAGCACCTCCATCAACTAAGACATCATGAATTGAAATACCATTACATAATACCTCAGCTTGTGGAGCATAGGGATCCGCCTCTGCCTCCAAAATAGGGACCTCAACCTCCTTCCTTCTTCGAGCATTGAGTCCACTTCGCAACTCCCGCCTCTTCTCAGAAGACATAGCCAAGAGTTGACCATATGTAATATTTGCAGGCCTTTTGGACAGATCTTCCAAGATGGAGTATGGTCCTTGCCCCTGTGAAATCAGAAAATCCTGCACACCCAACTTTCTTCTCCTATGTTTCTTACTAGTTTCTCCTTTCATCTTCTTAGGATCATTTCCATCTTGATTATCTTTTTCTTTCTTTCTTTTTGTTACAAACACATCTACTTCATTATTTTTGCTCTTATCTACTACATCAAAAGAATTCACAGGTGCTTTTCCTTTATCATTATCTCCTTTACCAGATGTAGAAGCTCTATCTAGACAATTATACTTATAATGACCCTTTTTATAACAACCATAACATACAACTTCAGAAATATTTCTTTTTGGACCTCTATCTCCTCCCTGAGAACTAAATTCTTTTCCTTGAAGAAGATTAATAGTTAACTGACCCATCTTTTTGAGTAGATCTTCATACTCAGTAGATGTACTAGGAGAAATATTTGTGCTCACCGGGAGTGGTTGTGGATTCTGGACCAAAGGTGCTGGTGTAGGCTCTACTTTAGCAACAATTTCTTTGGGCTCCTCTTCCATGCTTTCTTCTTGCCTTCTTGCAATCTCCTTTGCTTGTTCAATGGTAGCTGGGTGGTCATACTTCACTCGTTGTCTGATCTCTGGCTTCATCCCAAGAATGAAGTGCTTACATAGGAGATTATCCATGCCATTCATCAACCCATCCGCTAATCCTTCCTTCCGGATCTGGGCATCGAGCTTCCTCCTTAGCTCTAGAACACGAGCATGATAATCCCTTATCTTCTCCTTCTCTCCTTGGGATAGCTTTGTGATCTCGATCATGAGATCTGCATATTTCTGTTGTTCACCAAATTCTTCAAGAAAACTTTCAGTTAATAAATCCCATGAATTTTTCACATTATCACCTAGTGTTTCAAACCACCTAAGTGCTGAACCATCCAAAAAGGTAGGAAAAAATTCAGTCCATTGTTCCCTTCTTATGAGGCCATTACAAATACAAGATCGTTTAAACTCTTGAATGAAAGAAGAAGCATCTTCATTAGATTGAGCTGAAAAAATAGGAATCTTTCCCATTTTCAAAAGTAACCACCATGAAATACCAACCCACAAGTACAATCAACAAGACTTATGTGCACAAATAATTGGAATCACTGTAATAGAAAGTGACTTTACACCTTTCTACAGTAAAATAGAAATGACCACGGTAACTATGGTAAAACTTGACTTACTGCGGTAAAAACTGACTTTACTGTGGTAAACACTATTCACAGTAAAAAGTGAAGTTACTGCGGTAAATACTATTCATGGTAAAAAGTGACTTTACTGTGATAAATACTATTCACAGCAAAAATGACTTTACCATGGTAACTACTATTCATGGTAAAAATGACTTTACCATGGTAACTACTATGCACAGTAAAAATAAGGTTACCCTCCAATTGATTTTTGACTAAGTGGGAATATCTCTCCAGAAAATCCACCAACGAGGAATGGTCTTGGCAACGGAACCAAAATGTCATCACCAATCCGGCACTATGATAATTCTTCACCGGGAACTCCTCGTGCTATGATTATTTACTAATGCACAGCCTTTATTTTGGTGGATGTAATCTGGAAACAAAACAACAACATAACACAAGAATACCATCGACTATGATAAGACGGAATGATGAAAAATATGAAATATCAAAGTAAATTAAATATTAACATGAAATTGTTACAATCTCACCTATGAGGTACTTCAAGTGTTATTGACTTCACTTGCCTTTTACCAAGACTATGGGAGAAACTTTACAATTACACCTCTTAATGGCTTCTTCAACACACCTTTAGTGCTGATGGCTTCCTTTGCACACTTCCTACAATATTTCTCACTACTTCCTTCTATGCTAAATGAGGGGGGTGGCCTCTCTATTTATAGAACTTCCAGGCTTATCCATCTTATCTCTAAGATAGGATAAGAAATCCACTCTAACGAATCATATTCCATACCTTAACTCTTATCTGTACATGTAAGCTTATCTTTTAAGATAAAATAAACCTTATCATTTTACATGGGTTCCACATTTTTAGAATTTTTACAAATAAAATACACAAAATATTTATGACCTCACTCCTTGTCCTTATTACCAATATAATATTTCTAATTCCTAATCATGTAGACCCTACTTCTCTACTTACCCAAACTTTGACATTTTAACATTACCGGACCACTTACGACAAATATTTACTTTTTACCACAACATTCCTATTGTACTTTGACTGTTACCATACTATAAATTATTGGCGGCGTCATACTGGCAGCACCGTTATCTTCTATCAGACGCTACTACTAATTATACTTAACAACATCCTATTCCTAATACATACATTAATGAAATAGAAATTACGGAGGAAAATTTTAGTGTTGACAGTCTCCAAACTAGCACAAGCCTTCCACGTGTCCCAAGTCTAAAAAAGGGATAGATCTGGTCATTTAATCGACTAAGTATAATGAACTAGTAGAAGTCTCCACATGTCTCATAAGTGCAAGTTCAAAGGTGAAACCCCAATAAGAGACTCAAATGAGCGCGAGGCTTCCACATGCCTAGGGTTTGAGAAAGGCATTGAACTGAATTGACTAAGTATCACAGACTCACATCGATGCATCTTCAAAGGTAAATCTAAAAATGGGTCTCCCAGACAAGCGCTACCCTTCCACATGTCCCAGGTCCAAAAATGACAAAGTTAGCAGTTGAAAAGTTAAAATGAGGGTAGAGCCAGCAAAAGGTTCCACTTATTGACTCGGCGTAACTTCAAAGATCAACTCTGGAGGTGGTCCCCAAAACCATCGCTAACCTGCCATGTGGTCAGAGCCCAAAGATAGAACTGTCCCAGATCGGCTAAGTATAGGAGGTTTAATGGAAGCTTCCACGTGCCTCATCCGTGCATCTCCAGGGGAAAAATCTAAAAGCAAGTCTCCAAATTAGTGCGAGCCTTCCATGTGCCTAAGGTCTAAGAAAAAGGGACAGCGCTGATTGTTTAATCTGCTAAGTATAGAAAGGTCAGCGGAACCCTCCACGTGCCTCATTTGTGTAACTTCAAAGGTAACATCTAGGAGCAGGGTCCCAAATATGTGTTGAGCCTTCACATGTCTCGGGTAAGACGTATGGCCCCGCCAAACAAAAGGCACTTAGCCAAAATACAAAGAAACAAAGAAAAGCCACGAAAGGCACCACGTTTCTCTTCGGCGTAACATCAAAAGAAAAATCCAAAAGTGGTCCCCAAACACGTGCCAACTTTACACATGGCCATGTTTCAAGTCAAATTGGGAAGGCGAGTTGCTGGAGGCAATTCAAATTTTTAGGCTTTTGTTTTGAAAAGGTGTAAAGTATAAAAATAAGTTGCACCTCCACTGACACCCAAAGAAGCCACTTGTCAGACCTAAATTATAAGCAGGTTGACGATCCTGGGGAAGACTTTTTTCCCAAGGGGAAAATGCGGGCCTAGGGAAGGCTTTTCACCCAAGGGGAAAATGTGGACGAGTGGGCCCGGGATGATTTCTTTTGCTAAGCAGGTATGCGGGGCTACTAGTAATTTTTTGATTTTTGATTTTTGCGCAAAAGGTGAAAACTAAATCTCGGGCATGCAAATCCATTTTACGAGACCTATTTTTCTGGAATTTTTTGTACATATCGGATTCAAGTATTCAAATGGGCATATCTTTGGATCCAGTGCTTGAAATTAAACAAATTTGGTACCATTAGAAAGGTATCGACCTCGTCTATGCCATTGGATCCTAAAGCTTTAATTTTGATGAGGTTAGATTGGTGAAAAATGGGAAAAATTATTTCATGCCATTAATATATGATCTATTGCTTCAACAACCAGATAAGATTTGATTTGATTATTCATTCTTCCTTCTTCAACACGCCAAATAGACATGGAGATGCGAAATTGATAGATTGTGGATGGATTTACAAGGGCATTGATGGCTGGTAGCTGAGCTCGAAATCATGTTTTGCGCCTCTTTTCTTCTCCTCTCTTCGTTGCATCTATAAAGGTAAGAGCTTGGATCATTATAAACGGATGGACATTTTGGTTTTGTGCCCTCCCTTATTTTCTAATTTGCAGAGGAATTCATGGAGTTTTAACCTTCTATTAAGACTGTAATGCAGTTTTTTCACCTTTTGGCCATTATAATGCTCTGTGTCAATTTGTGAAGTAATAATACATGTCTATGGATGATTTCAACCCTCTCTTGTGTTCATTTCCTTTATATGATCTTTCATTACAGTACTGGTTATCTATGCATGGTAGTTGTATTACATTTTAATGGTCTATATTTGATAGAAAAGCTAATGTTTAACATTCCTTTGGTGCATCATCTCTATTATTTTGGGTTTAATTTATTGTATCTTCTTAACCCTGTCTCCTTGGAAAGTTAGAAAAAAATTTAGATTAGATCCTCTGCAAATATTATGTGTGCACCTGAATAGAGGAATAGGAACTGACCTTCATCTAGAGAGCTCTCTCCATTTTAAATTCCCATGCTTTGAGAGAAGAGCCATGTTATGCAATCACATTGAGAGTCTCAACCCATCGAGTTTTAGACATTTAGGGGTGCTTTGATTTTGCACTAATAGTTAGGACATGTTAGTTATCGAAGCTTATTTAAAATGTATAGATATAATCTAGTGAAGGGTTTACATGTGTTGTCTTCTTCTCTTGAAGTTACTTCATTAAATGATTCTAAATGATGGTTTTGATTATTATTTAGTAAATGGTCATGATGATGTTTTCATGTTATATATGTTCTGAAACTCTTATCTTCCTAGATAAGATTTAAATTGGGCTCAATCTATGTTAGAAAGTTCAAATCCTATTAACCTTAGGAAAATGATGAGAATTCATCATATGTACCATACATTAATTACTTTATATGAAACTGAGCTACGAAGTATTATAGGATGTAGGTGGATATACAAAGTAAAGTATAATGTTGATGGTAGTATTAACAAACATAAAGCTAGACTTGTTGCTAGAGGTTTAAATAAGAAACCTTGTATTGATTGTGTTGAGATATTTTCCCCTGTAGCTAAAATGAGTATTGTTAGAGCCTTATATGTAATTGCCGCTCAATTTGGGTGGTAAATCCACCAAATGGATAAGAAAAATATTTTTTTTGAATTGTGATTTAAAAGAAGAAATTTATATGTTTCAACATAAAGGATTTGAAGAAACTGGTAAATAAAACTATGTTTGTAAGTTAAGAAATCCTTGTATGGTTTGAAACAATCTCTTAGAGCTTGGTATGTGAAAATGGTTTCCTTCTTTAAAATGTTAGGTTCTATTGATTTTTCTTCTAACAATGATATATTCATTAAGCAATAAGGCTCACATATTATCATTATATGTATATAGGTTGATGATTTTCTTATGACTGGCAAGAATTCTAATTTAATTCATAGGATTAACGAGAAATTGAAGCAATAATTTGAAATGAATGAGATAGGTATCTCACATCATGTTCTTTGTATGACTGTATTTCATTCTATTGTTATTTTTGAAAACACAATATGCAACCATTGTATTGAAAAAGTTTCTTATGATTGATCATAAACCAATTTCTACTTAAATGGAAGTGAGAATAAATATTGACCCTAAATCTACACATGAAAAAGGTTGATCCTATTTTATATATGTTGTTAGTTGATAGTTTGATTTATCTAACTATAACTAGATCAGATATTTCCTATACAGTAGGAATTACTTCAAGGTTTATACACGAACCTTTTTTAGAGATCATTGGAATCTTGCAAAAATAATTTTTAGATATATTAAAGGAACAATCAATTATGGGTTGCATTATACTAAGAATGAAAATTCTATCTTATATCGATTATTTGATTCTAACCATACTGATGTTGTGTTATAAAATATAACGGATATGTGTTCAAGTTTTTCTGGTGTAGGAACCATTACTTGGAAAAAATAAGTAATCAACAGTCTCCATTTCTTCTACTGAGGAAGAGAAGTACAGTGAAAGAAGTAAAGAAGCCATGTGGCTGCAGTGGCTATTGGTAGAGATACACATGGAAGTTAAAGGAAGTATTCCTCTTCTATTTGGTGGTAAGATTTATATTACTCTTGATTAAGAATCCAATTCAACATCAGAGCATGAATCACATTTAGATATATATATGATTCACCCATGACAAGGTGATAAGTGATGACATAAATATCAAGTTTGTGTTGACTGAAGACGAGGTTGCTGACATATTCACAACATCCCTGAGTTCTACAAAGTTTTGTCACTTTCATGAAAACCTTGGATTATTGGAGTTTCTATTGAGGGGGAGTGTTCAAGACAATGTCACCTCCTAACAAAACTTGGTTTTTGTAAAAAAACCTTTGGGAAAGTGTAAAAAAAGGACATTCGGGCAAGTGTAAAAGAACATTTTGGAATGTATACCTCCTCGGATTATTTCTTAGAAAGAAGTGTAGAAATATCTTAAAGGAAGTCTTCAATAAAATCTTTAGTGCTATTGAGTTTACTGGTAAACATACAATAAAAACATATTGTTAAGGAGCTCCCTGGTTGTAAAATTCTCCTATATGCTTGGGTTCAATAACCTTTTATGAGAACCTATAAAAATATGTAAAACTCAAAAATCATAGTTAGTAATTGATCATGGGATGATCTTTGGGATTCCAAATCCTTTTGTACCAAAAGGTAAATTGAGTATGATGAAGGTGTTATAATTACTTCAACCGATATGCTAGCCTAAAACCTTTATGGTTTAAGGATTGTAAATCCTGTAGTGTGTTATGGGAAGGTAATGTATTGGAATATGTTATGTTATCCAAGTTAACATTAAGGGAGAATGTTGGTGTAGACACCGAAATCATGTCATAATCACCTTGGTCCCCTACCACAACCCTATAATCACTTCCTCATCCTCAACACCTTATCACCTACCTCCTGCACCCCACACATTTTAATTTAATTACTTTAATTAAATTAATGTCGTTTATCTCCATACATATTAAATTAATTGTTTAAGCTAATGACCTTTTACTCACACACATATTAATTTAATTATTTACATTAAATCAATTCACCACCCTCACACACCTATTTAATATATAATTTCTTTTATTAAATGCCACTCACCTAACCACCCCCATCATTTGACCCATTAACCTAAACCCTAAACCAATATCCTAAATAAAACCTAATATTACACCCATCCCCTTACCTCGCATTTAAAAGCCTCCTAAGGTCAGTTTTTGGCCTGAGGAAAGGAAGATACCCTTATCAAATTGTGGAACAACTTCCTAGGAAACTTTTGAACAAACTGAGACATCTTTCCAAAACCGATGTCGGTTCCCCTAAACCAATGCCGGTTATACCGAGATGGACCAACAAGCCTATTTAGACCCATCTACAGCTTTTTAATATGGGTTGTTGATGGTTGGTTTTGTTGTTTTAGAAAAAAATTGATCTCGAGTTGGATCTCTTTAGATGTGATAGCAGAACAAAGATTGATTGGTGATCAACAAGGGCAACCAAATACACTAGCATAACAATGAAAATTTCTCCTAGCATTCTCCAATGTAGCAAATTCTTTATTATTCTTTAGACATGTACCTCATAGAAAAGTAAGTATCCTCCTTCCATCTGTTTCATTTTCTTATCATCAGTTGTAGTCTTTGTGGTAAAAGGAGCCTAGTCTTTTATCCTCTCTCCAGTTGCAGTCACCTTCCATACCCACTCATCCTAATACTTAGCCTAATTGCCCAGTTTGACCTCCTGAGTAATCTAAGACCTTCACAACATATCTGCACCCCCTCTGTGACCAATTCCCATTTGCTACCCACTCCACTTCCGCCCCAAAACTCAAAAAACCTCAACTGTGTAACTCCACCAACCCTGACTTAACCGTCGTCAGTTCATTTCTAACTGTCGCCAGTTATAGTCAAACTGACATCAATTACATTCAAACCTTCATCGGTCTTTGTGTCGCTTGATCTCTGCTAGATTAACAACCTTTTTCTGACCTATACCTACCTGAACACCTATTTGACCTTCAGATCTGTATCTAACCTAGCCTGTTAGCTCAGATTCACCTATAACTAGCCTATTTGACCTCTAGATATCCTTCTAGCCTAGCCTATTAGATTAGATCTAGCCTATTACGTTTGTAGGATATGCCTAAATCATATTATACTACAATAGGACAATATTTACTTGATTTTCAGCATTGAATTATTTTAAACAGTGGATTGACAGCCATCTAGGAACTATCGCACTTCCAGGATCTAGGCACATGCTAGGAAGTCCACTACACATATCATTTAACTCTCTTTTGTAGTTATTGTTTTGGTTCTTATATAGGTAGTTCCTCCTAGCCAAAAGAAAGGTCTCACAATCACTTCGATTCAGAATGTCAGATATACGCACGCATACAATCTTCAACTATCTCAAACTTAGTATTTCCTCTTACTACCCTTACCTTATCTGTTTCATCAAGTACTTCTTAGAAAACTAAGAAATCAGGTGAAAACATTTTGGCACACCCGGTGGGGACCCATTCGGGGTTCCTTGCATCTTTCTTCATTCCTAGGTGAAAAATTGTGTGTGTTTGTTCCCCTTCTAATAGAATTCACATTAATACTTTCTCCTTGGTAACATTCTCTCCTTTTTATTTTCTCCGAAAGACACATTTCTATTGGTGTATTTAAAATGAACCTTCTTATTCCTATTTTCTGCATTTTAGTGAAAGTGCATCCCTCTTCCTGTTCATCTATTGTTTTCATCAAATATCATGCTTTCGATTTGGGTTTAAAGACAAGTGCATTCCATTATGATTTTACTCATTAGCTCACATTAATTGAGGGGAAACCTATACGCTTGGAGGTCATGACCAGCTGATGGTTGAAAAATGAAACATAGAAAATAAATTCTATCCTTTTATCTTTCTCTAAGTCTTACCAAACCACACAAAAATTCAAAATACATACATTCTTAAACAACATCCTACCTGGAAGAAGCTGTAGGTGATCACACGATCACGGTATAGTGGGCACCCAACTCGCTGCTCTATCGAGTCATACTTCAGAGTGAAGCCCGTACCCCCGTCATAACATTACTAAAACCTCAACCTTTAGAATTATTTCTTTGTAGGAAGCCCTCCTTACTAAGAAATTCTATTGTTATGTTCATAACAGTTAGTCCATACGAAATAACATAAGTTGAACAAACGTAATAGAATAGGAACTTTGAGGAACGTTCTTTCTTAGTGTTCTGCTTGATTTGTGTTTTTAGGTGAGAGCTTTCGACCATCATTTTTATCTTTCCTTGCACACTCCTAATCATAGTCGGTGTATTCTAACTTCATCTGAGTGTGTCTAGACCAAATCTACATCATTCTCAGACTTCTGGGTTTGATTCAACACCAGATTTTTAAATCACAACCATCTTTCTTATTCTCTATTTCAATTTCACAGTAACCGGCTACAGTTACCATTGATAGGCATTGGTTTAACCCAACCGGCATCGGTCTAAATTCTTCTTGGATACCTATCCAAAAGACACCTGTTTCAATTTATGAGCTGTAAAAGGCTCCTATCACCTTCCATATTGTTCTTACTTCAATTAGAGTCACCTTACATCCCATCCTATGTGAAAATTATCAGTCTAGGACCATCATTTAACAGACTGTTAACTTTTCATAGTAACCAACATCAGTTAAACTTAACTGGCATTGGTGTACCTAAACTAGCGTCAGTCACCCTGTGTTGTTTTACACCTCACCAACTGACCTAATTCATTCATTGTTGATTTTTTTCCTAGTTTTGTTTTGTACCATTCAAACATAATATAGTCTCACTAAATTAGTTCCTATCCACATGGTTTTAACCCGTAGTTAGGTAAGTGCCCTTGTATTTCACACTAGTCGAGTATCATTCCCACCTAGTCCTTCATCACCTAGTCCTTCGCCACCTTCCATCTTATCATCCATGGATCCTAATGAACTTATCACCATTCCTACAGGTGACACAAAGTTTGCATGACTCCTGGATCAGAATCCCACTGCTTTGAGCCATTACCTCACCCATGCCTCCACTTGAGATGCCTCAGGCCAATTGATCTATGGCATGCCCATATCATTATCTCCATCCCTAATGATGGCTTCTACGTTGGCTCCACCTCCTACCATGGTGACATCACCCTTTTAATCCCAATTTTTGTTGCAGCTAGGTCCTACACTAGCTTTGACTGCCACATCCGCCACCTCTATTGCACCCATATTCTCCACCACACCTTCATCCACTAACAAAAACACAACATCCTCTCCACCTTTTGTCTCATATATACCAGTCGTAACGCTACCACCCTTGGTGTTGTTAACCTCTACCCCATTTCAAAATGTTGTCCTTTCTATTCCCCAATCTCTACCACCCATCTCTACCAGGGTCACTACGAGTGTCCCACCCTCACATACCTACTACCAGCCACCTCTTGTTTCATCGGTCATTTAGTTCAAATATGTACCCTCTATGTCTGTATCTCAATTCCTACCTCCTTATTTGACACCACCATATTCTGGCATGTCATATTCTTCATATGTCCCACAACAACCTCCTTTCACTCCGGGGGGTACCCAATCTTCATAACCTAACAATAACTTTATCAAGTTAATGATGGATAAGATGTAGACATTAGAAGCATCTGTTTCTGGCTCCTGCAATTCTCTCACCTATGATGAGATTTGTAATGAACCTATTCACCCATCCATTCTCATTTTCACATATCCCATGTACACTGGGAGATGCCTAAGTTTAACTGCTTTAACAATAAGGAAGACCTGCAGTAGCATTTGTGATCTTTCAAACATGGGTGTTAATTAATTGCTCATGATGATGCTCTGCTTTTGCGAACCTTTCCCATGTCCCTAACTAGTCCAACATTGGACTGGTATAGTGGATTACCTAGACATTCCATCTTCTCATACAACCAAATAGCCCAAGCATTCTTGGATCATTTTTAGATTAATGTCGTCAAGAAGGTTACCATGACCGATCTTTATTCCATGTGTTAATATGATGATGAATCTATCATAGATTTTTTCACTCGTTGGCGTAGCCTAATCAACCAAATCACTTTCCAATCACCACAAACTGAACTCATAGAGCTCTTCACATGAGCCTGTGCTAGACATATCTCACCTACCGTACAGGTGCAAACCTTCCAGACATTCGATGAGGCTTTCACCACGACACGTAAACTTGAAATTCATGCCATCAAAGAGAAGAAGATAGAATTACAAAACAAGAACTCCTCATTTAAATTACACGATACTTCCTCTTCCTCGAAACCTCACATGAGTTATTCCAAATCCAAGGGAACTTCCAACACAGTAGTACTTAAGGCTAGCCCTGCCCATCCACCCAATCATGCTAAACCTTCATCCAATCTGTCACCAGTCCAAGCCTTCCAATTCAAATAAGAACAAAAGAAATACACCTCAGTTGGAGAACCATATTCATCTATTTTGGAAAATATTTTTAAAGCTAATGCCATCACTCTTCCTCTTATCAAACCACATACTGGTGTTGACCCCTCTCGCCCCATATCGGGTTGGTACAAGGAAAATGACTACTATAACTATCACCGTGTAAATGGTCATAGTGACAAAATTTTTATCACCTTTAAAAACATTGTTCAAGGAATGCTTAAGAGCGGCGAGTTAGTCTCGGATAACTCTAATACACTTGCCAATCAAGACCTTCATATATTCAAGAAATCATTCCCTAACCATTCCCCATCTAATGATCAAACTGGTGATGCCTCACACAATGAAAGTAATACACATGAGGTACATGTTATCTTTACTGATTTACCACCTGTTTCCCAAATATCTCCTATTCCCTCCATCAAGGAAATTCTAGCCCGAAATCATCTACCCACACAGGAACCTACTTTATCCATTTCTCTACCCATAGAGGAAAGCCCTTCACCTCCCTGTACACCTGCGGAGGGGTCTCTCATTAGCACTGATATCATTTCCCCTTCAACTTCCCTACCTAGTGAACTGCTACCAATTGTACCTCCTTCACCCACAAAGGAGTACCCATCGCCTTCTCCACCTATTCAGGATCTAATAGATTTTCCGTTACCACTCAGTGAGCATTCTCCATCAGCTACCAAGGATTTTACAGACCTACTTTTGGCTCTCTTACCTAGAGAGGCAAAAGGTAGCGAATTCCCTGTTTCTCAAACACATTTTACAAGAATCCCCATGCACTCCACATCTACCTCATCTACCACAGTGTTGTTCACACGTTTGGCCGACTGCCTGGACTATGTTGATAGGGCTTCACTTTGGGGGCATCTCTTAATCCCGGTCTCGACCCAAATGCAATCATCTTCCACTAACACCTCTACCATTTATCTGAAGAAGTTTCAACAACCCAAACCACACATGAACATAACTCTCTATACATCTTCTATTGCACCATCCTCATCTATACCCGCCTCTCTACCTACCAAACAACGTGTTCCAATACCATCTCTTGTATCTAAACCTACTAGTGTTCAAGGGGTCACACACACATAAAACCTTGCACATCCTCCTGTCAGGATACACCTGACCACATCTTCCCATATACCTATAGAACCAATCTCTCAACCTAAACAAAACACCCAACCTTCTACTATGCATGCACTGACTGCACCAACTACACCTTTATCACCTTCACCCTTACCATCCATCTTGGGACCTCACCCCTCTACCTTAACAAAATCTACCCTCTCCAAGGGTAAACCTAAAATTCCCTTGACCCATTTACCATAGCCTGTAGCTCTACCTAGGCAAACCTTACGTCCTTCATCACCATATATAACTTATTTGCCTCCTATACCACCATTACCTTCTATACCTCCTTCACTACCTGTGACATTTTATTCCACCTACCGCTGAACCTCAGTTTTCCCCTTGGGTCACTCATCCTCTCCCAAAATTTTCCTTGACATCTACATCACGTGCTACCCCTACACCTCTACCTAAGAAAAAACATCAACAATCGAAAAAACTGTTAATTTCAAATGAGGTGGTTAAACCTACCCCTCTTTCTGTTGTTGCACCTACATCAAAGATAGTACAGCCCAAACCCAAGACTCCATCACCTCAACTACCCCCATAACTACCTAATCTTCCAACCAAACCTACTTTTACTTTACATTATGATCCACTAGTGGGATCATATGCCACCATCTTGGCTAACCTCCTAGAAAGCTCTGCTATCACTCTCCCTCCTCTTAGACCTTACGACCCTCTTAAACATAATCCAGAAGGCTATGATGATACTAAAATTTACATTTACCATCGTGTTCCATAACATGATGTTGAGAACTGTAAGGGTCTAAAGGCTGCCCTCATTCAATTATGTCCTTCTAACCCCAATTTTGATGACGATGACCTCCTGGATGATGAACCTATTTCACCCTCACCACCTTCTTCACATCTTCCTCCTACACCTATACCAAAACCTCCACCCTCACAGATCATACAGCCACCACCAAACTTTGAGATTAACATGGTTTGCATCAGAGAACTTGCCATGCCTCCACCCAAATTTCATTGCGCCTAACTCACCTCATAAGGATTTTATCCTCCAGTAGGTTTTTTCCCGTCGTGTCGTTATACCACTTACCCTACACCTTATCCATTTTCCAACTTCCCTCAAATCAACATGGTACACATCACTACACGTGTGTAGAAGGGAAAATAAAAGGTAGTTGGCCCACCAACCAACCCTATACCCAACATATCATCTACGCCCATACCTAAAATAACTATCTGTGGCCCCGCATACCCCATTTCTAATGGCATCACACATCGCACCATGCTCAAAAAAATACACCAATCTCACCTCAAAATGTCCTTATACAATCTGATCCAAACCTCAGAGTCACATCGTCAAGCTCTCATGGAGGTCCTTCAATCTATTGAGGTTTTACCTAGTGACCCCA
The DNA here is from genome assembly GCA_019776745.2 of Taxus chinensis. Lineage (NCBI taxonomy): Eukaryota > Viridiplantae > Streptophyta > Pinopsida > Cupressales > Taxaceae > Taxus > Taxus chinensis. The sequence goes on from CM034147.1 coordinate 820,922,073, forward strand.
CACCTGTAGCATCTATTATCACACCTCATCATGTTGCTTCTCTTACCAAATTTCCATCTACCTCATCACCTCCACCTATTCACCAAGTGGCTATCCTTATTTTCTTAGATGATAAAATTGTCCCCCACCAAACTAATTACCCAGATATTACACTTTTCATCTTCATCCATATCGATAATATATGCGTCCGATGTGTTATGATTGATGGGGGTGCTAGAATTAACATCATATCCTCTCACACATTTGAACAAATGCTCATACCCAACAACTGCATGCATAAACATCCAGTCATGTTGAATTCATTCAATGATGTTATCACCTCTACACTTGGCACTATCATCCTCCATGTTTGTGTGGGTCCCTATACTATTCCCGAGCTATTCTACATGTTGGAAGGGGAGTTTTAATACAATTTATTACTTCGCAGGCCTTGGATTCATGCCATGGGTTGTGTTCCTTTCACTTTGCACCAATGTGTAAAGTTCAAACATGAAGGACGTTCCTATACCATTCCGACTGACCCATCACCTTTCTAAACTTGTAACATGCTTTACCGTCCCAATGATGTCCTTGTACCTATTAAGGCATCTACCTCCTTGCCTACATCTTCACACACGACCCCATCCACCAGTGCCATTCCCACCTCACCTTCACCTAAATCTTCTATTTTCACAGCTACTATCGCTTTAACCAGTCACACATCAACTTGCTGACAAAATGACACCTCCACCGATCTAACTTTTAATTCTTCCTCCATTCCAGCCACCAATATATCAACCAATGATACCTTAGAAGATGTTTTTCAATGCCTCACTATGGGGGAGTATCGCGTGTACAATGTCAATACATTCCTTACTCCACAAGAGTATGGAAACCTTCACCAACATCCTCACTATGATCACCACATAAGAAAGTGTCTCCTTTATGCTCCTCCCCACCTCTGTACCCATCTTACTTATGGGGGACTTGACATTTCCACTTACACACCCAAACCACCATCACAAACCCAACCCTTTTCGGCTGACCTTCAGTCGCTTACCAACCACCGCTTTGCTCACACTTTCCTACACTGTTGTGCCTGGAAGGGTTTCAGCTTTGGCCTTTACAAACAAGGTCGCCACACCATTATCTCTGTACCATGCATAAACATAATGATTGTAGTGGAATCAGTTTACCAAACTACTTGCCAAAAAGCTCCGTATTGAACTCATTCAAGACATTGACCCCTCTCCACCTTCTTCACCTACCTCACCTTCACCACCTTCACCAATAGAGTCGATGGATCCTAAATCTATCCCTCCTACATTTTTTTTCCATAAATACCATTTCCTTGGGACCTCTGACCTATCACCACGATGGGTGAGGCTCCTTCCTCTCTTCCTTTCTTGTATCCTGACATGATAGGGGATGATACTCCTATTAATAATGTTTAATGCCAGGATGATGAATTCATACTCACCTACCTTGGTGCTGAAGACTCTTATATTCACCAATTGTTACCTTCTAAGATAGAAACAATGTTGAATGAATCGACTATCGAAGTCAACATCCACACTTAGGACGACCCCCACATTCTCAAGATTGGCCAGTCTCTAGATACCTGCTGAATAGGAAGCCCTAACTTAATTTTCTTAAAGATCATAGCCATGATTTTTTCACTTGGTCCTATACTGACATGCCTAGCATCGATCCCACTATCGTGGTCCACAATATCGTAACCATTCCCGATCCCAAACCCTTAAAACAAAAAATTGAGGAAAATGCACCCTCACATTGATCTTATTGTCAAAGGAATAACTTCAATGCCTTTCTCTCAGTTTCCTTCATCCTACCCATCGATTACTCCCAATGGATTTCTAGCATCATCCCTATCACTAAGGAAATAGGGGGACTTTGCATTTGCAAATATTTTTGTGATCTCAACCTTGCCTGCCCAAAAGATGATTTTCCTCTGCCTGGTATTGACCAGTTGGTTGACCTTACCGCTGGCCATGAGATGCTATCACTTATGGATGATTTTTCAAGTTATAACGAAATCTTGCTAGCACCAGGAGGATCAACAAAAAATCGCATTCATTACCCCTTAGGGGACCTTCTGCTATCAAGTCATGCCTTTCAGCCTTAAAAACGCTGGTGCCACCTATTAGCAGGGCTATGACCTACATCTTCCATGATATCACGCATCGCATATTAGAATATTACATGTATGATCTCTTGGCTAAATATAAAAATTGGCATGACCATCTCACTATCCTCAAAACCATCTTTGACCACCTCATTAAGTATTGCATCTACCTTCAGCCTAAAAAGTGTGTCTTCACCGTTCTCTCAGGAAATATCCTTGGATTTATCATTTCCTTACATGGAATAGAAGTTGACCCTGCTAAAGTCAAGGCCATCCTCAAAATTCCTCCACCCACTAACCTTAAACAACTCCGTATCCTGTAACGTAAAGTTTCAGTCTATTCGCCGTTTCATTTCAAAATTATCTGATCGGTGTCAACCATTTCATCACCTTCTCAAAAATGATGTCTCTTTCAAATGGGATGACGAATTCCACAACGCTTTTAAGGCCTTAAAAACAATACCTTCTCCAACCACCCATACTCATTCCACCTAAAAGATGACCAATCCTTCTACCTATACATCTCTGCTACCAATTAATCGTTAGGGGCTATGCTTTCTCATTGTGATGAACAACATAGGGAGCAAGCAGTTTATTATATAAGTCCGTACCCTTCTGGATTACGAAATCTGATATTCTCACCCTGAAAAACTTTGTCTTAGGCCTTAGTTTTTGTTTCCACCAAACTTTAGCCATTACCTACTCAATCAAAAAACCTATGTTGTGACCAACACTGACCCCTTACACTTCATGTATGCTAAAACTTACCAAAATCAACGTGCCGCACGTTGGTTCATGCTTCTTGATGACCTAGAACTTAAATTCATCCACCAAAAATCTTATCAAGGGCTAGGCCATTGCTGACCAGCTCACTGATGCACCTCTTTCTGGGAGTCAATCTTCTAACTTTGATTTCCCTGAGGAATCCATTGCCAACCTCTCTTTGGATGATGACCCTTACCAAATGACCTTATTCTTCAGATGGTTCCATATTTCAATGTGGGGGTGGTGCAAGAATTATCCTGATTCCTCTTGATGGTGAACCCATGCCCTTATCATTCAAACTTGAATTTGAATTCACGAAAAATATCACCAAATACGAAGCACTTGTATTGGGTCTCGTGACTGCCTATGCCTTGGATGTCAGATCCATTAATATATTTGGTGATTCTCAACTGGTACTAAACTAAGTCAGTGGTGTTTATCAGTGTCATAATGAAATACTTTAAGAGTACAAACGTTACATTGGAATCATGTTGATTACCTTTGACTCGCTATAAAATTCAAATTGTTTCATTGATCCACCAATAAATTTGTGGATACCATGGCCTGCCTCACTTCCCAAATACCTAGCTTCACCTACCGATTTAGACATCTTTGTTACCATAAAATTCATATCGAGACCTTCTTATAAATCTTGTTGTGTTAACCTCGTCCGAACTACCTCCCTAAACACACAAGACCTTTGGTATAAGCAGCTTGCGGGACTACCTTTCCCTTTATATATTGCCTCCTGATCTCACACGTAATGGACAATGCACATTTCTAAATAAGGCCTCTCGTTATGTCGTCATGGGTGGCCTTCTCTATAAATGAGGCTTTGATGGTATTCTCTTACGATGCCTCGCCAGCTCTAAAATCTCCTATACCATTAAAGATGTTCACGATGGCATATTGAGAGGGTCACTTCAGTGGCCTGGCTGTTGCTAAACGCATTCTTCACCTAGGCTATTACTGGCTAACCCTCAATCTTGATTGTTGTGACTACGTTAAGCATTGTTTAAAAATTCCAACAACATGCCAATCTTCATCACACACCTAGTCATGCCTTACAGGTCGCTCGTGACCTTTGGCCCTTCTCTCAATTGGGTTTGGATCTTGTCGAGGAGATCAATCCTCACTCTTCCCTAAGAAATCAATGATCATCACCGATACCGAATATTACATCAAATGGGTTGAATCCATACCCCTCATCTCCACTAAAGTTGAGAAAATATATCAGTTCATCAATCATCACATTATTTATCACTTTGGTGTTCCCCACCTTCTTATCACTGATAATGGAAAATAATTCAAAAACAAAACTCTAAAAAAACTTTGTGACATGCCTTCATCATCAAGCTTAGCTTCTCCTCCCCATATTACTCACAAACTAACGACCAAGTTGAATCCACAAACAAAACCCTGAACAAAATTCTCATGAAAGTGGTTAATTATACTGGTAAGGATTGGCATACGCACATTCCTTTTGCTCTTTGGGAATACAATACGAGTATTTGACAACTCCACCACTACCCACTTCCTTTTCTCTGGTCTACGGTACCAAGGTTGTTTTACCTCTCAAAGTCTAGATCCCATCTCTCTGTATCTCCCTTCAGGATATGCTCACTGATGATGACCTTTACCAAGAGCGTTTTATAACAACTTGAGTTATTAGACGAACATCGTCTTCATGCCCTCAACCATCTCCAATTCCACCAAAAACGCATCAAGCGTGCCTATGAAAAATGTGTCCATGAATGCACCTTCAAGGTCGGTGATATCGTCCTCAAGGAAAATTAACACATAACCAAAGCAGAAGAAAAAGCAAACGGAGAAAATTCGGTCCTAATTGGCTTAGACCATACATCGTGACCCATGACTATGGATCAAGTGCATCATCTCTTGTCTTCACTTGATGGTAAGCTCAAACCTGAGCCCCTCAATGCTTTGCATCTTTGACCGTTCTACTATTGACTTCTAGTCCTACATCACTATTTATCTAGTTCATGCTCGTCCCTTGAGCACCATTTACCTTTTTATTTTCCACACCTCATCTCAAACGATTAAACAAGAATCATGTGATTACCCTTCACCCTTTGGCCTTATCCTAAATATGTGCCACCATGGACTTTGCACATTGGAATGATTCTCATGGATACTTTTTTTTCTTATTTTAGATGAGATCCCATGGTCGTTCACCTTTGCCTTCTCAACAAGAACCAAATTCTTTGTTATAGTCTAGTCCATGACTTAAAAGTTAAAAAAAATAAAAAATTCACTCCTTGAGTCAAACTTCTAATCTAAAAGATGAATCCCTCAAAATTACATCTCTCACCTTCAATTATGCCACTATAAGTAGACTACTCCCTCGAAGGACAGCTATAAAAAGCTCACAAATCTCTACATAGTCTTTCCAAAAAGAGGAATATCTTCTCAAAAATAAAAATTTAGAAGCTTCCCGCATTGATCAACTTTGCAAGAAGACCTCAAGGAGACATACACTCATCGCTGTATAGACTTCCCGCATCGATCACTCTATCTAAAAAGTCAAAAAAGAAAAGAAAATGAAAAAGTAACCTTTTTCATCATGGACTTGCCTATTGTGATCTTGGCTCTATTGCCCAAGGTATTTTACTTCCCATTTTATGACCTAATTACCTTCACCTCCTTACCCGTTGTATTTTCACTTCTTACCTCAAGTAGGACCTGCTGAACCTACGACAATTTGGTGATTTTGTGACTATTCTTCACCTTTAGAGTAATCAATCATGCAATGTCTTTAGGGTCTTACGTTCATTAGCCTATCTATAGGTGTGTTTCATATGTTTTGATCCTTACCAATCGGGTGGGCTTTCCTTTCCCCCTCCTATCTTTTCTCTTCTTCATTACCTTTTGATCTTCCTAATATAGGACTAGAACCCTCGACACCTACCTTTTGGGGGTTTTCTTCTCACACCTCAATCAGCCTAAAATCACCCATACCTATCTACCTATATTCCACCTAACCTAATCACCTTGACCTAATCATACCCCATGGCCTGGAATCAACACTACCTATCGACTTAAAATCACCCCTACCTATCTACTTATATTTCACCTAACCTGATCGACCTTGAACTAATCATACCCATGGACTAGAACCAACACTACCTATCAACCTAAAATCACCTTTACCTATCTATCTATCCTCCTCCCAACCTAATCAACATTGACCTAATCATACCTATGACCTTGCATCCAACCTAACTATCAACCTCACTACCTATTCTTCTATCTTCTCATATTCTTTCCTCACTTATGGGGAGAACTACATTGGTTCTGAGGGTCCCTTTTCATCTGGAATATATAGGCATCACTTTCAAGGAATGGGGCCCTTAGAAGGTTAGCTCAGCCACTATTTACCCTAACCATTCCTCCCCCATTTTACCTAACTTCCTGTTCATATCAAAAAACTCGACATTTAACCCATATACCATATAACTTTTACCACTTAGATATTATTTCACATTTTCATACATAACCAACATTTTCCCACATTTTTACGCCATCTCATGCATTTATATTTCCATTTATTATCAAAATACTGAAATGAACATCCATGTCTAAACCAACCTAACTCCACCATGCCTAAACCAACCTGACTTAATCCATGCCTACCAATCTAACTTTACCATGCCTAAACTAACCTGACTCGATCCATGCATAAACCAAACTAACTCAATCCATGCCTAAACCACCCTGAATCCATCCATGCCTAAACAAACCTGACTCAATCCATGCCTATCACCTGACTCGATCCATGTCTAACAACCTAACTCGATCCATGCCTAACAACCTAACTCAATCCATACCTAACCAATCTAACTCAACCATGCCTAACCAACCCAAATCGATCCATGCCTAAACTGACCTGAATCCATCATGCCTAAACTCACCTAATATCCATCCATCTCAAAGTAACATATACCCATATCTCATCTAATACAAAGTAATAAATCCATATCTCATGTAGCACAAGCCATAAACCAACATCTCATCAACACATTAACACATCACCAAATACCATGAATCTCATCATATAAATCAATAAATGTGTATCTCAAAATAAATTCCTCTCTCATCATGGCCATCATCTTAAAAATGTCAACACGCAGGTTGATATAAAATACAAAATGTCATCAGCACGCAAGCTGGTCTCATATATACAACAAGAATGAATGAATCAATACAAAAATATTTGGCATGCAGGCCAATATCATGTACAACACAATAATAAATACAACATCTCTTTAGCACACAGGCCAGCTCACATATATAATATTATAAAAAATGAATCGTCACATGCAGGCCAGTCCACAGCAAGTCAATCGTTCTCCCCATCTAATGTCGGGGTTAATGCTCTCTATGACTGTGTCTCTCCTGACCTTCTGTCGCACCTGTCTTGGGTCTTGAACCTGTCTGATGGCCCCTTACCTGGGGCTGGCGTCTGCACACTAGTGGACTCACCATGACCCTGTCCCTGGGCTCACCGGCCCCCTAAACTCTCCACACTATGAGTGCTGGATCTGGTCCTCTCACTGGAGGCCTACTGTGCTCTGTACTCAGCATAGGAGGGCACATCTAGCCAGAAAACTAATAAATGATCCTGGTAAATAACATGTGCCTCTCATAGGGACATCTCTAAAATTGGCCATGGGCAATGTCTGTGGAGGTGTCATGGGTCCCGCTACCTGCATAAGTACCTATAGAATGGGACCTTGTCCCTGAACCTGCACTGAGCCCTGTGTTGGTACTAGAGCTTGAGTTGGCCCTGGAGTTTGTGCTTGTGCTTATATCTGGGCCTACATGAGTAGTAATCTATGCATGTTCTACTGTCAGTTAGCCCTGCAGACCCGTCACCTGCCCTTATGCATATGTGGTCAAATGGCCCTGTAAAGCTTATACCTATGCCTGTAGAGTGGTCATCTCCCCTCCATCTCCACCTAACGTCCTCTCCATCTCCATCTCTCCCTACCTCTGCTTGTGCACAGGTACCTATCCCTTACCCTACCTGAGCCTACACCATAGCTATCTGGGCCTGTAAGATGGAAACTTATGCCTCTGAACCTGTAAGATGCCCCTCCAGCATAGTCCCAAAGCTGCATCACCATGGTAGCCACCTAACCCTATAGGGTGTCTCTTTGAACTATGATGGTGGCTAAGGTTGGCTGCCCTGGCCTCAGTTGTACCACTCTCAGCTGTGCCATTCACCACTGTCTATACCCATCTGCAACCCTAACATCATCAATCTGGGTGTCTACTGGCTGCTCCTCCTGATCCAGTTGACACTGTGGGTCGTGGTGGAGACATAGGTCTCTCCACATCATCTCTCCAGTACTAAGGGAACAAAGGTGGTACACCTTTAACCAATCCAAATTGACATCTAACCCACTCTACGAGTATCCACTCATGCTCTCCTGCTGTCCTCCCCTCTATCTATAGATGTATCTGTAGCCCACCTAGCTCCATGGTCATTTGTCTATATGAGGGGAAGCCCACATATAGCCTCCAAATGATGTCCACTTTGGACAACACCTCCAACAACCTCCTGTAATAAGCTATATCATGAGTAGCTCTAGCACCTCAGGCCTCTCCCATGGCCAGTACCCACCACCTATAGCCCACTCTCAAAACTCTTTGTTGGAATGCATCTACTCGAGGCATCCCCACTGGTCAAACACAAACAATGTGCTCCTATGCCCAATAATGCAGTAATACGATGCAACAAATTTTGAATCTCCACAGTCACCCGTAGGCCCATAGCTCTCTATACACCTACATCAGCAATGCAACTACCCATGTGAACCATGTCCGTTGTATTATCATGTCATGGAGGATTCCCATCAGTGACCTTGGGAATCACCCCCCTCTGCATCCAGCAATGCAAAGCACCACACTGCCTCCATCATGAGTACCACTAAACTCATTTTCTTTGAATGAGATCTATACATCATTCCATAGCTTACGCTAGCACTATGGAATGTCAGATATGCTACATCCTCACCAAAAATAGGTGCTAGTAACTCCTCAAATGCCTCTGAAGAGATGGAATAAACCTAGGCCTCCAATATGGGAAACCATATGATCTTGTAGACATTCTCTAGGGTGATTGTCATCTCCCCCATCAGCAAATGGAAGGTGTTAGTCACCGATTCCCATCTATTGATGAGGGAAACCATAATACTCACCCCCAGACTACATGCCGGTAGCGCCACATGCCTATCAATCCCACCTCTTCCACATGCTACCACTTCACCTATGTCATGATCACCCATACTGTCAATAACAAGGGTGGCACCCAGGCCCTCATCTGCAGCTCGTCTCAGACCTGCATCCCACAAAATCAATAATTTAGTCCACCTTCCCAACTTACCTTATTTTTACCCCACATCCTGACCTAATCTCTTTCCCCACCCCCATCCCGTTGGCCTTGTCGCTCCCCCAAACCTACCCAAACCCATCCACCTGAACCTATCTACCCTAAGCCTCAACCAAACCTACCCTAACCCTCACACATACCTACCCACACCAACCTACCCAAACCCATCCACCCGAACCTATCTAACCTAACCCTCACCCAAACCTACCCAAACCCATCTACCCTACCTATCTACCTTACCTACTTACCCAAACCCGTCTACCCTTCCTACTGACCCAAACCCATGTACCCTACCTATCTACCTTACCTACCTACCCACACCCATCCACCAAAACCTATCTACACTAACCCTCACCCAAACCTACCCAAACCCATCCACCCAAAACAATCTATCCTACCCTACTTTCTCACCCTAAATCCTTCCCCTCTCACCTAATTCTTCCCCACCCTACCCTTACTCTCTTCCCTTTTTTTATCCCAACTTCATCTTAAGATTGACTGACCATGGTCTCCCTTGATCGACCATGGTATCCCTTTGACTGGTACCGGTCACTACCCACTGGCGTCAGCCACAAGTCGACTAACATCGGTCACTGCCGTGTCACCTGCCCTGACTTCCCAACCCTATTTTTCCCCTCCTCTTTATTCTACCCACCCAAATCCCTCCTTACACCCCTCACTATCTGTACATTACCCTTTTTCCCTACCCCCTACCCTTCCCCATTCACATTGCCCCCTTTTTTCCCTTATTTTTAAATTTCTCCCCCCCAACCCCCATTTTTCACATTTTTTATATTTTTACAAATATAACTCACAAATCACTAACAAAGGTTTTATTCCTACCTGATCCCACTACCGTCGATGTGGAGGTACCTTTGGCCACCGCCCTGGTCCACCCAATCCCTCTCCAACCTCCGCCATCCTCAAATGACCTCCAACTCTCTCCACTAATCACCTTGCTCGATTCGATCTTGTAGCCCCACCTCTCTCCAACTCAATCTCACCTATGTGGTTCACCAACCAATCTCTCTGCCATACTCTTTTAACCTCTTCCTCTTTGCTCTCTTTTTTTTCCTTTTCTTCTCCTTAAAAATACACGAATGAATTTTAAAATGTGGGTTTTCCACTTTTTATACCCTACGCGACTCAACCAACGTCGGTTCACCCTTGACTGATGCCGGTCTTATGCCCTAGCCCACCACCGTCGTCAGTTCATATTGACCGCTGTCGGTTACCCTACCTACTCATTACCCTCACATTGACCTCACTTTTCCTTACCTCCTTTTTCTTTTGCCTCCCCTACACCTACCTGGACCACTTTACCTTCTTCTCTAGCCCTACACCTTCTTTAACCTCACCGTGTTAACCGATTGGCCTCTCCTTATTTCACCCCTACCTCGGCCTTACCCATGCTGTGACCTATCTACCTAGACCCGAAAAACTATTTGTGACCTTTGAACCACTGTGCTCACTATACCTTGCACCTCTGTTACCTATGTTGTTTGACCTACTGACCTTACCTAGCCTATTTCTGTGACCGTTTATCCTGACCCTACCTCTTGTGTACCAAAACATACCTCATCGTTCCCGCCCCTAACCTACGTTGTGTTTCCTGACCATATCCTTGGATACCAAAATCACTTCAACCTTGTCTGGATAAACCTATCGACCTTAGATGATGTGAATTTTGCAAGCTCTTCAACCTGGTACCATGTCACAGTTTATACGCGTGCTTGCATTCAACTTCCACTGCATTTGACCTTGGCCAATTCACCCATTTACCTATATGCCCAATTTTCCCTTTACTCCTTTCCCCATTTTTTAGTATTCTTCTTCACATCCACTTTTATCAAACCACTCGCCGATTTTCCCTATCACCTCATCAGTTCCTGGTTTGAGGGGGATAACCCTCATTCCCACTTGGGGTAACCACACTCTATTCTTGTTCACATCGCTTACCAATACAAGCTACGCAACAAGAAGGGGCAAAATGTAGACACCGAAATCATGTCGTAATCACCTTGGTCCCCTACCACAACCCTATAATCACTTCCTCATCCTCAACACCTTATCACCTACCTCCTACACCCCACACATTTTAATTTAATTACTTTAATTAAATTAATACCATTTATCTCCATACATATTAATTTAATTATTTAAGTTAATGACCTTTTACTCACACACATATTAATTTAATTATTTACATTAAATTAATTCACCACCCTAACACACCTATTTAATAGATAATTGCTTTTATTAAATGCCACTCACCTAACCACCCCCATCATTTGACCCATTAACCTAAACCCTAAACCAATATCCTAAATAAAACCTAACATTACACACATCCCCTCACCTCACATTTAAAAGCATCCTAAGGTCAATTTTTTCTCCAAGGAAAGGAAGAGACCCTTATCAAATGGTAGAACTTCCTAGGCAACTTTTGAACAAACCAAGACATCTCGCCCAAACGGATGTCAATTTTCCCTAAACTGATGTGGGTTCCCCTAAACCGATGCTGGTTATACCGGGATGGACCAAATGGCTTATTTAGACCCATCTATAGATTTGTAATACGGGTTGTTGATGGTTGATTTTGTTGTTTTGGAAAACTTCTTATCTCGAGTTCAATCTCTTTAGATGCGATGACAGAACAAAGATTGATTGGTGATCAATAAGGGCAACCAAATACACTGGCACAATAGTGAAAATTTCTTCCCAACATTCTCAACACAGCAACTTCTTCATTATTCTTCATACCTGGACCTCACAGAAGAGTAAGTATCCTCCTTCCATCTGTTTCATTTTCTTATCATCAGCTGTAGTCTTTGTGGTAAAAGGAGCCTAGTCTTTCACCCTCTCTTGATTTGTAGTCACCTTCCATACCCACTCATCCTAATACTTGGCCCAATTGCCCATTTTGACCTCCTCAGTTATCTTAGACCTTCGTAACATATCTTCACCCCCTCTGTGATCAATTCCCATCTACTACCCACTCCTCTTTCACCCAAAAACTCCAAAAACCTAGACTATGTGACTCCACCATCCCTGAATTGAATGTCGTCAGTTCATTTCTAATAGTCACCAGTTATAGTCAAACTATCACCGGTTACATTCAAATCGTCATCGGTCTCTATTTCGCCTGATCTCTACCAGAGTAATAGCCTATTTCTGACCTATACCTACCTGAACACCTATTTGACCTTCGGATCTGTATCTAACCTAGCCTGTTAGCTCAGATTCATCTATAACCAACCTATTTGACCTCTGGATCTCCTTCTAGCCTAGCTTATTAGATTAGATCTAGTCTATAGCATTTGTATGAGATGCCTAAATCATATTAAACTATAGTAGGACAATATTTACTTGATTTCAGCATTGAATTGTTTTAAACAGTGGATTGACAACAATCTAGGAAGTATCTCACTTCCAAGATCTAGCACATGCTAGGCAGTCCACTAAATATATCATTTAACTCTCTTTTGTGGTCTTGTTTTGGTTCTTATACAGGCAGCTCCTCCTAGCCAAAAGGAAGGTCTCACAATCACTCCAATTCAGAATTTAGATACGCGCGCATATAACCTTCAACCATCTCAAACTTGGTATTCCTCTTACCACCCTTACCTTATCTGTTTCATCAAGTACTTCTTAGAAAACTAAGAAATCAGGTGAAACAGTTGGAACATAATGAATAAGTGGTCTGGCCAACCCTTAATGTATATGGGTCCATCACTAATATAGAGGTTAATATTTAATAATATAAAATATTTATATTTCTATTATTAAATATTATAACCTAGGTATATACTTTACGTTAAATATTTAATATCATGAAATGATTATATTTCTAATATTAAATATTAGAAACCTAGGTGTATGTGTCAACCATTTTCTGTTGAAAAGGTGGGTCAAGAAATATATCAAAGGTGTGCAAATCAAGTGATTTTGTTTTACCCTTGGTAAATAGGGTTTCAAAGTAGGACGTGATCTTACTAGATGTAAAATAAGTTCTCTAAAGTAAAAGGTTATTTTCAAAGTGGTTTTTACCCTATTGGGGTTTTCCACTATAAATAATGTGTCACATGTGTTATTTATTTCTTGTAATTATTTCTTTATTTACTTATGTTATGATGTAATCTTTATTCTAACATTATATAATATGTAATTTGATTAAATCTTTATTTATTAGAATCTTAAAATTCTAACACATCTAATACATTTAAGGTAAACTTCTCTACTTTTCAGACACTTCAGAATATCCTTGAACCCCCAAAAGTCCATTTTTTTAGTTTATTAGGGTAAAATACTTGGTCATATTGTCTCTAAACAAGGTTTACCTATTCACCCTTTTAGAATTGAATCTATTTCATAGTTATCTGTACCTCATCCTAAGAAGGCACTTCAGAGTTTTCTAAAAAAAAAAAAACTTTGTTAGAAGATTTATTCCTTATTTTGTAGCATTAGTCAAACCTTTGAAAACTATGTTAAAGAAAGAAAATAATTTCTCTTGGACCAAAGAAGGGAGAAAAGGATTCGAAGTTATTAAAATATCCATTTCATAGGATCCTACTCTTGAAAATCCAAATTTTGATAAAGATTTTACAATTTATGTACTTGCAGGAGATGAAACAATTTCAGCCATATTAACTCAAGTTAATGATGAAAATATTGAGTAGCCAATTTATTTCTTTGGACAAATTTTTCATGACTACAAAACAAGGTATACTTTTCTTGAAAAACAATTACTTTCAGTAGTGAGAGGACTAAATAATTTTAAGTACATGCTTTCAAACAATAAGATACATGTTCTTCTTTATCATCCAAGTGTAAAATATTTCTTGTTAAATAAATAATTGAATGAGAAGAGAGAAAGATGGATAACAAAGGTTATGGAATACGGTGTCGACATTCGTGTTGCAAAGAAATTATTAGGAAAAGGTTTATGTGAACATATGATTGACGATATGGAAAAATAACAAGTTGTTGAACTAAAACGTTTAGGAAAACATGCTGAATTTTCGTATTAGCAATTAGATTTGCATCAAAAATTAGAAAATCAACATCCAGAAGTCATTGAAGAAGTTCAGGAATCAAGATGGATGACTGATTTGGTTGAATATTTACGACATGGTACTTAGCTGGAAGGAATGGATAAGAAAAAAAGAAGATACTTCAGATTACAAGTTGTACCTTACTTTTATGTTGATGGTGTGTTATTTAAAAAAGATATCAATGGGATATTGTTGTGATGTGTTAATTATGATATAATTCATCAACTATTGTCTGAATTCCATGAAGGACTTGCAGGAGGTCATTTTTCAGCACGTACAACAACATTGAAAATTATAAGATTCAGTTACTATTGGCCCAACATTTTTAAGGACTATTTCGAATGGATTATAAAATGTAAGAAATGTGCTTTCTTTGTTGGAAAGGAACATTTAGCTTTTGTTCCCCTATAACCAATTTCAGTGGGGTCTTGATTTCATTGGTATGATAAATCCACCTTCATCACAAGGACACAAGTGGTTCTTCACTGCTACATACTACTTTACACGCTGGACTGAAGCGATAGCCTTAAATGAGGCTAAAGAAACTTCAATATTATCCTTTTATGAAGGTATGTTTTATAGATTCGGTGGTCCACCAATGATCATTTTAGATAATGCCTTTGCGTTTTTCAGTGTAAAGGTAACAGATTGGTCTATTAAACATGAAATTTATTTAAGGACATCATCTAACTATTACCCATAAGGTAAAGGGTTAGTTAAAAGTCCTAATAAAAATTTATTGAGGATCGTTAGAAGAATGCTCAAGGATAACCAAAGAGCTTGGAATTTAATGTTAAATTTAACACTTTGGGCTGATAGACTAACTTCTAAAAGATAAGTTATATTCATCACGATAGACTGACTAATAGGTTGATAGAATGACTCCTAAAAGATAATGTTAAATTCACCGTACAAGCTTGTTTATGGAAGAGTGGAAAGAATGCCTATTTTTGTTGAGTTACCTGATTTAGATTTACTACATTAGATGGAGATACTCAAGAATGAACCATTGTAGGTTCATTATGCATAATTGATGGAATTACAAGAGCTCATAGATCAAGCTCATTTGAACATGGAAAAGAATAAAAAGTAGATTAAAAAGACGTTTGATAAGAAGGATAATTTTAGAGTCTTCAATGAAGGAGATATTATGTTGAAATGGGATTTAGATCATGTGAAAGCAAGAAATCAGACAAAATTTGACACACTTTGGAGTGGTCCTTACATTATTTTATCTTGTAATCAGCATAACACTTTCCAACTTACAATCTTGAATGGAGAGGAACTTCCCATTCATGTGAATGGTATGTTTCTCAAGAATTGTTGCTGAAAATTTTCAATGTTGTTTAGAGTAGGGTGGTTTAGGATTTTCATTTCAATAAAGCACTTTCGCATACTTACATTTTAAAATTCAATAAGTCCATTTAATGCACAAGATTTGGAGCCTTCTAAAATGTTTCCGCTATTTTATTTTTGTTTGAAAAGGAAGAATTTTCACTATAATGGGAAAGAATTCATTTTACCTTTGACTCCATGCCTAATGGATGAGTTTAAGGCACTGGTATTTTCAACTAGCAGGTAGTTGATCCCAAAACGTTTCCTTAAATGTTGACATTTCTCTCACTTGTGCGAGAGGTCAAATCAAAACTTTGGTTTCAAGGATTGAAGGGGTTAGGATGAGTGATCTAACTAAGGTAAAATTTCATGGGAATGAATTGTTCCTATGTTTGTTTCAGAATGTCAATATTCCTCCTATGTTTTCTTTCCATGTATTATCTCCATCACAATCATGTATCAACCCCTCTAGAACTAATAAAAGACCCTAACACAGAATGGAAAGATAGGACAAGCTGAAGATGGACATCCTAGAACATACACAGGGACAATCCATTTTTAAAAATTAAACTAGTTTTCTACTTTCATTAATTTTAATTTCATATTTAATCAAGGTACATTTGATTAGTTACTTTATAATTAAGTGAAATTACTTAGTGTGTTGATTTACAAAAAATTCATTTAACATTACGTTTATGAAAAGGAAATGCTAAAGAAATATTTACAACTCCTCACAATAATTTATTTTCATTTATTTCATAATTTAAATATACAAGTGGTCCCACACAATCAATGAGAAATAAATATAAGATATAGTACATAGAAAATAAAGTGCATGTATATGAAATTATGAACAGAAGATAATGGGGAGTATCCATCATTACATGGATTTTTGATGGATTTTCCCAGTAGCTCCTTAGCTTTCAGATCTCTCATCCTCATTCTCTTTCCATCCTCAATAGGCACCTGCAAAAATAGACATTATAATGTTAGAGCTGCAAATTTTTCCAACCTCTTATATTCATAGTTTCAGACATATATACTTTTTTCAAAATATGCACAAAAATTAGAAAGTACAGGAGAGAATGCATGATACAGAAGATCATAAGCATAAAAGAGATCATATTATGATCATTTAAAATCATATCATGAGATTAAAACAACAAAATAATGAAAATAAAGGCATATGGCCTTCTCCATTCTTTTTACTATTTCTCTTAATGTGTAGGTACAAGTGGAATGGTACAACTTTCAAGAAACAAATTGTTTCATGTTTCAAAGAAATCAAGATAATGCATGGCTACAAGAAAGGTATAAAAAAAACAAATTGTAGAACTGTAGAGAAGCCAAGAAATGTTAAGCAAGCACCAGTAAATCAAAAAATACCAAGCTACAGAAAGCACAGATATCCTAAATTGCAGAATATAAATTTTTAAAGGAAAAGAAAATTTCCAACATAATGCAGATTTGAAAGATAAGGAAAATATGATCTACATAAGATAAATTCGTAACCATAAAAATCAAGCAATGAAGAGTTGAAGCACAAAATATTTTTCATCGCATATTGTAGCTATTTCACAGTCACACACTTCAACAAATCAAATCTAGCAAAATGATTTTGAATATTCCATAACTCACTCCCCTAAATTAGATCATAGAAAAATATCACCCAGATGGAAATTTCTTGAGATGATTCCTGATCATGTTGGGTCATATCATGAAAATTTATCAAGTAATATTGTAGCAGTTTGAAAAGAATTCATGCTAAACATTCAAGAAAATGTTGAGTGCCTCAAGATTCATCAAAATGCATGGTTCAAACATAGAGGAATGAGAAATATAGATCTTGAATGAGTGCCATGTAAACGAGATATATATTTCCAACTCAAAAAATGGAGAAACAGAATAAGGAATTTTATTTTCCCATCAAATATTTAAAAGTACACATTTACAAATCCACTCCAGGGAAATTAGAGAGCATGTTGTAATCTACAAAATTAAATTAAAGTTGTACCAATCCATTACATGTACACATCCTTTAAAAATTACTGAGAATGAATTTAGACCTACAAAAGTTGAAAACAATAATCAAAGAACGTAATCTAAATGCAATCCATGATAGGAGCGTTAAAATTTTCACATTTCACAACATTAGAAGGAGCTTAACAGTTTCAAGTCCAACATATGGAAGTAAGCTACAACTCAGGACAAATAAAATGATGCTATCACAGTCATTTTTTGTATGACAAATTATTTCAATAGAAAAGAGAAAGATAAGCACAAACATGTAAAGTCTTAATGATTAAATATTTTGTATATAGTCCATGAAGTGGTTCTAAGATACAAGAGTTGTTAGATACAAGGAACATAAAGTTGTGGACGATGTTACTCAACTATTTGCTATCAAGTTGCATGGAAATTTATGCATAGTTAATTTTCTTTCAGAGCTTTTATTGTACATTGTTTAAGTATTATTAATTTTATTTGTTTAGAGTATGGAGAAGATCCAAATATGGATGGAGTTGTCTTCGAGAATTGGCAGGGTGAAAACAAAATTTCTATCAAAAGAAAACAATCACCTAGAGATGCAAGGAAACAAAAAGAAAGATGACACATCATTCATACCTCAAACAAACCCCAACAATCATTTTACTTAGAACTTCACGAAGAATCAACCAAATTACAAACAAAATAAGAAAGGAAGTGACCGTTCAACTTCAATAGAAAAGGTAGATTTTTCAAGTAAATTCATAAGAACCCCATAGAAGGTGCAAAATGACTTATCCTAGATAGCTATGCAACACAGTATCAGCTTGACTTTCTGAAATATTTTGAACCACATGCAACAAATCGATGTAAGGGATGTTTTTAATCAAAATTGTTTCAGTGCCAAGTGGGTTGGTTTTCAAAGAAGATTTAAGCTCTCATAAACTAGGTTAGAATACTATGATTTATGACAAATCAGATGGAATTCCATCATTCCAGTAAATGTAAAATAAAGCAAAATACAGCCAACAACAATTGAAACAAGAACTAGATCTTCAATTAATTATGTGAAACATTGATTTCTCAAGCCAAAATAGAATACCCACAACTTAAAACGTATATATCCAGAAGCTTATGAAGTAGCAGAGAAAAAATAGATCATCAAACACATGGTTGAATATTACTAACCCAAAGTGCACAGAAAATGGCAAAAAAATTATAACAAAATAGAACCAAGTATCACATTGCTTAGTAAAGTAAAAGGTGATTTACCTTATAATGACATGGAAATACTTGAAGAGCCATTCAATTTAAACCCAAAATCAGTAGAGTTCAAACAGATGAATAATGGCATGAAGAGGCTCAAGACAAACCAGATTCCACAAATAACAAATGGGGATAACAATTTGCAGTGAAAAGTGCCCAATTTATGAAGAAACCAGAAATTTCAAAACACCTTTAAATGGTGCCAGATAGGAACAAAGTAGATTAAATATCTGAGTATGAAAGGAAATATAGAAGTGTTCACAGTGGTGTAAAATAGTAACAGAGAGCTTACAATACATATCAATAGCCTCCATAGAAAAAATTTGTTAGAGTTTTCCCATTCTTTCTTTCCATAAATATCTATCAAAATTAGAAATGAAAGATTGAACTAGATGAAATTATATTAGGGTTTTGACCAACATTTTTATTTTCCCTAACCCAATTTGGGTTAAGTCTATACTCGTTATTTGTTGGTTTTTAAAATAGTGCATTGTTGAAATCAATAGTTAGAGAACAAAAGGTCCCTCCTCTTTATGGGAGATGCTTCCCTTATTGAAAGTGAGTAACAAATCTTATATACAAATAGACAACTTTCATATTAATGAGAAATCTTGATACTTTCACAATTTTCCATACTAACCTAGCATTATCAATACTTAAGAGTTGGAAGAATAAAGAAACTGAAAGGTAAGAACGCAATAGATAATTTTAGGTCAAAATATAGATAGTAGAATACTAGACCTTATACATACTTAACTAAAAGGCTCCAAAACTCTAATATAGAGGCCAAGAATCATTCACAGATAGTGCAACACCTGATGTTGAGGATCCATAGACACAAAGTTCTAGAAATCATATCATAAGAACACAAAGATTCTTAACATAGAAGGATTGATGATTCAAAATCTCATGCAAGAACATAAAGTTTCATAGCAGATGAGAATGAGAGATAAGAGATCAATATGTTGTCTTGATTTACTTTAAATTCCAATATATTTAAAAATTATCAGGGTTCATCCCTTAATAATGGCATGAAGAGCCCATAAAATAGCTTACAAAGACAGTTACATTCGGTGGTCTAACTTCTTTTTAATCTGAGCTGAGCTAAGGACTACTTAAAAAATGACATTAATATAATGTCTTTAATCAAGTATTACATCATGGGTTTTTAAAACCCCAAAATAAAAGAAATGACTTAGGACTTGTCGACACTAGAATTTTCCTCCGTAATTTCTATTTCATTAATGTATGTATTAGGAATAGGATGTTGTTAAGAATGATTAGTAGTAGCGTCTGATAGAGGATAACGGTGCCGTCAGTATGACGTGCCACCAATAAAGTAGAGTACGGTAATAGTCAAAGTACAATAAGAATGTTGTGGTAAAAAGTAAATATTTGTCGTAAGTGGTCCGGTAATGTTAAAATGTCAAAGTTGGGGTAAGTAGAGAAGTAGGGTCTACATGATTAGGAATTAGAAATATTATATTGGTAATAAGGACAAGAAGAGTGATGTCATAAATATTTTGTGTATTTTATTTGTAAAAAGTCTAAAAAGGTGGAACCCATGTGAGATGATAAGGTTTATCTTATCTTAAAAGATAAGCTTACATGTACAGATAAGAGTTAAGGCATGGAATATGATTCATCTAGAAGTGGATTTCTTACCCTATCTTAGAAATCAGGATGGATAAGCCTGGAAGTTCCTATAAATAAAGAGGCCACCCCCCTCATTTAGCATAGAAGGAAGTAGTGTAAAATATTGTATGAGTAAGTGTGTAAAGGAAGCCATCATTTTGAAGGTGCGTTAAAGAAGCCATTAAGAGGTGTTATTGTGAAGTTTCTCCCATAGTTATTGTTGGAAGGCAAGTGAAGTCAGTAACACTTGAAGTACCCCATGGGTGAGATTGTAACAATTTTATGTTGATATTATAATTTACACTTATATTTCAGATTTGTCATCATTCCTTCGTATCATAGTCTATGGTATTCTTGTGTTATGTTTGTTGTGTTTCTAGATTACATCCACCAAACTAAAGGTTATGCATTAGTAAATAATCATAGCACGAGGAGTTCCTGGTGGAGAATTATCATAGTGCCGGATTGGTGATGACATTTTGGTTTCTGTTGCTGGGACCATTCCTCGTTGGTGGATTTTCTGGAGAGATATTCCCACTTAGTCAGAAAATCATTTGGAGGGTAACCTTGTTTTTACTATGCATAGTAGTTACCATGGTAAAGTCACTTTTTACTGTGAATAGTATTTACCGCAGTAAAGTCACTTTTTACCGTGAATAGTATTTACCGCAAGTAAAGTCACTTTTTATCGTGAATAGTATTTATCGCAGTAACTTCGCTTTTTACCTATGTAAGTCAAGTGTTTACCATGGTAAAGTCAGTTTTTACCATAGTCAAGTCAAGTTTTACCATAGTTTACCATGGTCATTTCTATTTTCTATTATAGTGATTCCAATTATTTGTGCACATAAGTCTTGTTGATTGTACTTGTGGGTTGGTATTTCATTGTGGTTACTTTTGGAAATGGTGAAGATTACTATTTTTTCAGCCCAATCTAATGAAGATGCTTCCTCTTTCATTCAAGAGTTTAAATGATCTTGTATTTGTAATGGCCTTATAAGAAGGGAACAATGGACTGAATTTTTTCATACCTTTTTGGATGGTTCAGACCTTAGGTGGTTTGAAACACTAGGTGATAATGTGAAAAACTCATGGGATTTATTAACTGAAAGTTTTCTTAAAGAATTTGGTAAACAATAGAAATATGCAGATCTCATGATCGATATCACAAAGCTATCCCAAGGAGAGAAGGAGAAGATAAGGGATTATCTATGCTCGTGTTCTAGAGCTAAGGAGGAAGCTCAATGCCTAGATCTGGAAGGAAGGATTAGCGGATGGGTTGATGAATGGTGTGGATAATCTCCTCTGTAAGCACTTCATTCCTGGGATGAAGTAAGATATCAAACAACGAGTCAAGTATGGCCGCCCATCTACCATTGAACAAGCAAAGGATATTGCAAGAAGGCAAGAAGAAAGTATGGAAGAGGAGCCCAAAGAAATTGTTTCCAAATTAGAGCCTACACCAGCACCTTTGGTCTAGAATCCACAACCACTCTCGGTGAGCACAAATCTTTCTCCCTAATACATGTACTGAGTATGAAGATCTACTCAGGAAGATGGGCTAGTTAACTATTAATCTTCTTCAAGGAAAGGAATTTAGTTCTCAGGGAGGAGATAGAGGTCCAAAAAGAAATATAACTGAAGTTGTATGTTATGGTTGTCATAAATATGGTCATTATAAGTATAATTGTCCAGATAGAGCTTCTACATCTGGTACAAAAGATAATGATAAAGGAAAATCACCTGTGAATTATTTTGATGTAATAGATAGGAGCATAAATAATGAAGCAAATGTGTTTGTAACAAAAATAAATAAAGAAAAAGATAACCAAGATGGAAATGATCCTAATCAGATTAAAGGAGAAACTAGTAAGAAACATAGGAGAAGAAAGTTGGGTGTGTAGGATTTTCTAATTTCACAGGGACAAGGACCATACTCCATCTTAGAAGATCTGTCCAAAAGGCCTGCAAATATTACATATGGTCAACTTCTAGCTATGTCTTCTGAGAAGAGGCGGGAGCTGCGAAGTGGACTCAATGCTCAACGAAGTAAGGAGGCTGATGGTACCTATTTTGGAGGTAGAGGCATAACCCTACGCTCTACAAGCTGAGGTATTATTTAATGGTATTTCAATTCATGATGTCTTAGTTGATGGAGGTTCACCAGTTAATATAATGACCGAGTATGTAATAAATATGTTGGGTTTAAAAATTTATCGCCCCTCAACACTTATGTTAAGGTAATTAAATAAGGGAAAAACTAAACCAGAGGTGTTGTTTCAAATGTGGCAATACCTGTTATGGGTGTTGTATGTGTGGTAGAATTTCAGGTGATGAAAAATGATATTTTTGTGTACCCAATGTTGTTGGGAAGACCATGGCTAAGGATATTTCATGCAAGAAACTACTGGAATGAAGGCTTCATAACACTTGGACGTGGTAGAGAGAGGGTGAAGATAAACGTTATCTCTTGGCATCATAAGACAGAACCTGTGGATTCAAGTGATGAAACTGATGATTGGACATCCTCTAATTACTCTAGTACCAGTGAAGTGGACACATAACGATGAAGAAAGTGAGGTTAATGTTTCAGTCATGCATATCCTTCCAGTCACACTGACTCATGAACCCATAAAATTATCTGAAGAAGAAATTGATGATCATCTCCAACAAATAAAGATTGGTGATGCTGTGATGGAGAATGAGAAGGAATCCTACCTCTAGCTCTTTCGAAGGTACATACACCTATTCACTTTTGATTACAATTAACTCTATTAAGTAAGTTGGGTAGAACATTATATTGAGCTGGTAGATGGTGCTAAGCCTATAAAGCAAATGCCATATAGAATGAATCCTAATTTTTCTAAGACTGTTAAAGAAGAAATATATAAGTTGCTTGATGCAGGATTCATATTTGCTATGGAGAATTTAGAATGGGTTTCTCCCATTGTGATCTCAACAAAAAATAATGGTAAACTATGCATTTGTGTTGATTATAGGAAGCTCAACAAGGAAACAAAGAAGGATCATTACCCTCTTCCATTCTCAGATTAGATCTTGGATGAAGTAGCTGGTCAGGAGTGCTATAGTTTTGCTGATGGATATAGCAGATACAACCAAGTTTTTATAGCAGAGAAATCTCAGCTGAAGACCATTATCACCACTCCTTGGGGATTGTTTTATTATAGAGTTATGCCTTTTGGGTTGTGTAATGCTCCGGAAATGTTCCAGCGCTTGATGAATAGGGTGTTTGAACCCTACATTGGAAACTTCATCAGAGTATTTTTGGATGATTTTTACATCTATGGGAGCAAGATGGACCACCTGAACTAGATGGAAACAACATTTCAAAGGTTAGATGAAGCACAAGCCTCACTAAACCCTACAAAGTGTGTCTTTGGATGTTCTAAAGGTGTTTTGTTAGGGCATGTTATATCCAGAGATGGTATTGGTGCTGATCCTAATAAATTTTCAAAAATCAAAGAGTTAGCATTTCTTATGAATAAAAGTAAGTTGAGATCATTTTTAGGCCATGTGGATTACTATAGAAGGTTCATCAAGAATTTCTCAAAGATTTCACAGCCACTAACCCAGTTCTTGAAGAAGGATGTTACTTATGAACCCGGAAAGAAGGCGCATGAAGTTTTTAAACAACTGAAGGAAGCCTTGGTGTCTTCACCTATTTTAAATAATCCATATTGAAGCAAGCCATTCATTGTGTATATTGATGCTTCAGATGTAGCACTAGGAAGTACTATGAGCTAAAAGGATGAAAATGGGAATGATCATCCAGCTTACTTTGGGAGTAGAAAAATGAGTAGTGCTGAGGTAAATTATACTGTAATAGAAAAAGAGGCTCTAGCTATCATTGTTGTTGTAAAGAAGTTTAGAAACTACTTGCTAGGGTAGAAATTTATAGTTGTAACAGATCATCAGGCTCAAAAAAATATTGTAAATAATACTAATCCATCAGGGAGGATAACAAGATGGATAATTTTGCTAGAAGAATTTGAATATAATATTATAGATAGGCCAGGAAAGAAGCATGTCAATGCAGATGCACTCTCTCAAGGCTATGATGGTTTAGGTTCATCTTGTGATGGTCATGATTTCCCATATGTAAAATTGTTATCCCTTGACACAATCCCTAGTGAATACATAGATATTTGGAATTATCAGAATGAATTCAAGTTTCCTGATGGTGCCAATGCAAATACTAAGAGGAAGATTATTCAAGCCAGTCGTCCATATTCTATTCTACATGGAGTATTATTTTGAATAGGACCTGATGGACAATAGAAGAGGGTAGTTAGACGCGATCAAGGGAAGGAGCTGATAAAATAATTCCACAATGGTATATGTGGAGGACACTTCTCTGGACAACTTATAGCAAGAAGGATCTTTGGATGTAGGTTATCACTGGCCCACTCTTTTTAGAGATTTTTATAATTATTGTAAGACGTGATATTTTTCAAACACATGGTAATGGTAAGACTTCATCAGCTCCATTATGCCCTATTATTCCACTTGGTCCCTTTGAAAATTGGGGAATAGATATTTTAGGTCCACTTCCAACTACCCCACACCAAAATAAGTATATTGTAGTTGCCACAGATTATTTAACCAAGTGGGTTAAAGCTAGGCTATTGAAAAAAACATCCATGGATAAAGTGGCAAGGTTCATATATGAATGCATTGTCACCAGATTTGGTTGTCCATTAGAAATTGTAACAGATCAAGGAAGCCACTTCATTAATGAGGTGGTAGAAGCCCTAGTCAACAAGTTTTCTATTAAGCAAAGGAAGGCAAAAACATACAAGAAAAGAACAAATGAACAGGTGGAACGAACAAATTTTGTGTTATTTCAAATTCTAGCAAAAGATGCAGCCTTGGAGGTACATAAGTTAGATAAAAGGATTCATCTAGCATTGTGGGCATATAGGGCAACATCAAAGTCAGCAATAGGATACTCCCCATTTCAGTTGGCTTATGGTATTGATCTAGTTCTTCCTATTGAGTTTGATATCCCCACTGTGAGAGTTATGAAAAAGGAAAGGATACATGAAAGTGATTCAATAAAAGAAAGGTTGTTGCATCTTGATTTGCTAGAGGAAATGAGGGAAATAGCGAAGGATACAAGCTATAAGAAGAAAATGAAGTAGAAGGAATACTTTTATCAAAAGATCCGTTGGTCTCCATTTCATGTGAATGACTTGGTTCTAGTATATGATTCCAGATACAAAAAAAGAAGAAAGAGAAAATTTCTTCCCAAATGGACGGGGCCCTACAAAATAGCAGTTGTGCATGAAAATGGTACATATCGACTAGAGGAATTGGATGGTATTACCATTACGAAATGGGTCAAGCATGACAAGTTAAACATTTTCCAGGCACCAACTTTAGAATGTCCATAAGAGTCTACTCCGAGGACGGAGTAGAAGCTAGGAAGGGGGAAAATATCAACATTAAACTTTTCCTCCATAATTTCTATTTTATTATGTATGTATTAGGAATAGGATGTTGTTAAGTATGATTAGTAGTGGCGTCTGATAGAAGATAATGACACCATCAGTATGGTGCCACCAATAAAGTAGACATGGTAACAATCAAAGTACAATAAGAATCTTGTGGTAAAAAGTAAATATTTGTCGTAAGTGGTCCGGTAATGTTAAAATGTAAAAGTTGGGGTAAGTAGAGAAGTATGGTCTACACGATTAGGAATTAGAAATATTATATTTGTAATAAGGAAAAAGAGTGATGTCATAAATATTTTGTGTATTTTATTTTTGGAAAAGTCTAAAAATGTGGAACCCATGTGAGATGATAAGGTTTATCTTATCTTAGAAGATAAGCCTACATATAAAGGCAAGAGTTTAGGCATGGAATATGATTGGTCGGAAGATATTTCATATCCTATCTTAGAGATAGGGTGGATAAGCGTGAATTCCTATAAATAAAGAGGCCACCCCCTCATTTAGCATAGAGAGAAGTAGTGAGAAATATTGTATGAGTAAGTGTGTAAAGGAAGCCATCATTTAGAAGGTGTGTTAAAGAATCCATTGTGAAGTTTCTCCCATAGTTATTGTTGAAAGACAAGTGAAGTTGGTAACACTTGAAGTACCTCATGGGTGAGATTGTAAAAATTTCATGTTGATATTATAATTTACACTTATATTTCAGATTTGTCATCATTCCTTCGTATTATAGTCTATGGTATTCTTGTGTTATGTTTGTTGTTGTGTTTCCAGATTACATCCACCAAACTAAAGGATGTACATTAGTAAATAATCATAGCACGAGGAGTTCTCGGTGAAGAATTATCATAGTGCCAGATTGGTGATGACAGGTCCCCTCAACCAATATAAATTGTCCTCCCAATTACAACTCATGTGTGCAAAAGGCCAAATACTTTAAAATAATCAAATAACCTTAACCTTGCAAAAAGTTAGCAAAATACTAAGGAAACTATAACACTTAGCTAGTCCCCATAGGGATGAGAAGGAGGAGGTCAACATGCACTTGTGAAGAGTCAGAATTCAATGTCAGATCTCAAGTGGTCCCTACATTGGTTCAAATATTGCAAAAGTTAGTTTTTGCTCATTTAGTGATCTCTTTTGCATGCAATTCCATGAATAAAATATTTGAAGACAAATTGCATGTGTTGGAAGGCTTGGTCCGCAAGGAAGATTTATTTTTAGTCAAGATTACTCATCTTATTTCTTTTAAAAATAGATCAGTCAACTACAGTTTCAGTGAGTTAATTTTGTACTCAAAGCCTTAAAGCCTAATTAGTAATTTCATGTTAGTTTTATATTTATTATTAAAGGATACAAATATAATCCATGGGCGAGTATAAACCTTAGTCTATTTTTAAGGAAGATAGGATGAGTTATCTTGCTATATATTGTGTGCAATTACAAGGCACAAGGAGGACATTTTGGACATAGGACTGCTGAAGCATATTTTTCTAGTTTTTCCCTTTGAATGAGAATTGATTTCTTCCTTTCCAATTATTTGTAATATTGTGTATACCTTATTATTTCTTGTGAATGTCAAATTCCCTGATTAATTATCTTACCTTCCTACAAATTTAGTTATTTCTACATAATATTAGTGTGCATGTTTATCTTAATAGTATTATTGTGAGTCATTCCATCAATACATCAAGTGACTTGCCTTAATATTCTACTGAAAACTATTGGTTTGTGCACCCAAAATCCATTCTCAAATGTTTGTGCATGTACTCATTCAAACACCTCAACAACTTTGGTATATCACCCCAGTTTCAAACTCTTTTACGGTCATCTTTTTATCCTCAAAACCCCAAAAAATTAGTTTAGGATACATCAAGAAGGAGCCGACCTTGATACTAGAGAATCACCTAAATAATAGTATACCCACAGACCTGAGGTGTTTCCATTGTATCTACTAAAGAGAGATATCTAAGGAAATATTAGAACCCCTACAGTCATCTCTCTACAGGGTGCAAGTTTGAGAGATAATAGTAACTGTTGTAGACTTACCTCCCTTTTTTGCCTTATGCTTATCATGATATTTTACAACAAAATAAGAGGTTATCTCTCTTCAGATGGGTCATTTGTGTTCTTTAATACAAGATATTAAACCAAGCTTATCGTAAATTCAGAGCCTTTGGCTAGATCTCGTATTAAGCCACATGATTCAAACACTGTAACACATTATACAACTTTATATTAGTTTTATTTTGATGTTACAACACATCTTTCTGCACTATTTGGTGTTTCTAATCTATTCATGGATTTAAAAACTCAAGAAGAACAATCTTATGACCTTTTCAAATAAGTAGAAGAATATTTTTTCAGTGTTTATTACTTGCATGAATAAAATGCACCAATTCCCTCGCTGTCCAAAATAGAAAAAACAACAGAAGAACTATGGAACCTTCATTTTGATGGAGCTAAAAATAATAAAGGACAAGGTGCAAGCTTAATGCTTATCTACCCTTCAAATAAAATGTACTTTTCAGTTTTAAGTTTTAATTTTTCTTGTACTTGTAATGTAGCTAAATACGAAGCGTTAATTCATGGCTTGCAATGCGCTAGAAAGAGAGGTATCAATACTTTACAAATTTTCAGAGATTCAAAATTAGTTATTAATCAAGTGAAAAAATTTAATGTGTGTACTAATTCATTGCTCATGTCTTACAAACCTAGAGTTTGAGACTTAATGGATGGTTTTGATGCTATTAATATTCGATCAGTTCCAAGAGCTAAAATAAGCATGCAGACAAAATTATAGAAGTTAGTGCCAGCTTTTATGTTCTAGAATGGATTGAAAACAATAAATTATAGCCACATATAAAATTAATTATTAGACCTTCAGTTCTTAACAATGAAGAGAATTGGAATTTTTTTGAAGATGATAAATAGATTTTTAAATTTTTACAGTAAATCAAGAAAATTTGTAGCATTTCTATGGTGACCAGATTGTTCAGTTGAATACAAATAATTTTCCTCAAGGATTGATTACTCTAGAAGACATTTTTAGTTTTGATGTTCACTTAATAAAGGAAAAAGGCAAGATTTCAACTCACGAAGATAACTACGAAGAAATCTTGGTGGATGACGAAAAGAAACTACTTATTGGAAACAAATGTTCTTCAGCTGAAAAAAAATCATTTATCAAATTATGTAAAGAATTCAGATATGTTTTTTTACTAGAAGTACCAAAATCTGAGAGGGTTTGATCCAATTTCAGCTCAACATACAATAGAGTTACAACCAAATTCTAACCGAGTTAGGAAGAAATAAAGACCCGTAAATCCAAAAATTGAGCCATTAATGAGAAAAGAGTTATCTAAGTTGATCAATTAGGTATTATATTTCTATTTAAGAATTCAAGCTGGGTAGCTAATCTTGTTCCTATTCAGAAAAATAATTGATAAATTAGGCTATGTGTGGATTTCAGAGACCTTAATAAAGCTTCATTAAAATACCATTATCCGTTGCCAAATATGGATCAGATTTTGAGAACAATTTCAGGTTCAGATAGATTGTCTCTTGTAGATGGATACAATAGATACAATCATATCCTTGTGCGTGAGGAAGATAGATAAAAAATATCCTTTACCACTAAATGGGGCACTTATGCTTATAAAAGAATGCCTTTTGGTCTTTCAAATGCCAGTGCAATGTTTCAACATGTAATAAACATGGATTTTCATAGTTGATTAAATAAATACATATTGGTATACTGAGATGATGTCACCATATTTTCCAAGAATTATGATCAACATATAACGCATTTAAAGTAGAATTTTTAGCTTTACAGACAATTCGAAATATATTTGAATCCCAAAAAGTCTTTTTTTTTAGTACATTAATGTAAATTAGTGGGTTATATTGTTTCTAAACAAGGTTTGGCTATTGATCCTTTCGAAATCAAAGCTATTTCATGGTTATCCTTGCCTCGTCATAAGAAAGCACTGCAGAGTTTCCTTGGAAACATAATTTTTTTAGAAGATTTGTTCCAAATTTTGTAGCACTTTTTAAGCCTTTAACATCTATGTTAAAAAGGATAATACTTACTTTTTACCAGAAAAGGGAGAAAAGGATTCAAAGAAATTAAAACAACCATTTTGTAAGCTCCTACTCTTGCAAATCTAAATTTTGATAACAATTTTACAATGTATGCACTTGCAGGAGTTGACACCATTTATGTTATTTTAACTCGAGTTAATGATGAAAATCATGAGTAGCTAATTTCTTTCTTTGGACAAATTTTACATGACTATGAGACAAGGAACACCTTTCTTGAAAAATAGGTACTTTCAATGGTTAGAGGATTGAAATTTCAAGTAGATGCTTTCCAATAACAAGACACATGTTTTAGTTTCTCATCCAAGTGTGAAAGTGTTCTTGTCTAACAAAGAGCTGAATGAGAAGAGAATAGGATGGATTACGAAAGTTATGGAATATGATGTTCATGTCGATGTTACAAAAACAATTCAAGGAAAAGGTTTGTGTGAGCATCTAATTGTTTATATGGGAAAACAACAAGCTACAGAATAAGAAGTTCTAGGACATCATGCTGAAGTTATGTATCAATAGTCAAATACCTTGGTACAACAAAAAAATAAGTAACCTGAACTCAGTCAAGAACTTCAGGAATAAATATGGATGATTGATTTGGTTAACTATTTCCAACACAGTACTTATCCAAAAAGGTATGGAAAAAACTAAATGAAGGTATTTTAGGTTACAATATGTACCTTATTTTTTCATTGATGGCATGTTATTTAAGATAGATATAAATGGAATTTTGCTAGGATGCATTGATTATGATAGAATTCAATAATTATTACTTGAATTCCATGAAGGACCTATGGGAGGTAAGTTTTCAACACGTACTACAACCTTAAAAATTATGAAAGGTGGTTACTATTGTCCCAAAATATTTAAGGACTACTTCGAATAGATAAGAAAGTGTAAGAAATGTGCTTTCCTTATGGGAAAAGAACCTTTAGCTTCACTGCCCCTGCAGCTTCTTTCAGTGGATCAACCATTCATGTAGTGGGGTCTTGAATTTATTGCAATAATAAATACACCCTCATCACAAGGAGACAAGTGGATTTTGACAACTACAAATTACTTTACATTCTACACAGAAAAAATAACCTTAAAAGAGGCCAATGAGACTTCGATACTATGCTTTTATGAAGGTATTGTTGATGTAAAATTACAGCACCCCCCGAATTGTCTGATTTTGGATGGGGCATCTGCTGTAACCTATATAACATGGGACCATATCTCAAGTTGTGGGACTTGTGAACTTGAGATGGTCCTCCAGAGAAGTTCAGATTCCTTTACCTAATCCTAATATTAAAGTACTTCTAAGGAAGGAAATTCAACTATCACTCCTTATCTAATAATACCAAGGAGAGAGAGAGAGAGAGAGAGAGAGAGAGCATTAAAATAAAGAAATCCTACACTACAAAGGTGATAGCACCAAGAAAAGGGGTTTGTTGATCACAATCTTAGCTGCATGAAGTGGAGAGGTGTGAGCAATGCAGAGGGTGGACAATATGCACCACAGATCAGAGATAAAGTTCACACAGAACAGAACACCAATTCAAACCCATTAAACACAACTCCAAAAACCTGCAATAGACATTAGAGATATGTATATTATACCATGTAATGGTGAGAGGCAAGAAGAGACAATAAAATAAGCAAAGGATGGACAAAATGCATCACGAAGCATATTTTATTGCTCCACGAGTTCATAAAGTATATCATTAGTGGGAAAGGGGCAATAAAATGCCACTACAAGGCAAAAATAGGAGGCTTAATCTCCACATTCAACCCTAGGGAAGAATGAGAGAGGGA
The DNA here is from genome assembly GCA_019776745.2 of Taxus chinensis. Classification (NCBI taxonomy): domain Eukaryota; kingdom Viridiplantae; phylum Streptophyta; class Pinopsida; order Cupressales; family Taxaceae; genus Taxus; species Taxus chinensis. The sequence goes on from CM034147.1 coordinate 820,954,020, forward strand.
CCAAGAGAGAAAAAATGACCAACTTTTTTACAAATGAGCCCAAGATTACAATTTATAGAATGAGAAAGAGAGGGAAAATTGTAGTCCCGGATTTGTCTTTTCAACTACTTGCAAGTTGTCATAAATGAGTGTAATTGATGGTATGTTTCTTGCAAAAGGGTCTCCATACTATCCCATAACTTGTACCAACAAGAAATGTCAGCCCATGCCCCATTGAATGCATCCCAACTACCAAATAAAATTGTTGTTCTAGACTGGGAACATTTTCTAGAAAATCACAATTTATTCCTCACCAAATTATGTATTTCTTGAATTCTTTGCATCGGGATTGAAAAAATGATTCCAATGGTACAATTTTTTTGTGATTTCATTGAGAAATGCAAAAGATATGGCATTATGAGTTGAGACATCTATTTTGGATTTGCCAAGAATTTCTGTCATTTGACGAGACTAGGTATTTAATTGACTGAAGATGGATATGTTTCTTTAATTTTCATATATCTACCCTCAGAAAAATTAATAAATTGTACACGTTCATAAAAGTCAAATTTTGTTAAAATTGGAGCTCGGGGTCAAAAGTCATGGCCTTTTGAAGTTCAGGAGGGTCAGACATTGAGTTTTCCTTTGTATGTGGGAATTTCAGCTATATCAGGTCTTGGTGTCTCGAATGTCCTAGTGTATACTAGGCCATGAGGGTCATTGAACTTTGCTTCCTCTGCATGTCTCTCAACCCACCTTGTAAATCTGGAAAGTCAACTTTTCGGACCCCACACGTCCTAACACTCCAACTGTCTTGCAGACCGCGTGGGACAAAAATATCAAATTTTCCCAATTCTCTTTGACTTTGGATTTTTCACCTTTATGGTTCCCATGCATAATTGTGTCCTAGGTGTCTTGTAGACCACACTAGACAAAAATGTTTGATTTCTCTGATTTGAACTGGATGTGGCCATTTTGGTGATGCACGTCTCGGATGTCCCAATGTCACACAGACTGTCTGGAACATATTTTTCTCATTTTTCCAACAAAAAAGGAATACATAAATTTCAGGTTTTTGGGTTCTAATTTTCCCGCGTGAACTTGTGTAGCCTAGGATGAAAACTTCTACTTTTTCCACACTAGACTAAAAGAGACCACTTTTTGGGATTTTTTCAATTTTGTCTAACTTCTTGGATTTTTTCTTAGGAAAGGAAGTTAGAGGAAGGTAAAGGGACCCCCAAGAACTGATTTTGTTTTGGGCCTTGAACCAATATTTCTACTTACTCCAACATGAGGAAATTATGCAAGTTATCCAAATTACCTCAAAGTGTGAATTTCGGATAATAGGTATAGTTTACATATTTGGTGTTCCAGAAACTATCATTTTAGATAATGCCTTAGCATTTCTTGGTGCAAAGGTAATAGATTGGGCTATCAAGAACATGATTTATTTAAGTACATCATCTAATTATTACCCATAAGGTAATGGATTAGCTGAAAGTACTAATAAAAATCTTTTGATGATCATCAGAAGAACACTCAAATACAACCAAAGAGCTTGACATCTAAGGTTGAATTCAGCACTTTGGGTTGACAGAGTGAATCCTAAAAGATTAGTTGGAAATTCACCATATAATCTTGTTTATGGAAGAGGCAAGAATACCCATCTCAATTGAGTTGCATGTATTAAATTTTCTACAATCAGATGGAATTACTAGAGAATGAACCATAGTAGGTTCATTATGCATAGCTAATGGAGTTGCAAGAGCTAAGAGATCAATCTCATCTGAACATGAAAAAGAAGAAAAAATAGATGATTTTTTTTTTTGATAAGAATGCTAAGTTTAGAGTCTTCAATGAAGGAAACATTGTGTTAAAATGGGATGTTGATCATGCAAAGCCATGAAACCTCACAAAGTTTAACACAATCTATAGTGGTCCTAACATGATAACAACTTGTAAAGAACACAATGCATTTCATCTTTTAAGGATGAATGGAGAATAAATTCCCATTCATGTGAATGGTATGTTTCTTAAACATTGTTATGGAAAATCCTATAGTGTTTGGTTAGAGTAGGATTTCCCTTTTAATAAGTGCAGCTCATGCACATTGCAATTTTATTTTATTTTTTTCAATGAAATAAGTGCATTTATGCACATGATCTCGTTTCCAGATCATTTTTTAGCTTTAGTTTGTTTTTCAGAAAGGTATTTTTGCTTATATGCTTTAACTCCATGCCCAATGGGCAAGAACAAGGCACTGGTCTACAAGCTAGAAAAAAATTTCCCCATAGGATCATCACAAATGTTGACAATTTTTGCACTTATGCGAAAATGGGAAACTCAAAACTTCATCACGATGGATGGTATTGCTGAAATGGACCTAAGCTAGGGGAGGTTCATTCGGTTTAATATTTATTCCTTTGCATTAAATTGATGATTACATGTAATTTGCAGCTATGTGTGTTGTTACAAAATGTATATAATCACATAGTCTACAATTCCATGTTTATCATCAGCAAGAGAACACAAAATCCCTAAGGAAAAATGTATTAGATTATTGAATACCAAAATTATAGAATAAGTGGAGTGTCAATTTCTAGAACAGCAGAAAGAGTTACAGATTACAGTAATTGAGAGTTCGTTACTAAAGTTGCATGTATTTTAAATTTCTTTCCTTCATGGTTAAATACATCCAATTATGTTATTAAGTTGTTTAGTTCATTATAAAATCCATACATAAAACTAAAAAGTGTAAAAAAGAAGTAAACAACTCAGTTCTAGAATTTAATGTTTTATTCATGAGGAATTTCAATGTTTCCCACGCAAGCCATGGGATGTTACTTAAAAGAAATTCATAACTATTGAAGTAGAAGGTACATGTGCATCAGAATAAAAGTAAAGGAGTATGAAAAAACCCATCATTGACTTGGGTTTCTTTTGTGTTCGTGGATATACTTCCAGCTCCAGGTTTACTCCATCTTCAACCTCTCTATCAGACATTGGCATTGTACCTGGGAAGCATGAAAAGAAAAGTGCCAGTCATGAGCTCAAGGTTTTGATCCATATTCCTGTATATATAATTTCATGCAAATGGATCTCTTGACATCATGAGGTATAAGTTATAAGAAAGACAGATAAAAAATTCATAAGAATATTATTATGTGGCAGCACATTTGTTTCCCATAGTCATTTAAGAAAGAGAAGAGAAAAGAAGAAATATGGAATATAATAGAATCCAAAAAGCCTAATGGTTTTTAACTATCTTATATAAGTGTGTAGTTATAGATTGCAGTAGAAAATAACTCATTCTCATGATTTAAGTTTATTACTAAAAAATCAGATTGCATTCAATGCATAAAAAGAATTTTAGGATACAAAGGAAAAGACATTCATGTCTTACAAAATGAACAAGTATAGAGTACAATGAAGGTACAGAAAGAAGGGTACACTTTTCTTGTATTTCAGTCATGATTATAAATGTAGTAAGAAGAGCACTTCATCCTCAGATCATGTAACTAATGAAAGGTAAAAGAAATTACATAACTAGTAGAGTTTGTTTTCATCCTTGCTAGAAGGGCATAGAAGGAAAGTGCCAAGAAACAATGTAAGAACACCAAAGATAATGGAAAATCAGATATACATAGTTATGGAATTGTTCTTTTTCATGCTTACACTACATAATGTTTAAGTATTCAAAATTCTATCAAAGATAAGGACAACAAAAAAATATTTCTATCAATATTTTTATAACAAGTATATAATTTCATTTCAAAGAAGAAAGATCAATTTATAATCTTTCATTGTTCAATAAAAGCACAAGTCAAAGGAAAAATGCTCTGAAAGACATGATCAAAATAAAACTCTCTAAACATATGTCATCAAGACAAGAGTATTAAGCTATAGATTGCCTTCAACATTGGCATATGAATACAATTTTCCATAAGCATAACAACCAACAATTGAAATTAATCAGTATCAGAATATCTAAACAAGGTGGAGAATTCAATTACTCACAACAAAACAACAAGTGGATTAATTTTGGAAAGCATTAAAACACAATGCATAAGGGGAGAGTTCAGTTGATTCAGAAGAAGAAGCTCAAGAATCCTTTCAAATCATGGAAAGCTGATTCTACAAATAACTATTGATCACATTGATCCTGAATATGAAAGTACATCAAAGCATAAAATAAATCATAATGCATCTAAAATGAGTATCCATCTAGGATATATGTCATGAAATAGGATTGAAACATTCCAAGTATCCTCCCATTTTTTAATAAATGAGATATAACTGAAATCAAGATTCACAGACCAAGTGGTTAACAAATCATACACAAGCTTACCAAGTTACAAATCATTCATGAAAATAAAGATAACATGAAGATATCGAAATAAGTAACCATACAAATATAAATAGTGGCAAGAGAACAATTAATCTATCAAGAGGGAAATACATACTAGAAGATTACTCTTGTGAAACATATCACAACTTGCAATAGAATTTAGAGCTACACTTACTATTTTCAAGATCAATTTTCAGATACTTCAAACAAACTGCAACAATTCAAGAGTTCATTCATATTTATGAGGAAAGGCTATAGGTATCCCATGCAATTATCAATATAGTTTCCCATATCAAAACAACCAACAAATTTCAGTAATAATGGAAACAATCAGATCGCATCAATACTTCAAAAATGCTAGGTGTGGAAAAATTCATGCAGAAAATTACAACGTTAGAATGCTTTTGGTGAGTAGAAATGAGGTTCTAAACATCTTTGTGTGACTACAGAATCATATTTATTGATCATGTTCTATTATAAACATTTATAAGAGTTTCAATCATGTACATGAGGGATGCTCAGTATAAGTAAGAGTTCATAGATTCATCCAAGAATGTTGCTGTAACATATAAGACACTCAATAGACATGAAATAACCTTCAAGGAAAATGAGAATTTAAATGTTTCAGATGAAAAATTTAAATACAAACTAAGCTCGATGTATGCCTCATCTCTACTATAGAATGGATCATTTTAAGACAAATGATCAAGAAATCAGCTAACAGAGTGTGAAGAATTTGTGAATCAACGAACTTACACTCAAGGAACAAAAATTCAAATAGAAAAACCATCCTTTCCCAATTATTATTTCATCTCTTGATATAGTTACAAAGTTATAAATATATAAAAATTGATAAAAGGCAGTATGCAAAAATATTAGTAAAGCTTCAAAAGATAAAAATCTCAATTCAAATATACCTTCAACAGAGATAACAAATAAGGAATACTCGAGTACAATTCATGGTCTGAACGAATTCATGCAGAGTCTCTGAACATGCACAAAGCCTACAGTCATGACCGAGGAGAAAATAATGCAAAATAATGAATACCCAGGGGGTCGAATAAGCAGAATAATAGATTTTCAAGTAAAACATTGACCCAACTCAAGGAAATAAAACAATAAATAGTCACATTTTCTTTCCAAACAATGAATTATGCATAGGTAAGAACTGATGTGAGTTAGGTTGTGAAATAAATCAATGAATACTTAATATACAAATAAGGAAGTAGAAACACTAAGAGAATGGTGAAAAAGTAGACCAGATCATCAATAATCAAAGCAACATACAAACCATTAGGTCAAGAAGAAGAGGTTCATTCTCATTCACATTCCATGCCCATCAAAAAAATTATCAAACTTTTGTAAGAATATTGAATTGTATAGAAAGGAAAATACTAGTTTCTGTTGAAACCCTCAAATTAAGTCGAATGTAGAGGCAAAACAAAAATACAAAACCCCTTCTCACTCTTAGAATTGTGTGAAATTTTCAAGCACACAAATCAAAAAATTTACAAATACGTTTCAGTCTAAATCGAGAGAAAGAACCGAAAGAAGGTGCATAAATGCAAAATTATACATACAGTTTACCTTTATTGAATGAAAGTATGGCAATCTTAAATATTAGAGGAGCAGGAGACCATTAATAAATGGCAATCATTTGAAACCAAAATCTGACAAGAAGCTCGCACCGTGCTCAGGAAAGAAAAATATGGTAGAAAATTCAGCTATACACTTGCAAGGCTCACCACAGATCTTCCATGTGCACATATTCGAGCTCAAAATAAAGATCAATGAAGGCCAATACAACCAGATTTTGAAGAAAGATTACAAAAGCTCGTAGAGGCTCATGATGTCTTAAGTATTACTTCCATGAGGGATATAAATAAAATATCTTCAAACTTAGAGATATATCCATAGATCACAACAAAATACAAAGATGTTTCACGTTCAAATCTTCACAAAAAAATTTCTACCAAATTCCTTAGAATTTGAAACAGAGCTCAAAAGTATCATTGAGGGAAGAGAATCCATAAAATCCACATTAAAAACTTCAGAATAAGATAGATTTAGAGAAGAAAACTAAGCTCAAAAACTCATCAATGGCAGCCTAGAGAATATTCATCATGGCTTCACCCTCCAAAATACGCATGCATGCAAATGATCAATTTTAGGCTACAAATAAACACTTTCTTCCAATCAACTTATGGTAACCTAACTCAACCAATAAGTTAACAATCAAATGTACTAAATCAACTATGTAAAAATCGATGGTGCTAAATGATAACCTGAGCCAACTACCAAGCTACAAATCAACGATTCGAGATCAACAAAGGACATAGATCAAAATGCCAAGGAACAAGCACAAAGCCACAATGAATACAAAGTCAGATGCTCAGAAGATCAATGGTTGAGATCACAAAGTATAGAGATCTATGGTGCATAGACCTTGTTCTCAAACTCAACCATGATGGAACCTAAATCATCACAGTACATTAATCAATGACTCAGATGAAGTAGGTACTTCAATCAACGATTAAGGATCAGTCACAAAATCAATGAAAACTCACACACTAATCAATGGTGGAAAATGAAGGGGTACCGATAAAATGGTGGATGTTAAAAACCTCCAGCTCAACCGTAGTTTCCAAGTAGCATACGTTTCAATGCTACAACAAAACCCTAATCACCATGGTTAGTTAGATCCACCGACATGTTATCACAAAGGTGAGTCATCATCATGAGGGGATTGGCCCCATGTTTTATAAAATCATTACATTGACCATTGATAAAGGTTATGCTTTGAAAAATTAGAGAACATGATTAAGAAGAGACCGAAAGACCATGGTAAAGGTGACAAATAATTGAAAAGGTAGACTATTAATCACCTTTGTTAGTCAAAACTATGATGAATTTTATGTACAAATCAAAAGTGCCGAGTATAACCAAACCAAAGGTGATAATAATCAAATCGATATGTAATGATTTCTTAATCATATTATATGCCATTGTTAGGGAAACAAATTCACGGAAAGTTGTCAACAACATGGTGTAACATGGATTAGTGAAAGTGACTAAAATAGAATTTTTCTAATCACCTTATTATTTGTAAGTGGTCCCCACAGTGTGAGAATTAGAGTTGAATGAATTTTACTAAGTGAAAGTGACAAAGTATTAGTTTTGCATGCAGAGGAGCATATTTTCATGTCATCCACTAGAACAAAAATTGGAGGAAAAGACAAAATTTGAACATGTGCACATCAAAGGTGGTCCCCACAATGGAGTTGGGTATTTTTCTAAAGTATTGCAAATAAGAGAATTATTTGTACTCACACATGGAAGTTATTTTTACATGTGCATCCAAGGGGGAAAATTAAAGAATGCCAAAATTATCATTGCAAGTGGATCTAGTTATAAGTGTCACATTAAACAGAAGAAGACAAAGATTGCATGTACATGGGAGAAGACTTAATCAACAAGAAAGGGCTATTATTAGACAAATTATTCATCCAACTTTATTAAAAATAAAATAGTCAACTACAGTTTGAATGGGATGTATTTTTGTAATCAAGCCTATTAATGTCTCATTGTACTAGCATGACTATTTTATTCCTTTATTTATTCTTGATAAAGGATAAAAATAAGATGCATGAATGAGTATAATTTTAATCCTATTTTTGGGATGGGGTGGGTGAATAATTTTGCTATATATTGTGTGTAATTGCAAGGCACAAAGGAGGAATTTTCAGACACAGGAGTGCTGAAGGATATTTTTCCATTTTATTCGTTTAAATGAGAATTGATTTCCTCCTTTCCAATTATTTTCAGTGTTGTGTATATCTTATTATTTCTTGTGAATGTCAAATTATTTGATTAATCATCTTACCTTGCTGCAAATTTATTAATTTCTACATAATATTAGTTTGCATGTTTTCCCGTTGTATTGTTGTGATTGATTCACTCAACACACCAAGTGTTTTGCCTTAATATTCTTCTCAAAACTATTAGTTTGTGCATCCATAATCCATTCGCAAATTGATTTTACATGTACTCAGTCAAATCCCTAAACAAGGTTGGTGTATCACCCCATTTTTCAATTCATTTATAGTAATATTTTTACCCTAAAAACCCCTAAAAATAAGTTTAGGAGACATAAAAAAGGAACTGGCCTTGATAGCTGAGACTCACCTCAACAATAGGTATACACACAAACCTTAGGTGTTTCCATTGTATCTATGAAAGAGAAAGATCTAGAGCAAGATTAGAACACCTATAGTCCTATAGTGGATCTGGACCCATTTCTTCTCCAAGCACCTACCAAAAATCATCATCTAACAACATCCAATCTCTGACTAAGTATTTTAATCCAGTTGTTAAGTTTCATTAAAGCCTATGCTATTAAATCTTTTATTTTATAGAATTTCTTCTCTCCTGACACCCATCTAAATGAAAACCTACCTGTTTGAACTTCTCTATTTCTCTAACCTCCCATTTACTATCTATGAGTCTTCACATAAATCCTAAAACCTAGCCTAAGATTTTCCAACTTTATGTGCAATCACAGAGAGTTCCAAACCAACCCATTTTAACCTTCTCATCTTATTCCCCTAGCGACATCCCTCACCCAACCAACGTCGGCTATTACTAGATACCTGTATCGGTTAGGCTACCGATATCGTTCACTATGATTTGTAATGTTTCCTAGAACAACAAGCTCTTAAGATCACCCAAAACCTCTTAAAACCACACAAAACTTCACCAGACCTCTGTAACACCCTCTGCTATAGCTGAAGGCATTGAAAACTAACCATATTTTTTTATATTAAGTCTTATATGCATTATTAGATTAAATCTAGCTGATTCAATTTTAGTGAGACACCTAAATCGTAAAAATATAGTAGGACTTCCTTCTTTCATATTATTTCTCTGCATTAATATTTATTTGAACGTGGATTGAAAAAATTCTAGGAAGCACCCCACTCCCAAGATCTAGCTCCCGTTAAGTAGTCCACTGACCTATATTAGTAATGTTATCTTGTATTTTTGTGTTCTTCCTCAGGTAGTCCTTCCTAGCCAAAAAGGATATCTTCATGATTAACCTAGTCTTATAAAATGCGTGTAACCTTCTTTAAAGTCACCTGTATTCCTCATCACCTCACCTTCACCTTATTTTTTTATAGACAACTTATTAGTGAAACAAGGGTCTTGTAAAAGAAAGTTCTTCTACACAAGAGACAAAAACAAAATAATATTCTTATGGATGAAGGTGCAAAAAGTAAATTGTGAAAAATTTAATTGTAATTTTTAAAATCTTGTTGTAAAATTGTTTCATATTCAGAGTTTAAATATATATGATTAATTTATGAAAATATTGAGAGTATCAAATTTTCATTCGATGTGGTGTTTTATTTTTTTTAATATTAGTGGAAAAGTCCTTCAAATAGATTCTTAATGTGATTATTATTTTTAATTGTATTTGGTATTACTATTAAATGATACATTACCTATTATTATCATTTTCAAATACTTTTTGTGTACATAACTAGAAGTTATGTTTCAAAACATTGAATTTTTTTTTTTTCAAAAACATATACTATAATTATCTCGAAATATTAATAGCTAAAATTTATATGGTTTTTTATTTGAACTATATTCATGTATAAGTTTCCCCAAAAATGGAATGTGTAGACATAAAATCACCCACTTTGGGTAATTATCTAGTCCTGATTACATACTACTATTCATATAATTCCTAACTAAGAAAGGTTCTAATCAACCCATATCTATTTCCATCTTTGCTTTCTTTTTATTTCTCTTTTGATCTTTATACTTTTTATAGCTCATTTTGTATTTTAATACCTTGGCATTTCTAGTTTGAGACACTAGCACCCAACTTGGACATTGACTCCAAGCGCCCCCATCCCCTCTAGGTTCCCGTGTCCAGCTTACTCCTTAATATCTTCATTTTTTTTAGCTTAGGTGTGAAAATATGTGATTCAGATTTTTCTTTTTTCCATCTCTATTACACCTTTGGGATCTTTATGAAACAATTAAGTCATTATGTCCCTTCATTGTAACTAGGGTTTCACATTTCTAGTTTAATTTGCTTGGCTCATTTAAAGTACTTAATTGTTATTTATTTCCTACTACAATATAAATCAGATTAAGCATTTTGATAACATATTTATTCATATTTTACTTAATCACTTTGGTGATCCTAACTCGGTTTAAACACTCTTAGGGTTGTCATACTTCTATTAATTTTATATTATGAAAAAATTCTCATCATCAATATTTCTATCCATTGATTTCTTTCTCATCAACCCTTAATTGATAGATAATATCATTACACTCCTTTCTACCACTCACATTCATTATGATCTTAATCAAAATATAGTGTATAATACATTTGTAGCTGTATTTTTTCAACACATCGATTTTCTGTCTACTCCTATTATTGATCTTAATGTCTTTTGACAATGATAACACTTTATACATAGTGATTCAAATCAATAATGTGGGTATGTAGCGAACCATCATATATAATGGATATGCGCTTAATTTAAGCACCTTATCCTTCATTGAGGCTATTTTCCTTTTCTATTAGTTATGTTATCCCTTCATCCATCTCTCTTCATGCTTATGATGGTTTAGTTCATTCTTTCATAGGCCACATTACTTTTCCTATCACTATTGGTCCAAAACATTATTAATGTGGTTTTCTTTGTCATTGAATTCCCATTTTTGTATAACCGTTTACTTTTTAGACCATGCCTACACCACATGCATTTTGTATCATCTATTTTAAATAAATGTGTCAATTTCTTACATGAGGGTCTCCAATATATAGTCCCCTGTCACCATGCACCATTAAAATATTATGATCGTGGTCCCAGTAATACAAATCATACTCCAATATGTAATACTACTAGCAAAGCAAAACTCATGGATACTCTAGCTCATTTACCACCACTTATAGGTGTTATTTTCATGTTAGATATTGTCTCATTTGCAATATCACCTCATCCTAGCTTATACTAATACCATTATTCTTTATAGGGATCTTTTCCAAACATTAGATTTAGGTTCCATCTCCTACACCTTGCCATGATAAGTCTCCATCATCACGTCCTCCATTCACATGTATGCTTTTCATGTATGAATCTTATTGGTAACATATTCTATTCAATCCTAATTCATATAACTCTATATGTATGTATGATGGGTTGAATTAGATAGGATTTTATTTGACAATATCCTTCCTCCACCTCATGATCATCACCTATATGATGGATTATTTTCACATTATCACTGTTTATGGTCTTTGAGTCTTTTGTCGTAGATTATTTCTTACAAGTTTGCTCCCCACACTTTTCTGTTTATATTATGGTAGTCTTGGATTGATTAAATTGGGGGAAAATTAGACCCTTACAATATTGATACATCATTCCCCTTGCAATTTGGTCATGTTTTCATTTATAATGACTCATTTCGAGGATATTCACTAAATCTCACTCATTGGTATGCACATGGATGTCTATTTAATCCTTTTACTAATGAGGAATACACTATGGGCATGTATAGTTTACATCTTAATGGCTCCTTACTTATTCAACCTAACATTATCACTTATCAAGTTTCAGATGCTTCACCATTTGGCTTTGACCATGATAATGATGACCTTTTAGATGACATAACTTGATCATTCTTATTATAACACACTTGGTGGGAATATCACCTATTTCTCCCCCTAGAATTGGCACACATCTTATTTTCTCATCTCCTCACTTCTCGATATTTACACACAACATGCATATCTTGATACATGCTCATATAATTATTTCCCGATGATGCACTCTTGTGATATAGTTCAATCTTGAATCATGAGGGAATATGATACACATGAACCTCACACACATCATATTACACACTCCACCAAACATCAGATTACACATGAAAAACTTGATACACTCATATTAATCACTATAAAATCAACATATTTACGACACCTTCTTTCTAACATAAATGATCCAAGATTGTACATATCTATACACATGATTAAACTAAATGTAATTTATATTCCTAATCTGAATGTAATATTGTAGTAAATAAATGAATAATGAAGTACTAAAAAACATTTAAGTAATTAAGTAATAAATAATGAAAACTCTAATTGGAAAGAGAGGTTAAGAATCCTTGATTGATTCATAGAGTTTTGGAGAGTGTACAAAACAATAAAATAATTAAATATGAAGCACTGATCATCACATAGGATCTCATAAAATTATAGATCTACAGGATTTGGAAGGAATGGCGCTCCTGGAGAAGGATAGGGGTGCCCATGGGCACGTTAGGCCTTTTACTAGGTACCTAAATATGTGAAAATGCCCTAAAACCCAAATTTTTAGGGTCAATAGATGTTCCCTAATGATCACCTTTTGTTACTATATACTTGCAATAATGATTGGTGGAGTTCACTGTAAACCTGCTAATGAAACATATGAACCTACAAAACCCTCAAATAGACATCAATTCCTATACAAATAAAGATGTAAAATGAGGGGTCATATTGTCCTCAGATACCATAATGATGGACTTACAACTGAGTAATCTACACTACATCTCAAACCCAATGTAGTTATTTATGTGTTTGTATGTATAATTGTGCCCTAGGATAATCTCTGTTTGCAGTATCGCACTGTGGAATAGACGAGAAAGTAACTAGATGTAGAATGTAGTAAATGTGTGCATAGAATAGAATGAAATTCTCTCTTATTAAGTGTGATTAACAGAAACGTAGCCCTTGTGTCCCTTGTGATGGAGATAGATGGATGTAATGGATCTCTCAAATGCCTTGATGGATGCAAGCATTAGGTGGTGATATATAGTGCTTAGTGCTTGGTCCTTTATTACAATCACATAACTTTATATTTATATGATTCCTTTGCTTGAATTTCATAATTAACTGTGAAAAGGATAACTGCCAAAAATGATAAGATACTTGAATGGATCTAGAAAGGGCCCAAAAACTTAAAGTAAAGTACAATAGGGGATATGAGTCACCCAAAGTGGGGTGAGGGAACCTAGTATTGGTGTCCTAGACTAGGTGCACTGGTGTCCAGGATGATAAATACTCGAAGAGTAAAAAGGAAGAATTGAGCAGGTAAGAGTGTAAGAATGAAAGTAACAACAAAAAGAAAATAAAGGTGTGACTAAAGACATGGGTTAATTAGTATTTTTTCTTACTTGGGAATTACATGAATAGTATTATGTAATCATGACTAGATAATTACCAAAAGTGCATGTGATTGTTTGTCTACATTTTACCCCATTTTATGCTGGTGAGCGGAAATCTCAGTAACATAAAGTAGATAGATATGCATTTCCTTATAATCCATGTATATTGAGTGTAGAAAACATGCTTAAGGGAATATACAAAACTTGGAGTGATAAAAATGTGAAGCATGGATGCTACGGAGGAGAAAGTGCAATAAGTGATGATGAAAATGAACCTAGGGTAGGAAACACATGTGTATATGTCGTGATGTTTTATTTTTGATTGTCAATGTTCATTGTTTTTGTATGTAATGTTGTTGTTGGTGTTTGTTGGCTACTGCTTTCCTATATATAAATGGACATGTAAAAGAGAAGCCTGACAAGTAGTCAAATACGAATGTATACGATCAAAATATTAAAACGATATGTAAGGAAAGTATGTAAATGTTGAAAATTAAAAAGGAACATGTGCACCTGATCCTGTGATGAGAAAAGGGTGTATAAATGAATCCTATATATGATGTTGACGTGTGATTTTTTTGAGCAGATCTCACACTAGTGTAAAGGAAAAAATTGTAGGGAGAACTTGTCTAGTGTTTTCTGCATCAACCTTTAACTACTTCCCACTATGTCATAACACCAATGTAGATGGTGTGTATGTGAAAAAGACTATATTCCCTATCTAGTAAATGCCATTGTGTATGGAGTTTTGTAGAATGTGTTCCTAACTACCAATCATTGTGTAGTAACTACCCCTTGGTCTCAGTAAATCTGTAGAAATTACATGGTGTATTTACCCCCTGGTCTTAGGCATCCAAGAAAGGCCAATTGTCCTAAGGAAAAAAGTCTAATTTTGAGCCCCTTGTAAAACTGAAAATTGATGTTATACCATGGGTACTATGTCTATGTATAATGTTGATATGGGGGTGACTTGATTCACACATATGATGCTCCCACTCATTTTGGGTGCATGTAGACATTGTAGAAGGAGTATGTGTACCAAATAGAGGACCAATCATTGTGCATGAAATGTACCCTATAGGGGGAGGGGAATATTACTTGGTAGAAACCAAAGCACACATAAACAAGTGGCTAGGAAAACAAGTGTTAGTACAAGAAAAGATACAAACACTCATGCTAAAAGATGAAATGTAATCTAAGTAGATACATTTGTACAAGCTAAGATGCAAGTAAAAAAGTAAGAATACAATGTAAACCGTGAAATGTGGGTTGCAAACATGGGTCATCACTCATGATGTCGTAAGAAAATCAAGGTAACAGTAGCTGAACCACAAGCAAGTCAGAGAATACAGCAAGACATAGGGAAAACCCCCGCAAAATATGACAAGCATAAAGATAACACACATTATATCAAAAAACCATGGAAGCAAGTATCCCTGCATAAAATAAATGTTTGCACATGAAGAACCCACTAACATTTTAGAAAGCTAAAAAAGATGTCGAATTGTGTATAAGATTTGATAAAGTAAATTTTCTATGTACAACATGAAACAATAATACCTACAATGTATGAAAGTGGATGCCCTGCTAAGAGCCTTTGTGTGAATGCATACAAGGAACTGTGCCAAACATCCATACTGCAGTGTAATAGTTTTGTAAAATCTACGATCACAAATATAGAAGGTGAGGTGAATGCACATGTGTGTATGATAAAGATAATGACATACAAGATATCTTTCTAGCATGTGTAATAAAGTGAACAGTGTAATAAGTAAATGTGAGAAAGAATAAATGGAACCAAGATATGTAGTATGTTATGGATGAGATGGAATGGATTACAGATGTGAATTATAGGAGCACACCGTGTATCCCCCGATTGGATGTGTATGTATGCAATGAGGTTCATTTATTTATGCCCCCCTCAATAGTCAAGAATGAACCATAAATAAGAATATGCATCATCAGGAAATAGTTTTAGTGATATGTTATCATGTAGATATAGGTGATGAATGAAGTTGATGATATTAAATACATATGAGATGATTGTATTATGATGATATGTGTGATGATTTATCCTAAAGTGTATATCACTAGATGTGATGAATTTAATATTCTAGAGATAGCGATGCGTGATGATTTAATGCAAGGCGTATATCACTGAAATGGAATGAATATGATGATGGTAGAAAACATGATGATGTAGCACAAAATGTATATCACGAAATGAAGGAATGGGAAAGGTTTAAAGTGATGATGTTTTGCACTAAAACAGTATATCTACGAAAATGTATGAATAAGGTGATGGCTAAATTTTTTTGCATAGTATGAGATAAAAATATTGATTGATTAATTGTGAAGGTTAAAGTGTAGAATGATGTAGATATGATGAGGTGAGGTTCAATTTTGATTTAGACCCTCTGTAGTCGAGTATGTGCCATTAGAATGGAGTGCATGTCATTGGGGTAGTGACCTGTAGTGTGTAGATGATGATAAGGTAGGTTGAAGAGGAAGATGGTGCATATGTATAAAAAGTGCATGATGTGCAGAGGTTTGTAATAATTTGTAGTGTGTGAGGTTCATGTGTATAGGATTCCCTCAATAGTGTAGTGTGAAACATAGCACAAGAGTGTTTCATAGGGTAATGATCGATGTGATGAGTGTGGATGAAGATGTCATATGTTAGTGTAAGAAGGTTAATGTAAGACATGTGGTCTAATGTTAAAGGGATGGGGGGGAAATAAGTGTAAATGCCCACCCACATGCATGTTAATGAGAAATATGATCAATGTTCCACTATCTAAAATATCTTCATTGTCCTGAGTTAAATCTGACTCGGGAAGTAGTTGGGAGATTTGATAGGTAATAACTATGAGTAGGATAATAAAGAGAGCCATTGCAATGTAAGGTGTACATACAGTCATTACATATTATCAATAAGTGAAAGGTGTTGGTGGACACCCATGTGCATACAAACATGAGTAATATTTTGATAATATCTACAGGAGATGAATCACTACTGATAGATACATTGTCCGAATGGCATGGGAAAAGTGATAGAAGTGTGATTAGACGTCATAAAGTTCCTCCACATATAGTCAAGCCAATATTTCCCGAGTGTCAATAGAGAAGTGTGAGGGACTAAGTGACAATGAACGCTATTGCGAGATGGAAAAATTAATGACCATAGGTAGCCATAATGTGGAAATAACAATGATAAAGATGAGGGTGAGTGAGGTGGTGGTAAAATATCATTAAGAATCAATCCAAGCTTAGCTAAGATTGTCATATGTGTAAATAGTATTAGAACATGTACAATCCACTAGAATATGATGCCAATAAGATTTGTTTATTAAGAGACATGTATGTGAAAGGAGGTGGTTGTAGATGCAAACTACTTCAGAAGAGGGTGAAATAATGTCGAAAGTATGGATAGACCCCCTAGTAAAAGTACCATCAGCATTAGTAAAGGGAAGGGGTATCGAATTTTTATTCACCAGGGCCATCAGTCCATGAAAGTTTCATTGAAATAGGAGTCATTTATATCAATTGGAGTGAAATTGAGTTTTGCATAATTCTTTGTTAGTAAGTTCAACATGATCAAAATAATCTTTTTCAGATTTTTCAAAATCATCTATGTTTTGCATTGTCATAATTGTATTGTAGTATCAAGTATGTTGGTATGCGGGTGTACTAGATGTAATAGGAGTGTCAACATGGTTTGATTACTAGTTTGTATAGGAGTAGACACTATGGGGTGAAATGATGGATAAGTAGTATGAGTAGAAGATAACTGGAGTACAAGGAGGAGTGATAGAAGAAGGTATAAAAAAATAGTAGACTGACCGACATCATATGTATCAATAATACTTAATAGAATGAGTTACATAGGAGGAATAGGCATAATAGTAACGGGGTCTATGTGAAAAGATTTGAAGGGTTTAAGATCTGGCAGTAATAGTATGTTTTATAGCCATCATGCAATCATTTGATGCATTGGTGTACATTAGATAGGACCACTTGAATTGCATGAATCCATGGTCTACATAGTAACAAGATTAATTTGAATGAAGCATCTATATAATGTAGAAGTCAGTGAGGACATTCTTAGTCACGAACTCTAATATGTAATAAAATAGTTCCTAGGCATGTGTGAGAGTAGTTGAATCATAATCTTGAAGAAGAGTATATTTCTTAGAAATAATATTATTTTTAATGACCATCTGTTTTAGAATGGAATAAGTGCATAAGTTAACGGTTGAACCACTATGCGTAAGTACCAGTTTAATCCAAGTGGTGCTGATAATATCTATAATAAGCAATGCCACACATTAATTGACATTAGAAAATGGTGATATTTCCTCATTAGTGAATGATATAGTAAGTGGATTTATTTTTAGAGACTGAATGAGGTGTGTGAAGGCTACCATAAAATTATCACTTTCTATTTGAAAAGAATGACGGGAAGCCTCTAATATTTCAAGACAACCTAGCACAATGTGTAATAAGTCATGAAGAGATTTTAGATGGCGTATTCTTAAGTTGTTAAATGATGTCATATCCCTTAGAGGAAATAAAAGGAGGTGAAAAAGTGATAGGTGGTGGGATAGAAATAGGTGGAGTTGTAGGAAGATGAGTGTGGTGAGAAATTATGACATTTATAGAGGGATAATCCTAAGGTGTAATAAAGTGGGGAGGATGCTAAGTACGAACTTGCATGAAAGAGAATGTGGTAGTAACTATTCCTGAAACCTTACTGGGTTCAAAAGAAAGATAAGATGATTGATTCATGACTTGATAAGGTGAAGACATATTCAAAATGGAGGGTTTGATCGATCAGGTTCACTAAAATGATTAAGCTAATATGTAATTTATATGCCTAATTTGAATGTAAGACTGTAGTGAATAATTTAATAATGAAGTACTAAATGAAATCTAAGAATTTAAGTAATAAATAACAAAAACCCTAATTGCAAAGAGAGGGTAATAAGACTTGGTTGATTCATAGATTTCTTGAAAGTAGGATTCATTTAAAGAGGACTTTGGGAAATTGGAGGTAGGAAATCCCTAGCTTATATAATGAGAAGCAATTTCACGAGAAAGCCTAATATTCTGAGATTTCAAAATGAAAATTTTTCCTCAAAGTTTCATAAGGGAGAGTAATTTTTTTTCCTAATTTTTTTTTTGTCACACGACAACATTTCTGGTTTTCACATGACAACAAGCTAGTTGACACATGACACCAATCTTATTTTTGCATAACAGTAAGCTTCTTGTTACATAATAATAAGATTTTTTCGCACATAAAAACTAATTTTGATTTCGTGCGTCAACGAAAATTGTTTTTGTGCGATAGAAAGGGTGTTTTCACATGACATCAAGAATTTTTATTGTGCATCAACGCAAATTACTCTTGTGCATCAAAAAAACTTTATGTCATGTAACACATTTTTATTGTTGTTGTGCATCAAAAAATAATTGTAATCATGTGTCACCGGAAATCTATTTTTGTGCCTCACTGAAAAGTTATTCTCATGCATCCTGATACTAGGACCCCAATATTTCCTTATAAATACCTCTCTGGACCTCATTTTCACACTTCTTGAATCATAAATGTTTTCTCCATTCTGCCAGAAATCATAACCTAAATGTCTCATAACTCCTAGTGTGCCAAAAACAAAACCAAATATAATCTAGCCTCCAAGTCTCGATTTAGCCTTTAAGGTCTCTTTCTTGATTATTTCAACTATTTCAGCCTTCAATTATCGAATCTCACATGATCAGGGGCTTCTAAAGACTATGTTTTTAACTACAGCTGATGTCATGGTAGTTCAAGCTCAAATTGAAGATCAAACAAACTAGGTATCTTCTCTACCAATTCCCAAGATTACATATAGGAAATTAATGTTCCCACACATTCATAGGGTCTTTTGATTGAATGAATTTTACAAGGAATGAGTACATACTTGTGGGTTAATAGGAAATTTTGAACTACCTACTCTGGTATTTCAATACACATGAAAAATACATACTTGTGGGTTTTTAGGACTGGTTAACAGGTCACAATTCAAGACAGGTCATGACATTTTTAACTACCTCCTCTCATATTTCAATACACAATACACATAATTCATTGTGAATTTTCTATATGGACATAGATTAAGGTTTAGTGTTGATCCTGATGATATCTATCGATTGAAATGCCTTCCTTTCAAATATTCTACCAGTGTAAAAACAAAGTCAACTCTGGATAAACATGATGGTATGTGTGATGGTACATGTAATGTGGTTTAATTTGAAACATTTTTATTTTGATATTAATTTTTGTTAATTCAACATACAATGACTTTTTTTCAACAAATATCAACAAATCAAGATGAGGAGTAGATACGTAAGAAATTGCATAGAAATTTCTTGCTGCCATGATATCTTTTTTTCAAGACAGAATTATTTTGCAAGGTAGGAAAATAGATATTCCAAATTGGGTTATTTCCTACATTATCACAATGATCTAAAAAAATATTTTATTGTTGCACAAACTTGTTGACTAAGATAAAAACTGAGATTACAAATCTTAAGATTTCTAAACAACATAATTTTTTTATAAAGTAACTATATCCTTGGTCTTTATTTTTAGGCATATTATAATTTAAAAGGTGAACCCACTCCTATTTCCATTAACAAAACAATGAAGAAATTATCAATTCCATTTGAATAACAACATGTTAATAGTTTATATTTCAATGTTAGTAAGTTTATTGTCTTAATTATTCACTTTTGTTACAAATTAAATATTGATAAAATAGGAATATGTGATAGTCAGTATAGCCTAGAACGACATGTAAATGTAGTAAATGACTATGGAAAATGACCCAAGAAACTATGGAAAATGAAATGCTAAACCTAATATGCGAGGGAGAGAGAGAGAGAGAGGAAATAGCTCAGCTGAATAGAATATTTTCTGGGACTATGTCGCCAAGGTGACTAGTAGAATCTCAAAGAAGTAACGACTATGAAGGAGCCCCGAAATGGATGGATCTAGGCATTATTATCTAGACTGGGGTGCCTAGGGGAGGACTGTGGTTCCTATGGGCACTGTATTCTGTAGAATGGGCACCCTAGTTTGTGTATCATCTCTGGAACTTATCTTCATAGGTTAGGCAGGTAGTATGAAACCCTCATTGTGTCGCTAATAATCCAACATGAAAAGAATACCTGAAAAAACCTATAAAGAGTCAATCCCTAAAAAATAAAAATGCATATGATACGGTTGGAATGACCTCAACTGCCACAATGGTGGTCTTATTAACTGATCTTTTCACTACATTCCAAAGACCAAAATGTAGTTTTGTGTGTGTGTGAAACATGCACTAGGTTTCTCTTGTGATAGAGACATTTTGTGATGTAGCAAAATAAATATGTGTATAAAAATGTAATAGATGGTCCATAGAATAAAATAGAATCCTCCCCCTATGTTGTGTGTGTTGTCAATGTCCTTGCCTTGTGGCTTGTGATAGAGCTATGTGGATGCAAGTGATCTCTAATGCAATAAATGGATGGAACTCTAGATGGATGATAATAGTGACTAGTGTTTTTCCCCCTCATTATGGTCTCATAACTTTATATTTATAGGGTTTTCTTTATCTAATTTCGTAATTAACCCCAAAATGGCCAACTACCAAAAAGATAAAGACCTCAAATAGATAGAAAGATCCCAAAAAGTGGTGAGAAAGTTTAAATAGGATTAGAACACCCATGGTGTGACCAGGGCACCCATGGGTGCCCCAGTCAGGGCTAAAATGATGGAATATGATTAAAACTAATTGTGAATGTGTTTTGTGGAGGTCGGGAATGCCGATAGAAATAAAATAGAAATTACAAAGAGACATGGGTTAAGTAGTAATTTCTTCACACAATAAACCTCTAAAAAGTAGTATGAGACCAATACTAAATAATGTCTAAAGTGCATAATTTTATTTCTACATTTTCCCCTACTTTATGTTGGTGTGAAAAAAGCTTAGGAACATAAATTAGATAGAGATGTGTTCATGATGAGGATGTAGAGAAACAAATAAGGCTTGCCAAATGACTAGACAACGTGGAATGACAAAAATATGGAGCGTGGAAGACTAAATATGAAATTGTGCAAAAAAGGTCATGAGAGTGAACCTAAGGCTGAATGCGTTTGCTGATGTTGATGTGTGTAGTGTAATTATATGGTTATTATGAAAAGTGTGTTTCTATGAAGTGTTTTTTTATTCCATTTTCATTGTTCTTGCCCCCATTTGATGGATTGTTTTGCATTATCGATGGACGTGTAAGGAGAAAATGATCAAGTAGTCATATATGTATGTATGTATATATGTGTAAAACTGTAATCTAAAAGATGAATGTAAAAGTAAAATATGTAAATGAAAGAGTGTAAATGGAACATGTGCACCTTATCCATGTTGAGAGAAAAATTATAGAAGGATATCCTGTACTTCCTATGTTTTTTTTAGGTGATTTGATGCCATATGGTGAATAAGTATAGGGACGAATTTCTTTGTGTCCTCCAACCTTTAAATTCTTCCCTGAATGTGTGTGAAGATATATCTATACTATCCTAGTTTTTAAAGTGATCTAACACCTTTGGTTATAATAAGTGTTTGGGAGGAATTTTGTTTTATCCTCCAATAGGAAACTGCATCCCCAAATTCTAAGGACTCCATGTCCTACAAAATCCACTACATATGGAGTTCGTAGACTAGTCTGAACTCACTCAATGTATGTAAACCCAAATGGCCAAGGGTGAAAAGGGCATTGAATATCTGGTGTAAACATGTTATGTAAACTGTAACACTCCAAATTATACTCCCCCCTCTTTCTGGGTGCATACGATGTTGCTTATAGGAGAATGTGGCCCCAAAAGAGGACAAAAAACATAAACCTTGAAATGTTGTCCTACAAGAGGGAAGGGAATGCAATGTGTAACAACTAAGGCATGTACAAACAAGGATGGTTGGTCAAACAAAAAATTTAGTACAAACAAGTATGAATGCAAAAATGCAATGTGTACTCTATGCAAACAATGTAAAAGCTACTAAGAAAAGTAGTCTAAAAACACAAGAAAACAAGGAAGCCATAAAAAGTGGGTTGGAAACATGTGGGACATCACTCATGATGTTGCAAGACACGCAAGGCCATCATGGCTGCATAAAAAAACAAGCGTGCACACCAAACAAAGGTCAAGGCCCGCATACAAAAAAAGAAATAACACACAATATAACAAACAACTCTGGAAATAAATATCCATGTATAAAAAATACTGCACATTAAGCACCAGTTATAGTTTTATAAAGATAACTAGAGTGTAAAAAGTGTGTATAACTAATTAATGTAAAGTTATAAGTATAAAATGAAACGATAGCACCTGGAAGAGATGGATGTGGATTCCCCCAACGACCAGTGTCAGAAGAGTAGAACGTGAGCATCCATGCAACATGTAATATACCTGTATCTGTGAACACACATGTGTGGATGATATAGATAAATAACATATAAGCAATCAAACTAACATGTGTAATAAAGTGACCATGAACAGATAAAAATGAACAAGACTAAGAGAAACCAATATAATATGCATTATATTGTGGATTAATGAAATGAAATGCAAAATAGAGTGATATGAGCCAAATTCCCCCCAAGTGAATGGAAGTGTATGTAGGGAGGTTCATCTAGATTTTCCCCTCAGTAGTCAAGAATGAACCGTCAACGAGAGTGCATCATCAAGAAATGGTCCAAGTGTGTATCTAACACGTTATGATGAATATGTAGGTTTAGTGATGGGATGCTACATAATAATAATGTGTATTTGAGCCCTATAGTTGAAGCATATATCATGATCAGATGAACCTAAAAGTGATGATTTAGCCTAATCTTATATCACGATAAGATGAATGGATGAGTGATGATTTGGCCCTAAGTGTATATCACTACAAGATGAAAATGAGTGGTGATGGAACCTAATGTGTATACCACTAAAAATGATATAATAGGTGAGGATTTAGTGTAAATAATATGTTACTAGGCTATAAATCTTGCATGATGAAATATTGAATAGTAAGTGTGTGATGAGTGTAAAGTGAATTTGATTTGTAAACCCTCAGTAATCGAGTATGGACAGATGAACTAAATTGTTTCATAGGGTGGTGCGTGTAGTGCATAGAAGATGATGTAGTATATGTAATGAACGTGATAAATGACCATGTGTATGTAGTGTATGTTATTGAATGCAATATGTGGATTTTTCCTAAGAGTGTATAATATGTAGGATGCAATGCTAGATGAGTATGATGAAGACTAGTATGTTGTATGATGTATAAATATACAAAGATTGAAATGATATGGACTAAATGTAGAATCTGTGAAACACAATGTGTGGTGTCTATAGTGTTGTGTGTGGGATTAATTTGTAGTAATCCCTCAACAGTCAAGTGTGAACTAAAGTAGAAGAGTGTGTCATCAGGAAATGGTCGACAGTAAGGCATGAATAAGGATTTGTATGCTAGTTGATTAATGTATGAAAATTTAAATATGAAAATGTTATGATGGCCAGGGGAGAGGGTATTACTTGCAATTCTCTCCAAGTACCAATGAATGAAATTAACTAATGAATGATAATGAATAACAAAGGTCTATCATGTGATGCATATAGTGATAAAAGCATATGATTATGGGATGAGTGTATAATAATGTGAAAATGATTAACTAAAAATGGGGATATATGATAGTTAATCTAATCTAGTACGACATGTAAATGTAGTAAATATCTATGGAAAATGACTCAGGAAACTATGAAAAAGAAAATGTTAAACCTAATATGCAATATATAAAGAGGAAATAACTCATCTTAATAGATGATGATCACGAGACTATGTCATAGAGGTGATTGGAAAATATATAAGTAGGAACAACTATGTAGGATCCTCGAAAAGAATGGATATGGGATGATTCTCTCGACTAGGGCGACTAGAGGAGGATAGGGTGCCTATGGATGCTCTAGCCTATAGAATGGGAGCTCTGGTCTGTGTAACAGCTCCAAAACTGATCTTCATAGGTTCAGTGGGTGGTTTGAAACCCTCGTTGTGTGTTACATCAAATCCTTTGTACTACACTAGGTTTCACTAATAATTCGAGATGAAAGGAAGACTTGCAAAGCCATAAAAATGCATATGATAGGGTAAGACTAACCTCATCTACCACAATGGTGTTCTTACTAACTGAGTACTGCACTACATTCAAGACCCAAATATATTTCTCTATGTGTTTGTGTGTGTGAAAAAATCCCTATGTTTCTTTTATGTCAGTGTCACTTTTGTAATAGAGAGAACTACTTATGTGTAGAAATTTGTTTTATATGGTGCATGGAATAGAATAGAATGCTCCCCCTATGTTATGTGTGATTTAGATTTCCTATCCATGTGCCTTGTGATGGAGTTATGTGGATGCAAGTCATCTCCAATGCAATATATGGGTGTAACTCTAGATGGATGATAGTAGTGACTAGTGCTTGGTCCCTCATTATTGTATCATAACTTTATATTTATAGGGTTCTCTTGATCTAATTTTTCAATTAACCTAAAAATTCATGACCACAAAAATGTGAAGACCTCAAATGGATAGAAAGATCCCAAAAAGTGGTGGGAAAGTTCAAAAAAGATCGAGGCACCCACGATGGGACCAGGGTGCCCATGGGTGCCTCAATACTAGCCTAGGTGCCATAATCAAGGCTAAAATGATAGAAGATGATGAAAACTAACTGGGCACATATGTGGTAGAGGTTGTGAATGATGATAGAGATAAAATAAAAATGGCCAAGAGACGGGGGTTTATTAGTACTTTCTTCACTAACGAACACTCTAAATAGTAGTATGAGACCAAGACTAATTAATGTATAAAGTGCATAATTTTGTTTCTACACACATGGATGTTAATAGCATTATGTACTTCTTTTTGGATCTTTACCCTATGTAGAAATTTTTTTGGAGGCCCTTCCTTGAAAAAACACAACACTAAGAGGAAGAGGCCAACAACATACCGAAGCGTCCAGAGATTCCCATTCTGACATAGAAGCTCGTTCATCACCTAACCCTAAATTTTTTTCATTAATAAAATTACAAAGACATAATAACATTAACAATAAGTATTTGGTTTTTTTAGGTTTTATAATTTATTATTTTGAAATTACCATTTTCATTTAACATTGTGTAGGGACTTTAGACTATCCTCCACTTTTACAACCAACATCACTCACTCAATCATTTTAGTCATGTAAATTTGTCAATGTTCAATCACAGAAAGTGTGATAGCAACACCCTTCTCCACCATTTCAATCACCCATTGTTCCAACAAAATCATTTCAAACTTAAACACAGCTAGTACAAGTTTCCTCTCAACAAGGTATAAATTATTGCTTTTGTGCAATTATTAACAATTTTTTATATAATTTAATAATGAATATGTTCTTGGAATTTATGGTGCATTCCAGTTCATTGTTGTCTATCCAAAAAATGTGAACTTCTCCACCAATAAAACCATTGCGAATAAAACTTGTAACAAGAGGTAAAAATACCACTCGTGAACACATGATGACACTTCCAGCCCTTAGTAGAACACTGAACATTCCCTCTAAATTTCTCTTTATCTCTTTCGGTGGTTTACCTAGCATAACAAGAAAATAAGTTTGAAATCAAATGAATTTAGATGGAGATTTCTTGAACATTGATAGAAATGACCCAATCGGTTTTTTTGACACACACGATATGATTCAGGGACCCCATGTATATTTCAATTTGATTTACTTTATTTAACATTTATAAATATAAATTTCTCGTCACTTTTTAATTTTTTATCACATCTAATTTTAATATGAATTTATTTTATCATAAATATGATCAGGGCACACAACGAAAATAAGAGGCAAAACATGTATCTCAAGCCTTAACTCCCGATCATCTCCATTGGCATCATCCTCTTCAGATAGTGACCATTTGATATGATTTTCTATGGATAGTTTGATTGTCAATGAATGTGAAGCCCATGTGAAAAAATATGTCATGCCTACACTAAATCAACTCAAACAATGGCAATGAAGAGCTAAAGTGTTAACAAAGGAAATAACGAATCAATTTGATAACCATATCAAAAGCCATAATTTATATGTTGTAGTCCAAAATCTTCCTACTAAGATAGATGTCTTACTAAAAAAAGCACAAGGTGGTACTGTTACATATAACAATAGTTATAATGACAATGTTTTAGGTAAATTTTTGAATAAATTATAAAATATTATCATTGAAGCCCAGACATATTTCAACAAATGGTAAAAGGAAAAATATTTGGTACAAAATGTGAATGTTGTAAGAGATAAATTTTTTCAAGTATATGAGCTCAATATTAAGTAATATGTTTCAAATTTTAGTAGTTTATTTTAATTGAGCTCAATATTTTTATTTCAGTTGAAATATGAAAACTTAAAAATTCAAGAAAAGGTGTTCCAAGTTCACTTGGAAACAACTAAGAAAAGTTTATCCTCAACAATGCAGCTTAAGCAGGTTATTGTTTTGGTTAAAAAATACAACAATAATATAAAGAGGATTATTAAAGATAATGACATGGATGTTGAGATTTTGTTCAAGGAAAATATAGTTACAGATCCTTCTTTGTTATCCTATGGAGATGATTCAAAGGAAGATGAAGCAAGACTAAAAAAATTAAACATTGTTGTGGAGGATCTTGTTAGTTCTTGAGTTCTTGAAGCAAAGAATAGAGGAGCAAAAAACATTGTGAAAAGCAGGACTTAAGTCTCTATAGAAACTGAAAAGTAAAGTGCTAGTTGGTGTGGAGAAGCTTTTAATGACTAAAGTTTGAGTATGAAGATAAAGTGTAAATGTATTTGTTGAAAATTGTTTACAAAACTTGAAACCTGAAACTTTTTGAAGTTTAATCTTGAATTTTAAAATTTAATATTTGTTTAATTTGAAGAATGTTTAAAGTTGAATATACATTGCAATGGTGTTACTTTTCATGGAATATTTTTTTTTACACATGTTTTATGTTATAATCTAGATTTTATGGAATGCATTTTCTTGAATGTTGAAAGTTTAATTATTTACAATGTAATGTTTTTTATGGAATATTAATTCTTTACACGTAATTTATTTAACTACCTCATTTCACATGACATGAGTACCTTAAATATTTAATGTAATGTTTCTCTTCCACTCAATATAACAAAATCTTCTTCTCTCTACTAATAAAATTCAAACTGTGTAATAGGACTCTTAACGTTACCTCGGTAACCCTTCTTATAATCCTTTAGAAGAATCACTTAAACATTTTTCCTTAGGAAGTATAAAGAATCACCTCTTTGTAGTGCTTGCACTTCGAAATGGTAATGCAATGTAATTTTTTTCATGAATTATGTGTTAACCATTTAACCTACCTTGAAGAAAAAATATGTCAGACAAATTTTTTAGAAAATCCTTCTACAATGAATTTTTCCAAGGACGAAATCTGAAATTTTCAATCTTCAAACTTCAGAGATTTTTTCTCTTTTGAGTTTTATAGTTCAGATTTGAGATTGCTCTTTTATATCTCTGAATTCTGAAACCCCGAAAGTCCAAAATTTCATAATTTTGGGCTTTCAAGTTTTAGGACTTTTGGCCCCATTTTTTTTAAATCTCTCTCAAACTTCCAAAGTTTGAAATTCTAAAAGTCTGAAATTTCAGACTTTTGGGTTTTTGGAATTCTCCGAGTCATTTTTAGGATTTTTATTTTAAAACTTCCGAAGTTTTAATGTCTGAAATTTCAAATTTTTGGAATTTTGGGTTTTTCAAGTTTCAGAATTTTCCATTACCAATTCATCTTTTCGTCTCCCAATCTCTGAAGTCTGAAACCCCAAAATTCTGAATTTTGGGTTGGGTTTCATACTTTTGGAGGTTATCTGTGCAATTAATTTTTCACCTACCTCCGTACGGATCGGATTTCTACCATTAATGTTAGGTTTTCTATTTAAACTCAATTCTTTACTCGTCATTTCTACCTGACACATTTTCTCTAACATTCCGTTTCTTGTACTTTGCGACATATTTTTCAAGGTATGGTAATTTTTTTATTTTCTTTTGGTTTTAGGTTTATTCTTTGTTTCCTTATCATTTTGGTTTTCTCTTTGGTCTCACTCTATGTTTTTTAGAAATGTTGACTCCTTGGTTCACCATGTTTCACATTTCGAGTTTCTTCAGGTATTCAGAGTTGTTTGAGGGATCTTCTCGTATCTCCCATTATTCTTCTCAATTCTCATTTTTTAGAATTTGGGAGTTAGTGTTGTTTGGAAAAGTCCCTTACCCTTTCTTTTGGGAAAATTATTTGGGGAGATTCTTTCAGAAGTTTATTTTTGGAAATCTTTTCAGAGAAACTGGTTTTGGAGATATTGTTCGAAGGTTTTTTCCTTCAGGTTTTCAGAACTTCTGAATTTGGAGAAAATCTTTTGAAATTTTCTTTTCCAGAGATTTCTTTAAGCAAAAATTTTTTGGAGAAATTATTTCAGAGATTTCCTTCAGAACTTTTGGTTTTGGAGTTTTTGGTGTTTTAGGTTTGGGAAACATTTTCAGAGAATATATTCAAAGATTTTTGTTTGGTGATTCTTTTCAGAAATTTTTCAGTTCGGGACTTCGGAAGGATTTCTTTTAGGTTTTCGGAATTTCTACAACTTCGGCTTCCAAAACATAAGGCTTGATGTCTGCTTCTAGTTCAAAGGGAAAAGATAAAATGAAATACTCATTTCTTTGGGTTTCTCCTCACTCCTGCCTGTCTTCTGACTTAGGGAATATAGGGGACACTGACCTAGGACAAATTGATTTTCCATATTTCTGGGAAAGATTAAAGGCTCCAAACAAGAAACCATGGATGTAAGCCATCTACAACAGTGGAATTTCCCTTACTAACAGTTTTCCCACATCCATGCATTTCCCAAAGTTTGTTTTAGTTGTAGCAACCCATTTTGACAAAGACTCCATGTGAGTCAAAGATATTGATGATAAGGTGGTAATCCGTTTGGACCCAGACTTCTTTGAAGATCTACTTAAACTTCCTGATGATCAATATTATGCCAAAATTTCACTAGAGTTAGTAGTGGAACATTGGGATAAGAAAGAGGAACTATTCTCAAAAATCATGATGAAAACTTATTTGGCAAAGAACTTCACCAAATTATGCTTGAAACTATGCATCGGTCAAATTTTATTCAGTAAGTCAACGATCTTATTGTGGTGTTAAGAAGAGTTTTAATTCTTCCTTCCATAAAGGAATTCCAGGAATGGATTTTTTTGTACATCGCATTCATCAAGAAGAATGATGAGTTTATCCAATGGGGAGAGCATATTAGTAGCTCCATTTGATATCAATTGGGTAGAGTGTTAAATATGAAGAATTTCTACATGACATCCTTCCTGGTGTATGCAGTTACTGATATGTGAGATTTTACTAGTTTGAATACGAGGGGTGTTCCCAGCACTTCCCAAATATATAACTTTTATCCCCAACTCAATCTGGATGAGGGAAGTAGGCATTTCCACAGAATCGATGATGCTTTATTTGATTTCCAATGAAGCTTTCAAATAAGTGTGGGAGTGGGGAGCAATCTACTTTGAGTTTCCTATATTCACCTATATTTGGAATCCGGGTTTCATATGTGCCTGAAGAAAATTTCCAAGGTGCCCCACTGACAAGTGGATTCTATTCGATTTAGTTTGGTAGTTATTGTATTATCATCGAATCCAAAATAAGTGTCACAAAGTGGGAATGCATTTCCCTGTTTCAATTGGTAGGTACTCTTGCCCAAATATTTAGAAGGTGAAAAATGTTGATGCAGAAATGGCCGAGGTAACCCTGTAGACCTTTCATCTGCGAACTAATTTTGATTATTGGGGTAAGTTTGGGGAAACAGGTCCGTTAAGTTCCCATGTGCCCCAATTATAAGATATCTGGATTCATTGTCAAGATGAATACATCGTGCAAAAAAGGGATTATGAAAGATTAACCCTTGACAAGGTTAGGCAATTTGGTTTGGCCAATGCATCGAAGGAAATGCAAGACAATGATAAGGTTTTGGATTCATCATACAAGGATGATAGTTTTTCCAATCAACCACTGCCACGGATTGATTAGTATGTGGAAGAATACAACAATACAAAGGAGAGGGTGAGACCTATTTTAAAGAGGACTTTCAGTTGGTTGGCCACTTTCAGAATCTTAACCAAAGGGGGAAAATCAACCTACAAATACAGGAGCTATACCAACAATAAGCCATCTGACACTCACTAAGGGAATAATGTTGAATCAAAAGGATCCTATAATCCTAAAGAAGATTTCATTTTTTATTGGTGGTTCATCTCTCTCCAAGGCTTCTACTCCTAAGATCACATCTCCTGCAGTGCCTTTGAAAAAAGTGGTTGAAGTCAGTGACTCTCGTAGTATCTTCCAAGATCCTTCACACCTTCTTCTTCCTCCAGTATCACTTCCATAGTCATTTCTTCCTTCCCATCCCCATCTGTGGCTCAAATATTCTCATCACTTCCAGTTCTATCAGCTAGGGAAAAAATATTGGGTCACCCATTTCCTCTTCACTTCCTTTAACACTTCCATTTTCTTCAATCATACCTCCTAGAATCATTCTATCAACTCCTATGGTTTTGCTTACATCCACACCATCAATCATTGCTACTTCTGCTCAAATACTAGCTAGGGTTTCTAGTGATCTTGTTTTGACCAATGTTTCAGGTATTGGATCTGCTACCCCCATTTTCATCAGCTCTAGCCATACCATAATGGTTGTTTAGGAAAACTCCCAAGAAAAAAGGAGACAGTTCCTCCGGTAGATGTTATACATCTCAACATATTGGAGCATATACCCAAGATACGAGCCAAGAGACTGATAAGCATGTCAAGTCTGATGGTTAACCCATCTGGAGAATGTGTTATAGAGGTTACCACCCCAGTTGAGGGGAAAAATAAAGAAACAATCATAGTTGTAGATTACCAGATTTCAAAATTATCATTGGGGAAGGCTACTCATGAAGGAGCCAAGCAAGTTGTGCACACTACTCTTGGGGGCCTTTTGGAGAAATATCATAAAGATAAGGCGACCAAGGATGAACTCAAAGCCAAGGTCGAGTAGCTCACTACACTGCTATGAAAATTAACCCAACCCACTCCATCCGTTGAAGTCTCAACTACTATGGATATGACAATTTCATCTACAATCAATGATATTTATTTTCACGAGCTCAAGAAGCTAGGCTAGAAAGGGAAATCAATGAGTGGATGGATGAAGAGAATTCTAGAGGA
This sequence comes from Taxus chinensis, assembly GCA_019776745.2. Lineage (NCBI taxonomy): Eukaryota > Viridiplantae > Streptophyta > Pinopsida > Cupressales > Taxaceae > Taxus > Taxus chinensis. The sequence continues at coordinate 820,985,965 of CM034147.1, forward strand.
AGCCAATCTTTTAATCAAGGAAGTAATTGAAATATATAATGATATGCAGGTTACAAAAACCACCATTTCAGAGATGGACGATGTCTTTTCTGAAGATAATAATCACCTAAATCTAGATTTGGAAACATGGAGTGACATTAGAGAAGAGGATCCCGACTTGATTCTTTAGGAAGAGGTGATCAATGATGTCTCCAAATTATTTAAATATCAAAAGGCCATGGAATTCTAGTGTCATGTATTGTAGAATCTGATTTAGAAATTGAAGGAGAAACAAGTGGAGATCATAGATGCCCTGAATGACATCTTAGAGGATTTTGATATTTCCAATTGCAAATTATTCAATAAAAATATCGATTCTCTTCCTAAGGATCAGATTAAGGGAAATTTCAAAGATTTGGAGAAGCTTGACGATGAGGTCACCAAAACTTTCAATAGTGACTCCATTGACCGATTGGTCTTGTGTCAAAATTTCATAGGGAGACTAAATAAAGTTATGAATAAACTTTGAAGATTGCCAACCAGGATCAAAAAGGAGATCGAGATAGAAAATGTAGTAAATCACTATGCATGTGGGCATGGAGATGAATAAATTGAGAGGATTATCAAGCGCTTAATTTAGTAGAAGCAACGAATGGCCATGTGGGAAGGAGAGCGGAAGAAAATTATAGGTGAGGGAAGGTGTAGTTAAACTAGGCCAAAGTTGAGTGACCATGAAAGGAAAAGTCCAAGCTTTGGAATGATCAAAGCTATAGGGTTGACTGAGTCAAACCCTTGTGAAAAAAATTCTATTTTCATGGGAGCATGTTCCCTTAATATTAATGACATTTCTATTGTTAGTTAAATGTTAGTTAAGGGCCGAGCTATAATGGCTCAGCCTAAGAAATTTTAAATAGTTGAATGTTTCCAGTTACTAGATATAGAATTTTTTTAGAGGATTTTTTCTTATATCTTGGAAGAGTGCTTCAGAGATTCTAAGAAACCTTTTAATTATATTCTGAGTTACACCTTGCTGTTGAAAATCTGTTTTATTGTGTTGAATGGTTAATCAGTGATTACTTTGTGAATTTAGAATTCCTTAGTGAGAGTGATTATCTTACCTTTATTTCAGGTTATCTATTTCATGCTATGAAGGAATAATACTACTATCTTTTATGTCAGTTATGAAAATCTTATCTTCCTTCTATGTTAATTTTATGTCAATATTATCTCTAGTTGTATAAATATATGTTTGATACATGCATGTGTGGTTTCCTTATGATGCATTAATTATGTGTCAAATGTAATTTGATCTACCCTTATCTACACTCAAGTTTAACAGAGGAACGTTCGCCCCTAGTTTTTTGGTATTTTGTACCTGTTGTATATATCTTCCCCCTCGGGTATATATGGGGAAAAACAGAAGAAATTCACATCTTGGCGCAGGTAAAGGGTGCACGACATAAGGCGTCGACATAAATAAATTTACACCTTGGCACAGGTAAAGGGTGCACAACATAAGGTGTCGACATGAAGAAATTCGAGCCTTGGCACAGGTAAAGGGTGCACAACATATGGTGTCGACATGAAGAAATTCATACGTTGGTGTAGGTAAAGGGTGCATGACATAAGGTTTTGACGTGAAGAAATTCACACCTTAGCGCAGGTAAAGGGCACACGACATAAGGTGTCGACATGAAGAAATTCACGCCTTGGCGCAGGTAAAGGGCACACGACATATGGTGTCGACATGAAGAAATTCACGCCTTGGCACAGGTAAAGGGTGCACAAAATATGGTTTCAACATGAAGAAATTTGTGCCTTGGCGCAGGTAAAGGGTGCACGACATATGGTGTCAACATGTAGAAATTCACGCCTTGGCGCAGGTAAAGGGCGCATGACATAAGGTGTCAACATGAAGAAATTTGTGCCTTGGCACACGTAAGAGTATGTCAACATAAGGATGAATGCGCTGAGTTTCATCTTTAGGAGGCACAACATTTTGAGCATTGACATCTCGACATAAAGCAAACCCTGACGTAGATATTCAAATGGCCATAACTTTTCATAGGGAGCTTGGATTCATGCAAGGTTGGAATTTTTGGAAATCTTACGAGGTCCTCTATCCAAATATGACTAGATATCTTTAATTAGGTTAGAAAAATTCTTTAAAATGAAAAATATAGTTTGCCACTTTTTGGGTTTGCTAGGGTTTCTCACCTACCACTATAATGAGATGAATTAAATGCAACTTGGAGGTGGTTGGGGGTAGATTTGGAATTCCTCTCTCTTCACTCTCTCATTCTTCCTATAAATTGTAAGGAGGGGCTTCTTTCTAAATGTTGGAAATTCTTTTTTTGCCCCTCCCTTCTTCTGTTTGGAAGGTGAATTTGTGGAGTTCAAACCTCCCACCTAAAACTATAATGCAACTTTTCCTCTTGGCATTTTGTAGTGTATTGTTTCAATCTTTGGAGAAAATAATGCATGTTTGTGGATGGTTCTCAACCCTCTCTATGTTCATTTGCATCCTCCTGATATTTCACTACAATTTTTGTTATCTGTGCATGATCATGCATTGCATTTTAATGGTTTGTGTTTATTGGTAAGAAAGGTGTTCTTCATTCCTCGGGTGCATCACCTTTATTAGTTTAGGTTTTTTTTTTATGCATCTTCTTACCCTGTCTACTTGGAAACTTAGTTTAGGTTTTTTAATAAATCCTCTACATTTTTATGTGTGCATCTGAACAGAGGAATAGGAACCGATCTTCATCTGGAGAGCTTTTCCGATTTCACAAGGTCCCACACTTGCGAAAAGCTCCATGTTATGCAATCACACTGTGAGTCTCAACCCATTGAGTTGCAGACATTCAGGGGTGCTGTGATTTTCCATCAACAGTTTTGGCATGCCCGGTGGGACCAAGAGATCATTCCACAGATTTGAAGGAATTTTCAAGAAATTTGGACAAAAAATTGTAGGTTTTACAATTTCATATTTTTCACCTTCCAAGATGAACTTTGAAATCGATTTTTAAGGGCTTAACTTTCTCAAAACAAGTCAAAATTTCACCAGCTGATAGATCTGGGGGTAATCTTCAAAAGGGTTTTTTTTTTTGAGATTTTGACTTTCAAAATTTAATGGTTTTTATTATTTCAGGTTTTCTTAGGTGTTGAGCATGTCCCAAGTTCCGACACAGTGTATTTCAGGTTTTGTAAGTTACCTTACATGACCTAAGTTTTTCCTGTACCTTTTAGGGATTAGTAGCTGAACAACAAAACCTGATAATTGAATTCAAGAACTATATCTTCTGGGTCCTTCAAGGTTTTAAAAAATTATTTTTTAATATTGCCATGTTTGGTGTGTAACTTGGCCGAATCTAGCCTTTTGAGGCTCATTCCCCAACACATCTGGTGACTCCGAAGGGGTATAATTTAGTGGTATAGCAACACAAGTTACCCAGGTACATGAGAAGAATTCGAACCAGGTCTGAGACTCGAGAAGATGGGTTATTTGTCCACTTGCAGCTATCACCAGGCAGAGGAAGGAGAGGAAGAAGACCACAAAGATCACCATCTCCACCTAACCGGAATTTGTCTACACCTCCACCTAGTAGAAATTTTCTCGCATCAACAAGGGTTTTCAGGCCAATTAGAATGGCGCAATAAAACCCTTTTGTCAACTTCACTGGTAGCAGTCTAATTGCCCTCAATGCACAGAATCCAATTCCAATTGTAGCATTCAAGAACATTCCATTTTTCATTGGAGAAAATCATACCAGTCCTGGTGATCATGTCAAAGACATTTCTAACATTTATGTAATCTATGAGATAAATGAAATGAATGTTGCCGTCAAATTACTGGCATCTTCGTTCAAAGGGAAGGAATTGCAATGGTTTATGAGCCTTGGAGCTGGTTCCATCCAAAATTGGAATTAGTAAGGCATAGTTCTCCATGAGTAGTTTGGAGAAAAGGGAGACAATTTGTCTCTACTTGAACAATTGACGACTATCAAGAGAGCTCCTAATGAGTAGCTGACTAACTTCAGCTTTAGATTTCAAATTTCTTGGGATAGAATTCCAGTGGCCGTTAGGCCAACAGCTGAAGGTGCTTTTCTATATTATCTTCAGGCTTTGAATTCTGATATTTCTATGTTAATTAAATCTATAGGAGGCACAACCTTACCTGCTACTTATAGCATCGCCATTAGGGCTGAAATCTATCTTATTCAAGCCGGTAAGCTGGCTCCTAGGCCTCCCATGCCCTTGTATCAAAACTTTGAAAATCCAAGCACTATTCAAGCACCCACTTTGGCTCCTATTCCCACTCCTAGAAATCATAGTTCAAATGAAACTTCTACTTCATCCTCTAGTGCTTCAAATGAACTCCAAGAGGTCATGAAACAATTGCAAAATTTGGGAAATGAGCTGGTTACACTCAAGAGGTAGTAGGTCCAAGGTTTTAGACCTTCTTATCAGCCTCAAGCTCAACCTAATAGGCAACCATACCAGCCCAATAGGCCACCCAATCCAGCTGCAAATCAAATCCAAGTAAGGCCTCCCGCTAATAGACCATTTCAGCCCTATAACCACAATGTTGCATCTGCTTCTAAAGCATTAGTGCCAGTGCAAAACAATATAGCTCAAGATTATGATTGGTGTTTCCCATGTAATGAACCTCACAACCAATCTATGTGCTTCAATGGTGCTTTCAACCAAGCCTTGATGGTGACAACTACTGGCGTAGAGGGTGAAGTGAGTCAAGAAACAAATCAACAACAAGGGACATCTCAGCAAAACACAACTCCAAATGATACTGCACTTGTGAATTGGCAAGTTGAGGATTTTTTTGGCATGAATCAAACAATTTCTTAGAGTGTAGCAGCTAACACAAGATCAAAGAAGAGGAATATTGGTGAAGGGAAGTCATTGGCTCCAAGTGATCTACAACCTTCCATCACTCCACAAGGTGTTGGTAAGCAAAATACAGTTCCAAACACGCAAGGACAGCCCAAACCACCTTCTAAACCAACTCAAATGCCAGTTGTTGCTGCCCATGCACAAGAAAGGAATGTGCAGCCTAAAGGATAGCAAAGAGATCTTTCATCCCCATTTAACATCATTGATCAAATGAAGAAGACAAATGTGAATATATCAATGTGGGAATCTTTATCCATCCCAGGCCAAAGAGATTTTCTACAAGCTGCCATGAAGAATTGGTCAACTTCGAACTAGCAGGTCCATAGGTGAAAGAATGTCCTCACAAATGCTGCTCATCCTGAAACGAGTCATGGAGGAAAACAAGGTAAATTTTTGAAGCCCCCTTTATTCTATGTTTCATTAATCATTGGCAATAAACTAGTACATAATTGCATGATTAATTCTGGGGAAAGTAGTTATTTCATGCCCAAGCAAATAGCTGATCAGCTGGGTCTCCAATATGAATTCATATCAAAGGGGGTAGTGAAATTGGATGGGACAACAGTAGCAACTGTGGGAGTGATTAAAAGTTTGAATCTTACCTTGCATGGATGCCCCAACGTTACCGTTTTGCAAGATGTGTCAGTGATAGATTTACCACCACTCTTTCCCCTATGCTTATCAAGGGATTTCACAACTAGAATTGGAGGCTACTTATCTGCTGACTGGTCACACATGTTGTTCAGAACAAGATATGGTACTAAGGTCACAATAAAATCTAAACCAATTGCAAACTTTCATATTGAGCCTCATACTCCAAGCCAAATCAATGCCAACTATTCAGCATTTGATCAAGAAGATTATCAAAGCATAGATGAAGCTAACAACAAAGTTGGAAGCATCCCAGATTTGACTCTGGATAAATGGGCAAGCAAGGTACATGCTTTTGATCCCTACCAAGAAATAGAAGAATCTGAGCTAGGAGTATATTACATACATAAAAAAAACCATCCTATTCCTAGCATCACCAAACCAGACCATAAGGATGGCAACGAGGTATGGCAGTTATTTTTTGATGGATCAAGGAATAGGTAAGGTGCAGGAGGAGGAGCTATGTTTGTTTCACCTCAAGGAATCAAATATTATTTAGCTTTCCATTTCTAGTTTTTGTATTCAAACAACACAGTTGAATATGAGGCCTTGATTCATGGACTTCATTGGGCCAAGAAAAAGGCCATAAAGAACTTAGAGGTGTTTGGAGATAGTGAGTTAATCATTACTCAAGTTACAGGACAACATGCTACAAAGAATGAACTACTGAAGAACTACAAGAACAGGGTGTGGGACCTCGTTGAGGATTTCAAAGCTTTCAATATCATGCCCATACACAGGAATAAAAATGAAGCAGTGGATAGGCTTGCAGCAGTTGGAGCAACCTTTGATGTGGTTGACAACATCAAAATGGAAAAAACGTAACCATGTATCCATGTGATTGTGAGGCTAGCAGTTCCAGATAATAACACAAGCTGGCAGGTGTTTGAGAACAATCAACAAATCGTCAATTTCTTAGAAGAAGAGGCTGAATTCTCAGCTAGGAATAAAGAAAGATTAGAGCAGCAGTATGGGGATCAAGTAGTGCAGATGTTGACAAACAAGCTTCCCAAGGGTTTAGTAACATTGGTGTCTATCTTCAACCCTAATGACCAGTTCGGTAAGGAAAAGGCTAACATACAGGTCAAGAGAGAAGATTCAGAGCCAATTCCGGTTAGGGAAGGAAAAACACTTCAAATTGGCAAAGTGGCCACCGAGCAGGAGAAATCAGATTTCATACAACTTTGCCAAGAATTTCTAGATGTCTTCACTTGGAGTTATGAAGACTTGAGAGGTTTCAATCCAAAGTTGGCACAACATACCATATAATTGGATCTAGATGCTAAGCTCATTAGGAAGAAGCAAAGACTAGTCAACCCTCACATTGAGCCTCTAATGAAGAAACAATTAAACAAGCTAATAGAGGCAAGCATTATATTTCTGATCAAGCACTCAAGTTGGGTTGCAAACTTGGTTTCGGTCAGGAATAAGAGTGGACAAATCAGGTTGTGTCTAGACTTTTGAGACCTCAACAGGGCATCTCTTAAAGACCATTACCCACTTCCTTCAATGGAACAAATATTGCAAGTGGTATCCGGTTCGGAGAGATTCTCTCTCCTAGATGGCTACTCAAGGTATAATCAGGTAATGGTGAAAGAAGATGACTAGTTCAAGACGACTTTCACCACCAAATGGGGCACCTATGCCTACAAGAAGATGTCATTTGGGCTATCAAATGTTGGAGCCACTTTCCAAAGGGCAATGGATATGGCATTCAAGGTGTTGATCAATAAAATAGTTCTGATATATCTTGATGACATCATTGTATTCTCCAAAAATGCAGTGGATCACCTCTTTCATCTGAGGCCAGTATTTCAGAGGTGTAGAAGACTTGGGGTATCATTGTATCCCAAAAAATACATATTCTTGGCTCACGAAGGAAAAATTCTAGGCCATATTGTTTCAAAGGAGGGATTGACGATTGACCCAGAAAGAGTTGAAGCAATTCGAGTGTTGCCATTACCAAGTCATAAGAAGGCTCTTCAAATCTTCTTGGGAAGGATCAATTTTGTCCGCAGGTTTGTTCCAAACTTTGCAGCTCTCGTAAAGCCAATAACGCTAATGTTGAAAAAGAGCATGACATTTAAGTGGACATCTAAAGGAAAGGCAAGTTTTGAGGCAATAAAAGAGGCTATATCTCAAGCTCCGACTCTCGTCAATCAAGACTTCTCCAAGGATTTCATGCTATATGCATTTGGTGGTGTAGACACAATTTCTGCAATCCTTCTATAGCAAAACAAAGAAGGATTAGAACAACCAGTTACTTTCTTCAGTCAAGGCTTGGAAGAATACAAAACTAGGTACTCTTTCATTGAAAAGCATGTCCTTGCAGTGATCAAGAGCTTAAAGAAATTCAAGCACCTAGTCTTAAATAATAAGATCCAATTATTGGTCTCTCATGTGGGAGTCAAGGACTTCCTTCTAAACAAGGATCTGAATGAGAAGCGTGCAATATGGATCACTCGTGTCATGGAATATGACATCGAAATTAAGGTCACTAAGCTAGTACGTGGAAAAGGACTATGTGAACAACTAGCTTTGAGTCGGAAAGTTGAAGTAGGTGATGAAAAAGAGACTACCTTGGTGCTGCAGGATGGTCAAGAACAAGAAAATGATGATGTGGCTGCTCCCTGTTGGACTTAGAATATGATACACTTCCTACAAGCAGGCCTATGTCCTCCAGAAATGAGCAAAGCAAAGAGGGGATACTTTAGATTACAAGCCATCCCATATGTACTTGTTGATGATGTTTTGTTCAAGAAAGACATCAATGGAGTTCTATTGAGGTGCATTGGGATAGGTCAAATTGAGAGGGTGTTACGAGATTTTCACGATGGAGATTCTGGAGGAAATTTCACCCTATGAGTAATAGCTCTCAAGATAATGAAGGTAGGGTATTATTGGCCCGCAGTGTTCAATGACTGCTATACATGGATAAGAAAGTGCAAGAAATGTGCACTCTTCATGGGAAAAGAAAGACTAACAATGCTTCCATTACACCCAATTTTGGTTGACCAACCATTTATGCAATGGGGATTGGGCTTCATTGGGGTCATCAACCCAAACTCAAGCCAAGGCCACAAGTGGATTCTCATGGCAACAGACTATTTCACCAAGTGGACCGAAGCAGTAGCGCTCAAAGAAGCAAATGAGTCTAACATACTAGACTTTTATAAAGGGATAGTGACCAGGTTCGGTGTGCCAGCCACTATCATATCAGACACATTGGCATTCATAGGTTCTAATATTATAGAATGGGCTATCAAGAATGGAATCTATTTGAGCAACTTTTCAAATTATTACCCGCAGGGTAATGGATAGGTAGAGTCCACGAACAAGAATTTGCTAAGAATCATCAGAAGGACTCTAGATGAAAACCAAAGGACATGGCATACCAAGCTAAAATCAGAATTATGGGCTGACAGGATAACACCAAAAAGATCTACAGGTAATTCTCCCTACAAGTTGGTCCATGGGAAAGAGGCAGTATTGCCTATATCATTAGAATTGCCAGCATTGCAGCTCATGAAGTAGTTGGAGTTGTCTGAGTTCGAACCAATGGAGGCTAGGTATGCAGAGTTGATGGAATTAGAAGAAATTAGAGAATATGTAGTTCAGATGATTGAGAAGGATCGGGCCTTAGTAAGAAGATGGTAAGATAAGAAGGCAAGAGCAAAGACCTTCCAGGAAGGGGATCTAGTTCTAAAATGGGATGTAGAGCGGGAAAAACTAGGAAAGCATTCCAAGTTTGATGCCATTTGGAGTGGCCCCTACATGGTCACGGAATGTAAAAGTAGTAATGCTTTCCAATTGTCTACATTGGATGGAGAAGAACTCCTGATTTCAGTTAACGGAATCTACCTTAAACATTGCTACTAAAAGGGAAAGGGTTTACCCTTGTAAATATTAGCCTAGATTTCAATTCCTCTAAGTGCGTATGCACATTTTCTTGTTTTAGTTAGGTTTCAATTTCCCTAAGTGCTCCGGCACAGTTTTTGTTGCTCTTAGGTTGAATTTCTACAATTCAGCATACTCTCAGAAAAGGAGTTGCGGTATCAGGCTCGAGATTAGAGATCAAGTTGGTTTCAGGTTATTGCTTGTGAATCCATGCCCAATGGATTGCTAAAAGGCCACTGATCTTCTACCTAGCAAGCAGGTGACCCTGTTGAGTCACCAAATTGTTGTATATATCTTCCCCCTCGGGTAGATATGGGAAAAATAGAAGAAATTCGCACATTGGTGCAGGTAAAGGGCACACAACATAAGGCGACGAAATGAAGAAATTTGCGCCTTGGCGTAGGTAAAGGGTGCACGACATAAGGTGTCGACATGAAGAAATTCGTGCCTTGGCGAAGGTAAAGGGCACATGACATATGGTGTTGACATGAAGAAATTCATGCCTTAGCACATGTAAATGGCACATGACACAAGGTGTCGACATGAAAAAATTCACGCCTTGCCGCAGGTAAAAGGCGCACGACATAAGGTGTCGACATGAAGAAATTCACGCCTTGGCGCAAGTAAAGGGCACACGACATATGGTGTCGACATGAAGAAATCCGCGCCTTAGTGCAGGTAAAGGGTGCACGACATATGGTGTCAACATGAAGAAATTCACGCCTTGGCACAAGTAAAGGGCGTACGACATATGGTGTTGACATGAAGAAATTCACGCCTTGGCGTAGGTAAAGGGCGCATGACATATGGTGTCGATATGAAGAAATTCACACCTTGGCGCAGGTAAAGGGTGCACGACATAAGGTTTATACATGAAGAAATTCACGCCTTGGCGCATATAAGAGTATGTCAACATAAGGATGGATGCACTAAGGTGCATTTTCAGGAGGCACAACATTTTGAGCGTTGACACCCTGATAGAAAGCAAACCCTGACACAGATATTCAAATGGCCATAACTTTTCACAGGGAGCTTAGATTCATGCAAGGTTGGACTTTTTGGAAAGCTTACGAGGTGATAAAAAATTCTTAAAAATGCAAAATACAGTTTGCCACTTTTTGGGTTTTCTAGGGTTCTCACCTACCACCATAATGAGATGAATTAAATGCAACCTGGAGGTGGTTGGGGTAGATTTGGAATTTATCTCTCTTCAATCTCTCATTCTTCCTTTAAATTTTAAGGAGGGGCTTCTTTCTAAAGGTTGGAAATTCTTGTTTTGACCCTCCCTTCTTCTCTTTGGTAGGTGAATTTGTGGAGTTCAAACCTTCCATCTAAAACCGTAATGCAACTTTGCCTCTTAGCATTTTGCAGTGTATTGTATCAATCTTTGGAGAAAATAATGCATGTCTATGGATGATTCTCAACCCTCTCTGTGTCCATTTACATCCTCCTGATCTTTCACTGCAATTTTTGTTATCTGTGCATGATCTTGCATTGCATTTTAATGGTTTGTGTTTATTGGCAAGACAGGTGTTCTTCATTCCTCGGTACATCACATTTATTAGTTCAAGTTTATTTTTTTATGCATCTTCTTACCCTGTCTACTTGGCAAGTTAGTTTCGGTTTTTTCAATAAATCCTCTACATTTTTATGTGTGCATCTGAACAGAGGAATAGGAACCGGCCTTCATCTAGAGAGATTTTCTAATTTCGCAAGGTCCCACAATTGGGAAAAGCTCCATGTTATGCAATCGCACTGAGAGTCTCAACCCATTGAGTTGCAGACATTCAGTGGTACTGTGATTCACCATTAACAATACCCTTTCTAGTTGCGATAGGAGAAGGTGGTTAGTGATCTAATCAAACCTCCCACATTAACCCTTCCAGTTGTTAAACATCCCTTAATTTAGTGCATCGCCACTTTTAATATAGGTTTTATTTCCTTGCAAATCTCTTTCCCTAATCCCATGAAATGTTAGCATAGGACTAGATAGCCCTTTTATCTTGCATTAGAAGTAGTGTTGTGTTTAGTTTAGGAAGAGGAAGCTGGCCTTCTCTGGAGTTTCACCTCGAGCCCAAGTCCCATAACTTTAGAGGTGATCCCATGTGTCCTAATCACACCAAATGTCCTATTCACATTTTAGCCATTCAAAAAGTGTAGTGATTTGGTGACAACATTATGTTTTAATCTGGAACTTAGATTTTGTTATATTATATACATATAAATTCTAGATTGTGAATTATACTAATATCAAAATATATATGAAATGAATTTTCTCTAATGTTGAAATTTTAATTATTTACAATGTGATAAATTTAATGGAATATGAATTATTTACATGTAATTTAAGTGACTACCTCATTTCACATGACCTGATTACCTTCAATATATCATGTAATGATTTTCTTCCACCTAGTACAACAAAATATTCTTCTCTCTACTTGTAAAATTGAAACGTTGTAATAGGTTTCTTAACATTACCTTTTTAACCCTTCCTAAAATCTTTAGGAAGAATCACATAACATTTTTCCTTAGGAATTCCGAAGAATCGCATCTATATAGTGTGTGCACATTGAAATGGTTATGGAATCTCATTTTTTCACGTATTATGTTGTAATCTAGAATTTATATTTTGTTATATTATATATATATATATATATATATATCAAAATATGTATTGAATGCATTTGGTTTGATGTTGAAATTTACATTATTTACAATGTGATGTTTTTGATGGAATATGAACTTTTTACATGTAATTTAATTCACTACCTCATTTCACATGCCCTGAGTATGTTCAATATTTCATGTAATGATTCTATTCCACTTAATACAACAAAATATTCTTCTCTATACTTTTAAAATTTGAACTATGTAGCAGGTTTCTTCACATTACCTTTGTAACCCTTCCTAAAATCCTAGATGTATGGAATACTGATCCGTAAACTAGGTGGTTAGCACACACTAATTTTCACCGAAATGGAACTTATAATTACTATCTTCATAAATGAACTACTTGATCTTAATTTGCAACAATATTCATTTAATTTTCTTTATAAATGAAGTAATTGATGTATAATCAAAGAAATATTGAGTAGTGAAAGAGAACCAAAAATTAGACAAACCCTTGCAACAAATTTTGTATTTTCATGGGAGCATGTTCGCTTAATATTAATGACATTTCTATTTTTAGTTAAATGTTAGTTAAGGGCCCAGCTCTAATGGCTCAGACTAAGAACTTTTAAATAGTTAAATGCTTCCAGTTAGTAGATATAGAATTTTTTTTAGAGGATTTTCTCTTCAAACATGGAAGAGTGTTTCAAATATTCTAAGAAACCTTTTAATTATATTCTGAGTTACACTTTGCTGCAGAAAATCTAATTTATTGTGTTGAATGGTAAATCAGTGATTACTTTGTGAATTTAGAATTCCTTAGCGAGAGTGATTATCTTACCTTTATTTTAGATTATATATTTCATGCTATGAAGGAATAATACTACTATATTTTATGTCAATTATAAAAATCTTATTTTCCTTCTGTGTTAATTTTATGTCATTATTATCCCTAGTTAGAGAAATATACGTTTGATATATGCATGTTTGGTTTCCTTACGATGAATTAATAGTGTGTCGAATGTAATTTTATGTACCCTTATGTACACTCTATTTTAATAGAAGAATGTACACCCCTGGTTTGTGGTATTTTGTACCCTTTCTAGTTACAATAGGTGAAGGTGGTCAGTGATGCAATCATACCTCCCACATTAACCCTTCAAGATGTTAAACATCCCTTAATTTGGTGCATCACCACTTCTAATATAGGTATTATTTCCTTGCAAATCTCTTTCCCTAATCCCATGAAATGTTAGGATAGGACTAGATAGCCCTTTTATCTTGCATTAGAAGTAGTGTTGTGTTGTGTTTAGGAAGAGGAAGTTGGCCTTCTTCGAAGTTTCACCTGGATCCTAAGTCCCACAGCTTGAGAGGTGATCCAATGTGTCCAAATCACACCGAATATCCTATCCAAATTTTGGTCATTTGAAGGGTGCAATGATTTGGTGACAACATTATGTTTGAATCTGGAATTTATATTTTGTTATATTATATACATATAAATTCGAGATTGTGAATTATACTAATATCAAAATATATATGGAATAAATTTTCTTTAATGTTGAAATTTTAATTATTTACAATGTGATAAATTTAATGCAATATGAATTATTTACACGTAATTGAAGTCACTACCTCATTTCACATGACTTTTTACTTGATTACCTTCAATATTTCATTTAATGATTTTCTTCCACCTAATACAACAAAATATTCTTCTCTACTTGTAAAATTGAAACGTTATAACAGGTTTCTTCACATTACGTTTGTAACCCTTCCTAAAATATTTAGAAAGAATCACATCTGTATAGTGCGTGCACATTAAAATGGTTATGGAATCTCATTTTTTCATGTATTATGTTGCAATCTGGAATCTATATTTTGTTATATTATATCTATCTATCTATATATATATATATATCAAAATATGTATCGAATGCATTGGGTTTAATGTTGAAATTTAAATTATTTACAATGTGATGTTTTTGATGGAATATGAACTTTTTACATGTAATTTAATTGACTACCTCATTTCACATGCCCTGAGTATGTTCAATATTTCATGTAATGATTCTCTTCCACTTAACACAAGAAAATATTCTTCTCTATACTTTTAAAATTTGAACTATGTAGTAGGTTTCTTCACATTACCTTTGTAACCCTTCCTAAAATGCTAGATTTATGGAATACTGATCCGTACACTAGGTGGTTAGAAAAAACTAATTTTCACCAAAATGGAACTTACAATTACTATCTTCATAAATGAAATACTTGATCTTAATTTGCAACAATATTCATTTAGTTTTCTTTATAAATGAACTAATATTGCTGCATAATCAAAGAAATACTGAGCAGTGAAAGAGAACAAAAAATTAGTCAAACCCTTGCATTAAATTTTCTATTTTCATGGGAGCATGTTCCCTTAATATTAATGACATTTCTATTTTTAGTTAATTGTTAGTTAAGATCCCAACTATAATGGCTCAACCTAAGAACTTATAAATAGTTAAATGCTTCCAGTTAGTACATATAGAATTTTTTTTAGAGGATTTTCTCTTCAAACTTGGAAGAGTGTTTCAGAATTTGTAAGAAACCTTTTAATTATATTCTGAGTTACACCTTGCTGATGAAAATTTGATTTATTGTGTTGAATGGTTAATCAGTGATTAATTTATGAATTTAGAATTTCTTTTTTAGAGTGATTATTTTACCTTTATTTTAGGCTATCTATTTCATGCTATGAAGGAATAATACTACTATCTTTTATGTTAGTTATGAAAATCTTATTTTCCTTTTGTGTTAATTTTATGTCATTATCATCCCTAGTTGTAGAAATATATGTTTGATATATGCATGTGTGGTTTCCTTACGATGAATTAATTGTGTTTCGAATGTAATTTTATCTACCCTTATGTAAACTCAAGTTTAAAAGAAGAATGTCTGCCCCTAGTTTGTGGTATTTTGTACCCTTTCTAGTTGCAATAGGTGAAGGTAGTCAGTCATGTAATCACACCTCCCACATTAACCCTTCCAGATGTTAAACATCCCTTAATTTGGTGCATCACCACTTCTAATATAGGTATTATTTCCTTGCAAATCTCTTTCCCTAATCCAATGAAATGTTATCATAGTGGACTAGATAGCCCTTTTATCTTGCATTAGAAGTAGTGTTGTGTTTAGTTTAGGAAGAGGAAAGTGGCCTTCTCTAGAGTTTCACCTCGAGAAAAAATCCCACATCTTGAGAGGTGATCCCATGTGTCCCAATCACACTAAATGTCTTGTTCACATTTTGGCCATTTGAAGGGTGCAGTGATTTGGTGACAACATTATGTTTGATTCTAGAATTTATATTTTGTTATATTATATACATATAAATTCTAGATTGTGAATTATACTAATATCAAAATATATATGGAATGAATTTTCTTTAATGTTGAAATTTTAATGGAACGTGAAGTATTTACACGTAATTTAAGTGACTACCTCATTTCACATGACCTGATTACCTTCAATATTTTATGTAATGATTTTCTTCCACCTAATACAATAAATCATTCTTCTCTCTACTTGTAAAATTGAAACGCTGTAACAGGTTTCTTCACATTACCTCTATAACCCTTCCTAAAATATTTAGGAAGAATCACCTAACATTTTCCTTAGGTATTGTGAAGAATCACATCTATATAGTGCGTGCACATTGAAATGATTATGGAATCTCATTTTTTCACGTATTATGTTGCAATCTATAATTTATATTTTGTTATATTATATCTACCTATATATATATATTATATATATATATATCAAAATATGTATCGAATGCATTCAGTTTAATGTTGAAATTTAAATTATTTACAATGTGATGTTTTTGATGGAATATGAACTTTTTACAAGTAATTTAATTGATTACCTCATTTCACATGCCCTGAGTATGTTCAATATTTCATGTAATGATTATCTTCTACTTAATACAACAAAATATTCTTCTCTATACTTTTAAAATTTGAACTATGTATCAGGTTTCTTCACATTACCTTTGTAACCATTCCTAAGATCCTAGATGTATGGAATACTGATCCGTAAACTAGGTGGTTAGCACACACTAATTTTCACCAAAATGGAACTTACAATTACTATCTTCATAAATGAAATACTTGATCTTAATTTGCAACAATATTCATTTAATTTTATTTATAAACGAACTAATATTGCTGCATAATCAAAGAAATATTGAGCAGTGAAAGAGAAAAAAATTTAATGAAAGTGACATAAGATTACCCTAGAGAAACTCCAGTAAGAGTGAAGCAATGCTTCCTCAAATCACTATTTTATATTTTTGTAAATGCTTACTTCCTTCCCAAGACCTCTATGAACACTAAAATGTTCAAACACACATACAAATGTTTTAACTCACTCACACCTTCCTTTCACACTCCAATTCAGAAAAACCACATATGATCAAGAAGAAAAATTTATTGGAATATCTTTTATCCTTTGTTCAATGTAGTACAAATACTTTCCTCACATATATATACAATATATATATATATATATATATATATATATATATATATATATATATATATATATATATATATATATATATATATATATATATATAAGTTTGACACTAAGAAGAGATAGAAAAATAATCCCAAAAGAATAAAAATTCGAAGAGGAACCCTCTCAAGCTATTTACTCTTCCCAACTTTCCCACATTATAGAATCGCTACCTTCCGGAGGTCATAAATTTTGAATACAAACTCAAAATCGGGTGCCATTTGCTTGATATTTCATTATTTGTAGAGAGGAACATAAAAATGTAATCAATTTTTTATTTTCATGACATATTCAGTGTTTAAGCCTTTTCATTGAACTCTGTATTCTTTGAGGCGTCACAGTTTCATAACTTCATCTTGAACCCTATTTTTTAGCTACATGAAAAAATATCCATGGAAATGTTGTTAAGTGATAAAATAGTTACATAATCAAAATTGTGATTGTATTAGCTTATGATGGTAAAAAAATTGATTAAAAAAATTGAACATGCCTCCCTAATTAGAGGATTTTGGTCCCCAAAATCTTAGGAACTCATACAGTGAGGAATATTCTCTCCCAAAATTTTGAGCCTCTATTTTACCTGGAGGTGCATATTCTAACATATATAATATATCATGTGAATTTATGGGTCCACCTTTTCATGCCCCTGAGGCAAGTCCTTACCTTCCATTTTTGTCGACAACCTAATTAAAGTTGTATCTCATGCTCTTTGTTAAAAGAAAAACTGTGGAGATCCATACATTCTTGCTTATCTTTAAAAATGAGAAAAGAAACCTTCCAATTTGCATTAAAAAATTGGTTACCTTGAGTGGAACTCACCAAGGAGATCTTATATTTTCCTTCATAGGAGCTTATGGTGTAATATTTCCCATATTTAACCAGATGATATTAATTAAATATCCTCCTGAAAATAACATCTCTAACATACATATAGGGACTTATAAAAACTATACCACAAATATCAATAGGTAAAAAATCCACAAAACAATCAATGAAATGTTTATTTATTGCAAACTTGACTTTGCATTGTTTAGAAACCCTTATCTCTACTTCTTTTTCTCCCATTCTAGAGCATACGAATTAGGATGATCATACCTTTCCAACCCAACTCTATCAAACAAATCTTTTAAACTAAAATTTACTTATGAGAAAGAATAAAAAAGAGCATAAACTTTGACCATATTAATATGTACCTTGATATCAAAAATCTTATAAGGTTAAACTTTTTTTTATTATCTTTATTACACAAATATACCTTGTTATGAAGGTCAATACAACACAAATTCTCATCCACTTCTTGATTGTTCTCAATATGTTCTCCTTGAAATAATGGCATGGAATTATTTTCCTTTTTCTTGTTCTTAAACGGATGTAATTATGGATATAACTTCCAACAAGTATCATCAGAATGACTATCAATATCACAATGCCCACAATTCTTGATAGAATCTTTGTTTGTAAGCATAGAAGTGGAAATAATGTTGGTGTGAGTTATCCTATGTGTCCTCACATATTGGAGGGTCATCTCACATGGGTTAGGTTTAGGGTTCGTTATTAAGTCATGCACTAGGGTTACTCAGCACCCTATATGTACCCTTTTACTATTCATTTATAAGCATGCCAATACACTCCACTGTATTTTCTCTTCATGTGTAAGCTTTGTTTTGTTATGCAAGATTGTTGATTTATTGATCGATTATTCTTGTGATTACGTTGGATCCATTACGATTCAACTAGAGTGAAACTTGATTGTGGTGCACATTTTCTAATACAATTCATCAACTCTTTCATGGTATCAGAGATGAGATTGGGTAGACATGCACTCATTTTTTTTGAGTTGTGATTGCTCTTGTTTTTTTCATTTTTTTAACTCCTCGTGCAAGTTTACAATCATTATTTTCTAGTTTTTCCTTGCTAACATATCTAACATTCTTGCTCTTGGAAAGTTTTTCAGTTTTTCTGTGTTCTTTGTGCATGTGTGCAGATTTGCATTTTCTTTTCACCGCTAGATTTCACTGATTACAGTCGTAATTAGTGGGAAAACACTACTTTGAGGTTGGTTACTTTTAAGGTTTTATTTAGATTTTTTTACAAAAATATTATAACTTTTTTTTAAAAATATGTGTCTTTTTTTACCTATATTTCGACCTCTCCTGCCTTTTGTATGCTTTTACCTATGTATTTATTTACATTTCTTGGTTAAGAGGATTGTAGCATTATACCCTTTAGCTTGGACCTTTAGTGGCTCGGACTTCTATTCCTTGGACGTCCACTTCTGCCCACGTTTGGAACTTGTTGTTTTTTTTGCCTGTGTTTTTTTTAATTTGCTCATCCCATTCTCCCTTTTAGCTTGGCCTGCTACAGCGTAGATGTGTTTTTCTCCTTGCTTCCTGCGCAAACAACAAACTCTGCAAATAATAATAAATAAATAAAAACAAGCAAAGCAACAAACTCTAAAAAAAACAAGTGTTTTTTTACAAGCCCGAAGCTTCTTTGGTAAGTTTCTTATTTTATGAGGTAAGTTTGTTACCTTTTAATATTTTATAATTTAAAAAACTCAAAATATTTTAATTTGGGTTTCATTAAATAAAGTTGTGGTTTTTTATAAGTAGTTTTGGATTTTTAATATATTTGGATGCTTTTTGAGTTTTATTCCATACAATTTTAAACATTCCCAGTGGTCTTTTTTAAAGTGAGTTTAAACATTATAAAGATAAGACCTTTAATAAAGGTGTTTAATTTTTAGGCTTTTTTTTAGGTTAGATTTAATTAACATTTAGATTTAATTATTTTTTTAAATAGTGCTTAACCTTTATTGATCTTCTTTAGGGAGCCCTTATTTTTAATTGATCATTTATTTTAATATTATAAACCTTTTTAATTTTAGATTAGTAGAAATTTAAAATAGTCAATTATCTAATGTTATTATTGATTTTGTCCCTTTATCTTCTAAAATTATGTTAATTAGATGTTTCCAAAAGGCCGATTTCTTTGCATGATTGGTTATTATTATTTTTCTTTTTCCTCTAATCATGTGCTCAAGTGTGAAATGTTGAGTATGGAGCTAAATTACTCATGTTTTAGCATGCAAATAGAACATGCTGGAAGTTGACAGTAACTCGCATCGGTCAGACAAGTTGGAACTTGCAACAATTGGGTAGAACCAACATCGGTTACCTGTGCAATGAGTTTTTAATTAACTCTCTGGAATTATTTCTATTTTTAGCATTGGAATAGATTTAATGAATGTAATTGCATGGATAAGTGCCCTAAATCCTTTAAAAACTATTTAAAGCATAAAATTAGGGTTTAGAATGAGAGGATTGATCATAATTACAAGATAATTATGTGAGAGAGAATTCTTTGTGAAGAATCAAAAAGCTTGAAGGAAGAAAGTATTGAACATATGAGAAGTGTAGAAGATTGTAAATCTTCATTGTATATCTTGTAAAATCTTTGGATAATATATTGGCTTGCTTCTTGGTGGATGTATTCCACACTGGGTGAACCACGTTAAATCTAGTGTTGATTTATGTCTCTTGTTTTATATAATTATTCTGGTAGAATATTCACTTTTATTTCCATGTATGCTTAGATATGAGATATTTTCTGTACAATCGGTGTGCTAACCCCAAAAACTGGTATCAGAGCTTTGTTTGAGGGTTTTGTGTGTTGACAGATTTACTCGCAGATGTTTTTTTGATTGAGTCGGAGCTACAAAAATGACAGAAGATAATAAATACAAGTTAGAGAAGTTTGTCGGCTGAAATTATCAATTATGGAAGATGCAGATTGAGGATTATCTGTATCAAAGAGATTTGTACTTACAGTTAGATGAGAATTCTATACCTACAAAGATGACTGATGAAAAATTGAAGATTCTAAACAAAAAGGATTTGGGATCTATAAGATTGAGTCTAACAGCATCTGTGGCTTCCAATATTACAGAAGTGGCTTCTATAGTAGACTTAATGAAATCTCTTGCTAATTTATATGAAAAACCTAGTGCTTCAAATAAAGTTTATTTGATAAAGAAACTTTTTGGTTCTAAGATAAATGAAGGTAAATCTGCCTCTAGTCATTTAAATGATTTCTGATCTATTGTAAATAAGTTAAAATCACTTTTAATGCCGTTTGATGATAAAGTAAAAGAACATTGATTCTTATGTTCTTTGCCTAATAGTTGGGACAACTTGGTAATGGTTGTTTGTAATAATACATCTGCTAATAATATTTTGAAGTTTGATGATGGGGTTAGTATAATCTTGAATGAATAAATTCACAGGAAAAATACAAAGGAAACATCATCTGGAAATGCTTTGAATGTAGAAAGTAGGGGCAGGTAGAAGGAGAGATCCAAGAGTAAGAGTAATGGGAAATCAAATTCAAGGGATAGCAGATCTAAATGTAGAAGTAAGGGAATTAATTGTTGGAAATGTAGAAATAAAGGACATGCAAAGAAAGATTGTTGGTCAAAGAATAAAGAGAACCAACAACTAGACAAAGGTAAAGAGGTGAATCATGTTGCATCAGAGGTAATGGAAGATGCTCTTATTGTTTCTTTAGATAATAGAATTGAATCATGATTTTTAGATTCAGGAGCTTCTTTCCATGCAACCCCTAGTGAGGGTTATTTTAGAAATTATGTTTAGGGAAATTTTGGGCATGTCTATTTGGGTGATGATGAACCTTGCAGTATTACTAGTAAAGGGGAAGTTCATCTAAAATTGCAGAATGTAAATACATTGGTATTAAGAGATATGAGGCATGTGCCAAGCCTTGGGAGGAAACTTATTTCTGTAGGGCAACTAGGTGAATCTTGTTGCATGGTTAATTTTACAGGAGACTCTTGGAAAGTCACCAAGGGTGCTTTTGTTGTGGCAAGAGGTAAGAAGGTAGGAATGTTATATTTATCTACCTATATTACTGATTCCCTTTCTTACATTATCTACTTCAGATTCAGATGCATGCATGTAGCATAATCAGTTGGGTTATATGAGTAAAAAAGGAATCTAGATATTAAAGGCTAAGGGTAAGTTATCAGATTTGAAATATTTAGATCTTGATTTCTGTGAGCATTGTATCTTTTGAAAGCAAGAGAGAGTGAGATTTCTCAAAGTTAGGGCAACTAAGAAGGAGAAAAAATTGGAGCTTGTACACTCAGATGTGTGGGGACCAGCTCAGGTAGCTCCTCATGGTGGATCCCAGTATTATGTTACTTTCATTGATGATGCTACAAGAAAGGTATGGGTTTATTGTATTAAACACAAATCTAATGTTGTTGAAAGTTTGAACAGATGGAAAGCCCTTGTTGAGAATGAATATAATTCTAAGTTAAAGTGCCTTAGATCTGACAATGGTGGTGAATACTGTAGCAAGGATTTCAATGATTTTTTTTCAGTCAATGGGATATGTAGAGAAAGAATGGTTCCAAGAACACCGCAGGAGAATAGTGTTGTAGAGAGAATGAACAGGACAATCATGGAACATGTTAGAAGTATGAGGATACATTCTGGATTGCCCTTGTAGTTTTGGGTAGAAGTAGTTGATACAAAGGTTTATTTTATTAACCATGGCCCTTCAAGTTCACTAGATGGAGCAATACCAGAGGAAGCATGGACTGGAAAAGAGGTAGATCTTTCTTTTCTTAAATTTTTTTGTTCAGAAGATTTTGTGCATGTTTATAGAGAAAAAAGAAAAAAATTGGATGTAAAATCCAAGAGGTGCACTTTCATTGGTTATGGATCTGGTGATTTCAGTTTTTTTTTTTTAGAATCGTTAGGAATCGTGATATTGAATGGAAGGAAAAGACAATGTACAAGGATCAAATTTTGACACACAAATATGAGAAAATTGAAAAAATTTATTGATGAAAATGAACTCTCGGGTTTTAAAGAAACACCTTCAGAAATACAAAGTAACCGTGGTTGGTTAGGCCTTGACCGACATCAGTCATATGAACCGCAGACAGTTACAGAGGATCAGAACCGATGTAGGTTATTTGAACCGACGTTGGTTAGAGGTGACCGGCATCGGTTACTGTCAGAAGTTGATACTAATGTCCAGGTGGTCCAGATTGAGCCTCTGGTACCCCAAACTCTTGTGAGAAGGTCACAAAGGGAAAGTAAACTTCCAGAAAGATTTTCACCTTCTCTATTTTATCTATTATTGACTTATACTGGTGAACTAGAATGCTTTAAAGAAGTAATGTAGGATAAAACTCATGTTCAGTGGGAGCATGTCATGGATGACGAGATGAACTCTTTGGAATAGAAGTAGCCTTAGGATTTAGTTAAATTGCCAGCAGAAAAGAGAACATTGTAGAACAAGTGGGTTTATAGAATTAAGGAAGAAGAGGGTGGACAAAAAAGGTACAAGGCAAGGCTTATAGTTAAGGGATTTGCACAAAAGTCAGGTATTGACTTTGGTGAAATATTTTCTCCTATTGTTAAGATGAATTCTGTTCGTACTGTATTGAGTTTAGTTGCAGTAGAAGATTTTCATTTAGAGAAAAAGGATGTGAAGACGGATTTCCTTCATAGTGATTTGGATGATGAGATATATATGTAGATTTCTCTTGGGTATGAATTCAAGGGTAAGGAGAAATTAGTGTGCAGGTTGAAAAAGAGCCTATATGGGCTCAAGCAAGATCCAAGGCAATTGTACATGAGGTATGATAGTTTTATGCATGATTATGGTTACTTGAGATGTGAATCTGACCATTTTGTTTATTTTAAGAAGCTTGAAAATAGGAGCTATATTATTTTATTACTGTATGTGGATGATATACTTATTGCAGGATCTAGTATGCAGGACATTGGTGAGCTTAAGAGAAAGCTAGCTGACATGTTTGTAATGAAGGATTTTTGAGTTGTAAAAAAATTTCTTTACATGTAAATACATAGAGACAGGAAAAACAAGAAATTGTATTTTTCTTAGGAGGATTATATCTACAAGGTGTTAGAAAGGTTCAACACGCAGAATGTAAAACATGTTAGCACACCTATGGCTGGACACTTCAAATTGAGTAAAGATCAGTGTCCTTCATCAGAAGAGGACATCAAATACATGACACGAGTGTCATATTCTTTAGTATTTTGAAGTCTAGTGTATGTTATGGTTTGTATAAGACCAAACATTGCATAGGTAGTGGGAGTTGTGAGTAGATATATGGCTAACCCAGGTAAAGAGCATTGGAAAGCAGTCCAATGGATACTTAGGTATTTGAAAGGGATATCTAGCATGTAGTTATGCTACGGAGGTTATGATATTTCATTACGTGGCTATGTTGATTTGGATATGGTTGGAGATCTGGATGGTAGGAGGAGCACTACTGGATATATTTTCATAGTAGGTGGAATGATAGTTAGCTAGATTTTGAGATTGCAAAAGGTTATGGCTTTGTCTACTACAGAGGTAGAGTATGTTGCAGCTATAAAGGGTAGCAAGGAGATTATATGGATGAGTAGGTTCATTTAAGAGTTGGGAAAGGAGAAAGGTAATTGTAAAATGTTCAGTGACAGTCAAAGTGCAATTCATTTGGCAAAGAACTCAACATTTCATTCGAGAACGAAACACAATTAGTTGAGATATCACTTCATACAGAAGGTATTGGAGGATGGATAGTTGAATCTGGAAAAGATTCATACAAGCATGAACCCTGCGGATATGCTAACAAAGCCATTAGAAAAGGAGAAGTTGGAGAAACACTCCACTTATTTTGGTCTTCAATTTTTAAACTTGAAGAGGAAGAAACAAAGCTTAGGAGGATCCAAGAATGGCATTGTACAAGTATAGTGTGTAGTAATTAATCTCCAAGTGGGAGATTGTTGAGTATGGAGCTAAATTACTCATGTTTTAGCATGAAAATGGAACTTGGTGGAAGTTGACAGTAACCGGCATTGGTTAGAGTGTGAACGTCATCGGTTAGGGAAAGTTGGAACTGGCGATGGTTGGGAAGATCCAGCATCGGTTACTTGTGCGACGAGTTTTTAATTAACTCTAAGGATTTATTTCTATTTTTAGCATTGGAATAGATTTAATGAATGTAATTACATGGCTAAGTTCCCTAAAGTCTTAAACGACTATTTAAAGCATAAAGCTAGGGTTTAGAATGAGAGGATTGATCATAATTACAAGATAATTATGTGAGAGAGAATTCTTGGTGAAGAATCAAAAAGCTTAAAGGATCCACTTTTGGTGAGAGATATTTGTAGAAATCTAGTTCAACATCAGTGGACAAAGCACACTGAGATCCATATGCACTTCATACGAGAGGTCATTCATGATGGCATCAGTGACCTTCAATACATTCAAACTGCTAATCATATTGTAGATTTATTTACCAAGCCCTTCAATGAGATGATGTTTCTTCACTTACAATGTCTTCTTGGGGTGAGGTCTTCTGTAGCTATTCATCTTCTTCAGGCTATGTATTCCTTCTTTTGTTCTTCTTCTTGTAGGAATATTTTGTTTGTATATGAGCACCTTATCAGGCCTTTAGTTGCCAGGCCCCATTGACACATCTTTCTTAGTTGTTTAGGAGTGTCTTCTTTTTTCAGTCTGACTCATCATAGCCGCTACCCCATCTTTTATGAAGGGGGTGTTGGTGTGAGTTATCCTATATGTCCTCCTCACATATTGGAGGGTCATATCACATAGGTTAGGTTTAGGGTTTGCTATTTAGCCATGCACTAGGGTTACTCAACACCTTATATGTACCCTTTTACTATTCATTTATGAGCATGCTAAGACACTCTGCTATCTTTTCTCTACATGTCCAATCTTTGTTCTGTTATGCAATATTGTTTAGTTATTGACTGATTCTTCTTGTGATTACGTTGGATCCATTACAATTCAACCAAAGTGCAAATTGAACGTGGTGCATAGTTTTCAATACGATTCGTCAACTCTTTCAAATAACACCACCTTTCTTCTTCTAACAATTGGAAGAATTTGAAAAGGCATACGTACCTTGGGTAAGTGCACCAAGTTGGGGGGCCAAAGGGGGGTCTTAAGTGCACACATTTTTCTAAAAAATAAAAAACTTCAACTTATACTAGTTTTTCAAAATAGTTACACTCAAAATTGGAAGATGTTATATGAATATGAACCGTAGGATTTTGAGTCTAGTTTCTAAGATACTAAATTTGATTGAAAATGGATAAGTTTAAGTGGGTAAAATAACTAAACTACCGACATGTACTACTATTTTTGTTAAAAAACATTACAAAGTGACTGTTGTGCTCCCCACCATTTTTGAGCACCTTGTAGCTAGTTTAGAAAGCCCTTTGGTAGAAATATATCTATGAGCATCTAGTATGTGCTAGAATTTTTTTAATATTTTTTTAGTAAGTATTTATTATTTATGATTTTTCTAGTAGAAAAATTTTGTGTTTTAAAAAATAACAGAGCTCTGACCCTGCCCCCCCCTAACTACCTCAAAAAATATTGAAAATTAGATTATTTTCTTTTGAATATGTATAGAATTAGGCCTAGTTTGTGCTAGTATAATTGTTTTTCAATTTTTATGACCCAAAAAAAAGATACACGATGAAATATAGACATATTTAAACTTTAAAAAATAGCTATAAAAATCCATATGTAGAAAATAAATAATATGGAAACCTTATATTAGTTAGAAAATTTGAAAAATTATATTTTGACAAAGATGAAACTCTACTCTACGTTGTGGGTATATTTTTTTATTAAAAAATGAATTGTTTTGTTTGGATTTATCATGAAGGAAGTGGAATTTTTACATTTTCCTCAAAAAACACATTGTTTTTTGTGTTTTTATAAGTCCATGCCTCATTCTTCAGGATCAAAACCAGATCCCAAGCCTTGAGGCATGGCTTGGAAAAAGTAAAAATGCAAAACGTGTATGTGTTATAACGCGTACACGTTCTTTATAGTATAAACATTTTATATTATTTTGGCATGCTTTTATTTACAAAAATAAATTTTTAATATGGAATAATAAAATAATAAATGAAAAACTTATACTTTAAATTTATTTATGTAAATATAAAAAAATAGGGTCACTCTGCATCTTATGGAATTAGTTAGTCAGCTCCATGTGTCAAAGTTTAAGAGATAGTATTTTATAGTATAATCTAGAAAATACATAGGTGATTTTCAGGATTTCAGCATTCAAACTAATGCTTTTAGCATTTAACTTCTACAATTGAAACCCTAAAACATAGGCCATAAACCTAAACCCTAAATTGTAAACCTTAAGCCCTAAACCCTATACCGTAAACCCTAAACTTTAAACCATGATCCCTAGACCCTAAACCTTAAACATTAAAACCTTACCCATAAGCCCTAAATGCTAATCCTTAAGCCCTGAGCCCTAATCCCTAAGCCCTAAGCCCTAAAACTTAAACCATTAACCATGAACCATGAGCCCTAAATGTTAAATCCTAAACCATGGATTGTAAAAACTGAACCATAAACCCTGAACCCTGAACGCTGAACCCTAAACCCTAAACTTTAAAGATCTAATTTTAAACCCTAAACCCTAAGCCTTAAACCCTATAGCCTTATCCCTAAGCCCTAAAATCTAAACCCTAAACCCTAGACCATATACCCTAATCCCTAAACCCTAAACCCCAAGTCCTAAACTATAAACCCTAAATGTTAAGTCCTAAATGCTATATCCTAAACCCTTATCCCTAAACCCTAATTCCTAAACAATAAAACCTAAACCATGAAACCTAAACCATAAACCATAAACCATAAACCCTACTCCCTAAACACTAAATCATCTCGACATTAAAATTTTCCTCTGTAATTTCTATTTTATTATGTAAGTATTCGGAATAGGATGTTGTTAAGTATGATTAGTAGTGGCGTCTGATAAAAGATAACGACGCCATCAATATGGTGCCACCAATAAAGTAGAGTATGGTAACAATCAAAGTACAATAGGAATGTTGTGGTAAAAAGTAAATATTTGTCGTAAGTGGTCCAGTAATTTTAAAATGTCAAAGTTGGGGTAAATAGAGAAGCAGCGTCTACATGATTAGGAATTAGAAATATTATATTTGTAATAAGGACAAAGAGTGATGTCATAAATATTTTTGTATTTTATTTGTACAAAATTCTAAAAAGCTATAACCCATGTGAGATGATAAGGTTTATCTTATCTTAGAATATAAGCCTACATGTAAAGGCAAGAGTTTAGGCATGGAATACGATTGGCCGGATGAGATTTCCTATCCTATTTTAGAGATAAAGTGGATAAGCCTGAATTCCTATAAATAAAGAGGCCACCCCCCTCATTTAACACAGAAGGATGTAGTGAGAAATATTATATGAGTAAGTGTGTAAAGAAAGCCATCATTTAGAAGGTGTGTTAAATAATCCATTGTGAAGTTTCTCCCATAGTTATTGTTGGAAGGCAAGTGAAGTTAGCAACATTTGAAGTACCTCATGGGTGAGATTGTAACAATTTCATGTTGATATTATAATTTACACTTATATTTCAGATTTATCATCATTCCTTCGTATCATAGTCTATGGTATTCTTGTGTTATGTTTGTTGTTGTGCTTCCAAATTACATCTACCAAACTAAAGGTTGTGCATTAGTAAATAATCATATCACGAGGAGTTACCGGTGGAGAATTATCATAATGCCGGATTGAGTGATGACATTTTGGTTTCGTTGCTGGGGACCATTCCTTGCATTGGTGGATTTTCTTGAGAGATATTCCCACTTAGTCAAAAATCATTTGGAGGGTAACCTTGTTTTTACTATGCATTGTAGTTACCATGGTAAAGTCACTTTTACTGTAAATAGTATTTACCACACATAAGTTCAATTTTTACCGTGAATAATGTTTACCACAATAAAGTCACTTTTACTGTGAATAGTGTTTACCACAGTAAAGTTAGTTTTTATCGCAGTAAATCAAGTTTTACCGTGGTCATTTCTATTTCACCGTAGAAAGGTGTAAAGTCACTTTCTATTATATTGATTCCCAATTATTTGTGCACATAAGACTTACTGATGGTACTTGTGGGTTGGTATTTCACTGTGGCTACTCTTGAAAATGGGGAAGATTCCTATTTTTTCAGCCCAATCTAATGAAGATGCTTCCTCTTTCATTCAAGAGTTTATAACGATCTTGTATTTTTAATGGCCTCATAAGAAGGGAACAATGGACTGAATTTTTTCCTACCTTTTTGGATGGTTCATCCCTTAGGTGGTTTGAATACACTAGGTGATAATGTTGAAAAACTCATGGGATTTATTAACTGAAAGTTTTCTTGAAGAATTTGATGAAAAATAGAAATATGCAGATCTCATGATCGATATCACAAAGCTATCCCAAGGAGAGAGGGAGAAGATAAGGGATTATCATTCTCGTGTTCTAGAACTAAGGAGGAAGCTCGATGCCTAGATTCGGTAGGAAGGATTAGCGGATGGGTTGATGAATGGTGTGGATAATCTCCTATGTAAGCACTTCATTCTTGGGATGAAGCCAGAGATCAAACAACAAGTGAAGTATGAACACCCAGCTACCATTAAACAAGCAAAGGAGATTGCAAGAAGGAAAGAAGAAATCATGGAGGAGAATCCCAAAGAAATTGTGCTAAGGTAGATCCTACACCAACACCTTTGGTCTAGAATCCACAACCACTTTCAGTGAGCACAAATATTTCCCCTAGTACATCTACTAAGTATGAAAATCTGCTCAAGTAGTAAATTCTTCAAGGAAATGAATTTAGTTCTTAGGGAGGAGATAGGGTCCAAAAAGAAATATTTCTGAAGTTTGTATGTTATGGTTGTCATAAAAAGGGTCATTATAAGTATAATTGTCTACATAGAGCTTCTACATCTGGTACAAGAGATAATGATAAAGGAAAAACACATATGAATTATTTTTGATGTAGTAGATAAAAGTATAAATAATGAAGCAGATGTGTTTGTACAAAAAATAAATAAAGAAAAAGATAACCAAGATTGAAATGATCCTAAGAAGATGAAAGGAGAAACTAGTAAGAAACATAGATGAAGAAAGTTGGGTGAGGAGGATTTTCTGATTTCACAGGGGAAAGCATCATAATCCATCTTAGTAGATCTATCCAAAAGGCCTGCAAATATTACATATGGTCAACTTCTGGCTATGTCTTTTGAGAAGAGGAGGGAGATGCGAAGTTGACTCAATGCTCGACGAAGTAAGGAGGTTGAGGTACCTATTTTGGAGGTAGAGGCGGATCCCTATGCTCCACAAGCTTCGGTATTATGTAATGGTATTTCACTTCATGATGTCTTAGTTAATAGAGGTGCTTCAATTAATGTAATGACTGAGTCTGTAATGAATATGTTGGGTTTAAAAATTGATTTCCCTTCAACCACTTATGTTAAGGTCATTAAATAAGGGAAAAACTAAACTAGAAGGTGTTGTTTCAAATGTGGCAATATCTGTTATGGGTCTTGTATATATGGTAGACTTTCAGGAGATGAAAAATGGTACTGTTGCGTACCCAATGTTGTTAGGAAGGCCATGGATAAGAATAGTTCATGCAAGAAACTACTGGAATGAAGGCTTCATGACACTTGGACATGGCAGAGAGAGGGTGAAGATAAACATGATTCCTTAGCATCATAAGGCATAACCTGTGGATTCATGTGATGAACTGATGATTGGACATCCTCTGATTACTCTAGTACTAGTGAAGTGGACACAGAAGATGAAGAAAGTGAGGTTGATTTTTCGGTCATGGATATACTTCCAGTCACACCGAATCATGAACCCATAAGATTATCTAAAGAATAAATTGTTGATTGTCTCCAACAAATAAAGATTGGTAATGTTGTGATGGAGAGTGAGAAGGAATCCTACCTCCAGCTCTTTCGAAGGTACATAAACCTATTCAATTTTGATTACAAGGAAATCCGTCAAGTAAGTTGGGTAGAACATTCTATTGAGCCTAGTAGATGATGCTAATCCCATAAAGAAAATGTCATATAGAATGAATCCTAATTTTTCCAAAACTGTAAAAGAAGAAATAGATAAGTTGCTTGATGCAGGATTCATATTTGTTGTGGAGAATTCAAAATACGTTTCTCTCATTTTGATCTAAAAAAAAAGAATGGGAAACTACTCATTTGTGTTGATTATAGGAAGCTCAATAAGGAAACAAATAAGGATCATTACCCTCTTCCATTCTCATATCAGATCTTGGACGAAGTAGCTGGGAAGGATTGCTATAGTTTTACTGATGGATATAATGGATAAAACCAAGTGTTTATAGCAGAGAAAGATCAGCTGAAGACCACATTAACCATTCCTTGGGGGAATGTTTGATTATATAGTTTTGCCTTTTGAGTTGTGTAATGCTCTGGCAACATTCTAGCATTTGATGAATAGGGTGTTTGAACCCTACATTGGGAACTTCATCAAAGTATTTTTTGATATTTTTACATCTATGGGAGCAAGATAGACCACCTGCACTAGATCGAGATAGCATTTCAAATGTTAAAGATAAAGCACAAGCCTCAGTAAACTGTACAAAGTGTGTCTTTGGATGTTCTAAAGGTGTTTTGTTAGGGCATATTGTATCCAGAGATGGTATTGGTACTAATCCTGATAAAGTTTCAAAAATAATAGAGTTACCATTTCCTATGAATAGAAGTAAGTTGAGATCATTTTTAGGCCATGTGGGTTATTATAGAAGGTGCATCAAGAATTTATCAAAGATCACACAACCACTAACCTAGTTCTTAAAGAAGGATGTTACTTATGAACCAAGAAATAAGGTGCATGAAGCTTTTGAACAACTAAAGGAAGCTTAGGTGTCTTCATCTGTTTTAAAGAATATAGATTAAAGAAATCCATTCATTGTGTATAATGATGCCTAAGATACAGTACTAGGAAGTACTCTGAGCCAAAAGGATGAAAATGGGAATGATCATCCAGTTTACTTTGGGAGTAGACAAATGAGTAGTGCTGAGGTAAATTATACTATAACTGATAAAGAGGCTCTAGCTATAATTTTTGCTGTAAAGAAGTATAGAAATTACTTTCTAGGGCAGAAATTTATAGTTGTAATAGATAATCGGGATCTAAAATATATTGTAAATAAGCCGAAACCATTAGGGAGGATAGCAAGATGGATAATTTTGCTACAAGAATTTGAATTTGATATTATAGATAGGCCAGAAAAGAGGCATTCAATGCAGATGCACTCTCTCAAGCCTATGATGGTTTAGGTTCATCTTGTGATGATGATGATTTCCCAGATGTGGCATTGTTATCCCTTGACACGATTCGTAGTGAATTCATAGATATTTGGAATTATATGAATGAATTCAAGTTTCATGATGGTGCCAATGCAAAGACTAAGAGGAAGATTACTTAAGCCAGTCGTCCATATTCTATTTTACATGGAGTATTATTTCGAATAGGACCTGATAGAAAGTACAAGAGGGCAGTTGGACCTATTCAAGGGAAGGAGCTGATAGAAGAATTCGACAATGGTACATGTGAAGGACACTTCTCTTGATAACTTACAACAAGAATGATATTGGATGCAGGTTATCACTGGCCCACTCTTTTTATAGATCGGTATAATTATTGTAAGACATGTGATATTTTTCAAATATATGGTAACCGTGAGACTTCAGTAGCTACATTATGCCCTATTCTTCCACGTGGTCCCTGTAAAAAGTGGGGAATAGATATTATAGGTCCACTTCCAACTACCCCACACCAAAATAAGTATATTATAGTTGCCACAAATTATTTAACCAAGTGGGTTGAAGCTAGGCCATTGAAAATAGCTTCCCTGGATGAAGTGGTAAGTTTCATATATGAACGCATTGTCACTAGATTTGGTTGCCCATTAGAAATTATAAGAAATCAAGGAAGAAACTACATTAATGAGGTGGTAGAATCCCTAGTCAACAAGTGCTCTATTAAGCATAGGAAGGCAACAACATACAAGCCAAGCACAAATGGACAAGTGGAACGAACAAATTTTGTGTTGTGTCAAATTCTAGCAAAAAATGCAGCCTTGCAAGCACATAAGTGGGATAAAAGGATTCATGCAGCATTGTGGGCATATAGGGAAACATAAAATTTAGCAATAGGATACTCACCATTTTAGTTGGCTTATGGCATTGATCCAGTTCTTCTTATTGAGTTTGATATTCCCACTGTGAGATTTATGAAAAATGAAAGGATGGATGAAAGTGATTTAGTAAAAGAAAGGTTGGTGCATCTTCATTTGCTAGAGGAAATGAGGGAAATAGCGAAGGATACAAGATATAAGAAGAAAATGAAGTAGAATAAATACTTTGATCAAAAGATCCGCTTGTCTCCATTTCATGTGAATGACTTGGTTCTAGTATATGATTTTAGATACAAAAAAGAAGGTAGAGAAAATTTCTTCCCCAAATGGATGGGGCCCTACAAAATAGCAGTTGTGCATAAAAATTGTACATATTGACTGGAGGAATTGGATGGAACTCCCATTACGAAATGGGTCAATCACGAAAACTTAAAGATTTTCCAAGCACCAGAATAGTCTACTCCGACGAAAGAGTAGAAGCTAGGAAGGGGAAAATGTCGACATTAAATTTTCCTCCGTAATTTCTATTTTATTATATGTATTAGGAATAGGATGTTGTTAAGTATGATTAGTAGTGGTATTTGATATAAAATAACAGTGCCATCAGTATGGTGCCATAAATAAAGTAGAGTATGGTAACAGTCAACGTACAATAGGAATGTTGTGGTAAAAAGTAAATATTTGTCTTAAGTGGTCCGGATAATGTTAAAATGTCAAATTTGGGGTAAGTAGAGAAGTAGGGTCTACATGATTATGAATTAGAAATATTATATTTGTAATAAGGACAAAGAGTGATGTCATATATATTTTTGTATTTTATTTGTGGAAAAGTATAAGAAGGTGGAACCGATGTGAGATGATAAGGTTCATCTTATCTTAGAAGATAAGCTTACATGTAAAGGCAAGAGTTTAGGCATGGAATATGATTGGCTTCAAGATATTTCCTATCCTATCTTAGAGATAGAGTTGATAAGCCCTAAATTCCTATAAATAAAGAGGGCACCCCCCTCATTTAACACAGAAGGAAGTAGTGATAAATATTGTATGAGTAAGTGTGTAAAGAAAGCCATAATTTAGGTGTCTTAAAGAAGCCATTGTGAAGTTTCTCCCATAGTTATAGTTGGAAGGAAAGTGAAGTTAGTCACAGTTGAAGTACCTCATGGGTGAGATTGTAACAATTTCATGTTGATATTATAATTTACGCTTATATTTTAGATTTATCATCATTCCTTCGTTTCATAGTCTATGGTATTCTTGTGTTATGTTTGTGTTGTTGTGTTTCCAGATTACATCCACCAAACTAAAGGTTGTGCATTAGTAAATAATCATAGCACGAGGAGTTCTCGGTGGAGAATTATCATAGTGTTGGATTGGTGATGACAATCCTTAACCCTAAACTCTAAACCATAAACCCTTAAACCCTAAATCGTTAACCCTAATCCGTAAACCATAACCATAAAAAACTAAACCCTAAACCCTAAACTTAAACCCTTAATACTAAACAATAACCCTGAACATTGAACCCTAAACCTTAAACCCTAAACTATGATCCCTAACACCTAAACCATAAACCCTAAACCATATTTGATCAATATTTCTTAGTGTCGTGCTTAGAACTAACATTGATTCTTCTTATAGAACTACCCTATTTATGAGAGGTGGGAGAAGTAATTAAATGGATATGACATCTACCTTGTGTCTTGTAATGCATATTACCCATCTCTTTCAAACGTGTTTCTCCCACATATACTTGTGCTCTTAAATGTATATTTATTTGCACTTTGAAACAATGATCACATTTCTCATATTTCCATGCATGGTATTATGCAAGCTAGGATGAACCATTGGAATATGGTAAGAATAACCATCATAACACAAAATTAATCTTAATGCAAATAAAAGAAACATATAAAATATACCAATGCGGAGGTGTAGGATCATAATTGAATTTCCTGTAGTGTTCTTTCCTCCAGAGAAAGAAAAATTTCTTGTTCTACTAGAATGGATAGTAAATTTTATAGAACTTTCTGGAGTGCTCAAAATAAGCATAGCAATAGGGGAATGGCTAAGAACACAAAGGGGTAATCAATCACCTAGTAAATATTTCTTATTTATTTGTAAAAGGGATTCATTTGGCCTAAAACATAGCGACCTTCCATTCATTCATAATTCCTTATATGATAAACCCGTGGATGTTTTCAAAAGAACCTTAAAAAATATAGGGGTAGTCATCAATCCTAGTGAAGGGTGTGATATGATTTCCAAGAAACTTTAAATTCATATAGATTTAGATTTCATAACACGAATTTACAAATATCTCTATCATTATAAATATAATCCAAGTAACGGTGGTTACCTTTATCCATGGATCGAGGACTACTAGGGTCTGTGGAAGGATTGGACATTCAGAAATATGACATTTCCCTCCTTCAAAAATATCAACAGATGAAAGACATCAAATTTTGATAAATCTCTTTGAATGTTCTTCCTACGAAGTTGATGAACCATTTTAAGTTGAATACCTTGTCAATTAGTAATAAGAATGGGTAAGACACAAAAAATTACAATGAGTGAAATATTTCTCATGCGATGGGAAAAACAATATAGTTGTATTGGGTAATATTTCTTTACCTTAAGCTTTGAGCCCTAAACCCTAAACCCCTAAAACCCAAACCTTAAATAATGAGCCTTAAATTCTAAACCTTAAACCCTAAACCCTAAACTATAAATTCTAAACAATAAAACTAAAACCCTAAACTATGAAACCTAAACCCTAAACCATGAGCCTGAAACCCTAAACCCTAAATCCTAAACTGTAAACACTAAACACTAAGCACTAAACCTTAAGCCCTAAACCCTTAACCCCTGAACTGGACCCTAACAACTAAACCCTTATCCTTGAGTGCTAAATGCTAAGATCTAAAACCTAAACCCTAAATCATGATCTCTGAACCCTAAACCCTAAGCCCTAAACCCTTAAACTTGATCCAAAAAACTTAAACCCTAAACCATACACAATAAATCCTAAAATCTAGACCCTTAGTCCTAAAACCTCAACCCTAAACCATAAACACTAAGCCCTGAACCCTAAAACACAAACCCTAAATACTAAGCGCCAAAACCTAAAGCTAAAATCCTAAACCCTAAATCTTAAAGCCTAAATCTTAAATTCTAAAAATTAAACACTAAACCCTAAACTATGAAACCTAAACCCTAAACCCTAAGCCCAAAACCCTAAACCCTAAATCCTAAACACTAAACCCTAAACCCTTAGCCATCAACCCTCAACCCTAACCCCTAAACCCTTAACCCTAATCCCTAAACCCTAATCCCTAAACTGTGAGACCTAAACCATAAACCTTAAACCCTAATTCGTGAGCTCTTAACCCTAATCCCTAAACCATAAACCCCGAACCATGAGAAAAAAAACATAAACCCTACACCCTAAACACTAAATCCTAAATGCTAAACCCTTAACCCTAAACCCTCAACCCTAAACAATAAACCCTAAACCCTAAACCTTGAGCCCTAAACCTATTACCTGAATCCTTAGCCCTAAACCCTAAACACTAAATCTTAAAAGCTAAACCCTAAACCTTAAAAAAAAAAATCCCTAAAACCTAAACCTTAAACCCTAAACCTTTAATTCTAAACACTAAACCCTGAACATCATTTTAGTAAGAAGTAAACAAGCATCATAGAGCTGATTTTTTGTAACTAAAGTGAATTATGGACCAAATTTTTAAATAGTACCAATTCAAGCAGTGGTAGGGCTGAAATCCAATCCAAAAGGTCAAAAAAACCTATAAAATGACGATATTTTTTAACAAAACAAATACCAACTACAATATATATGGCTTGAAAGTTTTAGGTCATTGGTGAAATTATGAAAATGAGTAAGTATTGACTAGATTAGATTTTGAAAAAATATCTTCTAGATTATCACTTTCAGAACTACGGGAGCACTTCCATCAGGTGCAGAGTGACCCTAAATTCTTATATTTAGTAAAATGAATTTAAAGTATGAGAAATAAGAAAAGTATAAATAAATAGTAAGATAAATCTTATTATTTTATTATTTCTTTATACTTTAAATTTATACTTAATGTTTATTTTTCTAAATATGACACCTTCCATCCCCTACAAACTTCATATAGAGAAAAAATCATACGCATTTTCTTATCATAGAAATGTTTACGTATTTTAGGTTTCTGAATTCCTGAGCCTAGGAAAACATAACACAATCACATTATTGCAAATCAAGATCGTGTTTCATTCATTTTTTGGTTTTTGTCAACTTTTTGGCCCCACAACTTGGTATACTTACCACCCTTTCTTGATCCATCTCAAGATAATGAGCTTGAGAAAAATCCTCATCTATGTCATTTGGCTTTGCAAGAATCACTGGTCTCCTTAAGTGACTACACATCCCTCCAACATACTTCATGACAATCTCACAATCAAATGTATCTTTTCCCATTTGGACTGCCTTTTTCCGAAACTCACTTTTATAGATCTACACACTTTGACCTTATTTTTTCCTCAAATATTTCCAATCAAAAGGCATTTCCTCTTCATAAAAAATAGGATAAAATTTTCTCTTAATAAAAATTTTAAATTCATCCCATTTAGTAATTGGGGGTAACCTTTTAACAACCAAAGAATTAAGATAACTCTCAAACCAAGTTAGATCATAACTTTCTAGCTTCAACCTTGCAAAATACATTTTTTTACCTTCAGCAAATTTATGTGAATGAAAATATGTCTCTAAATGAGCTAACCAATGATCAATATTATCCACATACACCTCACCTTCATACGGGTGAATATTAATTTTATGCTTCTCTTTGAATGGAGGTGGAGATTGGATGGAATGGGGCTACTCTTTCTCATGGTAGGACGATTATCGTTCCTCACCTACTTCAGAAGTATCCATAAAAAATCCCATATTTTACATGAAAACCTTCATAACCTTCCCAAGCTCTTCCATGGAGTGAGATATGTGGTAAATGTCCTCCTCCAATCTATGAAATCCTTCTTCCATCAGATCATCGATCATTTTCATGGGCCATACTTCTCACTTCTCTCTTTTACTTCCTTGTGGAGATGTCTTGTTGCAAAAATACCAAATCACCTTTTCCATTAATAATTTTCACTTTTATAATAGGAATATATCTACAAAATCATCAATAAAAAATCACACACTATGGAACATGAACCAAATCTAATACCAATCTGATCTATAAACTAGGTGGTTAGCACACATCAATTTTCACCAACATGGATCCTGTGCCATCCTTACAATTACCATATTCATAAATGAACTACTTGATTTTAATTTGCATCAATATTCATTCAATTTGATTTATAAATAAACCAATAGCTCTGCATAATTAAATAAATAAAAAGAAATGAAAGAGAAACAAAACAAAATGAAAGTGACAAAAGATTACCCTATAGAAACTAAATTTGAGAAATCCGAATAAGAGTAAAGAAATGCTTCATCAAATCACTATCATGTATTTTTATAATTTTTAGAAACTCATAGAAAATTTACAACTCACTCACTCACACCCTCCTTTCACACTACAATTCAGAAAAACACAAAGGATCAAGAAGAAAAATTGCATGGAATCTCTTTTATCCTTTGATGCATTACAAAGAATTTCCTTACATATATATACAAGTTTGACACTAAGTAGAGCTTAAAAATGAATCCCATTTGATTCATAATTTGAAGAGGAACCATGTGCAGTCATTCACTCTTCCCGAATTTCCCACATGACATAACAACTACCTTCCAGAGGTCATAACTTTTGCATACGAACTAGAAATCGGGTGGCATTTTTTTAAAATTTCATGATTTTTCAAGAGTAACACAAATATGCAATAAAGTTTTGATTTTATGGCATTTTCATAGCGTTTAATAATTTTAACTTAAACGTATCTTTTTTGAGGTCTCATGGTTTGACAACTTCATCTTGAACCCTATTTTGTTATTACATCCAACAAGATCCATTGAAAATATGTTAAGAGATAAAAATGTGACATAGTCACAATGGTTATTTTATTAGCTTATAATGTTAAAAAAAATGATCAAAATTTTGGATCAAATGCATTTTCTTTAATG
The DNA here is from genome assembly GCA_019776745.2 of Taxus chinensis. Taxonomy (NCBI): domain Eukaryota; kingdom Viridiplantae; phylum Streptophyta; class Pinopsida; order Cupressales; family Taxaceae; genus Taxus; species Taxus chinensis. Next base: position 821,024,790 of record CM034147.1, read on the forward strand.
TCGAAAGTTTAATTATTTATGTCTAATTGAGAAATTTGAAAAAATGTACATAAAAAATGCATGTCACAAACAGTACATAAAAGCAGTTTGAAAATACCAAAATAAATAAAAAGGGATTATTATAAATTTAGGTATGATGGGGTGTAAGCTACCTCTATTCTTCTATATGGGTGACAATGTATATGGGCACAAAATGAGAAATACTCCTTCACAACAAGGTAAATGACCTTTTAATAAAGATAACTCAACACAAAAATGGATTAGTATATAGATGGGTGGGGTTTCCTGAAAATGTCATTCCTGAGAAGTGATAGCTTCTTAGGATGGATGTCAACCCACATTTTCGATAAAAAAAAGATGAAATATTGGTTGATTGGATACATCAAGAAATGGAAACTGAAATGCAATTAAATAAATTAATTAAAAATAGAACATGTGTATGTCGAAAGCAGCACAAGTGTCAATATCTTCAATAATAACATGAAATACAATTCTAAAGGCCTTGCAAATTATTATTCCCAAATTCATGTCACAAAAACAACATCAAAGCAGTATGAAAATTCCAAAATAGCAATTAAATAAAACAAAATTATTATAAATAATTGTATTTAAATAAATGTAAGTATATATACCTGTAATATCTTAAATGATATCTTAAATGCAGAATTAGAGGACTCACCAAATTCAATCTCATTACAATTTTAATACGTCTAACTATAGAAAATTATGTTTTAATCTATTACTATGAAATTTAATGTATAAAAAAATTTAAAAATGTTAGGTGACAAAGAATAAATTTAAGGTCAAGGTGATACTTATTATAAATAAGTTTTGAAATCATGTTTAAAGATGAAACAATCCATTTTCAATTGATTCTTCATAGTCGATATACACATATACAAATTTTGAAGATGCACCAAGTTCATTCTTATCATTGAGAACATTTGTATTCATAGATTTATTATTTACACCTCTTCTTTTAGAAAGTGAATTCAATCGTGTAGTTGCTCTTTCAAAAGCAAATATTGCCAAGGAGTAGTGTGAAACATATAACCTCATGCAACATTCTAGATTTTTATCCAACATATTTCTCAGTTTTGATTTAACAAAAGATAAATCACTGAAAAGCCCTTTTTTCCTACATAGAGCCCAAAATCATTGTTTTGCAAAACTCATACAATCTAAAATTTTCACTGATGTATTCCTGCAACACACTTATTTCGTAGAATTTTCACCATAGCCTTGTAATAACACCACTATCGTGATATTCGTTTAAAATTTTATAACGGATAATCATTTTCATTATAAAATTAGTTGATTGAGACTTTATCAATTCAATATTCAGTATACTTTTGATTTCGATACCATTGACCTCTAATGTCTTGGTGAAATGATCCATTATTATACACATGGATTTATGAAAAAACTTACATGCAAAATCTTCATTATTGCAAAAAATTGGATTCATTATGCCCATAGCTTCAATAATTTTATCTTTAATGAAACATTATCTAATTTTTATGATAAGTTTTGTGTAATATATTAAATTTTTATTCATGTCTCAGCTTTAACAAAATCAAATAGAACACAAGTCATAGAAACTTCTTCTCTTTCTGAACCTGTAATATCTTAAAGTTTTTGGAAACAATGTAGTGATGTATCCCTCCCATTAACACTAATACACAGGTGATTATGGATATTAAATCTCAAATTATTATTAGTGTTCTTAAGATCTAATAACACTTTCTAGTTATCCAGAATAGGTGCATCAAAACATTATTCTCATAATTACAAGACATCAATATTTTGACATACCTGATTTCTCACTGATATAAAATAAAGTTCACCTCGATTGATATCTATTGAGGAAAATGCTTCATCGATTCTAATTGATGTCCTTAATGATGTGCAAAAATTCCATGATCAAACTAAGCAATCCTATTGTAGATCCATTTAACAGACATTCAACAATATCCATTTAACCTTGATCAACGGTCATTGACAATTATGTCTCACCTCTGAAAATATTCCCATGATTCTCTATCTGCCCTAATCATGCGATGGAAGGAGTGTAGATGAATCCCAAAATAACTCGATGGGGAATTTATAGCTACACTGATGTTTCTTAGACTAAAGATGAATCAACATGGTAAAAGTTTGGCTATTTGTGTTGTTGCAGAATGCATTTCCGTGACATGTGTTGCTATCAACATGATCAACATAATCAAACTTTGCACTGTTAGCCATCTAATTTTGGTGCATATTTGAAAAACTTTTGATGCAGATGAGAGAGGCCTGGAGATCCATACCTCAGAACTTTGGTCGCTCCAAACCCGTAATCATATTTGCCATGTTTCCAAAGCATAGTAGAGTTCACTATCGAAGGAAAATGGAATCCCAAATAATTTGAATCTTTCTCCTACGATTGACGTGTTAGTACGCTATTGGGTAAGTTTCAATCCAGTGTATCGGGCATTACAGCCAATAACTCTGTCGAAAGGTAAGAGGTCTTAGCTACATTGAATCATTAGAGATAGATAGCTTGAAGAAGGTGTCTAAATAAGAGAAAGTTAGTATTTCCCACACAAGCTGTGGGATGTTCATTCATGCATTACTGAAAGGGGGGAAAACGTCATCTGTACATGAAATGCCCACTGCAAAAGGGTATAGAAGAAACCCATGATTGGCTTTAGGTCTCTTTATTCCCCGTTGATGTGAGTTCCACTCTGTCCTATCAGTCAAAATAATATGCACCATCCAGGGCATCGGGTGTACTTGAACAGAAAAAGAGCATGAGCGAGAGGGATACCGTTTCTTGAGCTATAGGTTGAATCATGCCTACTAACTTGAGATTGATCTAATCTACAGGACAAAGCTTGAATAATATTGATATCAGAAAGGTCCATAAAGTACATCAAGGGATTAAATGATATAGAAATAATAAAGAACCATTCTAATCTGAATTTCATATCAGCCTTCACGATCATGAAATCAATGTTAAGGAAAGATTAAATGTTGTAAAGAAACAATGGACCACTCCATACCTTCCCAGATGCAAATGATCTTATAAAGAATCTATCTAACATTAATTTCAACTAATCTGCTATGGGTACATGTTGTAGTAGAAGAGAAAAAAATACATGTTTGTAAAACTATGTATTATTACATACAAACTGAATTTCAATGACATAAGAAGAATTCTAAGGCTACAAGAGGAGAATTAATTCATGTCTTCCACAATTATTAAGGTACAAGAGATGCTAAGACAGACACAAAAGAAGACTAGTCATTTAATGCCCCGTTCATCGTTGCTCCTTTGCTTCTGCGACGACCGTGTTGCTTAGCGTTTAACGATGTTATGCTTCTGCTGATCTTTGTTGGTTTTGCCACTTTCCGATCACCCTGTTAAGGTAGATTGTGTTCTCACAGCCTAGTAGGCAGCTGGATTGGCATTTGGGTTTTGTTAGGGCGTGTCCAGTTAAAAAGAGAATGCCCATAATAATAATAATAATATTCCTTTTAAATTCGTCGACCTCGACTACTGACCATTATGACTATAATTGATAATTATCTTACAAGCTGTAAAATGATAATAATGATAATAATAATAATGATAATGACATTATGATTGTATTATCGATCAACAATTGTATTTTGTTATTATTTTCTTTATATCGATTGTTATCGATATCATCCTTTGTTATCTTTAAACTATCCTTTTAATTAGTTTGTCGCTCCCGCTGATCGAGCCTCGTTGTGCAAATGAGGAAGAGTATGTTTTGTGGTGGCGCCACGGTTTGGGGGTGGCGTTCGCGTAAATATTTTATTTAAGAACTCAACCCCGTTCTCCTCCCGGGTCGACTGATCCCTCAATCTTAGGATTGTTTTAAATTACTAATTTTAATGTGGTTTTTTTTTAGGTGCCCAACCGACCTTGTCTCTCCCTTTTGATCTCCTCGTGTACCATGTTTGGCGTGGGGGAGGGAATGTCAATGTCTTTTGATTTATTTCCTTGGTTGGTTGGAGGTGGGTGGCTTTAATAGCCACCTGCCATTTCATTTAAAACCCCGTCCCTTTTTGGCGTGTTGGACTCTCCTTGCTGGTGGCCGCACATCTTCCTTTTATTTATTTTTGGATTTGCAAATCTTCTGCTGTCTTCCGTGGTCTGCATGCTTTACTCTGTCCTGGACGCATGAGTTTGTGTGGTGAAGGATTTGTGTGGTCTCATGAACTATTTTTTTTATCTGGGCTCTTGCCTTGTTGCTGGCCGCGTGGGATTGCAGATGGAGACTGGTTCCTTGTGGAGGAGGGGCGTGGAAACAAGCTAGTGAAGTAGGCGTGTTACCTCCACTTTCCTTGGGTGCTGCGAGGTGTATTCTTGTCGGGGATCCACAGCAACGACCTGCAACAAGGTTTTGCCAGGCGGCAGGCATGTTGCAGTATGGTAGAAACCCTTTTGAGCGCTTCCAACAAGCAGGATGTCCAGCTATGTTGTTATCTGTTCTGTATCAAATGCATCCTCAAATTCGGGATTCTCCTTCAAGAATTTTTTTATCTAAATCGACTATGTGACAGTGAGAGTGTTACCAGGAGACCTGATGAAATTTATTGCTAAGATTCTCTATTGAGACCTTACTTGTTTTACGATGTAACTCATGGAAGAGAATCTCATAGAGGCGGATCTGTTTCATATCAGAATATTCATGAAGCACAAATTGCCTTGCTGCTTGCTCAAGCCATTCTTCGGTGTGCTTATGGGCTGCGTTTGGAAAATGAATCTTTGGATATTGTTGAAAACTTGAATTTGATAGTTTTTGTCTCTATGGCATCATTTAGGAGAACATTATCTCCTGCAACACATGAACTGCTCTCTTCAAAATGGAGATATATTTTCTGTTTCGTCACCTTCACACAAATTTTTGTCTCCGTTGAGTCATTCCACTTCAGCTGCTTCCACCGACTACGGCCTTTGTTTCTCTCATCTATTGGTTTTCTGCCAGTTTGGCTTGTGGTTTCTTTTGTTCGTGCCTTTCTTTTGGCATTCACCCATCAAAATTATCTCAGTCTTCAGAGAGATCTAAGGCAAAAGTGCAGGTTTTGATAAGGCCATTACTTCATTTTTTTTTCCTGACGTTTTGTTCTTGGGATTTTGATTGGGTTCACCCCTTTTAGCATGGAGAGTTTTTCTATAAATCTTGCCTCCAAGCACTAAGATTTCTTTTGGTTTGAAATAAAAACAACAGAAGCAACAAATCCCCAGCAAGAATTTGGTCAAGTTGGAAACAGAGGAAGGACTATTGAAGCTATAAAAGTGGAGAACACAAAGAATTTGGAATTAGAGGTTCAGCAGGAGAAAGAAGCTTGCATGAGAGATCTACATGATGAGGAAGAGAAGTTGCGCAGGTTGTGTTGCTGTTGCCCGAGCCCTGGTCGACGTGCTTGTTGGTTGAGAAGAATTCTAATCAGGCATGTTAAATATACTCCTTGCAATAGTCTTCTACCTTCTTTCAGTATCTTGAAATGAATATTCTTTCCTCTTGAATGGCGCCTAGACAAATGTTTTCGTGGTTGTTTAAATCGCTGCCTGATTGTGTTGGTTGTTCCTTTAAATCTCATTCCAATTTCACTGGTTTTTCTTGGAATGTCTTTTCCTCTCTTATAGCTTACTCTTTTTCATATTTGTCTAAATGGGCTACTGCAATATTGAGTGATGCAGTCTAGTTCGTAGGGAAGGAAACATTATAGAGTTTCGTTTGCTTATATGACTCTCTTTTAAAAGAATTCTGTGATGGTATTTATAATTGAAGGCTTACTATATGGAAGGTTAAGCCTTCATATCTCTATTTGGTTGAATAAATACGTATTTCCTGTTTAGGGCTCTCCTGTTTTGCTAAAAGGTACATTAATAGTGACATTGTGTTCTAAAACTTGTTTAAGCCTGTGGGCATTCCTTACTTTCTGTTTAATTAGAAAATGGCATTAGGGTCTTGTTTTAGAACTGTACATGGTTGACTTTTGTACCCAGTTCTAGAGGATGAATAACCTGACATCTATTTTGGCCTCTACGTGTTGAGAGAATTACTATACCTACTTCCTGGTTCAAACTCTTGTTTGATTAAAGTAGGGGGGGGAAACATTGTAAGTTTTATTGAATGAAATCTCTACAAATTTTATTAAGGGTCGCAAGCAAGCTATTAATAGCTGGACTGAAACAAAAGTTGTAGGTGAATCCATGGTATTGGACTCGTGAACTCGTTTCCTGTTAGATGACAGCTGATTACAGTGATAATATAATAGGTGGCTATTATATTCATCTGTTTGATATTTGCTAGACATTTCCTTGATAAGCCCACATGGATCGGGTAAAATTTCCATCTTCTATACCATTGGCAAGGAGCTCATAGAACTTCTAGGCCTGACTACACTGCGTAACCTTCCTGATGGATATGTGTGTTGGTTCTTATTTTTGTGCTTGCACTCGTGGTAAGGTCTTTTGAGTCTGGGGCATCGCTGGTGTATTACCCACCGTGTATCGAATCCCTTTGTTTTCGAACTCGAATATCTTATACTTCAAACTTGGTTACTAAAAGTCCCATTTTGTGGCTTGTTAAGGAAATCAATTTTTATTTTAATACTTATTGACATTGTCGGAAATATATAAAAATTATTAACGACTTTTGGGTTTAGCCTTCCCTTATATTATGTAGAGAAGTTGACGATTAGGATAAGGTTTGTTGGTAGAATAATGGCCCTTTTTGTGTCTCATTTGTATGCTTTTGGAAGAGTGGATTTGTTTTGTTAACTAGTACTACGTTTAAGAAATCCTATATGGAGGTAGTGGTAAACTCCTTGGTTAAAACTGAAACTATAAGTTGTTTTCTTTTAAGGGCGTCGAACCCATATTACTATGAAGCCTCCCCCTGGGAGAATTGGATAACGTCATTTTGTTTCGCGCCTACGATCATAATTAGTATGTTTTGTCTTCTCTTGGACCTCTTTAGATGGATGGATTGAGTATTGGATTCCAATCACGTAATCCATAGGATTACATGAAGGAAATATCAATACTCTTGACCTTCTTGTTCCTAACCCATAAGGTCTTGCCTTGATTTATGTGATTTTGTTCTTACTGGTATTTTGACTTTCTCCTTGTTGGATGGTTTAGTTTTTCTTTCTCATGCGAATAAATTTTGGAGTTGTGGGTTGTGCTTTAATCCATTTTTGAATTAGAACATTCCTTTCTTGATATTGTTAAATGTTAGCTTACCGTTGCAATGTGTAGCTTTAACATGCTCAGTTCTCGCGAACTGATTCTAGCTAGTATTTGTGCAGATGGATTATGCGAGTAGATTAAAGGAAAGAGTTGTAAAGGTTTCATCAGTGCAATTTATGAAATTCCTTGTAAAAATGTCCAATGTGAGGTAAATTTTGTAATAGTGATTGCAAAGGAATTTAGAAGACCTCTTGCCTTGGGTTGTTCAGAAATTGCGTGATGATGTTATCTTGTCCTTCTGTAGGTAAACTGGTAACTTATCTTTGTGAGAAATGGTATTCAATCTTTACATTGATATGAGTATTGTAAAACTTTGATCTTGAGAATAAATTGTTAAGTTAAATCTTTCTAAGACTTAGTGACAATATTTTATAAGTAAAGTAAAATGGGTCGGTTAACCCTTAAAGAAGCTAAACAAAAATAATAATTTTATATTCAACAAATAAATGTAGAGGTGATCTACTTGAAATCAAATAATTCCATGAGTGATCAAAATGAAACCATCCTTGTGAAGTAAAAATTTTATAACTTGATATCCCTAGCTACACTAGCGAACATTACCCCTTTTTATGGTGAATTCTTAGAATGATCCTAAGGTGAAACAAATTGTTAGTTGATATAAGATAATAAGATTTAATAAGGAGGAGGAATCGGTTTCGAAACCACGCAATCTGTCTCTCAACCATTTGAAAGGTAAATTGTTTTCTTTTGTAAAAATCATCCAGTAAAGCCTAAGTAAAATATTTAATAATTTTTGATAAATCCTCAAGCTTCAATAAAAACCGGGTTATTAACTAATGAGGTCATAAAGATGAATTCAACTCGACCTTCTTCCTCTAACCTGTTTTTTTTCAAGGTGCTTGGTAATCTTTCTCTTGAGTATGTTGAAAGCGAATCCATATTGTAATAAGGCTATGAGCGAGTTTTAGTAGCATAAGTGAGGATAGATGGCCTTGTGGAACTAAATTACCTCCTTTATTAAATAATTGAATTAAACAAATAAATGTCATAATAGAGAAGATTTAAAGTTAATTACTCAGTGAAAAAGGAATAAACTTAGCTTGGTAAGATGAATTGTATGAATCATATCTTGAGTCTCCTTGAAAACGTAAGCTAAGAATTGCAAGATGTCTTATTAAAATAAATAACCCTCAAGAATATCTCATTGTGGTTGGCCCTAACTGTAAGTGTGTTTTGTGGTTGGACTTCTTTGTTGTCATGTCTAAAAGAAAAGTAAATTGTCCTTGATAGGTGTGAACAGTTTCCGTGCTGCCTTTATGGCCATCCTTGTAACAAGTTGTTCACAGAGTTAGTTGTATCCTTTGTGACGACATGTTGTGTCGTGTTATGTGTCGAAGTCAAGTCAAAAAAAAATTATCCTATATTTTTACGTGTGTTGTTAGCATGTGTGAATTTTTTGGGTTGTTACACAGTCAAACATATGACTTTAAGTATCAAACTCTTCTTGGGGACATGACTAGTGCCTTACCTATTGGGAAACATACTTGGGCTCAACACAATATTGTTAATGAGCTCTAACATGGTATCAATCAAGTTGCAATTTTTGAGAAAACTACATATGACACACTCAGGAAAATGGACATAGCTATCGATAATCAAAGGTATGCATTGAAAAGAAATACACATACTTGTGCAAGGGAATAGACATTGAGTATATACAAGATTTATACAACTGATCCAACAATAGGATGAGATAGATAGGTACCCTATACAGTGAAATGAAATATTAATGAAATACAAGTCTATCATGCTCTGAAATATGACATTGAAGATTGCATCATACCAAAATAAGTCTTTGTATAGACTCCACATCCAGCCTTCCAGAAGAAGAAATGAATCTACAAAAGTGACTCCATTCTACAAACTAATACCGCATATAAGAATTCACCCAGATGCAATGAATTCTCTAACACTTAGATTAAGAACAGAGATTTAATACCTCTTGCAATGAGAAAGTGCATTAAATTAACTTCATCTCCTTTAGAATGGGTCATTAGGGGTGAAGTGATTTTCACCGAACCATATGAAGACATCTATAACCATCTCTCTGTTATACATAAATTGATTACAGCTTGAAAATTCAATCTCATGAGATCAGACATGGTCATTATTTCATATCTCATCGCACACTTGTCATGGTTCCAACCAAACATTGCTTATTTTGCCTCTAGAGATACAGCTATAAGGGAGAATATTTGTAACCATCAAGAATCATGATTTATCAGTCCAATGAATCAATTATCCCTGCCATTAACTGAATAAAACACATCTTTCACAATGAAGGATCCTCTTTCTCATTCTCATGGTTACCCGACTCCACAATTTCCATTTTAGTGGGAAGCAGATAATGTCAGTGACGTCCTTCTTACTGATACATAGTGACATCCACCACATGGATCGTGCTTATGAAATTTGAGTAGATGTACCTACTAATGCATCTTTCATTTTCCACCTTATGCCAAAATCAATTTAGGAGATTTGTTTAGAGGCTTTAGTACATCTTAGAATGCCAAAGATAAACTACCACTAGAAATGAGAATGAATTCGCCTCTTCAATGAAAGGTTGAAACAACAATGAAGTAGACTTCACAATTCTAATCTGGGAAGTGGATTGGAATGTTTTTTATAAAGATTGTAAAATGTTATCAGTGCATGAATCTGTCATTAATTGTCTTTGCACTTATTCAGACCTTTCACAATTTTCATATTACCTATGATGCAACATATGGGAGAACCAATTCATTAAAATACTTTCAACTTTCAGACCAATCCTTTAACTTTCAACTATCTTCTTAGAACAAAATGTTTTATAGACACATTGCCCTAAAGAGCTACAGTAATAACTTATGAACACTTAAACACCCATAATTGAGAAGAGTGCAATCAAAGTTACCATTTATTTTCTCATTTTCAAATATAAATTCCAATCTACACTGATTAGAAATAAAAAGGTCCCAAGCCTCCTTTTCAGAATAATAAAATTCTACCATATTAGGACATCTTACCATTTCATGATGGTCATCAAAGCTTCTAGGATTTCCATGCAAAGATACAAATGCTTGACAACCAACACATCACATCCCATAACCATAAGTAGGGGTCTGAATATTGAGAATCCGCATGTTTAGATGCTTTTCAACCGAACTTCTTATAACAGCCATTACATATACTTGCTCAAAATTTCTACAAATAACCATCACATATGTAGTTTGTAAAGGGCAATTTAAAATACTCAGTTTTCCATTTGTGGCGAGAATAAACTTGTATGCAAACTATATAAATATAAATAAACATATCTTGTCAAGTACATGATTAAATAAATATATAGATAATCTTTCATACGATCAGTGTATAGCTATTACACTATATTCTAGAAAAAATTACTATCGTATTAAGCACATTGTTTAACAGGATCCATAGGTGATTTGTCAACTTTAACCCCTGATCGATATGTGTAAACAATGTTTAATCCATTCAACGAAATATTTCATTTATTCAAAATGCTGAAGTATTAATTTCTGCAAGGTACTGGTTTAACACTTTTTCTATTAAATCATTTTAGAACAATTATAACAGCTGTTTAAACATAAAAAATTAACAACATTTTAAGTTTAAATGAGATTGATATATGAAAAAATCAGTTAAAATAATAAATAATCTAAAAAAAATACATGGCTGTCCGAGTGAGATTTGGTATATCATAGTATTCAAACCAGAAGAAAATAACATCCCTGAAATGCCAAAAAGTGGATTTGCTGAACTTAGAGCATATATCTAGGCTAACTCAACAAGCAGGAAGAAAAGTTTGTGTTCAAGTCTGAAGATGTATGTAATACAATAAGGTCGAAATATATCTAAATCAATAAAATCCTGTGCACATCAAAAAATAGAATCATGTAATGGTGAATGATGACCAACTTATGATGTCACATTCCGAAGCAACGGAAATCATTTTACAGAGTTGAACAAACAATAGAGGCGGCTGAAAAAATTTATTGCCAGTTTCAGAAGTTCCCACAATGCAAATGATAAAGAAATAAAGGATGTTCTAAACATTTTTGAAGGTATCAGGTCTAAGGAAAAAGCCCAGCGATGAAGCGTTGATTGGAATGCTTATCTGTATCGCCTCAATCTGTCAACTTTTCGAAGTAACAGATCACAATAAACGCGTGCAATGTTAGGAACCCAAATACTTACACCCAGTTCTCAGTTTGTCTGCTGGAGTTTTCAAAGTTACCAGAGCATGATTGCCTATCAACGATGGTAACCAATCTTCAGCTATGTAGCTTGAACATAAGAGAAAAATCTGCCTCATCCATTCTATTCCTGTTGTCGAAGATCATAGACTAATAAAATTCAAGAAATCATTGCTTCATTACTTTCATACAATGACGTGTATTTTTATAAGATTCGGAATGTATTTCCTTTGCCACTCATGAGAGAAAGGTCAAATGATTCAAGCTGATAAACAAGATGGGGTTTTACCCAAACAAAATCGTCATCAGTTAGCAAATCTATCGTCTCAGATCGATGGAAAAAGGAAGGCAACCTCAGCTGTGTGATGTTTGGAGAGACTGTCCAAGGTGCCAACGACTGAGTTAACAGATCTACGCTGAAGATCCCAGGTCGTATTCCTGATCTCAAAGCTGATAGCTACTCATCGAATTCAATGCAAGATTAATGGAACCCAGCTTTGCTATGACGTACCTTGATCAATGGTGATAACTTGATGGTACCAAATCGAACTATCGAGCACCTGTAAAACCACACCTACTAGATATCGATGCCCTATTTGAAAAGATGGGACAGATCCATCAGTGTAGATTTACCAAGTCACTAAATATCATATATGCTAATCACTGATATGTTAAACCTAACTTTTTGGTGAGAAGCCCACCAGACAGAGGTGCTTATGGGTTGAGGTTTTGTTGCAGGGGTGCACCGATTCCAAATGAGATAAAGATTGCTCGGAAGACGAGAGTATAAGCCATGATATGCATGGAGAGGAACCCAGACAACTCAAGAATGGATACAAGAGGCTCAGAGATTTTCTTGTACCTAACAACTAATGTATGCCATATGAAGTTTGTGGAAGAACCGGCAAAGAGCCTCATCATTATTTAAGTGAAGGGGTACGAATTGAGAGAGGATTCCTGAGCTGCTATACGTCAACCATCCGTCATATCACAAAAGATTCTGAAGGAAATACTGATGAACATCAGCATATATGCCGATTTAATACAGGGTCAGACACATGGAGGAAGATTGCTCAAAGTTTACATGAGACCAAATGTCAGATTGACAATTTAGAGACAAATAACATTTACTGGACACAGCTTGGGTGCTGCATCAATGCAACACATGCAGTTACCTTATGATGTCAAACAAAATGACCTTATTACTCTGTACCATTTTGACGATAATCATTATTCCGGTCGCATGTGTCTTGCTTTTGCCTCACCCAGAGGTAGGAAATCTTGCCTTTGCTAAGTACTGGCGGATCAAGATTGGAGTCAAAGTTTTGAGGTTTGTCAACAAATAGTGATGTGGTTCCCAAAGTGCCTGGACTCACAAATGAACGAGAACATGGGATTTCTCAGACAAAATTTCATGCATTGAGCTTCCCTGGACATACTGTCACATGTTGGGATGGAGGTTGACTTTAGAAATATGCACTTGCATTGCTCAATACCTTGCTCAGACCCATAATCTTGCCTACTATTAGCCATAATTTAGAGGTTTATCTGCAAGTATATGCTAGACGGCTATGTTGGAGATAACATAGATCATTCAATTACACTTGTGGACTAGAGATGTATGCCCTTGTGAACCAAGAGCTATTGATGTCTCATTGTAAGGAGACATGTTTATTGAAATTCCGCCAAATTGGTGGCAGAAACATGAACAAAGGTCTAAATTCAAGTATACACGTGGCAAGTAACTGACCGTAGTGCAACCCACAAAATCAGTTAGATGAAGTATGCTTGCTATATATTGTGAAGCACTAACAAGCCCTCTTTGAGGAATCTGTTATTATTTTCGTAGTACTGGAGCTACTATTTGCATGATTCTTGTAACTTGAATTAGAACCATCCTGAATACCTTTCCAATTATTGGTAGTGAAGTGTATATTTTTATTGATCTCAAGAAAACTGTAATTACCATGTGACCAAGCAATTAGGACATGAGAAACGTTATGGTTAGTAAAAGGCAAGTGTCTTTGAAAACTATATTTTTCAAAAAACACTATAATTGTTTCACAATCTTATCCCTCAATTTGTTTCCCACAATAAAATTACTGCTATATATATATAAAATTAAAAAAACGAAGATCGTACACTGCAAAAAGATAACATGATCCAATTTTATTGTATCAATTGATGTATGTATGTTAAAATGAACAGCTAAGTAAACTACGCTAATTTGTTTACACAATGTTACTGGAACATTTGTTGTGCAAAAATCTCTTGTGAATTCATGTAAATGTATAAGGATGTAGATGGATGCATATTCTTAAATGTTATAAGATTAATGGATGTTGGGCAATCTCATACAACCCTGAGCTGAAGCAGCATAGTGTGAGGAATGCATGCTTCAGTTGCTGGTCTCACAGCGAGCGGAATTCTGCTCCCATGTCCTCTGAAGATATCTTTGTAGAGTTGAAATCAGTCAACTGTTCATTAGGAGCCCTCTAGATTGTTGTCAATTGCTCCAATAAAGATAGATTATCCCCCTTTTCCCCAAATATGATTATGGAGGGTTGTGAACAAATGATGTCCCAATTCTAGATAGACCCTGTCTGTTAGGCTTCTAAACCATTATCAAAGATTTACCCTTAAAAGATGAAGCTAACAACTTGACCGCAATATCCATTTCATTGATTTCATGAATTGCATAGACATTTGCAATGTCCCTAGATGTGGTCAATCGAAGTTGTTTGGTACTCTCCAGTCAAATATGGAATGATTTTTAATGCTATAACTGGAACTATATTTTGTGCATTGAGAGCAAGTGGGCTAATGCTAATGAAATTGACATAGGGATTGGCGTACGCAATCTTAATTGGTCAAAGAACTCTAGTTGATTAAATGAATGGAAATCTAGATTGAGGTGTTTATAAGGTTCTATTCAATGGAGATGGAGACCTTTGAGCTCTTCTCCACCTTCTTGATCTATCTGGGATAAGTGTAGATAGAAAAATTGTCCCTCTTTTCTAGTTCTTGACCTTGTTTGGATTCTTCTCATGAATTTGCCAAGTTTGAACTGCTAAAACCATATTATTTTTCCCTTTTGGATTTTCCAAACATGCAATTAAAAGCTTATTACAAGTTGGAAACTTGCAAAAATAACACATCAATCTTACTGCAATTAAAAGAAAGACTTCTTTTGTCCCACTGAGTATGCCAGGATTCTTATCACCGAATCACAACACCCTATGGTTTGTACAAGTGTGTATGTTTAAGCTCACAGTGTGACTAGGTAGCATGGTTGTTATTTCCAAGTTGTGGGAATTGCTACTTGAGATAGACCTCTAAATAAAGTTGGTTCTTGCCCCTAAATTACATGCGACATTTTACTCTAATGTAGGAAGAACTATTTTTCCTGAATCTAACTTTCAAAGGGACCAAGGAGAGAGAGTGCATTAAAAATATCCTACACTAAAGAAGTGATACACCTAAAAAGGGGATGAGAATAGCTTCACAATGTGTGAAAGATGGAAGAAAAGTACATACTAGAGAGGATCATAATAGTTATCCACAATCCAGCAACTGCATTCAGAACAATATTTCATACACACACAATGATAATGGATCCCTGCAAGATCATAAAATAGGCACAATATATATTGTAATGAGGTTGACAGGGGTAATAAGAATGCAAACAAACACATCAGGGGAAGATATATCTGCAAACATGCATTTATTGCTTCATGATATGAAGAATTCAATTTATTACAAACTAAGGGTCATGATCACCATGCAAGGAGTCCACTACAAGGGCCTGCAACACATTTTCTTCACAAAACAAAATTGACAGAGTTTTGGTACTCAAAATCTATCCCCTTGAGAATGAGCCCAACATTCTTATTTATAGAGTTTTGGAAGAGAGAGATAGAATGAGAAATGAAAATCCCAAAATTTTACTTGCCATCACTTGCAAGATGTCATAAATAGAGTGAAATGATGGTATGTTTCTTTAAAAAGGCTCTCCATGTTGTCCCATAACTTACAGCATTGAAAGAATGATTTCACATGCTCATTTAGTGCATCTCCAACCACTAACAGGATCACGTTTCAAAACCTAGCACGTTTTCCTTAAAATCATCATCGATTATTTATCAATTTCTGCATTTATTAATTGTTTTGTGCGGGCTCCGAATCACGATTCCAACGAGACCAATTTTGTGAAAATCCATTAAGAACTATAAAAGTCATAGTCTTCTGAGTGTGAGCAGCTATTTTGGGTTTTCCAGAGATTTCTTGTCTTTTACAGCACTAGGAATTTAATTATTTGGAGCTGGAGATGTTTCTTTTATTTTCACCCATCTACCCTTATTACAAATAAGAAATCCAATGATATAGGATGTCAAGACCTTCCCAACGATATGAGGTTTTCCAAATATTGAGTACTAGATCAAAAGTTATGCCCATTTGAAAATTCACGCGAAAACATTATTTCTTTCCTTTGTTCCGCAGACTTTTCTACAACACTTTCCGTAGAATTTTTCCTGTGGAGTTTTCTGCAGCACTTTCCATGGAATTTTTTTTGTGACACTTGTTGCATACTTTTTTCTATTGACTTTACTATGGAACTTTCTGTGGACTTCATTCTGTGGACTTTTCTGTGACACTTTCCTTGGAATTTTTTCGGTGAACTGAAGAAATTGTGTAAGTTATCAAAATTACCTTGGGGTGAATTTTGCATAACACTTTGGTGTTTTATCATGGTTATCTACCTACTAGATGAAGTGATAAGTGACCTTAAAGTATCCATTGGGTACAGAGTCTACCTGGTAACCTTAAATCTGATTTGAAACTGAGGACCAACATCTATGAGTCATTAAAGCACTACGCTTAGACCTGGAACTGCCTTCCGCTGCTTGTACTCTCATCTTTTATAAGAGAACCTATCATTTTGTTTGTGAGAGTAGAAAATTTCTCAATTTGGAATTTTTCCCTCACTTGACTCTCTGCAAATCTAATTTGTTGGAGTGCAATGAAAACACCTGAACCTACCCCGACATTGATACCTTGCTTATTTAATCTCCTATGGCTACAAATTCTCTTGTGGAAGAGTGATGAAATGTATACAAAGTATTCAATAGAAGTAATATAACATGTGTGCTAGCAATTAGGAAAATTCAACCTATCCTAATAACAAAAACAATTTCTATGAGCACTTGGAGGAATAGAAAATCATAGGCTAATATGTACAAGGGTGAAAACTTCTCCTTTTAGTAGAAATGTTTGAGATATATTCCATTGAATGAAATCGACAGTTGTTTGCCATCTAACTTGGCTAGTTGGAAGGCATTGATATTTTTGTATCCAGTGATCATGTATGGACCACTGCATATGGCATCGAACTTGGAATGCTTTCCTAACATTGCATGATCAACATCCCATTTTAGTACCAAGTGTTCTTCCTGGAATGTCCTAGATTTAACTTTCTTATCAAATATCTTCTTGATCGATGCTTGATCCTTTTCCATGGTTTGTATACATGATTTCTTGTCTCTTATAATTCCATCAACTCTAAATATCAGATATCCATGGGCTTAAACTCATCTAGTTCCAACACTGGAAACTCAAGTGATATAGGTAGTACTACTTCATTTCCGTATACAAGCTTGTATTGAGAGCTACCTGTTGACCTATTGGGTGTAATTCTATCAACCCATAGAGATGATTTGAGCTTTTTATATGAGATCCTCTGGTTTTCATCAAGAGTTATTCATATCATTCGTGTCAAGTTCTTGTTTGTAGATTTTTCTATGCCATTACCCTGAGGGTAATAATTAGAAGAAGTGCTGAGATAAATACCATTTTTTACAGCCCATCCGGTGATTTTTGTATTAATAAATTTCAATGCATTGTCTAATATGATGCATGTAGGGACTCTGAACCTTGTGACTATTCTGTCATAGAAAGCCAAGATGCTGGATTCATTTGCATCATTGCGTGCCACATCTTTATTCTATTTGGTGAAATAGTCATTTTCCATGAGTATCCACTTGTGGCCCTGACTTGAATTTGGATTGATAACTCCAATGAAGTCCAATCCCCATTGTATGAATGGTTGATCCACTAAAATAGGATGAAGAGGAAAGGCTGTTAACCTTTCTTTTCCTGTGAAGAATGCACACCTTTAAAAAATTTTTATCCATGAGTAGCAATCAACAAACATTGTGGGCCAATAGTAACCAACTCTCATGATTTTGATGGTTTTCACTCATGGAGCAAAGTGGCCTCCCGCTTCTTCATCGTGGAACTCATGCAATACCTTCTCGATCTGATTTGTTGGGACACATCTTAGTAATACCCCATTTACATATTTCTTAGACATGATGCCATCAATGAGAACATATGGAATGGATTGTAATCTGAAACATCTTCTTTCAGATTTGTTCCATTCTGGAGGGAACAACCATGTTTGGAAATAATGCACCATGTCTTCAATCCAACATGGAATGGTCGTATTGTTAGGTAGATGTTCTTGACCATTTTGTAGTTGCATGACAACCTCTTCTTCACCTTTTGACTCATCATGTTGTTTGGAAGTGAGCTACTCACACAAAACTTTACCACGAACTAGCTTAGTCACTTTGATTTTAATGTCATATTCCATTACCTGAGTGATCCAGCCTACTCTCTTCTTGTAAAAATCCTTGTTTAGGAGAAATTCCTTGACACCAGCATGAGACATTAGTGGTTGAATCTTATTGTTTGAGACCAATTGTCTGAACTTCTTAAAACTCCTAATGACAGAGAGAACTTGCGTTTCAATAAAATAATACCTTACTTTGTAATCTTCTAGGATTTTACTAAAGAATGTTATGGGATATTTTGAACCTAATATATTCAGCTATACCAAGATAACTAAGATTGTGTCTGATCCTCCAAAATCATACATTATGAAGTCCTTTCAAAAGTTTGGGTTGATAAGATTTGGATCTTGAGATATTGCATGCTTGATGGACCCAAAACTCTCTTTGCATTTTTTTGTCCATTTGAATGTATTATTCTTCTTCAACATCATTATTAGAGGATTTACAAAAGTGGAAAAATTAGGCACAAATATGTGGACAAAGTTTTTCCTTCCCAAGAAGCTTTAGAGATCCTTCTTGTGGTGTAGCAGTGGAAGTGTTCAGATGGCTTCAAGTCTTTCAGTATCAATTGTCAATCCTTCTATTGAAACAATGTGGCCCAATAATTTTCCCTCATGTGCTAAGAATACACACTTTCTTGGATTCAATGACACTCTGAATCTTCTACATCTCTGAAATAATTTCATTAGGTGAAAGAGAAGGTTTGTTGCATTTTTTCAGAACACCGTGATATCATTTAGATATCCAAGCACTATCTTTTTTATTGGTCCTTTGAATGCCATATCCATAGCTCACTGAAATGTTGCTCCAACATTTAATAGTCCAAATGGCATATTTTTATAAGTGTATGTGCCCCATTTCATAGTGAAGGTTGTCGTGAACTAATCTTCTTCCCTCACCATTACTTTTTATAGCATGAGTAGCCATCTAGCAATGAAAACCTTTAAGAACCAACTACAACCTACAAGATTTTCTCCATTCATGGAAGTGGGTAATAATCTTTGAGTGAATCTCTATTCAAGTCACAAAATTCTAAACACAGTCTGATCTCTTTGTTTCTCTTTCTCACCGGTACCAATTTTGAAACCCAAATTGAATGTTGATAGGGAATATGATGATATCTTTTAATTATCTTGTTCAACTCTTTTCTCACGAGAGCTTCAATGTGAGGATTCACAAGCCTTTGTTTCTTTCTGATAGGATTGGATTCCAGATCTAGCTCAATAGTATGTTGTGATAACTTTGGGTTGAAACCTCGTAAATCCTTATAAGTCCATGTGAAGACATCTGAGAATTCTTGACAAATTTCAACAAATTCAGCTTTCTCTTTTCGAGTATTTACTTTCCCAATTTGTAATGGTTTGCATGCATCTATTATAATGGGCTCTAAATCTTCACCCTCACCTAAATATTTTCCTTTTCCTTCTGGAATTGATCATTTGCGGTGAATATTGAGTCCAAAGTTACAATAAATTTCAGTAATCTGTAGTTCTCAGTTGCACCACTTGGACACCATACTGCCACACAAACGTGTCTTGGTTTCGAGCAGAGAACTCAACTTCTTCTTATAGAAAATTGATAAATTGTTGATCATTATTAAAGAATTAATAACTTGTGTTGTTATCTACCATAACTTGTCTCACAACCAATTTGATATGAGTCTGAGATTGCTCACTTTTGATATTTTCTACAACATCAAATGCAGTCCCAATTGTTGTTAGTCTCTCTGCTGCTTCATTATTATTTCTCAGGATGACATTCATGCTAACATTTAAAAAATCTTTAATAAGATCCCATACCTAGTTTTTTTAGTTTTTCAAGAGATCATTCTTAGAAGAATTTTGTCGTCAGAATTGGTTCATAATTAGCTCACTATCTCCAAACACTAGTAATTTTTTAATATCTCTCTTTCTTGCCCAATGCAATCCATGAATTAAGGCTTCATACGCAGCTATGTTTTTTGAGAAAAAAATTGGAAACATGAAGTTAATTAATATTATGTACCTTGTGGTGAAATGAGCATAGTGATGGCTCGTTGTAATTTTCCAATCATTTAAATAATAGATCAATCTACTAGAGTCATTATCAAACTAGGGATGTGTCCTAGGATATATGCAATGGAGCCCTATGTAGCTAGTTATATTATTGGGTCTCTTATTGGGGGGTTTCTGTTAGATCTTTAAGAATTTTCTATTAATCTATGTAAACTCAATATAAATATAAAGAATTAAGTTACTGTGATAAAATGAATTTTGAAAGGTGTACTTGTAACTCAAATGGAAATGTGCATGGAGAATTGAAAGATCAGAATTGAAATTACACACTCAGAATTAAAATTTGAAGTAAAAGTAAAAGAACATGCTAACTAGAATTTGCATAAGAGGAAACACACATTCTAAATGGAATTTTAAATAAGGAAAATAAACATACTTGAACAAGAATTGCATGAAACACACTGAAATAGAAATTGGAGTAAAATAACTTAGTGATTATAACTTATCAAAAAACCATTTGAATATGTAAACATAAAGAACCTCTTGTCTCCTCTGTCGAGTAGGCCCTTACTCTTCCTTGGGACAGAGGAAATATTAATAGCTCAAGATTCTCAAAATTATATCTCCTTCTATTAATTCAAATAAGTTCCATGACATATTCAGTGCGTAAAGGAAAAGTACTAAATGTAACAAGCTATATCACATATTAAAAACACTACCAACTACTACATTGTTCTTCAAGGATGTGTCTTTATGTAGACATAGGTTGTTACAAAATATTCCAAAATTAACAACACTAATGTCTTCTACTAATAGTATTTATTAAGACTCATAAATTCCTATAGGATTGCTAGAAACAAGACACATACTTATAGGCCGATAGATGGAAAAATTCTCCCACTTCTGAACTCCAACTCCAAACTTGGGGCTCCTTAATTGCATTGGCAATAAAGGTTCATTATTTTCCTGCACAGATCACCACATTTCTCTCACAAAGGAATTTAGTAGGAAGTTATATGGTTGATAATGTTGCATGAGAAAAAGAAAGGAAAATAAATTAAACACACTAAGATATACCTATACAAATCATCCTCATTCATTAGTAAATCATGTTTAGGTGAAAAATTATCAATCATATGAATGATATAAATAAGCCAAATAATGTACTCATCATTTCCCCTAAAATTTACCTATTGCATGTCCAAATGTAACTCATCTATGCCCTGCTCTATGACCAAGTTGTTGGGCCATGTAATACTCTTTACCTTGCTGTAAATTAGGTATTTTATGCATATTTTCAATGTGCTTGTCTAACTTGTTGTGTTTTTGTGATTTATCCCTTAATACATAAGTTTTTTTCCTTAATATTCAACTTAAAACCATTGGTTTGTGCATCTACACTTTTTTCTCAATTTGATTGTGCATGTACTCATTGAAAGCCCTCAATCAATTTGGTGTATCACCCCATTTCAAATAAGTTAAAATGATGATTTAACCCTTAAAACCCCAAAACATTAGTTTAGGATACATCAATAAGGAACCAACCTTGATACAAGAGACTCACCTCAACAATAAATATACCCACATACCTGAGGTGTTTCCATTATATCCACAGAGGTGAGATAAAAAAACCTTAGAAAACCTATTAGCATCTCTCAACAAGGGTGCACTTATGAGAGATTATAGTTTTTGGCATGCCTGGTCGGAGACAGATCCATTCTATAGTAGATTACTATAAATTACAACATATTTCCAGCGAAAGCACATCACTTTTGTCAAAACAAAGCTACAAAAATCCATTGAAAAACAAAATAAATTATTTGGTGAATCTGTAAAGCTGATTTCAGACTATTTTTGCAGCATGTTCCATTCCTAAAGTGACTACAAGATTATCGGTAAGAGGATTTCCTTCTGAATTTATTTCATTACCTTTAAGTTATGCAAGAAGAAGAAGTGTTAGCAATACCATACCTTATAACAGGCCTAGTTTTGGAAACCCTCCTCCCCTTCCTTCACCATGTGCTAGTATTTTTATTCAAATCCCTGTTCTTCCAATCGCTCACAACCACCACCACCACCTAGAAAGTTTGTTACCTTTACTAATGACATTCCTTTAGTAATTCAAGTCTATCATGATATACTTCTTGTTGTATTGAAAGGTTTACCTTCATTTAATGATCAAAATATGATTACCCCTACTGAGTATATTTAACCCACTATAGCCCTTTATGTAGTCCATAACGTAACTGATGAATATGTAGCCTTAAGACTCTTAGCCACATCATTTAAAGGACAAGATATGTAATGGTAAAAAAATTTACTGATAGGGAGCATAACAACTTGGGATTAATTAGGGTATTAATTGGTTAAGAAATTTCAAGACAATTATGATCATTTATCTCTCATAGAACAATTGTTTACAATTAAAAGAGATCCTCATGAATTTATAGCTAGTTTTAATATCAGATTTTCTAGAACTTGGGAAATAATTCTAGAAAGTGTTAATCCTCAAGATGATCATGCATTTTTATACTATCTTAGAGCTTTAAATAGTGATATTTCATCCATGATACAGTCTATGGGGGGAAATATGCTCCTAGAAGCTTATGATATTGACATTAGCGCTGAAAAAATCCTCATTCAAGATGGTAAAATAGCCCCAAGACCTTCTATGGCTCTCATGGAAGATTTGGCACCTATACCACATCTTATTACCATCATATAGCTGATTTTTATAGTACCATAAGATGATGTATTTAAGGCCTTGTAGATTATGGGAAACATAGTAGAATCAATTGAGAATAAATTAGCTCAGCTTTGTAGGCCTTATCAAAATACTTATCAGCAAAATAATAATTATAGGAATCCTTATCAGATGGGGCAATTTGATCCTAAATCCCCTAGTTCATCTATCACTCTTGTTCCATTCAACATGGCTTCAGAAGAGTTATTTTTACCTTGCAATCAGCCTCATTCACCTGCTAATTGTCCGAATGAATTCTAGAATATAAACCTTATTGCATAACCTCAATCTGAAGCATTATTCTTGACTCAAATGGATGGTGGGAAACAATATTCTCAAAATCAAAATTCACCTAAACAAAACTTAGTTCGTTTTGTAGAAGAAAAATTTATTGCAGTTACAACTAGGTCTCAAGCAAGGGCTCAAGATAAAGATAAACAACAAAATAGACCCGTTTTACTATAATTAGCGATAAATCATAAAATACAAGTCAAAATATAGTAGATAGTATTTCCAATCCTTAAAAAATAGCAAGCATTTCATCCCCTAAAGAGTAGCAAAAACAATTGCAGCCTGATCCTAGAAGATTATTCATACTGCAAATTTCAAAAGCTGCTGAGCTAGAGTTAGTTTTTGCTAAAGCTTATGCTAAAACTATAGAATAGTTTTCTAATATTGTTACTTCTTTTAATATTTTTGAGGTAATAAAAAATCATAATATAAATATTTAATTGTGGGATGCTTTAACTATTCTAGGACAATAGGAGCTACTTGCTCATGAGCTTGCTAAGTTACAGATTTTTTCAAAACTAGTAGAAAAGGAAGATCAAAAAGCTGATATGATTCTTAGTACAATTGAGAAAGATCACATGAAATAGGTTAAGTGGATGGTACAAAAGGTTCTAAATGCTCATGATAGTAAAAATACACCAAAATTTTATGTATCTTTTATTATTGAAGATCATTTAGTTCATAATTACATGGTTGACAGGACTGCAAGTAGCACTGTAATGTCTAAAGAAATTTTAGAAAAAATAGGCCTGCAGTATGAGCCTATAGAGAAACATGTGTTGCATCTAGATGGGACAGAAACTAACATAGTTGGTGTAATTAAAAATCTGGAGGTAATGTAACATGCTTGTCCAAATGTTTATATTCTTCAAGATGTAACAGTTGTAGATTTACCTCCGTACTTTGCTTTACATTTATTAAGAGATTTTACAATAAAGATATGATGTTATCTTTCTTTAGATTGGTCATTATTATTATTTACTACAAGGTATGGAACTAAAGTTACAGTCAATCCAAATCCTTTGGCTATATTTCATATTGAACCTCATGCTTCAAATGTTGTAGAAAATTATGCAGCCATAGATCAGACCAATTTTGATATCACAACACATATTTCTACATTAGATGGTGTTTGTAATATGTTTATGGATGAAAAAACTCCAGAAAAACATGCTTATGATCCTTTCAAGGAAGTGGAAGAAGATTTATATGGTGTTTATACTTTGCATGAAGAAATTGCACCTTTTCCATTGTTGTCCAAAATAGAAAAGACATGTGAAGGCTTATGGGAGCTTCATTTCGATGGATCAAAGAACAAAAAGGGACACGGTGTAGGTATTTTTCATTTCTATGTCTTCAATTTTCATGTGCTTGTAACGTAGTTGAATATGAAGTATTAATTCATGGAATACAATGGGCCATAAAAAGAGGTATCAACATGCTACAAGTGTTTGATGATTAAGAGTTAGTGATTAATCAACTAAAAAAATTTAATGTGTGTAATAATTCATTGTTGAAATCTTACAAGAAATTAATTTCAAACATAATGGACAATTTTGAGACTATTAATATGCAATCTATTCCAAGAGCTAAAAAAATGCAGACAAACTTGCAACAGTTGGTGCTAGATTTGAAGTTCTAGAACAGATTGAAAACAACAAAATACATTCACATATAAAGTTGATGATCAGACCTTCAGTTCTTGATAATGAAGAAAACTGGCAAGTTTTCAAAGATGATGAGTAGATCTGTAGATTTCTGCAGCAAGAAGTAAAATTTTTTGCATTTAATCAAGAATAATTGCAACACATATATGGAGAGAAAATTGTTCAATTGAAGAAAATCATTTTTCCTCAAGGACTAGTCACATTAGAAGATATATTTAGTTTTGATGATCAACTAAGAAAGGATAAAGGAAAGATCTCAACTCACGCAGATAACTATGAAGAGATCTTAGTTGATGATGAAAAGAAGTTATTTATCAGAAAGGTATGTTCCTTAGCTCAGAAATAGTCTTTCATTAAACTATGCAAAGAATTCAAAAATGTTTTTTCTTGAAAATACTAGGATTTGAGAGGATTTGACCCCAGTTTATCTCATCATACCATAGAGTTATAACCAAATTCCAAACCAGGTAGGCAGAAACAAAGGCCCATAAATCCTAAGATTAAACACTTGATGAGGAGAGTGTTATCCAAGCTGATTGAATCAGGTATTATCTTTCCAGTTAAGAATTCAAGATGGGTAGCTAGTCTTTTTCATGTTTGGAAAAAGAATGGAAAAATACAGGTGTGTATGGACTTTAGATATCTTAACAAATCTTCATTAAAATATCATTATTCATTGTTAAATATGGATCAAATTTTAAGAACAAGTTAAGGTTCAAATAGGATGTCCCATTTGGATGGTTATAGCAGATACAATCATATTCTTGTGCATGAAGAAGACAAATATTAAACAACCTTCACCACAAAGTTGGGTACTTATTCTTATAAAAGAATGTCTTTTCAAATTTCAAATGTCAGCGCAACGCTTCAAAGTGCAATGGACATGGATTTTCATAGCCTATTAAATGAATGCATACTAGTTTATTTGGATGATGTTAATGTATTTTTCAAATAATTATGATGATCAACTTATACATTTAAGACAAACTTTTAAGCTTTGCAGGTATCTTGGAATATCTTTAAATCCCAAAAAGTCTATGTTTTCTGTACATCAAGGTAAATTACTTGGACATATTGTTTCTAGACAAGGTTTAGCTATTGATCATTTCATAATTGAAGACATTTTACAGCTATCCTTACCTTCTCATAAGAAATCATTACAATTTTTTCTTGGAAACATCCACTTTTTTAGAAGATTTGTTCTAGATTTTGTAGCATTGGTTAAGCCATTAACAACTATGTTAAAGAAAGATTAAAATTTCTCTTGGACTAGCAATGAAAGAAAATGATTTCAATCTATCAAGACAACTATTTCACAAGCTCCTACTTGGGTAAATCCAAATTTTGATTATGATTTCATGATGTATGCAATTGCAGGAGCTGAAATGATTTCAGTCAAATTAACTCAGGTTAATGATGAAAATATTGAGCAGCCAATTGCTTTGTTTTGGAATATTTTACATGACTACAAAAAAAGGTACACATTTCTTGAAAAAAAATTACTTTTTATAGTTATAGGATTAAATAATTTCAAGTACATGATTTTCAATAATAAGATACATTTTTAATCCTCTCATCTAAGTGTTAAAGCATTCTTGTTGAACAATGAACCTAATGAGAAGAGAGTAGGTTGGATTACAAAGATAATGGAGTATGATGTTGACATGCATGTTGTAAAAACATTCCATGGAAAAGGATTATGTGAACATTTGATTGATGATATGGAAAATTAGTAGGTTCTAGAATCAGAAAATTCATTACGGCATGATGAAATCTCGTATCGGTAGTAAGAAATGTTATTACATCCTAAAAATAAGCAACCAGAACTCAATAAAGAAGTTCAAGGATCAATTTGGATGACTAATTTGATTAATTACTTGTAGCATGATACTTATATAGAAGGTATAGACAAGAATAAACAAAGACATTTCAAAAAGCAAGTTATACCTTATATTTTCATTTATGGTGTGTTATTGGAAAGGGATATAAATGTAATTTTGTTGTGATGTATTAATTATGATAGAGTGTAGCAATTATTAACCAAGTTTCATGAAGGACCTATTGGAGGTTATTTTTCATCACATACTACACCGTTAAATATTATGAAAGATGGTTATTGTTGGTTTAGTATATTCAAGGACTGCTTTGAATGGATTAAAAAATGTAAGCAATTTGCATTCTTTGTTGGAAAAAATGTTTAGCTTTACTTCCTTTACACCCTATTTCAGTGGATCATCCCTTTATACAGTGGGATCTTGACTTCATTGGCCTGATAAATACACCTTCATCATAAGGACACAAGTTGATCTTGATAGCCACATATTATTTCACATGTTGGACTAAAGCAATAGCCTTGAAAAAATCTAATGAGACTTTAATTTTGTCATTTTATGAAAGTATATATTACATATTTGGTGTTCAAGTAACTATCATTTAAGATAATGCCTTAGCGTTTCTTGGTGCAAAGGTAAAATATTGGGCTATCAAGCATGGTATTTATCTGAGTATAATTTATCTAAGTATTACCCATAAGGTAATGAGTTAGCTAGAATTACTAACAAATATATTTTGAATATCATTTAAAGAACACTTAATGACAACCAAAGATCTTGGTATCTGATGTTAAATTCAACACTATGGACTGATAGAGTGACTCATAAAAGATCAATTGGCAACTCATTGTACAAGCTTGTTTATGGATGTGAGGTAAGAATTCCTATTTCAATTGAGTTTTTTGCATTGGATTTATTGTTAGCATACGTTGAATAATCTATATTTTTAGGAGAGAAAGTTTTGTTCTATCCCTTTATTTTCTCCTTCTAGGTGTATTCCATTATTCTCTCCCTCTATTTTGTAACCTCTCCATCCATTTAGGGGAGTCTTATCAATTCCGTACCTATAAATAATGTATATGAGTTTTGTGTTTAATAGAATAATATGAGATAATCTATCTCTATTCTTTCTCCTCCATTTCTGCTGCATAGTTTGGTATCAGAGCTTCAAAGTCTCTGACCTATGTGCATGATGATTGGTTGAAGAAACTCCTACATAGAAATGAGAAAAAAAAGCAGTGTCGAGTAAACTACATGAAGATCTATGTTTTTTAAAATTTATGTGAAAGAAAAAGCTCCTACCTATGTGTAGCCTGTGTGGAGCAACATGGATAAAGCACGTGATTGGAAAAGCTTGACAGCTGTGTGGAAAACTAGGTATTAATCCACTTGTTGTGTGGAAGAACTTTACTCTTGTTTGCTGTAGAAATATTCAAACAATTTGTTGTCTTTTTCATGCGCATATTTTTTGTTGTTTTATGCACTAAAAAAGGGTGGATAGATACCTGTGCACGTGGAGGAGAGAGGATGCATAGAATCTGTCCAGGCATTCTGTTTACCAATCTAATTTGCTGTGAATTGACATCTCCATTTTTTTTAGTCAGAATTGTTTATCAAGGTTCAACGTGGAAGTTTCTGATT
The DNA here is from genome assembly GCA_019776745.2 of Taxus chinensis. Taxonomy (NCBI): domain Eukaryota; kingdom Viridiplantae; phylum Streptophyta; class Pinopsida; order Cupressales; family Taxaceae; genus Taxus; species Taxus chinensis. The sequence continues at coordinate 821,053,080 of CM034147.1, forward strand.
GCTACATGGTCCCCAGGACATTGGCGCAAGCAGTTTAGATTTGTCTCATCAACAAGTTTTCTACTGTGTGATGGAGATAATGAGCAACCAAATTGACTACCAGTGATCAAATACAACAGATTTTTTGTTGTTGAACGTCTGCCCAAAGTTGGAGCAATAATATATATATATATATATATATTTCTTACTCTATCTACTGCATAGAAGTTTTTTTTAATTGTTGTGTGGTGCATTTTGAATGATATTTTACAACAAAATCCTGTGTAAATGATGATGGCTGGAACAGTGAATGGAAATGTTGATAATGGTCAACTATTTTGATCTAATTTACTACATAAAAGGCATGTGTGTAGGGAATAGAAGAAGTACATGGAGTGTTCAGGAGAGAGTTGGAGTTGAAATCTTGTGTGGAAGTTTTGATACTGATACTCTACCAAGAAAACGAGGAAGTAGTAACTACAAATACTACACTGAATGTCGAGTGTAGACAACTCGATTGAGAGCGTCAATAATATGGTCGCCACAACTGAAAGCCAGAACATTAACTCGCAAGCAAGAGAAAATCGTGAAGAAACTCCTGAGAGCTCTGGGTTCTACTTTGCTTTGCTGAATGAGATTCGTAATACTGGTAATCTTGCATTCGACAAGATAGTTCGAGAAGGACTTCTTGAATACTTTCTTTTCGATGTCAGCTACCAAGCAAAGTGAGTACAAGAAGAATTATAAGCAGGATATGGCATCGACTGTGAAGACGAAGAAGAACACCCTACAAAGCGTCGTTGTCTCACAGCACGCGAATATCACGAGCATCTACGAGCCAGTAATTCTCGTCAGTGAGTCAAAATTGTAATAACTCTTCAAATAAATAATTTTATTTTTTTCACGATGTCTGCTCCAAAGTTACTTCTGTATGACGCTCAGTTGCTCAAAGGGTCCAATTTTGCAGCCTGGAAGAAAAAAATGAAGACAATTCTTCAGTTTGAAGGATTATGGGGAATTATCACAGGGTCTGTGTATGCTCCCATAGCCCCCGATGAACTAATAAAATATGAAATGGCTAGTGCTAAAGCCTTGATGCTGATAATGTTCAGTGTTAGTGATGATGTGCAACCACATGTTAGGAATGCGAAGAAACCCAAGGAGGCTTGGGACAAGTTGGCAACCATTTATGAAGCCAAAAATTAGATGAAGATACTTCATCTTCAGTCAAAGCTACACACCCTCTCTATGGGGTCTGACGAGAAAGTGGAGGAATTCCTGCGTCGCGTGGCTGAGTTGAGATCGGAGTTATTGGCGATCTGTGAAATGGTAGACGATAAACTACTCGTCCCAATCACCTTGAGAGCACTCCCTTCTCAATTTCGAGTGTTTGTTACAACACTGAATGTGTCCAAACAAACAGTGACATTCGAAGAGCTTGTGAATTTTCTGCAGTAGGAAGAAGCTATCACTTCATTGCATGGGGAGACTCAGGACAAATCCTTGTTCTCAAAGCCTAATCGTGGCCAGAAGAATCGGAAAGGTCCCCCAGAGAAGCCAAATCAAGTACAATGAAAACAACAACAAAAAGATCAAAATTTAAAGAGGTGGTGTCACATTTGTAGAACCAACTTCTCATGACATTGATCACTATTGGTACAATAGCTTGAAACAAGGGTCTTCAAGTTAAACAAAAAAATAAGGGCGCAAAGATTTTCAAAAGACTAAACAACATCCCCGCTGAAGAAAGGAAAAAGGACATCTTGCAACCCAACAAGAGGATAATGAATCTAATGATGAGACATCAGAAGGAGCCCATTTTGGTAAGAACCTTGTACTCATCTCTCAGACTTCTCAGCTCACGAAGAGAGTTCTAGATGATAGAGTCTGGTGCAAGTAATCACATGTTAAGTGACAAGGAGTTGTTTGATTCACTACGTGAATAAATCTCTAGTGATCAAGTTCGGATAGCCGGATGACAAACATTACATTGCAGAAGGAATAGGAAGATGTGACCATTCCTTTGCGGCCATGAAAATGTATGCTTACAAAGGTAATATATGTTCCTGGATTGACTAGCAATCTCCTGCCAGTGACTCGGCTATTGAATCATCACCTTAAGGTTGAATTTATTGTCCAAAATGGCATGAAATCATGTTTGAATCTTGCGACAAGGTAACGGTTATTTCTAGATAGCCTTTATAAAAGATAAGTTATTTGCTTTAGATACTATTTCATCTTTTGCAATAGCTTTATCTGCATCAACAAGTACAATCTAACTGCAATATAGCATTATAGATATGAACACTTTTTGGGTCGGTTCACTGTACATTAGATGAGTTAAAAAGAAATGGTTCGTCGACTACCTGAATTGTCCAGTTACCTTTCCTCTTTGCCCTAGTTGTCTTATAGGAAAACAATATAGGGATCCATTTCAAGCGAAGCACCTTTCATACCAAGAAGCATCTGGAGATAGTTCATACCAATCTGAACAGTTTGTTGCCTCCTTCGTTTTCAGGATACAAATACTTCTAGTTGTTTGTGGATGACCATTCTCGTAATATGTGGGTGTCTTTCCTAAAGCAGAAAAGTGAGGTTCTTCAACACTTTCTAGAACTTATATCATTGTGATGTCAAAGAGACCTGGACAACCACTTCTTCTACTCCGCTCAGATCGAGGGGGAGAATTCACATCAAATAAGTTCTAGGCATTTCTAAACCAAAACGGTATTAAGCAGAACCTTTCTGCTCCTTACACACCCTAGCAGAATGGCATTGTTGAGCATTGCAATCGCACAATGATGAAGATGGCTCGCAACATGCTATCAACAAAAAAGCTACAAGAACGCTATTGGGTTGAAGTAGTACAAACGGCTGTATATCTTCTCAACAGGGCACCGAACAAAGATTCTACTGAATAAGATGCACTAGAAGAGGTATGGATTTTTAGAAAAGCCATCAATTTTTCATTTGTGAGTATTTGGGTTACACAACATACATGCATGTTCCTAGCTCAAAAGAGAAATAAGGTTAGAGCCAAAGACACTCCCGTGTAGCCTACTTGGCTACAACACTACCTCCAATGCGTATCGTCTCATGGATCCTAATAAAAAGAAAGTATAATGAGAGTCGGGATGTGGTTTGTGACGAGTCATCCTTTGACTCAATCAGTATCAACATAGAAGATTCAATTCCAACCACCTCTCACCGAATAGTCTCCAAATCAGATGATGAGCTTGAAGAGACCATTTAAGAAGAAAAATAAATTCTACAAGGAGAGCTATTTGTTGAACTTGGAGAACTGTAGAATGTGACTCCACATCAATCCTCATGGCAACAATGAAACAAGTTCTTCTTAAAAGCAGTACAAGTTCTCATCCGAAGTGTGTACAAAGAACCATCAAGGACTCAAATTTACAATAATTCGCTGATACATCATTCAAAGTCAAAACAAGGAGTCAAATAAGAAATGAGGTAAACTTTGCACTTATGAGATCACTGATGAATAGCTCCGAGCTTGATAATGTTCGTGAAGCACTAAGTCAATCTTAGTGGAAGGAACACTATGGAAATATAAATATGAGTCACTCAAGAAAAATCGAGACATAAGAACTTGTCGATCTTCCTACAAGGAAAGAAACCCATATGGTTGCAAATGGGTCTTCAACACTAAATATAAGGTAGATGGATCCATCGACAAATATAAAGCACGACTTATAGCCAAAGGATATGCTCAGAAAGAAGGGCATCAACTATGAGGAAAACTTTGCACCCACTATGAAGATCAATACCATCAGAGTTGTTTGTGCACTTGCAGCACAGAAAGGATGAAGACTTTAGTAGATGAACGTCAAGAGTGCTTTCCTAAATGGTGATCTAAAAGAAGAAAATATACATGACCCAACCTGAAGGATTTGTTCATGAAGATCATCCTAAAAAGGTATATAATCTCATCCAATCTCTTGTACAGATTGAAACAAGCTCTAAGGGCATGGTATATCAAGATCAACGATCACCTTCTGCAGCATGGGTTCACTCGTAGTCCCTCAGATTAAAATCTGTGTATAAAAAAGGTAGGCAAGAGAAATTATCATTCTTGTTGTTATATGTAGATGATATTTTGATCACTGGTAGTTTTAGAAGATCAGGTTGATATTGTGAAGAATGATCTCAAAAAAACCTTTGACATGATAGATTTGGGGCTACTACATTACTGTCTTGGCTTGGAAATATGGTAAAAGGATTAACCCCTTCTTTGTCTCCTAGACAAAGTACGCCAAGACACTCCTAGAAAAGTATAGAATATCTGATTGTAAACCCATATCTACTCCCATGGAGAAAGGATTGCAATTTTCAAGATTATAGGTTTCACCTCAGGTAGATGCTACTATCTACAGGCAATTTGATTGGAGGACTCATCTACTTGACATACACCAGACCAGACTCTATGCTATGATATCAGCTATCTTTCCAGGGTTCATGTAAGAGCCGAAGAAATGTCACTGGACTGCAACGTAAAACATGTTTTGAGATATGTCCAAGGAACAACTGAGTATGGTTTGGAATATAAAAAGAATGATTAATTCTGTCCTACAGGGATATGTTGATTCAGACCATGTCAGATCTGTTGATGATAGGAAGTCAACTATAGGATACATATTTCATCTTGTATCTGGACCAATCTCACAGATCAGCAAGAAGTAGAATGTTCTTTCTATCTCATCCACAAGAGGCAAAATACCGCGCCGCACGAGGCGCTATGTGCAAAGCAATATGGTTACGTCGCATTATGGATGACCTAGGAATTTCTTAAAAATAGTAATCTATTCTCTATTACGATAATCAGAGTGTGTTGAATCTCTTGCAAAATCTAGTCTTTTATGAACAAACAAAGAATATTGAGATTGATTGTCATTTCATTTAAAAGCACGTATTAAACCATCACATTCAGCTCCAGTACTGTCCTACTGAAGCATAAGTTGTTGACATTCTCACAAAATCTCTTGGAAAAGTGAAATTTGAACTCTTTCAGAGGTCACATTTGCAATAATAATGTAATAAGGGCGGAAATGTTAGCATAGTCTACATATGCTATCTTATTGTTAGAATAGTTGTTATCTATTCCATTATACTCTACTTTTTGTTTGTATCTTCTATATCCATTCAGGGGAATATTGTTTATTCAATGTACCTATAAATATGTATTTTGCTTCTGGTGTTTAATATAATAATAAGAGATGTTTAATCTCTATTCTAGATCCACTATTTCAGCCTCTCACCCATAAGTATGGACCTGGAGATGAAAATATAAAACAAGCATTCAAATATGTGTATATGAAAAATTTGATCAAAACATGTAAAACGTGTGTAAGAAGTATGTAAAAATTTGACAAGGATCATGTGCACCTGATCTGTGATGAGTGAAAGAGATATAAAGTATATTAAAGATGATGTCATAAAGGATACATTGTGATGAAATGAGCGATCCTCATTGTGCCAAGTAAGTGAAACCAAGTATGAAGTTTTTTAGGAATATAGAGTCATCGCCTACAATGATTTAATCTTACAAAGAGCATAATGCATTTCAAATTTCAGAGGCTGAATGGAGTGGATCTTATCTATTCCAACCTGAATGATATGTCTTCATAAACAATGTTATTAAACACGACTATTAGAGTGTTTGTGTTACAAAACTGATTTCCCTTTCAACTCAAGTGCATTTCGATGCTAACATTGAAAATAGAAATGACGGTGTCAATGCAGTGCATGTCAAGTGCTAAAGTGATCTGTGTTTTTCATGTATCCTATGTCCCATGTGTAAATTGTCTGTCAGAACTATGTGAAACTTTTCAAAAAATGAGTAGATTTCCCCCTAGTATTCTTTGACGGCATGCCCAGGATGGGGTGAGGGGAGCCCAGGTGTTATTGGTCTACAATATCTCATGCATTAGTGTTTGTCCCCATGTTGAAGATCACCAGAAATGTTGAAAATTTTTCCACTATTCTAAAAATAGGTGACTCGAATACTTGTGTTGTCGATTGAAGGAGTTGATTAATTCACCCAACTAGATGCCCCGTCATTCACTGGTGCATTATGTTTTATAGTCATAAGTGAGTATGCATTTAAAAGGAGGACCAGATCTATGTCTGCTGAAACTAAATCCCTATACACCTGCAAACATATGTTGTCTGGATGCCAAGTGTCCTCAGGGAAAGATGCAACGAAGCTCCAATACGCATACTAGATGCATAATCTATAGTAATGCATAAGATAGAGGATAAAGCGTAAGATAACATGTAAGAATCAAATGTAGACCACGTAAACATAGTTGTTGTTTCAAAAATGTTGAGACATCATTCACAATGTCACAATAGGCTATTTTCAGACGAAGAGGTCAAAACCTATGATGATGTGTTATTACACGAAATAGTATTGAGTTGTTCATAAACAATTAAATACAATAATAAGCAATGATCATAAAATAATGGGAAAGTAAGATATCAGAAAGTACATGATAGCAAAGACTTCCTACAAAAAAATATCATTTACACATGAAGCACCCATTCAGTATGTTTCCAAAGATAAAAAATGGGATGTCAAAATGTGTATTATTAGTGATATAAATGGTACATGTACAAGTTAACTATAAAAAGAAAGTAGTATAAAATGAAACGCAATCAGCAGCTGTGATGTGTACAAAAGTGGATGCCTCGAGGAGCCAATTATGGGACTCTTTATCATCATTTTTTGCATCATCCAAGTCCTTCAATGTACATGAAGGAAAAAAAGTAAAAGCTATCTAAGTAAATTATGTGATCAAAAGTAGAATCTATACTTAGGTGTTATATGACTTAAAGATAATGACATACATTTGAGATCCAAAAAACATAGTAAGCAAAGTGTAACATGCTGAGTACAAGATATGAGAAAGAATTACATGCGCAACTGAGAATTGTCATTTCATGATCATGGATGAGTGACAGATGGAATGGAATGCAATATGAATTTGATAGGAGAGGTATACCCCCCAAGTGAGCATGAATGAGTATGCCCAAATGAGATGAGGATCATTTAATAAATTCCCCCTCAAGTACATTCAAGAACAGGTTGAAGTAGAAGAGAACAGAGTGCATGTATCGTAGAAATGGTTTGAATTATCACTCTAGAAAGATATCATTGTCAAAGACATATAACTAAATTCAAAGGCTATATGAGGTTAATAAAGTGAGGTTCATTACAGAACTATTACCCTCAGCAATATGGAGTATGAACCATGGACACAAGATATAGTGTTATAGGTCAAGTGAGATGATGACAAGTTTGGTGCTAGAAAGATGTATTCAAGACAAATACAAAGAGTGTGACAATGTGGCTATGTGTATGATGTGAATGGTTCATGACATGTAGTGATCCCTCAACAATCAAGTGTGAACCATAGCATAAGAATGCAATTATCAACTAGTGGTGATCCATAAATGTATCAAAAGTTATAATACGTGTGTAAAAGAGTATGCATGTGAACGAAATGGAAAGTGACATAGAAAGCATACATTGTATGTTTTCAAGATTCATCAACTGATCAGTGCTAGAGGGGAAGGGAGAATAAAAATATGCCCACTGAAAGAAATGTAGTCATCAATATGTTATCCAAGTTTCATTTGAAAGTGAAATATCAGGGTTCCCCATCTGATGCTTCTAGAGATAAATTTAGGTGCATGACCATGCATCTAAGATCGACAATGCATGAGACAGATGAAACTTGTAAGTGAACTGAGACCTACATAATTGAGACCTGAATGATCAATTTGAAACCTATTTGAAGGAGAATCATGAAGGTGATGTGAAATATATTTGAACATCCAAAGCATGAGGGTGATGAACACCTATGAGAAGTAGAGCACGAAGGTAATGAACACCTACATGAAACCAAGACAGGCATCGATGAATACCTATGTGAAGGAGTTGTCCGAGTGATGGACCTAGAATAATGCAATGGACTAGTATACTTGTGATTCACAAGTAGGTTGTCGATGAAATAGAATGAGATAGGTTAGCATATCGACTGATTTTGAGCTTCAAGAGTAGGTATCAGTAAGGACCTAAATAGCACTAGTGATTTGTATCATGGAAATATCAAGAGGATGTTGCGGCCATGGTGTTTCATAGGTGTAACACCATTGATCAGTCAATGAGATTTGCAACTATTGTGAATGATGAATTTAGACACAGAAGTGAGTTCAAAGATGATAATAGCTAAGTTTCAAGATAGCCATAGGAAGACCTAATAGCATGTACATACCCTTGCATGACTATCAGGTACAAAATGGTATAGAGGACCAACCGTAACTAAAAGCTACAACATAACCATATAAATTAATGGAACATCGATATGAAATTTCAGAACAACCCAGAATGAATCATTTATCTACAATAAGAGAAAATCATGAGTAGATGTAAGAGGAAATGAAAATATTGTAAGAGATCAATGCATTCAAGTGCATACTCTTAGAGAAAGGATGTTCAACAAGGAATTTAGAGTTTTCACCAAGTTTATTTCCAGGTTTCAAGATTATATAACACTATCATCAGATATTGATTGAATATTTTGCAGAATAAGAACTATTAAATTTTCATATATTTGAGAAGCATAAGGTAGATCTAATTCATGAAAATAATTTCAACTTTAAGAAGAATATTAAACAAAAATATTACTTAGAACAGAAGATTGGAAAGTTCTACAGTAATACCAAGATCACTTGAAGACCAAATTCCAAATGCTCAAAGTACATTACATATACATTCAAATATAAAGGCATCTATATAGATTCAGAAAAACAGGTCACATATAAGATTTCAGAATAATAAAATGCAAGCAAGAGGACCCAAATTTAGAGTCACATACTTCATTTAAAGCAAGATACAATTTTTTTAATGAGAGGAAAATTAAGAATTACGTATTAAGATAGTGAATCGACAACCCAAGAGAAAGAAACTAAACTTCTTATAATAGCAATGACATACAATAGCTCAAAATTACAACAAATAAATACTAGAACTTTGTAAACAGCGATTTAAAATACTCAAATATACATTCATGGCGAGAAAAATTCTAAGATAAAGAAACTAGTGATATTTTCTTGCCAAGTACATGATGAAAAAATAATAGACTCATAGGAAGGCAACAAGGGAAGCTAATACACCACAAGAAACAAATAAAGATTGAGTATAGATTAAAGGATCAAGAGACATTTGTTAGTTTAAGTACGAAGCTCAACATTCAAACTTAGGGGAAAATAAAATATCAGTTTTTCATATGATTTTAATTGTTCTAAGAAAAAGGCAAGCTAACAAAATGTTACCTCCACCTACCCCAAAGGTAACATTATATGGGGATGGACTATCCTATTTCTGAGGGAGTCACACACTGCTCCATGTTTCAACAACTTCATCAATCTCCCTAATTATGTAATTCTCTCGACCAAGCCTTCTGGCCCATCTGCATAAACCTTTCCTGATATTTTCCCAATCTTACACAATGTTACTTATCATCACTGTACTCTACTTTACCCTATGGGAGACTTGGCATTCCTTCTTCTCCTCTTTGCACCTCTCACCCAAAATATACATTAATCATCTACCTTAATCTACCCACCACCTACCTCAGCCTTGCCTCAACGTTTTCTAAAACTTGCCTAACCTTGCCTAGTTTTTCCCAATATTTCTCGAGAAATCTACCTTACCTAATCTACCCACAACCTGCCTCATCACACTAAACCTTTCCCAATATTGCTCAATGATATATATCATAACCTTATTATTCCTTATCCTATGGGTCACTTGATACTCCCTCTTTTTCTATTCTACCTCCCTTCAAAACCAAAATTTATTCATCTACCTGACCGTACCTTTCCCACCTTTACCCAACCTTTCCCCATCTACCTTACCCATCTTTACTCACATTTTCCCAATCTTACCCAACCTCACCTATCACCATCTCATTAATCCCTATACCCATGGGCAACTTGTCACTTCCCCTTATTTTATTAAATTTTTCACTAAAACTATACCTTTTATATCCTATATTTCCTTATACCTAAACATTCAAGATCAACAACCTTGTCCTGAAGGAAAATAACAAAAGTGGAGAAAATTAAACAAGGTAAGTTTTCTCCTAATTGGCTTGGACCTTATATCGTCACTCATACCTATGGATCAGGTGCTTATCATTTATTTTCTCTTAAAGGAAAACCCGATACTGATCCCCTTAATTCCTTACATCTTTGACAATCCTACTCATGAATCAAGTACTATATCACATTTTGATCAGTCCACGCTCGTTCGTTGAGTAAGTGTTCCTTTCATCTACCTCTTTTAAATGACCAATGACTACACAACAATTGTCTGATTATCTATCACCTTTCAACCTTATCTTAAATATGAGTACCACAACTCTACTTATGGCATGATTCTCATGGATTCATTTCGTCCTTTTTCAGTATGGAATCCCACGATTGTTCATCACTTAAAAACTTGTCTTTCATAGTTAACATGTGTGTGTTATGGTGTTACCTTCATATAAGAAGCCTATACTCCTTTATAGTCTTTTCCATGACCACAAACTATAAAAAGATCAAATGTAATGTATGTGATTTTCAAATTCAACTCCTTGAGTAAAAATTTATACAAATAGATCACTCTCTCAAAAATAAAATCTATCTCTTTATCTCACTGCTATAAAAAGACTACTCCCTCAAAGGACATCTATAAAAATATAGCCATAATGTATATAGTCTATCCCAAAAAGAATGCCTATTTATATAAAATAAAAATAAAATATTATGAAACATCCCACATCAAGCAGCTTAATGAAGACCTCAAGGAGTTATTCTATTCATCCCACATAAAATTCCCACATCGATCTATCTTTAAACAAAAATTAAAAAGAAAATACAATAAAATCAATAAAAGTGGCATCTTTTTCGTCATGGACTTTCCTATTCTTATTTTGGGTATCTTGCAGAAGGGGCATGTTGTCTCATAAAAAGTCTACACTAAATAAACCACTCCACCTCACCTACCTTCCTTTGTCCTCTTTTACCTACTCAAGAAATGAGGTGCACATCTGACACTTCGTGATCATGTAACTTTTTTCACCCTTAGAAAAATCAATCATGCACTGCCATTAAAGGTTTAAATTCATAAACCCATACTCGGTATGCTCATTATGGTCCTTACCAATTCTAAAGAATATTTCATCTTTCTTTTACCGTTCACCTATTTTCATACTTAATGATTCTCCTATAAAGGACTAGAACTATGAAATTTACTTTATGGGATTTCTTCTCCTTTCACCTACCTCAATTTTCCTTATCTATTTTCATGAACTCACTTTAGTTATTCCACATTTCCTAAATAACCTAGACTTCACCATGCCTAACAAACCTAGACTTAACCATACCTCAATGTCATGGACTCAATCATTTCTAAACTGACCAACCTACCCATCTACCTCATCATATTCTTCATATATATTATGGGAGAAATACATCGTCCTGAGGCCCCTTTTTCACTTTGGCTATATAGATAGCACTCCGAGGGCATCAGGCCCTTGGAGGTTAGCTCAACCACTCTTACCCTAACCACTCTTTACCCTAACCATTCCTCCTTTTTAACACAAATAATAACCTATTTAGTTTCCATCTACACAATAACTTTGAAATTAACATATCACAACACATACATCATTTCATCATACTTATCATAATAAAAACAACCATAACCTCACCCCAGACTTTTAATCCAACCTAATGACCTTATTACCTACAACCCAATCTCAGTACTAGTTGGGGCATGGTTTTTTTCTTGTAATTAGGGCTTACCTATGGCCTTTTACAAAATACCCACACGAACCCTGCCCATTTTTGACACTCAAGTTCTCTTAGTCGTTATACGTTGTGATTACGCTACTCGTGTTGATTAGCCTAATGACCTTTCCTTGCCTAATGTCAGGTCGTTTATCTCAACCAAACATTTTGGTGTTTTGGAACACACATAATGCCCAATATTGCACCTAACCTAGTTTTATTTTATGACCGTAACCTATACCTTGGATACCTGAACCACATCAACATTGTTTAGATAAACCTATCAACCTTTAACGATGTAGAAATTGTGTGCTCTTCAACATAGTACCTTGTCACATTTTATACACGTGCATGTGTTCCAATACCAATACCTATTACCCCAACTGATATCACCATTACCTATACCCCACCTATACCTCATTTTTCCACACTTCTTAACCATTAATCAAACCACTCACCGACTCCATTAATCACCTCATAAGTTCCTAGTTTGAGGGGGATCACCTTTACCGATACTTAGGGAAACCTAACTTGCATTCATACCTGGAGTACTGGACCTTCTATTTTTTTCATAATTTCTTATCAATACAAGCTATGTAATAAAAAGGGGAAAATATAGACACCAAATTTGGGTCACACTCCATTTGGTCCCCTTCAATTAATTAACATAACATATTCACCTATGTCCACGACCCATTTATTTTGTCCCACATTGATATTAATTTAATAACTTACAATTAAATTACTATGCATCCTCACGTTATTAATTAATTAAATTATTCTAATTAAGTTCAATTTAATCCTCACACATCCACATCACCCTAGACCCATTCGAGGGGCATTTAACTCACAATTACCAAGTCATCACTCCCAATGTTGAGTCACCACTTAATCTAACTAAATGAGACTTCTTCATAAACCTACCAATAGTCTTCTTCTATTATCTTCCTACAATTTATAATGAGAAATGTTAACTTCCCTAAGATGACTCAACTTGGGAAAAATGCACCGAATCTGGGAATATTTGCCTATTTTTGATAAAAAGCACTATTTCAGCGAAAGGTGGATTATCCTCAGCCAGAACCAGTTACTAAATTATCATCACTCACTTTATATAATTTTTCACAACTCTTCAATTGGGTTTATCATTCAGTTATGTGAGCATTATTACATTCAAGATCAAATACTTGAATCCCTCTTGCATTCATAGACGACAAACACACATAACCATAGTGCCACACAAGAAACTAGTTCTACTTCCAGAGAATTGGAATACTCATGGTAGTTCACAAGTTGCATTTCCATAGCACTAGACCAAGACATGATCTTCTCTTATTAACCATCAACCATTTCCATTCACAGGATCTACAAAATAATAATTATTGTGATATTCATAATTTGTGCTTATTCAAACTGTATATCACTTGCCTCTTTTGTATTTCATTTCTTCCATTACCCATATATCACCTTCTTCCCATCAACCTACTATTTAACCATCCTAATCTCTATCACCTTTTCATAATCTCCTTATTAGTATTCCTAAGTCTTATACATCAAATTACAACCCAAACCATACTACCCTCACTCTCTGTGCAATCCTAGAGAGCCTAAAAAACTCTTTTTAATAATTTTACTACCTATTTCCCCTACCAACATTGGTTCCATGACCGTCATCGGTTTCATCCCCATACCGACATCGGTCACCCGACCGATACCATTCTTTGTGTTATTTTATATTCTCAGACCAACAATCCTTCCATTCATCCAAAACCAACCCATAGGACTCTACCAACTATCTCCAAACCCTTATCAGACCTCTGACATATCTTCCTTACCTAAAAAAAAACCCAGGTTCAAATTAGGTTTAACGTTGCATTTGATATTTAGGGCATTGAGTCTAGTGTATTGTAGTTATGAGAAACCTAAATCGTTACAATGCAATAGGACCTATTTATTTCAGTTTGGTGTTTACATTAAATTGTTATTAAATAGTGGATTCATAACCTCTGTAAGAAGCACCACACTTGCAAGATATAGCATATGTTAGGTAGTCCAATTTCATATGCTATTTAATACTCTTCTTGTAGTCTTGTTTTTCATTTACATGTAGTCCTTCCCAGATAAATAGGACTTTTCTACGATCGGCTTGGATAATGTACACAACATGTACATTCTACCTTCCACATTCACTTTACATATATTCCTTTCTTAACCATTTATCTTCTATATATTTTTTCCTAGAAAGTGTAAAAATTATTGGTTAAACACTTACCTTATATTTTATAACAATACCTTAACTTATGAAAACTTTGTTTTGTAGCGAGAAATAATAAATATAGACAAATGTAATAGTATGTGTGCATGGAATAGAAGAAAATCACTCCCCCTATGTTGTGTGTGTTCATGCAGATTTTGTATCCTTAATACATTGAACTATGTGGATGAAATTGATTCAATTGATGTAACTCTAGATGGAGTGATAGTAGTATCTGAGGCTAGGACCCTCATTATGGTCTCATAACTTTATATTTATACAGTTATCTTGCTCTAATTTTTTAATTGACCCTGACACAGCCATCTAGGAAGAAGAGAAGGATGAAAAATTGCTATAAGAGGCCCAAAAAGAGGAAGGAAATTAGAACATGAATCAAGATTCTGCAAGTGGGACCAGGGCTCCCTGAGGCACCCCAGTTTAGGCCTGAGTGCCCCGATGTAGGCTAAAATGATGGAAAAATTACGAAATAGGTGGGAATGAAAAGAAAAATACATGTGAATGAAAAAATAAAAGGTAAAAATAAGATGACCAAAATGTGGGACTAATTAGTACTTTATTCACTTAAGAACACTCTAAATAGTAGTATAAAAACTGGGCTTCATAATGCCTAAAGTGCATGATTTTGTGACTACATTTTCCCCACTTTATGTTGGTGAGCATAACACTCGGTAATATAAATTAGATAGATATGTGTACCTGATATCCATGTAGAGTGTGTAGTAGAAGACATTCCAATCAATTAGATTCAAGCATGGAATGAAAAAATGAAAAAGTGGAGTTTTGTTTATAAAGAATAAAAATGCAAATAAAAAGTTATGAGAGTGGACCTAGGGTGAAACGCATGTGTAGTTGTTGTGGTGTGTAGTGTATGTACATGGTTTATTAAATGTAAGTGTTTTTGTGTTGTGTTGTCATTACATCATCATCATTGTTGTTTTTGTTGTTGTTGTTTGCACCAAATTTGACTGATTTTTTCTCATACAACCGAACCTACAAGGAGAAAACGATCAAGTAGTAAGAAATATATGTCTACAAATATCAAATACGGTATGTAAAATATGCAAGTGTATAATACATAAGTGTAAAATACATTGAATCAAAAAATTAAATGGAACATGTGCACATGGTCCATGTCGAGAGAAAGAGTTTAGAAGGATATCCTATACTAATGTGAGTTTTTTGGGTGATCTTACGCCACCCTAGCTGAAGACGTGTTGGAAGGAAATGCTCTATGTCCTCTAACTCTAACTGATTTTTTTGTAATGTTGCGAAAAGATATCTATTTCGTTCTTGATTTTTGGGTGATCTGACACCAATTGGATGAAGTAGTGTAGAGAGGCACACCCATTGTAACCCCCAATCTTGTAACTTCTTCACAGAAATGCAGAATGACACCATGTCTTGTAGAGGTCGTTGTGTATGGAGTTTGTAAACTGCTCTGAAATCACTCACTGTATGTATAACCACAATGCTAATGGTGAAAATTTCACTTTACTGAACCGGTGTAAATACGCTATGTTAGTATGTAAAACACTCAATATTGGCCCCCAAATTTTTGGGGGAATGCGACATCGCTGAAAGGAGAATGCAGCCCCAAAAGAATACCTACCTCACTCTGAAGTGTAGAACTTTTCCCTGCGTGGGGAAAGGGAAACACTTGGTATAAACTAAGGTGCGCACAAAAGGGGATGACTAAATTAACAAGTGTTAGTTAAAAAACAAATTGATTCATAAGACATGGTCTAAAATATGCAGACAATGTAGGGTAACTATCAAACCAACTAGTGTAAATACACAAGAAAATGAGTAGGCAACCCAAAGCATGTTGCAAACATGGGACATCACTCATGATTTCATAAGACATGCAATTCCATCAAGTCTGTAAACAAAAAACACACATGCATATCAACAAAGAGAAAATACCACATATAATGACAAACAATTATAGAAAAGTAGAAACAAACAAATGAGTCAAGGAGATGTATATTCTCACAAAACAAGTTTTGCACATGAAACACCCCATTAGCATGTTAGAGAAATAACCAATATGTCAAATCATGTATGAAAAAGTAATATAAGGTGCTAAATACAAAATGAAACAATAACAATTGGATAAGATGAAGGTGGATGCCCCCATTGACGAGTATAGGAAGGGTAGAAGGAGAGCATCTATGTCGTGTGTAGAATCTTGTATTTGTAATCACACTAAACAAAGTAGTGAACATGCATGTGTGTATTATATAGATAATTGTTAGGAAATAAGGGATAAAATATGTAGAATAATCCCTCATGGAATCGCAACAGTAGAAACTAATATGCAGAAACTATTAAAGATCTCAAATAAAATTGTAGAATAAAATAACATAACACAAAGAGACAATATTTAATGTTGTTCACCCAATTTGGGATACATCCACCAAGAATCACTTGCTCATATTTTATTACAAGCTACCACTCTCTCAATACAATACCCATATTTGTTTGGAGCTATGATCCAAAAAATCTATAGAATTCACACTTGAATTAAAACACAATGTAATGTTACATTATATCTACCATATGCATTAAACCACATAATTACACTACTTAAGAAATTTTATAAAATTATGGGTATCACATTTCCCGGTATAATTACCCATATGAGAAAAATCACATTTCCCGGTATATCGGGCACTGGGGTTTTTTGTCGAGGAAAGAAAAGTGTGGAAACTGTATAATAATCTTATTATATAGTCTTCAACACTTCCACACATGAAAATAGGCTCCACAACCTAACAAAATTCCACTTGGAGACTAGTTTACCTCTGATTAAGCTTCTCAACCCTTCACTAGTTTCCATAAAGACAAACTAAAGTTGAACATAGCCTAAGTTTTTTCCCTTGTGACCACCTTGGTCATCATGTCTGCACGATTCTGACTGGTCTAAATCTTCTCCAGCTTCAACTTCTCTTCCTTTAAAGTTTTTATGATGAAATGGTACCTTAACTATATATTCTTTGTCCTAGAGTGGAAAGAAGAGTTCTTAGCTAAGTGCATAACACTCTGACTATCACTTTGTAACTTTCCTTCCACATACTTATGCCCCAAATCCTCAAGAAATTTTTGTAACCAAATCATTTCTTTTCATTCCTCTATGGCAGAAACATACTCATTCTCCATGGTTGATAAAGCCACCAGCTTCTGTAGTCATGAAATCCATGTACTATTGTCCCACTTGTCCCACCTACAGTGTAAACATAACGTGTAGTGCTCCTCCTGCTGTCTACATCTCCAGCCATATCTAAAATCTACATAACCACACAAAGTGGTGTCTGATCCACTGTAGCACAAAACTATCCCCATGGTCCCTCTCAAATACCAATGGATCCAATTTACTTCTTTCTAGTTATCTCTAATCTGGATAAATCATAAATCTACTCAGCGCTCCCACTGCATGGGCAATATCATGAGCCTAGGTGCACACCATGACATACATAAAACTATCAACCACTGATAAGTAAGGTACCTTGGACATCTAGTTTCTCTCCTTCTCTATCTTGAGACACTATTCTTTTCATAACTTGAAATGGCTCTGCCAAAGGAGTCCCAACCGGTTTATCATCCTACATATTAAACCTCTCCATGACTTTCTTAATGTACTCTTCCTGAGATAAAATCAGCTTTTGTTCCTTCCTATCCGAGATATCCTCATACCAAGGATTTTTTTGGCTTCCCCCAAATCCTTCATAGAAAAGGATTCACTTAGATGCTTCTTGAGTACTTTTATTTCCTGCATGTTTTAACCTACAACCAACATGTCATCCACATACAGACACATGATAATATAACTACCATCCTCAAATTTATTTGTATACATGCAATGGTCAAAATGACATATAATATAACCTTGCTCTATCATGAAGCTATAAAATTTCTTATACCATTGACATGGAGCTTGTTTCAATCCATAAAATCTCTTCTTCAATTTTCACACCATCTCCTCTTTACCTTTTACCTCATAGCCCTCTGGTTACTGCATATATAGTTCCTCCTCCAAATCACCATGGAGAAATGCAGTCTTTACATCAATTTATTCTAAGTGCAAGTACTTTTTTGTAACTTTTCCTAGAAAAGTTCTAATAGAATTCATTTTTACTAGAGGAGAAAAAATATCATCAAAATCTATACCTTTTTCTGTGCAAACCTCTTGACCACCAACTGGGCCTTGTATCTTTTCTTGATTCCTATCTTCCTCTTTGACAATGAGTACCCACTTGTTCTGTAATATTCTTTAGCCTTTGGGTAGCTTCACCAAATCCCATGACTAGTTCTCCATGAGAGCCTGATGCTCCTCATACATGGCTTTTCTCCCACTTCTTCTTAGCATCTACCTGCATTGCTTCATCAAAGCTCTTTGGCTCTCCAATATCAGTGAGTAATAAATATTAAAGAGAAGGAGAAAAAGGTTCATTTTCTCTTCTTACCCTAGAATACCTCCTCAATATAGGAGTATGGGGGTTCCTGTTGAGGAGGTTCCTGAACTGATTCATGTGTCACTTTCCCATCTGGAGGATCCTCTACTGCTGCATATTCTTTCTTGGATTCTTCCCTATTTTCCTAAAACTATTGCTTATACATGACTTTCTCATTAAAAACCACATCCCTAGATCGAATGATTTTATTTTCCTTAATACTCCAACATTTATATCCAAATTCATCACCACCATAACCAATGAAAGTACATTTTTCTGATTTATCCTCTACGTTGGTCCTATCATCCTTGTCTATTTTGACAAACACCTCACATCCAAAGACTCTAAGATATGAATAATCAACTTTCTTACCATACCAAGCCTCCTTAGGTATGCCTCCATCTAAGGAACTTGAGGATCCTCTGTTTATCAAGTACATAGTTGTGCTCACTGCCTCTACCTAAAAATAAAGAGGTAGTCCTACATGTAACCTCATACTCCAAGCACATTCCATTATTGTTCTGTTCATCCTTTTTGACACCCCATTATGCTACAAAGTTCTTGGAACTATATTTTTCTTGCAGATTCCATTCTTAGAACAGTAATCATCAAATTCATTATTGCAATGCTCCCCTCCATTATCTAACCTGAGACATTTTAGCTTAAGACTTGTTTCATTCTCTACCAAGGATTTCCATTTAACAAAAGTGTCAAATACATCAGATTTGTTTCTAATACAATAAACCCAAACTTTCCTTGTTGCATCATCAATAAAATTAACATGTAATAAGTTGAAACCCCAAGATACAATACCTTAGCCAGCCCACACACATCAGAATGCACCAACTCTAACTTACTCTCTTTCTTTTTAGGTCCAACCTTGAGAAATTTTACTCGTTTCTGTTTCCCATATATGCAGTCCTCACAGAATTCCAAACTTGTTTCTGTATATCCAAGAAAATCCTTCTTTACGATCAGCATGCCCTTATGGCTCATATGACTGAGCCTATAGTGCTACAATGTTGTATCTACTTGTTGAAGCCATAAGATTACAAACATTAGTGCTATAAGTGGTTAAATACAAGGTTCCAACCTTCTTACCTCTTACCACCACAAGAGCACCCTTGGTAACCTTCCAAGAGTTTGTTGTAAATATCACAGTACAACCATCACCTCCCAACTGGCTTGTCGATATCATATTTCATTTTAAAGTAGGAACATGTCTGACATACCTTCAATAGCCATGTATTCCCATTCTACATCTTAACCTGAACATAGATCATTTTCCAACTATGCTGCAAGGATCATCATCACCAAGAAAAACATGCCCAAAATCCCCTTGAACATAATCGAAAAAATAATTCCTATGTGGAGTTGCATGGAAAGAAGCCCCCAAATCTAAAACCCAAGATTCAACAATATTTTGAAAAGAAAGAATCAAAGCATCATGACATACATTACCCATTGCCACATTTTCCTCCTTGTTTTCTTCCTGTTGTTTCTTCTTCTCCCGAATCTCCCAATCAGTCTTTCTTTGCATACCTAGGATTTCCACATGCCAACATATTATCTTGCTTTTGGATTTTGACCTTACCCAATTTTTAAATTTTCCACGGCTTCCTCTATTCTTTGTCTCCCTCTAGTTTCCACTGTCAAAGCATTCCACGAAGTAGAAGATTCTCTAAATATTTTTCTTTGTATTTCCTCTCTTAGAATCACCCCTAAAACATCCACAAACTTCAACTTTGAGTTAGCTAGAACCGAGTTGCTTACCGCCATTACCAGGCTATTCCAACTCTTAGGTAAAGAGCACAAAATTAATAAATCCCTTACTTCTTCATCAAATTCTATTGTAACTGAAGCTAGCATATTTACATCTGTATTAAAATTGTTTAAATGATATGCTACTAAACCATTCTCAGACATCTTCATATTAAACAAATTTTTCTTTAAAAATATCTTATTAGAGGTAGAGGGTTTTTCATACAACTTCCCTAATGCATCCATTAGTTCTTTCATAGTCATTTCCTTCGAAACATTAAATAATACCAAAGATGCAAGACACAATTGGATTGTCCCAAGTGCCTTCCTATCCTGTAAATATCATTCTACATGTGTCATGCTTGAGGGTTTTTTCACCTTCTCAGACAAAAAAATATAAAGATCATTTTGATAAAGGTAATCTTACATCTGCATCTTCCAAACACTGAAATTCTACCTGTTTAATTTATCAACCCTTGATCTTCCATCATCTTCCATAGCTCCCACTCAAGATAAAACATTCCCTATGATTAAACACTTAAGTCAAATAAAACCATGATATAATATTGTTTGTTAGGAAATAAGGTATAAAATATGTGGAATAATTCCTCACAGAATCACAATAGTAGAAACTAATATGTAAAAAATATTACAGATCTCAAATACAATTACAGAATAAAATAACACAACACAAAAGAGACAATATTTAACGTTGTTCACCCAATTTGGGCTACATCCACCAAGAATCACTTGCTCAATTTTATTACAATCCACCACACTATCAATACAATACCCAGATCTATTTGGATCTATTCTCAACAAACTCTACAGAATTCACACCTGAATTCAAACACATCTGTAATGTAAAATTATATCTACCATATGCACAAAACCACATAAGCAGAAAATTTATTAAGTAGTTTTACAAAACTATGGGTATAAAAACCATGGGCCAAAACCATCCAATAAACCTAAGGGTCAAAAATCCCACGCATATGAGAAAAATAATCATTTCTCAGTATATCAGGCATGTTTTGTTTCGAGGCCAAAAAAACAATTCGGGGGCTACGCCCCCGAACCCTGACGAGACAACTATGGAAAGTGTACAATACTCTTAGTGTATAGTCTTCAACAATTTCACACATGAAAATAGGTTCCACAACCTAACAATGACATATAAAAAATCACCCTTACCTTTGTAGTAAATTTATCATCCAAAACACTAGTAAACAAGAGTAAATGCACCCAAGACAATGCAGTATGCTGTGGATGGATGCACTAGAATGTAATATGGAATGAAAGGATCCACATGCCTTCCAAGTAAATTTAAGTGTATGCAATGAGGTTCATTTTGTTTCCCCCTTAGAAGTCAAGAATGAACCCTAAATGAGAGTGCATCATCAGGAAATGGTCAAGTAGTGTTTATTGTTTGTAAAGCATTGTGATTAGTGTGTATAAGTAATGGTGATGAGATGCATCATGTGGGATTATGTACATGACCACTATACCTGAAGTGTATATCATGACTTGTGGAATGGATGAGTGATGGTTTATCCTAAGTGTATATCACTATAAGATGACAAGATGTGTGATGATTTATCACTAAGCGTATATCACTATGGGATGGAAGGACGAGTGATGATTTATCCCTAAGCGTATATAAATATGTGATGATATAAAATAGGTGACGATTTAGCCAAAATTTTATGCCACTAAAAGATGAAAGGAGGGAGTAGTGATGTAACCTAAGGTGTAGACCACTACAAGATTATAGAATAGTTGATGATATAGCCTAAAACTAGTTCATTGATGTAACCTATATTGATAAAACTAGTTCCTTGATCTAACCTAGATTGAAGTCGAGTATGGACCAAGGAACTAGTTGATTGACCTATATTTTATAGAATGCTACATGGTGAGTGTAAGGTCTAGTTGATTGATAAAATCTCGGAAGTTGAGTATGGACCAAGGAACTAAAGTGCGTCATAGGGTGGTGAATGCAACACGTAGAACAATTTGGTGTGTATAATGATGAGGAAATTATTATAGGATAAGTACGGTGTATAAATGTGTAGTGTGAATAATTCAATGTAGGATTTGTATGGTGTCTAGAATGTGTAATGTGTAAAGTGAACTAGTAGTTGTATATTGAAATGGAATATGTAATGATAAAATGTAAATTTAGACCCATATGTAATGTAATCTAGCGTGGTATCTAAAATGTATGTGGGAATGGGTAATGTATGACATTACTATGTATAGATTATGCATGTATCGGGTAAGGACTAGTAAAATTTCGAATGTAGGAATGAAATATTAAAACTAGACTCATATGTAATGACGACTAGTAATATATATAGAAAATGTATGCGGTGAAGATGTGCAACATATAATATGACTAAGTGTATAGATAGTGTCATAAATGTAATATATAGATGAGGACTAGCATAATGTAGAAATAATTTTAGAATGAATGGTGTATGATGCGTAAGAAATTTAATCCATAGTACCTATGGTGTGGTGTGTGGGGTTCAATGTAATGGTAATACCTCAATGGTCAAGTGTGAAGTGAAGCACAAGTGTGTTTCATTAGGTAAAGATGCTAGAATGTATGAGTAGTATTCCTAATGCAAGAAAATGATGCTATGAGAATGCAAAAAGCGTGATGTAGAACTATGTAAATATGCTACAATAAGGGGGAAATGAGGTGTTATGCCCCCCTAGTGTAATATGAATATGGATATCTATGCAGCGATGCGAGAGGTTCCTTGACATTGTGGGAGAGTGTAATTTATTTCATGATTAGAGTGAGGGCCAACACGGTGGTAGGAAGAAGCAACAGTAGGAGCATGCGATGGTGGTGAAACTTGAGATGTGTCTTCTTCATCAGTAGGAGTAGTAGTTTTGAAAAAATTAATTGTATCTGATAGTGAAGTGTGACCAGCAAAAGGTTCATCATCATAGTAAGCATGATATGGCTCCCAATCCGAAATGAATGTAGTATATATAGCGGATGTAGAAATTTCTCTGGCTATAATCAAGTTGTTGTGAAGGAGTCAGAACTTATAAATATTTCCTTTACTACTCCTTGGGGAACTTATGTCTATTTCAGGATGCCTTTTGGCTTAATGAATGCTAGAGAAACTTTAGAAAGAGAAATGGATGTAGTATTTGTTAGTTATATCAATGATTTCATTGTTGTTTATCAAGATGATCTAATTGTGTTTTCCAGAAATAGAAATGATCACTTATAACACTTAGAGAGAATTCTGATAAGGTGTAGAAAGTATGGCATATCATTGAATCCCAAGAAGTGCCACTTTGGAGTGCAAAAGGAAAAGCTGGTTGGTCACATTGTATCAAAAGAAGGGGTCATGATTGATATCGAGAGAGTGGGAAGTGATGAGCAAGGTTCCAATTCCAAGAACTAAGAAGGGAATTCAATCCTTCTTTGGACAAATAAAGTTTATCAAAATATTTGTGTCTAACTTTGCTGAGTTAACCATCCCCCACTACTAGTATGATAAAGAAGGACCACATTATCAAATGGGAAAGAATTTTCCATTCAATCTTTCAATGGGATCAAAGAAGAACTCAAGCATGCCCCTATTTTTGCAGCCCTAAATTACAACAAGCCTTTTCAAGTGTTTTATTTTGCATCAAAAAACACCATCGCATTTGTCTTATTATAAAAGGATGATGAAGGGGCTGAGAGATAAATTTCCTTTTTCAGTAAGGCATTGCAGGGAGCTGAGTTGAAGTACACCATCATGGATAAGCAAGCATTTTCCTTGGTGAAGCAACAAAGGTTTTCAGACCCTACATCTTGAGCTCTAAATTTTTTTCTTATGTTCCCCACACCCATGGTGAAATACATCTTATCAAAGATGGATATCTCAAGAAAAATATGCAGATGGGGTGAACAAGTTGTAGGAGTATGACATGGATATCCAAAACACAAAATTGGTAAGAGGTTTTAGGCCTGGCTAATATTATGTCTAAGAGCAACTTACAGACTATTGAAGTGAATGAAGTAGAGGGAGAAGGGTGGATGTCCTTGAAATTTTGGTAATTTCTGAATGGTACAAGGATATAATATTTTATCTTAGACATCTATGCTGCCCTGAATAATTGAGTAAAATTTAGAAAAGAGCTCTTAAGTTAGTATCTCATAAATATGTCATTACTGATTTTTGGGTTATCTTGGAAGAACTTGGAGGGAGTGCTCTTAAGATGCATTGTTGAGGATGAAGCCCCAAAGGTAATTGCTGATCTCCATGGAATAGTTTGTGGGGTACATTTTGCTGGAAGAGTTACAACACATAAAATCTTGAGGGCTGGTTATTTGTGGCCAACTCTCTTCAAGGATACAACTCTATTGGTTAGGAAAATATGAAATTTGCCAGCATTTTTCTGGAAGAATGAAAGCTTCAGGATCCCTTCCTTTGCATCCCATGTCAGTTGAAGCCCCATTCAGACAATGGGGAATGGATTTCATTGGTGAAATTTCTTATCCTTCCAGTGTTGTTCATAAATGGATTCTTGTAGCCACTGATTATTTCACTAAGTGGGTGGAAGTAATCCCCACCAAGAAGGAAACACACCAATTTATCATGGAATTCATGCTTAATCAAATCATATGCATATTTGGAGTGCCAGCTAAAATTGTTGTTGATAATGCCATGAGTTTTAGAACCAAACCTTTGGTGCTAATGTGCAAAGAGTATGGAATCAATCTAACATATGTTTCTAACTAAAATCCCAAAGGAAATGGACAAGTTGATTCTAATGATAAAAACTTGTTGAATACGATTAGAAGAACCTTGGAGCTGAACAAAAAGAAGTGGGCTGAGAAACTGGAGTTTTCTGTTTAGGCTGATAGAATCACTGTCAAAAGATGTAACTGGTAAGATCCCATTTGAGTTGGTATACTGGAACTCAAGCTTTGTTGACCCTTCAGTTGCAATTTTCTTCATTTCAATTTGTTCAATAAATTGAAGATCAAGAAGTTAGTCCATATGATGTTCAGATCAATCAGATTATTGAGTTGGATGAAGAAATAAGGGTATCTCATCAGCGACATGTGAAGTTCAAAGAAAAGTTGAAGAATTTATTTGACAATAAGGTGACTCCAAGAACTTTTAGCAATGGGGATCTGGTGTTATTATGGTATATCATACATGAAGGTAAATTTGATGCATTATGGATGGGCCCTTATTCCATTGATATTCAAATTGGTGAAAATAACCTTCTTCCTAAAATACATAGATGGGGAACTACTTGAATTGCCTGTTAATGGCAGGCATTTGAAAAATTTCCTTGATTGATTTCTCAGAATCAAGGTATACTCCATTTGTAACATGTATAGTTCTTTTTTTCTCATCTACTTTTTTGTTTTTTTTTGTTTTGGTCCTTAATGACCTAGTTTTGCTGGTTTCTCAGTTCATTTTTGGAGGATGGTTATTGTTGTTCTGCTCTGTAAGCTTATTCTTTCACTTCATTTCCCAATGGTATGTTTTTGGCACTTTTTCTACTATTTGTTCTTATGGACACTCGCAGGGAGTGCCCATCTCCGAGTCAGAGCCGATGTTGGTTCTCAAGTTAGTCTTGCCCCATTTATCATTGAAATTCCTCAGTTTGCGGCCTATGTCATGTTTTTTGTCTCCCCGTATTGGTACTTGAAGACTCTATCCTCCATTTAGTTGTCATGATCAGTCCCTTCCTTGGTTGAGGATCACTTAAAGGTCCAAAATTT
Source organism: Taxus chinensis (assembly GCA_019776745.2). Lineage (NCBI taxonomy): Eukaryota > Viridiplantae > Streptophyta > Pinopsida > Cupressales > Taxaceae > Taxus > Taxus chinensis. Next base: position 821,079,166 of record CM034147.1, read on the forward strand.
GTTTTTCGTTCCTCTTTTCCATATGAAAGAGTATGTAACTTGGGGTGTAAAATTCAGGTTTTTCCTTTCCTTCTATTTTCCACAGTCACATTTTGTTGTCCCCTGTCATTTTTTTTACCAATTAGCCATGGAAATGTGATTGGATGTAGCTCAGAGGATCATATTTGAGCCTTATAATGTTTTCAAAATCTCTGTCCTTGAAGAAAGATTCATTTATGGGTGTAAATGGTGATTTTCCTACATTTTACGGTTTAACAGGTGTATTTTTCCTGGTCAAATTTACTTCCCCAACATCAATGGAAATGTGTCCCTTTCTAGTTGGCTATGCCTCGGCAGGGCACTCTAAAAAACTCTAAGGCTTACTTCAACCCCAAAACTTGTTCACATGGAGGAGCGGCGCTCATTTGTAAAATTCACCTTTTGGTTTGGCCTTGTAGGTACAATGGGGGGACACATGGAGGTTTCCGCTACTTTTCCCATACTTAGAAAAAAATTTCATGTAACTGATACAGTTTTGGCAGACCATGGACATGTGGAGGGCTGGCGCTCATTTGTGGATTGACCTCAAGGTCCCACCTTAACAACTAAGACAAGGATACATGTGGAGGCTTCTGCCATCTCCACTTTTTACTTAAACTTTTCAAAGCAATTTTCTAACACCTGGGACATGTGGTTAGTCCGCGCTTGTTTAGGGTCTACACTCTTGGGCACACATCTCAAAGTTACAACCATAAAGACACGTGGAGGATTTTTGATGGGTCTCTTCCCATACTTAGACTTTTCAAGCAACTTTCTAAAGGCCTAGGACACGTGAAGGGTATACGCCTATTTGGGGGACTCACCCTTAACTTTTATTTTGAAGAAGCACCAGGAGAATACTTGGACGCTTCCACTCACTCTACCCTTTTCTTGGAATTTTTAGCGGCTAAATTAAAAGGTTTTAGACCCTAGACACATGGTGCCTTCAGTTGAACCTTCAAAATTTTTAACAAACTCTACCAAACTGAGACACGTGTTGAGCCTGCACTTGTTTGGGGTCTCTTCTTTTGGGGACTATCTCAAAATACACCATTGAGACACGTGGATGCTTCCGCTAGCTCATTTTTTTACTCTAAGACTTTTCAAAGGCCAAAAGGCATTTTTTCTTAGGCCCATAGCACATGGAAGGCCTGCGTTTCTTTGGGACATGCTTATGTGCTTCTCCTTTGTAGTTACGCCATGGAAACATGTGGAAGGCTATGATATAAAGTGGAAAATGGGAAGAATCAATGGTTGTTTATGTATTGCATTTGGTTTTCCACCATTTTTGCTCTAAGACTCCTGAAGATGTGAAATTAAACTATATTTCATCGTTATTTGATTAAATTCTTTGTCATATCTATCTATAAAGTGCCATTTGATGGATTCATATCTTAATTTGTGATTCCAAGGATCATTAAGGTCAATATTTTGAAGTTGGAATTTCTCAGGCACTTGTAATAACTTGAATTACCAGAGGAGATGGGTACAAGGTAGAATTATAGAGGAAAGAGAGGGAATAAGGATGACATGATGAAAGTGCAGGCGCAAAACATGAAAAAGGTGTTTCCTCGAGAAATAAAAAGATTACCTGTCATATCCAGTTGTGCAGAGTCTCCAAAGAATGATTAAAAAGGGAATTTATCACATGATAGAATCAGAATGATTATAAGGATTGCCAAAAATTTTTGGCATGGCATCCTAGTCATTATTCGAGGGCCCAGGAAGCATGATTAGTTCACAATTGGTCCCACCTGGTAGCTTTCAAATCTGAATTTGTTAAATGTCACTTTTTGAAAGCAAATTGTTAACAACCAAAGTTCCCTCGAATATTCTTTGTTTTTGGGTGGAAAATTGAGTGAGTAAAATGTATAAATGCAATGATAATACTCTTGCAAAAGGTTAGAAGTTGAATTCTTTAGAGAAATTTTGAGAAAGTCGTCTTCCTGAGAAACCAAGCTGAGATAACGTGTTATTTTCTTGTTAGATTTTCTATCATGTCAAGTTGGTTACAGATATATAGCCATTGACGAGCACTGATATTTCTCTAGAATCTTTCCTCTACTGATGAATCTAAGCAATTTTTAAATTAATTTATGTGTAATCTCTAGCAATTTGTGTTTATTTTGTTTTAGAATGTCTGTAAATAGTTTCTTTCATTCCTATTACAATATTACATTGAAATATTTTTGAAATCACACAAGATCTCATCCTTGTGATAGTGTAATTGTATTTGCAATTTCATTTCAAGAAAATCCTTCATCTTGGATGAGATAAACAAATTTAAAATGAATTCACTATCATTTGTTGATAAATATTGTTTGTAAAGCGTCTTCGGGTGTACCTTAGGCATGATTGACGACAGACTTTGGTGTTTGATTTATTCTTTTAATTTGAGCCTTCATGTTAGAGACTTAAATATTATCTTAAAATGTGCTGATATGGGCCTCCATTGAAGCACACCTTCTAGTTGAAGGAACATCTTTAACTATTCTGAATCTTTTTGTTGTTGATTTTTTCATTGTTTTGAAGTCCCTTCAAGGATCTAGTATAATCAACTTAATCTTGCTTCATCTCCCACCAAAATTATTCAAAAACCATGAATCCACCCTTAACTACCCTAGTTTTCCATGTGTATCAACAAAGGAACACAATCTACTCACTAAAATATGTAGAACAATCAGGATTTCTTAATGTCTTCAGTAAGCTTAGGATTGTATTGAAAGTATCTCCATCATTTAGAAGTGACAACTCTTAAGAGTTAAATCATGGAGCCATTGACTGTATTTTCCCAAGGTTTTTGTCATAGAATTTGTACAAAAGAAGGATATATCCATCTCCTTCATCAAACAAAGGTTACATTAAGGGTCCTCTCACCCTGGTCGAAGAGGCACAACCTAAAGTAATGAGGACACATCAAATCCTCTTAAAGGTGTTATCCATCTCTCCACAAATCTGAGTAACAAATCACCAATTATATCTCATCCTTGACTAAAAAATGACACACTACTATGATTTATCTATCTCTAAGCTCCATGTCCAATCTGTGTTGCTGCTCAGCTTGAAAGGGAGAACAAATTTGGATACCAACACTAAGAACAAAGTGATACAAACTAAGGAAAATCATAGCCTAATACAAAAAATGAAATTTCTAACAGTCGTTCATCTTAAAGTGGCTAAGATACACCGATTCAACAAGTGGAAAACAAAAATATGAGGTCGCAGTCAGAGAATAACAATGGAGCAATATAAATAACAACACCCCAACACAAATCTCATAATTAAGCTACAAGAAAGAAAATAGAGGCAATGCTCAAAGAAAAAAACCTAGACATAAAGTTTGAGTCTACCTATGCTATGACTAAGGATGCAAAGACCAAACTTTGTGTAAATGAAATGGTCATATTAAGTAGCTAATACAGTCCATTCAACACCAATAAACAAAACTAGCAACAAGCCAATTCATTAACTCGAGCTCCAATAGAGTAACCACAAAATAGATCTGAGGCCGCTTGATCCCACCAAGCTATATATCAATCCATAGAGGATAAAAGTGGAAAAAATAGGTGAGATAAAGACTCAAAGAGCAACCATTGTATAAGAATTTCAGAGTTTAGGAAAAATCTACACCATACAAACTATCAAAAACCCCAACAACAACCCATCAAATGAATGCTAGCAGCGAGCTAGGTCAAAAGTGAAAGGGAAAAAAGGTAGAGCTCAAATGATAATACTTATTACGTGATAAAATTATCTACCACCAAGAATTTGACTCAAGAAACTCAACCCAAATGGAATTGAGACCCAAAACAATTATATATCTTGACATTCTTCTTTTATGTGGCATATAAAGGGAAAACAAAGATATCTAGCCTTGACTAAATGTAGAAATTACAAGCTTGAAACTGCCACCATAACAACTATGGTGGAACTTCAAATCACCAAAGGAATGTGAAAATAACAATCAAAATAATGTAACACAAATCACAAGAAAAATTTCCATGGCTGACTTAAGAATAAGGATGAAAACGAAACCCTACGAACAACGAGCTAAGCTAATATAGTGAGCTGAAAACCAATGGTATAACAAACAGGTAAAGGTACAATTCCAATTAGTAAAAATGGCTTCATCAGTGTAATATTTTGCAGGGTTCACCATCATGTTTCTGTCGCCATGTAAAACTTAAGAGAAAAATGATAATGTGAAGAATTTTTCAAGTATTTTTCCCTAATGTTAAATTGAACCATGTCAAATTTGACCCCGGGTAAGTTTTACCTTGGTTAATTTATTGCAAATTGACTAGAGACACTTTTTTTTATTCTACCTAACATTACAATTATTGTACAACAGGGGCTGACAATGTTTCCAAGTCATAAGTAGTATGATTACCTTATACTCAAATTCCCAGTAGGATAACTTATTATCAGCATGCATGATTAGAAAGGAGATAAGTCAAAAGTATATTTTTATCTTTCTTTTTGCAAGGAGATAAAATAAAATGATTTCACTTTTTGAATGGTGAAAAAAAGACAAAGGTGAAACTTTTTCCAATAATACCTTGACTCATGCAAACTCTCCCTACAATCCCTCAGAATTGGCAAAAAGGAGAGTCAACATCAGTTGACCAGGTGAGGTGATAGGTTATTTTTATCCCTTTAACTAAAAAGAGTCATGCATGAGGGGGATCTGTTTTAGACACATGGGTTACTTTTGGAGTGTGGGTGGCTGAATTTTATTATTTATGCTTTTATTTTGCAATAGCATAGGGACTCTTAATTTTTTCATATTTATGCTACACAATTTGTATTATGCACATTTGAAAAATAAAAACTGAATTTTTCCTCCATTCTCAAGATTTTGTGTAGTGTTTAAAATCAGGTTGTAGGCATGTTTTAAGTGATTATCTTTATTCCATTACATCCTAATAGTATCATATCACCTTCATTAAGTGGTTTTGACTATTTTTGAATCACATAAGTGTGTTTTAATACCTTCATGAGTACATAATCTATTAAACATTGATTAGAGTGAAGCCATCAACTCTTCATCTTTCATTAAGTGAGCATATTTATTTCATTGCATGTTACCAGTCTCATAGCACCTCCACTAAGTTGCTTTTACTATTTTGTGATCACATAAGTGTGTTTTAATAGCTTAGTGAGTACAAAATCTGTTAAACATTGATTGGAGTGAAGCCATCAACTCTTAATATTTCCTTAAGTTTTTCTTATGGAAGCTTAAGTCCCATAGAATTTGGTGTATCACCATTTCAAGATTTAAGTTTTTAAAGTTCATCCCTTACCCTTAAATGAGTCAAATTTAGTAGTTTTAGATGATTTATCAAGGAATCAAGCCCTGTCTGGAGGTTCTCCTTAGTCCGAGGCACCCAAATATAGGAGGAGATCCCATTGTACCGGTTGAACTCAAAGTCAGATATCCCATAAAAAACAGAGGTGTACTTTAGACTGATAACACTTCCAAAATGAAAATATGAAGCTAAATGACGAAAAGGAAAAACATGTTCAACACCTGAAGGGAAATCATTCATAGTCTAGTTATTGTAACAAAATTTTATCCTCAACTTTGAGTTCAATAGTGGATAGAAAATCTACAGAAGTATCAATATAAACTAATATTTGGGCATATGTAGTGTAATCATAATCAAAATTCTTTGGATCAATAGCCAAACATTTTCCTAGTGTGCTACCTATCGCATTTAGGAAGCTCTCCATCCAAAATTGGACGGGAAAATAAGACAGATGAATCAAAATTGGTTTTACATGGAAAGTATTAGAGACCATGTTAAACAAAGAGAACCATGGTTTCACAAGAAGTAAATGGGATAGAAAATTTGAGACTTTAAAAAAAATAAAATCCCTATCATAGGTTTTAGAAAAAACAATAATGAAGAAACATCATGAAGTAGGGTAAATATCAAGCTTACCTTCCGTAATCGGACCCCAATGGCTTGACATTCATTCATGAAGATTTGGAAGATTTGCCTAGAAATTGTTGAATCTATAAATCAAGCTATATTACTTGAAAAAGGGTTCTAATTGTAAAACCTCTTCTCCAAAACTAACAGAGGGGGTGGAATTTGCATAATTAGTTATGATCTATCAGTACTCATGTTACAGTTTCAAGTGGATGAATGTTGGTTCTACATTTTTTTGGTTGGTTGAAATAAATTAAAATTCCAATTTTTGTTTTATGTTTATGTTCCTTATGTTCATTACTCACATAATCATTTGTACCTATCCATGAGTAATTTTAAAATATATACGATTATTAAAAATATAAGTAGAATAATTCAAAATTTATAAATGCAAGCTGAATCCAGAAACATACCTGCAGCATTTTTAATTCTACTGACAATACGAATTCATCAAATTCTAAATTTGCACTAAGGGAAATTTGAATGATAAAATTTTTCTATTGGTGTAAACTCCTTGGTGAACTGACTCCTAAAATTAACTTGTACCTAGAAAATGTTTTTGACCCAATCTTAGGTCCTACCAATTTTTTTTCCAATTTTAAATTTTAAAAACTTGAATATTCATGAAATAATGAATATTCGCCAGCAGCATTTTCCTTGGATAGAAGATTTTTTTGAATAAATCATGTAAGTATTGTAATGATCTAAATTTGCATTTATCTATTGAACTTATATGGTTTAGATACATCAAAGCAATTTTTACATTGGTTATTATTGTAAATCCCTTATAACATTTCATATTGTATGATGATAAAATAAACACCTAAATTTTTGAAAACAAATATAAAGTCTCAAATGCATTTTGTTATGCCTCCTACTCTTAGTTAATCTATGATGAATGAAGAAATTAATTGAAACAATACTCATTGTAACAAATTTGATTCCTCAACATATCTTATACTTAGAGCCCTTACTGGTAACCAAGTTCTTATGAAATTAAATTTGGATAATATCACCCATGTTAATCCCAATGTGAAATCTAAATGATGTGATTGGATTTAACATACCTTATACGTTATAAGCTATAAAATCATGTGATTAATCTTATTAAACCCTATAGTTAAGATTGTTATTTTGACAAGTAGAAAGGAAATATCATTAGTTTGAGAAAATATTTTTTGAGATAAGGATATCTTAATTACCCTAGTGTTGACCCAGTAATCGGTTGTAGATATCTTGAGTTCAAATGGAGAAAAATAAGTGTAAGACCTCTTAAGAGGTCATTTTTGGACAAAAACCTATAATTGATATCAACCACTGATTTTTTTTATATCAAATTTAATTAAAAATTAAGGTGAAACTTGAGATCTCAAATATTAACTAAATGTTAAGCCTTTGTTATGTAAATACAAGTAAAATAAATGTTTCCATGTGGAAACATAACTCTTGAAAATATGGATCACTAACCTAGAAATGAGTGCGATGTGACTCTTATGTATTTTTAAAATGATGCTTACAACTTATCAAAATATGTGAATTATTTTTATAAACAATGGTAAGAAATGGGGTTCATTTTTGTGAGTAAATGATATGATAAAATGGGAAAACATGTATTTTGAAAATGAGAATATATGCTTCATTTGTACGTTAAATTTTATACTAACCAATGATTTAAGGCTAAAAAAATCAATTTTGTTTATTAGTAAAACCATGAAAACTTTGTGCCTTGTATACAATTTTGTTTCTTATATCTCTCTTGTGGACTATAAGAATGTATGTTAAATGTTAGAAAAAATTACGGTCTATCAACATTAATGGGTGGAATTTTTTTACGGTTTTTGAAAAGGTTAGATTTTATTGATGGAATTTTTGTATAATGAAAAATGTACAATTCATCCCACAACTGAAAAAAAACATGCGTTGGGCATCAAATCTCATCTTTGACCTTGACTACATTATGGGAAGTTAATTTTTTACAAACAATTTTTTTTTTATTGTTGGCCTTTTTGTTCTATTTATTATCTCACACAATATCAAAACAATCTAGACTAGAAGCTTCAAACTACCATAATTCTTTGAGAGATTTTAATTATTTGTTAGCTTGATGCATAACCTAGTTATTTGTAATGCCCACCCCTAAATTACAAACTTGTAGTCACATTTTTTAGTGCATCTGTCATGTTGGTAGTGTATGGGGGAAGATTTTCATCGGAAGATGAAGAGTGACACATCCTAAATTCCTTTTCAAACCATTCACCTCCTTACATAATAAAACAAGCACACAAAACTTTTTTGAGATCTGAGACACAAACCAAATTTGAACCCAAGTTAACGTTTGTGATTTAGTAGTAATTGGATAGTTGCAGTAAGAAAATTTATTTTCCATTCAAAATTTCATATCCATTTGTGCTTCACGTCCATTATCATTTCATTTCAAACCAATTCACATTTCCAAATTCATTTACATTTTCAAATCAATCAAGTATCATAGTCATTTTAAAATTCAGTTATGCAAGATAAAAGATCAATTAAAATTCTACATAGCATTGCAATGGTATTACAAAGTCACACACACGACTAGAAGTCAAATGAGACTCAAAAGGGGGATAATAGCTAAGGGAAATTTAATGCCCGCCCCTCAATTAGAGACATCGAGCCACATTTGTAAGTGCATCTTTCAGGTTGGCAGGGTATCTGGAAATGTTTTTAGAAGAATATGGAGAGAACCACATCCTAAATGCCTTTTCAGACTAGTCACCTCCTTGGATAATAAAATAAGCACAAATCACTTTTTTGAGATCCTAGATAATAGCCACATTGGAACCCATGTGAATGTTGGTTATTTAGTAGTAATATGATAGTTATAGTAAGAGAATTTATTTTCCATTCAGAATGTCATATCCATTTGCACTCCATGTCCATTATCATTTCATTTCAAACCAATTCACATTTATCAATTCATTTATGTTTTCAAATTAATCAAGTATCATAGTCATTTCTAGAGAGAGAATATCGTGGATAGATAAAATCACCATAGATTTCAAAATTCCGTTATGCAAGATAAAATATCGAATAAAATTCTAAACAGCATTTCAATGGTATTACAAGGTCACCCACATAGCTAGAAGTCAAATGAGACTCAAAAGGGGAATTCTATCTAAGGGAGATGTAACGCCCACCCATCAATTACAGATTTTGGAGCCACGTTTCTTAGTCAATCTTTCAGGTTGGCACGGTATTGGGAAAAAATTTCAGCACAAGATGGAGAATGACACATCCTGAATACATTTTTAGACCAGTCACCTCCTTGTATAATAAAACAAGAACTCAACACATTTTGTGATTCGAGACACTAACCACATTGTAACCCAAGTTAATGTTTGTGATTTAACAGTAATCATATAGTTGTAGTAAGAGAGAAAACTTTATCCTCATAGTTAAATAAGCATAACCTTATGTGGGAATCTTCTAAAAACAAATCCCTCTCGTTTAGCCATCCTAAATTTTTTTAATGATGGATTGAATCATCCCTGCACCTGGATCTATATGTGTTTGAAGTACGACTAATTGTAACTGAGAGGGGAATATTTCCTATTGGTGTTTTATTAGTTGTATGTTAAAAAATATTGAATAATAGGAGGCACAACATTCTGGCATATTTTCTTGTTGTATGGATTTGGATTTTTTTTTGCTAACCTGTGTTACATGCAATATAACCTTGAAGCACCATTCTCTAATAAAAATGTCCGTTCCTGCTACCTGGTTTTTGTACCTACAAGATTTTCCTCTTTCAATTTTCCTCTGGGTGAAACCCTTTGTTTTTCCATTCTCGAGAATAAAAGCAAAACTCCATAACTTTGGAAATCCTGATCCATTCCTATACCAAAATGGGTGCGTAGAACAACTTTAAAAAATTCCAGACAAGTATTATGTTAGGTATACATAAGATACAAAATTGTTTTTAGCATCATTCTTGTCACACAAATTCTAGAAGCTTATTATGGAAATGTACACCATGTTGGTGAGCTTGGTATCCTTTGCAATGTTCATTCTCATCTCGTTCTAAATAGAGAAGATGACAAGATCAAGATGGTATAGGGTTATCCCTTGTGGAGGATGATATTAAATGTATGTTATATTGGTCACTCTATGACGTTATAACCAACTATGATTATTCCATTATGTGGGGGAGGGAAATCTCTAATGGTGACACGATGGTCATTGAGAATAGTTTTACAAAAGGAAGGCTATATATATTTGCATTGACTGAAAGAAATTTTACAAGTATCTATAGTAGTCACTGATTTGTGAAGCTTTGAAAATCTTGGCTTAAACTATGAAATTAGGCCAATGTATTGTGCTTTTGGTAGTTAGAACATGAATAGTATGAGGGTGAAAAAAATTATAAAATGGAGAAAGATAGAAGATCTATAAAATATGGAGGCATGCACATGGAATGTGAAGTTTTTGGAAAAAAGCCTCAAGACATTTGTTTATTTGGTTCATAACCATGTTGGTCAAGCAAAGCAGCAAAACATGAGTGAGCCAAAAATTGTTACTAGAATGCCTAAAGTTGATGCAGTCTCGTTGAATGTGGGAATTATGAGTTTCATGGAAAAAGGCATTGTTTTCCCCTTTTTTCATTCATTAAATTTCGCTCCATAATTTCAAGATATTTCAAAACTAAATTTCGAATGGTAGGGAGAATAATTCAAGAAAATTACAAAATATTTACTTGACGTGAACTCTCAAAAAATAAACAAAAAAATAAAGAAAAAGAAGAAAACTCTGATCTTGAAAGTCACACACATGGAGCGACACACCTAATTATACCACAAACCCAAAACTCCTAGTATGACCCCTGATAATGTGGGACACCATGGGGTTACTTAGACAAGTCATTCAAATTTATTTATCATCCTTGTAAGTTGAATTTATAAGTCACTTAGCTTAACAGTCACTTGTGTGGCGTGTTCATTTTAATAAAACGTGATTTGTTTCTTCTTACAGTTGTCACTTAGTTTGAGAAAAATTTAACATCCATGCCACCTATCTCTAGAATACTAGAAAGAGAATCATAAACCACTTTAATTCTTTTGAAAACACCTTTGGAAAATATTTTTGCAAATGGTTTTTGACACCCGATTGGTTTTTGTGCAATAAGAGTTGCTAACGCAAATATGATAACTAGCCCCAGAGTCCCCCTTGCAACTTGAGCTCTGCTCATCATAATAAAATTCTATCAGGCATGATGAATTCTCTATATATGGGAGAGTGATTAGGAATCGTCAAAATTCATGATCAAACTTAAACCGAGTGTCCTTAAGACCTAGTTTGTAGGAACTTTTGATGTTTTTGTCAATTTCCTCGACCTTAGCTAGAATCCCCCTTTCAAGTCTTGTTTGAATTCTAGCTGCGCATGTGACCTTGTAATACCATTTCAATACTATGTAGAATTTTATTTGATATTTTATCTTGCATAACTAAATTTTGAAATCCATGATGATTTTCTATCTCCACCCTCTTGTCTCGCTAGAAATGACTATGATACTTGATTGATTTGAACATAAATGAATTGGGAAATGTGAATTGGTTTGAAATGAAATGATAATGTATATGAAGCACAAATGGATATGATATCGTGAATGGAAGATAAATTGTCTCTTAAGTTTCTCTCTCATCCTTACTCTCTCTCTCTCTCTAGTACCAACATATTAAGTGCAACTAATTAAGAAAGCACGAAAGTATGAGAAATGAAATTTGTCTTCTCTCTCTCTCTCTCTCTCTCTTCCATTTAATTGAAAATGTTAAAATTTATGAATGTGTGGATTTATGCTTGAGTGTAGGGTATTTCCATGCTTAGTCCTAGGACTGACACAATGTTGGTTGCAGGTACCTAAACAAAAAGGACTAGTGAAAATGACACTTGTGTCTTTAATAGCATGTTATTTGAAGGCAATGTAATTGTTTAGAATATTTCACAGATGTTATCATAAATAAAAAGTATTATTTTCATTATTCCCATGATGTATATGATAGTGTTGTGTGTTAGGAAAATGTACTATTTTGAATGTAGTGTACTTTTTCCCATTTAACGAATGTTACTCTTAGTTGTAATTATATTTTATGTTAAGTTAATGGAGTGGATTGTACTATGTTACTTTGGAAAATGATGTCAAATAAGCCTTATTTTATTTTCAAAATAAGGATAGGAGGATGAAATTGTAACCTTCTCATTTAAAATGTTTATCGTAGCCAAAAAATTTGGATATGATTGTGTTATGAAATTGTTAGCAAGTAATTTAAAATGGCTTGATTTTGCCTATCTACTAGTGTTACAGTGAATTAGGAAATCACTTAATCTTAAAATAAAAATATCAACGTACATTTGTTTTTTTTTTCATATTGAGCGGAAAGAGACAAAACAAACATCTAACTTGAAATATTTACCTTTTTTTAATAGAATGATCCTCTATGGTAAGCTCCAAACATGTTTTGTAGCTTAGAGACTTAGAGGTATTGTATGTGTTTATGTAATCCTCTGTAGAAACCTAGTTGAGAGCATTCACATACATATGAAAGTGTGTAAGAATGTCTTAATGCGAGGAATAATGTCATTTTAGTGGCATACGAGATGACATGTTGAGCTTGAAATCTCTTAGTAGTTTTAGAGACTAAACAACCTTAAAAGGGGAATATATTGAATAGTGGTTGGGTCCCCAGGCAGAGTTTGGTTATGCATTAATATACTATTAAGTTTTTTAATTGTAATGGAAAATTTGCAACTTGGCATTATTTGAGAAATTACCATTGTTAATAGCTTTTAATGGCATGGGGATTACTCAAAAAATGATATATATTTCGTATGATGTGAAAGAGGATGTGAATGGATCCTTGTGAGAGAAATTGATTTGGAAAACATAGTTTCCCATTAAGGAATATAATCTAAATCAATAATAAAGTGATATAATTTTATTGGAATTCAAATAAACGAACCAAATCTTATGAAACCCTTTAAAAGATAAGTGTTAAATGAAAGTGATAATTGTACGCTTGGAAGACCTTCAGTGACACAAAGGATTTGCAAGACAGGGACATTTGATTGCTATAAATTTATCTTGTCATAGGGTGTAGATACCCTCAAGGGAAAAAATAGTGTAATGCATTTACTGACCTCTCTTGATGTTAATGAACAAGGAGCTATGATGTATTGTTACCAAAAATTGTAAATATTACCTTAGAAGGATTTTAAAATCTATAAAATTATATAAATTTTGCATTTAAACCCCTTTTGTCCACTCTTAGATAAATGTGTCCCTTAGTATGTAGTAGTGGATTACCATGTGCTTCTCATATGGGGTATTTGTTATCCAATTTTGGCCACTGGGGTGAAATTTGACAAATAAGACCCCACAGAGACAAGAAATGAGGGATTGATTCAGCCATGGGAGATCACATTTTGAGATTAGCAGAATAGATTAAAGAGGGCCAAGAACATTGTAGAGGAGTTCAGAAAATGAAGAAACTTTGAAGTCAAAAATTCAGAATTTGGAGGTGTGGTCACTCAGAGATAGGCCGAAGAAAATAATGGGGACTCAACAGAAAGAAGCTTGAAAATGGAGAAAAAGTTCTGAAACACGAACTCCAAAATTTCAAAGTTCAGAGTTTTGAAGTTTAGGAGGTTTTATGAGCTCACAGTGAAAAGTGTTATGTGGGGAGAAGAAAGGTCTTAAAGCCGAAGTCTGAAACTCAAACTTGAAGATTTTTAGATTTTGGAGGTTTCCTATGCCACGATGATAAACCAAATCCTGAAAAAAAAAAACCCTAAATCCCAAAACCTGAACCCTAAAAATACCAGAACCAGAACCCTTGAAACCCTAAAACGTAAACCCTCAAAATCCTGTTAAACTTGAACCCCCAAAATCCTGAAACCTTAACCCGCGAAAACCTGAAGTCCCGAAACCTCAAAACAAAAAATCCTTAAACACCGAACCCAAAGTCCCGAAACCTGAATTCCTAAAAACCCTGAAAACCTAAAGGTCTGAAACCTGAATTCCAAAATTCAAACTTTGGGGTTTTAGATTTTAAGAGGTTTCACGAGCTCAAAGCGATACACAGTAATGACAATCTACGAAGCACAAATGCCTATAGTTCTAAATCTCGAAATTTTAGATTTCAAAGGATACGAAACAATTTAGAGTCTGAAAAGATAGATCCAACCACTCCTATTTATTACACTATCACTCCCTCATCTTCAAATGGCCATTACTTTTGACTGAGAGCTAAGATTTACCCAAAATCAACACTTTTTGAAATCCCTTAGTGTCCTCTACATAACTACAACTGGATTTCTTAATTTTAAATTTAATTATTCCAAAAAGAGGAAACAAAGGCCTCCATTTTAGGAGGAGGTTCCAGATTTCTCACCTACCCAAAATGATGATGTATGGGCTTATTTTCTTCCCCAACAAGTAAGGTACAATGTAGTATGGGGTTGACATACTTTCCAATCACTCCCACAAAGACAATGATGGATTTTATAAAATATTGGAGTGCATTTTCATATTTTCTTCCCTCTCTCTCATCATTTCTTCCATTATAAAATTGTAAGGGGTGGCATTGTACAAAAGGTTGATCATCTTTCCCATGCACCCCATTTATTCTTGGGTCTCTACACCTTCCTCCAAACACTGTAATGGCTTCATGCCTTTCTTCCACATGCAATGTACTATGTATACTTCATTAGCAATAAAAATTATCTTTTGTGTTAGTTGTTTTAACCTTTGCATTTTTTTGTGTGTCTCTTAACTCTAATTGCAACAAGGTGTTATGTGCATATTTCATAGTTATTACAAGACATGGGAGTTTTTTGTTTATCAAGAATGAAGATTGTTTGTATTTTGGGTTTACGCTAAAGTTGTCTATCCTTCCATTAATACATTGGTGGAATTTGGGTTTGTGTTAGATTTTTCCAACCTCCTCAGGATTCACCCTTTTTCCATTTTGCAGGGTTGGAAAGAGTGATTAACACTCCTTTCTTGGTGTATCACCACTCATAGTGTAGGTTTCTTTCATACAATCCTTCTTTCCATGTCCCCTTGGAAGCATTGGATTTGGATTAGTCAATGGTTTTACTATATTATGAGTAGTAAGTGGAAGGTATGTTAGGAGCAGGAATCAACCTTCTCTGGAGAGCTATCTCATTTCGCAATGTCCCACACCTAGGATAGCTCCATGTTATTCAATCATGTCAAATGCGCTAGGCCATAAACTATCTCATTCAGGGGGCGATGTGATTAAGCACCAACAATAGTTTCCCACCATCCAAGAATTCTTTAGAAGTTAGGAGATCATAAAGCCTCTCTTAAGGTTATTGGTGGAAGAAATGTTAACGCATATACTCACAATGATTTAAATTGTTCCTTGGAAGGAATTTGAGAAGCATATAGTTGTTGAATTGTGTTGTTTTATACATTTAATACTTGATTTTCTTAGAGTAATGAAGTAAGTATTTAGGTGTACTAAATAAGGAGATCAAAGTATGTCGTAAGCATGAAGAGTACATGAGTTAACGATACTTTGGGTTAGGGGTAATGTCATACTTGAAGTCCTTATAAATCAACTAGATATTTTCATGTTTTTGAAAGTAAATAAGAATTTCTCTTGCTAAGATCAAACTTTCGACAAAAAAAAATAGATATATATAAATCTAAATCAAATTTTTTGATGCAAAAATGTTGAATGGATTCAAATAAGTTATTAAACTATAACAACTATAACACAAACATTATGGTAGTGTGATGGAAGGATGTTTATGGTAAGACGTATCTTGAATTAAAAAAAACCTTAAAACCTAATAATTCCTTCCTTAACCTCACGATAATTCTTTTATCTAGGAAATTTAGATTTTAAACATTGAATACACATCTTAAAAAGTAGAATGTTAACCTCTTGTTAAATCCTTTTCAAAATGAGGATGAAATTGAATGTCTATTTAACATTTTCTAAGAAACAAAACTTTAACGTAAGAATGAATATTGGGAGGCTCGTAATTGTTTAAAATGAATTTATTAATAAAAGAACTATGGATAACTAATAGAATTAGATAAAGGAATCAGCCATGCACTCTTTGTTAAAGACTAACGCTCTGCAAAATAAAGTAAATGAAGTTTGAAAATTAGGAAATTGTAAACCTTATGTGTTTAATTCTCTTGAAAACTACAAGTTCGTACAATGGAAACCTAAAAGTAATGAATATGTAAACCATGAAAATACCATGTTGTGAAGTATGCCTATATTGTGTTTCTTATTGTAATTGGTTCATTGTCCTAGTTTACGTCTGTAATGCCCACTCCTCTTTAACATTGTTTGAACCATATTTTAAATTCCAAATTGAATATAATCTTGAACCTTTCTATTGTATTCTAGATAGCATACCAGTAAGCTATGCATGAAATCATGTTTTACTACTTTGTTTTGATTATTATTTTGATGGTATGGTTGTATTGTGGACCGTGATGGGAATTTAAGGATATGATGACGATCTAGAATAGTTTCCATCTTACAGACTGATTGTGATATCATTACTATTTTTTTATATTATTATGTATCTTCTAACTCTATAGCGGATCCCTAAACATTGGTATCGTATTAGATATTAGACATTTCTATATGTTCATTGATACACTTGTTTTACTTAATTGATAGACATTACAGACATGTTAGACTTGTGAGATGATGTGACTATTGCGATGAATTTTATATGCTTGATTCATATATCAGTATTCAATGTTTTAACTGTTACTAGTTAATGTAGCCAAATTAAGAACAACCAGATAAGCTGCAATAAAATGAACTCCAAAAGAAAATAGATCTCCTTCTTCATCCCCAAATAATGAATTACAATGTTTCCTAAATAGGAAAATAACTCCCAACTCGAGTTGCCAAGTAAACTCTAGCTAACTCTGACTAAATCTACTCTAGGTGGCGGAAATTACTATTTTTAGCAGTTTACTAGAACCTGCTATTCTTAGTAAGTTCGCATGCTTATTCCTACGGGCACAGAAATTGCCACGCATCTTCTACATCCCTAAATTAGAGAAATTGCCAACTTTCTAACTCAAATTGCAATTAATAGACTAAAATTAACTAATGCTCAAAAATAGGAAAAAACCAAACTATAACTTAAATCCTAATTTTCGGCCTCAAGATGGCGGATTTAGGGCCCGAAAACGTGTCAAAAACTTGCCCCAACCGGTAGGGCGGGTTGCCGCTGCGTTCGTCTCATCAAAACACATAGTTTCAAAAAAAAAAATGGACTCAAACGGACACCCGGAGCTCAAGTTATGACCTTGTCAAGTTCCTGCTAATTCGGGCGCATCATTCTCCCCTGCTTGAAAAAAACGCAGCTCCTGCAAATTGTCTTCTTCAAACTGCTTCCATTTATCTACATCCAACTTCTGAATCTCTGACTCTGTGACCCAAGTATTGTCCTCTTGTTCCAGTCCTTTCCAATGTACCAAATATTTGTTGTATTTCCCATGTCGCGTGTCCATTGTTTTCTTATCTAGAATCTGATCCACTTCTTCTTTCTTCTTCACCGGAACCTGCTGCCGCCAATCTACTACTTCATCAGCATCATCCCTTTCTGCACCATCCCCATGAAAAGAATACAAATCTGAAACATTAAACACTGGAGAAATATCAAAATTCCCTGGCAATTCTACCTCATAAGCATTATCGTTTATTTTTTTCACGATTTTGCAGGGTCCAATCTTCTTGTACTTCAGCTTGTTATAGGTTCCTCTTGGAAACCTTTCCTTCCGCAGATATACCATAACCAACTCACCAACTGTAAATACCTTTCTCCGTCTGTGCACATCTGCTATTTCCTTATACTTGTCATTACTATTTTGCAGCTTCTTCCGCACTTCTTCCTGCAATTGTTGTATATGTTCGGCAAATGCTTCTGCATCATCACTGACTCTGCCATCAACGGGTAGCTGTACCAAATCTAATACCCCATTTGGATTACTCCCATACACAATTGAAAATGGAGACTTTCCTGTGGATCTGTTTATGGAACTGTTATATGCAAACTCAGCTTGCGGTAATGCTAAGTCCCATTGTTTCGGCTTTTCCCCAACAATGCACCTTAACAGGTTTCCCAAACTCCTATTTACCACCTCTGTTTGCCCATCAGTCTGTGGATGATAAGCACTACTGAACTGTAGTTGAGTACCAAATTTCTTCCATAAAGTCCACCAGAAGTGACTTAAGAACCTTGTGTCCCTATCTGAAGTAATGGGTTTTGGAACACCATGCAAACGAACAACTTCTCTGAAAAACAAATCTGCTACGCCTGTTGCATCGCTTGTTTTCTTGCAAGCAATAAAATGAACCATCTTAGAAAACCTATCAACAACCACAAAAATGGAATCATTACCTCGTTGTGTTTTTGGTAATCCCAAAACAAAGTCCATACTCAGATCTGTCCACGACCCTTTAGGAACAGGCAACAGCATATACAACCCTGTATTCTGTGCATGGCCTTTCGAGACTTGGCAAATTCGACATCTCTCCACATATCTTACCA
Organism: Taxus chinensis; assembly: GCA_019776745.2. Classification (NCBI taxonomy): domain Eukaryota; kingdom Viridiplantae; phylum Streptophyta; class Pinopsida; order Cupressales; family Taxaceae; genus Taxus; species Taxus chinensis. Next base: position 821,097,715 of record CM034147.1, read on the forward strand.
CGTCTCTTTTCAGCTTTGGCCAATAGTATTTGTCTGCTACCAAGGCTATCGTCTTATCCTTACCAAAATGCCCAGCCAACCCTCCGCTATGCAACTCTTTCACTATATTTTCTTTCATAGACCCAACTGGAATACATAGTTGGCGTCCCTTGAATAGGTAGCCATCCTGTAAACTATACTCATCCAGGACATCTCCTACAATGTCTGACAATGGACTAATTAGTCTTTCAACAATATCCTTGAAATCAGAATCAGAAGAATACAAACCCTTTATTGCTTCAAAACCAACCACCTCATTTTCCATAGTGGTAAACAAAGTCACACGCCTACTCAATGCATCTGCAACTTGATTATGTTTTCCGGATTTATGTTTTAGAGAAAAAGTATATCCCTGCAAAAATGATACCCACTTTGCATGCCTACTATTCAACTTCTTTTGGGTATTCACATACTTTAGGGCTATGTGGTCTGTAAATAACACAAACTCCTTAGGCACTAAGTAATGCCTCCAATGCCTTAATGCTTGTACAATTGCATAAAATTCCACATCATAAGTAGAGTAGTTCTTTCTTACCTCATTTAGTTTCTCACTAAAGAAAGCTACTGGCTTTCCTCCTTGACTTAGAACAGCTCCAATACCCACATGTGAGGCGTCACAATCAACCTCGAACACTTTATCATAATCTGGTAGTGCCAAAATGGGTGCCTCTGTCACCTTCTTCTTCAAGAATTGAAAACTATCCTCAACTGCCTTTGTCCACAAAAACTCCCTTCCTTTTGTGCAATCTGTGATAGGTGCTACAATACTGCTGAAATTTTTAATAAATTTTCTGTAAAATGTTGCTAGACCATGAAAGCTCCTTACCTCTGTTATACTCCGTGGAGTAGGCCATTCAATAATTGCCTTTATCTTTTCTGAATCCATCTGTACCCCACCTGCTGAAATAGTAAAGCCCAAGAATACCAAGCTCTCTTGCATAAATGTGCACTTCTTCATATTTGCATAGAGTTTCTCTTTCCTTAACACTTCAAATACCAATCTTAGATGCCTCAAATGTTCTTCTTTAGTTTTACTAAAGATCAAGATATCATCAAAATAAACCACAACAAACTTACCATTATACTCCCGTAGCACGGTGTTCATCAATCTCATAAAAGTACTAGGTGCATTGGATAACCCGAATGGCATCACCAACCACTCATATAATCCATTTCCTGTCTTGAATGCTGTTTTCCACTCATCTCCTTCTCTGATCCAAATCTGATGATAACCACTTCGAAGATCAATCTTGGTGAAATAATTAGATCAAGCAAGCACATCCATCATATCATCAAGGCGAGGTATTGGGAACCGATACTTGATTGTAATTTTATTGATCGCTCTGCTATCCATGCACATTCTCCATGTTCCATCCTTCTTTGGTGTTAATAAAGCTGGTGTTGCACACGGACTCATGCTCTCCCTTACGACCCCCTTTCGCACAAGCTCTGCCACTTTCCTATTCAACTCTGCATGCAATGTCGGGCTCATCCTATAAGCCGCTTGATTTGGGAGTGAAGACCCTGGAATCAAATCCATGTGGTGTTGAATATCTCTTTTGGGTGGTAATCCATCTGGTAGCTCATCAGGAATAACATCTGAAAATTCTTCTATTAATTCTGATGTTTCTATTGGTATTTGAGCACTTACAAGTTCATCCTTATTTGCAACTAGTGCATAACAGAAACCGGTTGCCTTTGCCTCCTTCACAAATTCCTTTGCAGAAAGCATATTTTCAGCCTTCCCCTCTTCTTTAAGAGGTATCAAAACTATTTTTGTGCCATCCTTCCAGAAAGTATAAGTATTTTTTCCCCCATCATGAATAACTTTTCTATCAAATTGCCATGGTCTTCCTAGCAGTATATGACATGCATCCATAGGAATAACATCACACCAAATCTCATCCTTATAACTGTTCCCAATAGAAAAGCTTATTAAACATCTCTTATCAACAGTAACTTCATTACCCTTCTTAAACCATGTAATACGATAAGGGTTAGGATTCTTCTCACAATGCAGACCCAATTTATCGACCATCTCATTTGAAACCATGTTCTCACAACTACCACCATCAATAATAACATTACATACCTTTCCTCCTGAAGTGCATCTTGTTCTGAAAATATTTGTACGTAGCCATGCATCCCCCTTTACCTCCTTTCTTGGAGCAATCATTGTCCTCTTGATCATCAGAGTTTCTCCAACATCTGGTGGGATTTCGAGGTCCTATTCATCTTCTACTTGCTCAGCTTCAACAATATTTACTCTTGGAGCATCTCCTTGCCTTTTGTCATGTGTATAAGTATGTGGGCATTCAAAAGCCCGATGCCCTTCTTCACCACATTTGTAACAAACAAATGGTCTTCGTGGAGCCTCCCATCCTCTATTGCCAGCATATCCTCTACCCCTAGAAAATCCTCTGCCTCTTTGTTGATTCTGGAAATCTTGTCTCGTATCCTCTTGCTTTTCCCATCCACGAGATGATTCTCCCCTACCTTGGCTGAAACCAGCTCGTCCCCGAAAGGAAGATGAGGCCCCCCTATTCATTCCAGGTGATCGCCTAAAACTTTGACGATTTTGTTTTTCCTCAGCCTTTAAGGCTAATTGATAGGCATCCTCCATGCTTTTAATCCTATGCATACTTATCTCATCTTGAATAGAAAATTTTAATCCATTAACATACCTCGCAGCCATTTGTTCCTCAGTTTCTTCATGCTCTACACGAATGGACAACTTGTAGAACTCATCTGTGTATTCTTGCACTGTTTGTAAGTTCTGTCTGAGATTCTGAAACCTCCTGTAAAGGGTTTGTGCATAATCCACAGGTAGAAATTTATCTTTTAGCTTCTTCTCCATCTTACTCCACGTCCTAATTCTTTCTTTCCCCTTTCTTGACCGCTCTTTCTATAGGTGATCCCACCATAACATAGCATGACCTTTCAATTTCGTGCATGCAAATTTTACCTTCTTTTCTTCTGACATAGCCTTCCACTCAAAAAAATTTCCCATGCTATTCAACCAGTCTATCAGCTCCTCTGGTTTTAGACTACCACCATACTCTGAAACATCAACTCTTATCCCATCATTCTTTCCTTCTAATGCTCAAAGCATCCTTTCTTCAAAAGCTAATGGTGGTGCTTGTGTTTCCTCCTCTTCACAAACTTCTTCTTCATCTGTGTCATCTCCACCTTGATTTCCTCTTTGGGTTATCATTGCAGCAAGCACAGCAACTTGTCTCTGTAAATCTTGCATATTTCTATTCATCTGGGCAATACCTCCTCCTCTTCCTCTTCCTCTTCCTACCATTTTTAAACAAAATACTTCGAACCTGCTCTGATACCAGATAATGTAGCCAAATTAAGAACAACCAGATAAACTGCAATAAAATGAACTCCAAAAGAAAATAGATCTCCTTCTTCGTCCCCAAATAATGAATTACAATGTTTCCTAAATAGGAAAATAACTCCCAACTCGAGTTGCCAAGTAAACTCTAGCTAACTCTGACTAAATCTACTCTAGGTGGCAGAAATTACTATTTTTAGCAGTTTACTAGAACCTGCTATTCTTAGTAAGTTCGCATGCTTATTCCTACGGGCACAGAAATTGCCACGCATCTTCTACATCCCTAAATTAGAGAAATTGCCAACTTTCTAACTCAAATTGCAATTAATAGACTAAAATTAACTAATGCTCAAAAATAGGAAAAAACCAAACTATAACTTAAATCCTAATTTTCGGCCTCAAGATGGCGGATTTAGGGCCTGAAAACGTGTCAAAAACTTGCCCCAACCGGTAGGGCGGATTGCCGCTGCGTTCGTCTCATCAAAACACATGGTTTCAAAAAAAAAAACGGACTCAAACGGACACCCGGAGCTCAAGTTATGACCTTGTCAAGTTCCTGCTAATTCGGGCACATCACTAGTGTATCGACATATTGGATTTTATTCACAGATATTTCTAGATGATTGTTAATGTTGTAATCTTAGTACAAATCGACAAATTTGGAGAATCGAAATGTCATAAAATTGAACAATTGTTGAATTACTTGATTCTAACACTGGTTTAATTATGATATTCGATTATGCTAATTGTTCTATATAAATACATGTGTTTGATGATTTTGATGTCATTAATATGGCCATGAGGCCAAAAATATATTGTTTGATTTTGTAGGAAATTATAACACAAAAAACTACGGCGGATAGGAGACCAACAACGAAGGAATTTAGAGTATTAAAAACATGTCACCATGGCAAATCGTGTATTTATATGTTGTGTATTGTTTTTGATTGTTTGGATGTCCCCATTAGGGGGCGGTGTCGATAATGACCTTGGGTAAGTTTGTGACTTTATCTATTTGATTTTATTTAATTTATTTATTGTATATTTTTTAGTATGTGGAGTCACTTTTATTATTTTTAGCACCACTCTTAAGTTAATTTAAAAGAGTTTAACTTGTGCTAATTAGGATGTGACAAAAGGGTGAAATAAATGTGAGTTGGTAGCCTTAATTTGTGTTGGATTGGAATGAATTAAATTTGTTTTAGAGTAGTTTTTACTCAATATTTCAAGTGAATTTTGTATTTTGACTTTCTTGGTCATTTTGGACACTTTTGGAAAAAGTTAAGCTTGTCCCACACCTTTTAGAGTCACCCACCAACTAGTCCAGTGATGTGAGGGGATTATTTTACGTCCTATTTTGTGTTTTGATGGAGAAAATGATCAATTAATTGCACTTTTATTACAAGGGTCTTTATTTGTGTCATTTAGGGGGTGTGTGTTTGGGTTGAGTGTGTAAGAGGGTAGTCATACCCTCAACCACCAATTTATCATGCTTTGGGGTTTTTGATTTTACCTTAGTGATGTAGGATGGAGGAGAGATTATGTGGCATCCTACATGGAGGCACATCAACCCTCTCTCCATATTTTCTATTTATTTAATATTTGTCTGAGGATTTTGGGGGTTACTTGTTCATTTCTTGGGGATTCTTGTAAATGGGGAGAGCTTGATTGATATTGGATGGTGCTTTCTTAAGATCTTGGAAGTCTTGGAACTTGCTTGTGTTTTTTTCCTCTTCATTTGTTAGTTAGATCTTCACCCTTGTTTTTTCCTTGCAATTTTGTTCTGTTCATATGAGTGGATGATGATTGATTTATGTCTTATGATTGTGGGAAATAGATTTGATCGTTAGGTTGTGGGATAAATGGAAATGGGGGTAAAAATTGTGGGAGGAATAAGAGTGATGTTATTGGGTACTCAAGGAGGGAGTTCGGTTCAGATGTCCACCTTGTTGATAAATTTAATTTGTGTTTATCTTGTTATTTTATCGAGGGAGGCATATGAGTGGTGTATCTTCGTGGAGGGAGGTAAAAGATTTTTTGTGTGTATTGTGATGGAGTTTCTGTAGGCTCATATGTGGACACACAAACCCTTGGAAGGCATAAGAAAAACCCCCATGTTACTTTCTCATATTTGGCTTTAGCATGAAGCCTTTATGTTGGAAACTTCTTGGTTTTGTTGTAATTTTGGAAATGTGTTAAGTGTGTAGATTAAATGTGATTGTGGAAGCCATTTTGAGTTTCCAATGGTTGTTTAATACCCCTCATTACTTCCTTGGTGGCACTCGAGGGCCAATGAGGAAGAAGGCTTCTCTCCCTCATTGGATATTTGGCTGGGTGGAGAGTGTTACCTACTCCCCAATTTTGTTGTGTGATTTATTTTGGTGAGATGGTAAATCTCAATGGATGAAGTTTTCTTGTTGGAGAAAGACATGTGGAGTTGCAACTTGTGTTACTATGATTCTACAATGTATAAATGTTATGAATGGAAGATTGGGTGTAATCTTGTATATTAATGGTTAGATCTTGTAAATGAGTTATTGGGAATTGCATTACTTCAAATTATGGTTAGGAGTTGTATTGAAAAATTTTCTTCAGAAGATAATGGTTTTGGATGTAAAATGAATCTGGACTCTCTTACATCTTAGCAAGAATGTCTTAAATGGAAAATGGGTAAATTATATTTAAATGTGTCTTATTTCTCCTATTAAAAAAAATGCATAAGAAATAATAGAGAGAATAATTTTTACAATTTAGTTTTCCCTTATTGCATGTAAATTTATATCTATATACATTTCATAATTGCAATTTATTTTCCCAAATTATTTTGCATTATCCTTTATTAATGAAAAACTTAATTGGTTAACAAACACATATATTTAATATACAATACATGTATATCAATAACCTATATTGTTTTACTTCTAAAAATCATACTACCAGTATGAATAAAATAATATTAACCAACATTAATATCCACATATTATTAACTTATTTTAATATATGTATATATATAAATGTATAAACATTATATTTATATATGTATTAATACATATTAACAATTAGATTTAATATTAAAATTAACATTTAATTAAAAGCCTTTGAAATCGACCAAGGTGGAGGTAATGGTTTTAAATAAATATAAAAAAACATTTTTTTTATCTTTTAGGGGTCAGCCAAGAAGATATTGTTTTAAATGGAAAAGGTTAGAATGGAGGGGCATTGACCCCACCCCTAACCCATATACATGTATATAGTGTGAGGGTGGGGTCGGCGCCCCTCCCGCATCATTATAAACCCCCTTCATAACTGTTTTTTATGACTATACCCCTTATTAATTCAAGCAGCCATTATGGCTTATTTGCGGCCTGTGTTATTTTGTTAATCCTGGGGTAACTGTTATTTTTTAAATGTAGCTGATTAATTTAGATATAGATCTCTATATCTCTACTCTACTCTCTATCTCTCTCTCTCTCTCTCTCGAATTTCTAAATATTTGGGGTTCTCAGGAATGAATAAATATATATATTTATAATTATAAATTGATTTATATCCAGGTCAAATGGAATGTAAGACGTAATTTTTATTAAGTAAATAAATACATTCAATAAGCATAGAAAGACACACACACACACAGACACACATAAATATACACATATGTATATATATATACACATATGTATGTATGTATGTATATTACAAATATCTATATATATATTACAAATATCTGTATGTATATATATATATGTATATATATACGTATACAAAAGATTATACTATACTCCTTATTAATTCAAGCAGCCATTGTGGCTTATTTGCGGCCTGTGTTATTTTGTTATCTCTGGGGTCACTGTTAGTTTTTAAATGCAGCTGATTAATTTAGATATATATATATATATATATATATATATATATATATACACACGCTCACTCTCTCTCTCTCTCTCTCTCTCTCTCTCTCTCTCTCTCTCTCACTCGATATTTCTAAATATTCGACAAGTGGGGTTCTTAGAATGAATAAAAAAATATATTTATAATTATAAATCGATTTATATCCAGGTCGAATGGAATGTAAGACATAATTTTTTAAAGTAAATAAATACATTAAATAAGCATAGAAAGACACACACACACAGGTGTGTATATATATATATATTTATTACAAACAGATGTCTGTATATATATGCATATACATATATACATACAGATATGTATTGCAAACATATGTCTGTATATATATACATATACATATATACATATAGATATTTGTAATATTGTAATATATATATATATATATATATATATATATATATATATATATATATATATATATATATCTCTGTGTGTGTGTGTGTATTTGCATATATATTCACACAAATAAATGATATATACAAAGTGTATATATTTTAGCCTAACAAATAAGAATTGTTTTATAACCAGAACAAAATGGGTAAATACCCACAACCCAAATAGGGTAGAAAGCAAAAATAAGAAATGAAAAAATTCAAGGATAAATAGTTTTCTATAAAACCCTAGGAGAGGGATACACACAAATATTTATCATGTGTGTATCCATTCTTGATCTTGGGAATTATTCCATGGCTTCATCTTCTTCTTGCCTTCTTCCTTAACCTATAAGTGAAATAAATAAAATGAGAGAATAGGTTTAAGAAAGGAATATATAAGATCTCATAAGGATTTCTAGGGTTATTTTAGATAACCTAGATCTAATGGCTTAGATAGTTTTGATCTAATGGTGTAGGATGAACCCTACATCCTTTAAGTGAAAGGGAATTTTTTTTGGAATGACATAATTAAAGGTGTGTGTGTGTAATGTTATAAGCGGCCTAAGGGGTTAGCCAAATTTGTGAATCCGTTGTCTTTTGAGTGATAATCTAAATATTATTGTGTGTGACTTAAAATTATGGGATGTTTAGTGTTGCTTAACTAAATAATTTTAAAGGGGATTAATGGAGCCGAGTAATGAAAATTTAATGAGGATTATTTAAATAAAATATCGGAGGCTAAATAAGAGAAAGAATTAAATTGTAATATTACTTAGAAAATTGAGACAAACATAGTAGTCGTTAATTTATTTTTGATTGTCATGTAATTGTTTGAAATATTATAATAAGGTTTTATTAAAACCTTTGCTAATGCCTTGTAACCTATTTTTAAAAATAATTATTCCATAATTTTACCTATTTTCTAATGGGTTTTAACGTGATTTTTCTTGAATTTATATGGGAAAAATGTCGGTGTTACACTTGGCATCAGAGCCATGGGTTCAACATTTGGACTCTGGGCCAACATGGGAACCCAACAACTGGTTAGGAAAAAATTGAATATCTTAGATTAAAATAAAAATAAAATAATAAAGTTTTTTGGATTGTTGCACTCACCTAGTGGCATTTTTTTCGAAACCGGTTAATGGTAAAATGTTAAATTAAATTTATATTGTTGTGAACTCCTGGTGGAATCAAGAACTTAGTCCCCTTGCAAGGGTGTTTCTTATGACTCCTTCCTCTTAATTGTTTTTAATTGTGTGATGTGATGACCCTATTGAGACTCCTCCTTTTTTTCATTTGTTATTTATGTGGTGTGACTCTTGCGGATTAGTGCTTGTGTTTGTGTCCAGGGGTCAGGATAAGAGAATTAGAGGTTGATTAATTATTTAGAGATTACTTAATTTTGTATTTAGACGAGATGGTGTTGGTTGTCAGGTAATTCCGTCACATTTGATCCAGTTTTGTGGATGTATTATTAGACCTGAGCTTGAGGTATAACAACCCTACTTACGGCCTTGAAGGGCTACAAAGTGAATATGGTGTAAACTTTTCTGTATATTATATTCGTAAACCTTAGTTATTCTATCAAAGACCAACATCTTATTTTATGATTTGATTGAGAATATCTTAGGATATTTTTTTATTTATATTTTTGTATTATTTTCAGTGATTGTGATGTGGCTACTTAGCCATTTTCATTGATTAGCGATGTTTCTTGTATTTTACTTTTGATTGGTACTTGTATCTCGTTTATCTTATTGAGTACTTATCTAAATGTTACATGATCCTTTCTTGACTGTTGATGAGTTGGTTCAAAACTCTTTGTATTGTGATGTATTTGTTATATGGTGGTACACCCTAGGTGTCTTGAATTTCTTCTTAGGTGCTTAAAGTTGTGCCTTAGGTTTTGGAAGGACAAAATCTTGTGTGTTTATAGAATCTTAGAGTGAATATTTCATTACTCAAACTTTCTAGAAAGAGAGATCATGGTTTTGTTCATTCTAGTTTGCTATTTTGATAGCAGAGGTTGTGATTCCCTTTCAATCTCATAAGATCTTTTTTCCTCATTAGAGTAGACGTATTATGTTATAGGATTATGGATTTTTTAAGGACTGGATTAACTCTTGGATGTTTGTAAGTCTTTGAGGTTATTTTTTCTCTTCAATGTGATGTTCCACCGATGGCATGCTAAGTTTTATCATGGTTTCTTTTTTTCATTATAGAAATTATTGATAGTTGGATTGTATGTACCTTGGTAATTATGGGTAGATTTACGTTCATTCGGGCATTGTGCTTTATTAAATATAATTTTTTTTCTCTCGATGACAAATAATTAAATTTAACATTACTTTAACACTTTAAATTATTCTGTATACCACTCTAAAATCTATGTGTATTGGCAGATGTTGAGACACTTATGGATTCTTTTGGGTCTTTTGGACCTTTCTCTTAAAGATGTTAGTTTTTTGGATCTTTATATTTTAATCTTTGTTGTGCTTATGTTGTGTCCCTTCTTTTAAAAGAAACTAAAGGGACTACAATTGTTGGTCGTGGAGTCCATGTTTGGGTAGATTAGTAGATTTTCATCTTGCATTTGGTGTCTTCTAATTGGAAATGTGGTGTTGTTGGAGTAAAATTTTCCTTGTCATCTTGTTGCTTGGTTATTGGTATCTTGTGGAAGTATGAGTGTTGTTTGGAAAAAATTCCTTGTCTTATTATGTAAACTAAATTTGAGACTAAACAAAAAACATTGTTTTCTTTTCCAAACTGATGTAAACCTCTTAAACTTGTAAAAACAAATTTTGTTTCTATAATGGGATTTTTCATCGTAGCTTCTTAGATACTTTTGGGGACCCACTTGGAGTGTTTAGTGATGCTTATAATTCTTTAGTAAACCCTTGAAATCTTGGTGTGGTACATGTTGGTTGATTTATTCCTAGTTCTTACAAAATTAATGATGTATTTGTTATGTTGAATGGTCTCTTGTTCCTTTAGAATTAAAAATGTGATATGGTGATTTATCTCTTATTCCCCCATAAAAGTAATAATGTGATATGTTTGAATATTCTTTCTCATTAAAATTTAATTGATAAGATGATTAACCTAAACATAGTAAAACTCTAGTTGAGGGGCTTGGACTTTGAAACTTAAAAAGTAAACTGGAACATTAGAAAAAGGAAAATGGTCCTTGCTATAATTTTGGTAGGTTAATAGAAGAAATAAAACTATGTGAAAAATGGAAAGGAAACCCTCTCCATTTACCCTCCCTAGAAATAAAATAAAGAGTTCTACTGCCTATATAGAATGGCAAGATATCATGCCAACATTAGTGGTGCTCCTTAATGATGCAAATATGTGATGTCATAATAGAAGGAATATTTTAATTAAGAAAATATTGTAAGAAAATTTTTTAGCAAGTGAAACTAGAGATTTTGATTTAAAAGTTGGTTTACAAAGTGAATAAAATTTATGTGTATTAATTGCAATATATAATTAAACCTTTAATTTTTCTGCCTACCCAGATTTATGAAACACCTTGATCTTGGTGACATGTTTTTTGTTGTGTTGGACTACCTTGAGCATAGATGTGTGTGTTTTCCCCTTGTAATGAGCTTTGGGTCATCATACCCTTATTACCTACTAGCTCGATAAGTGTGATTTCTGACTTAAAGAGTAGGTCTTATCTCTTATTTTAAGAATGGAACCCTCCTTGTGGGTTGATTAAGTCTTTTGTTGACCTAATTTATTTGTAAATTTAGGCAACATATGTTAAGGATGTAAAATATTTTTTTGAAATTCTCTGTTTTCTTCTCTTCGGAAACCTTGTTGATGATTGTTCCCTTTTGACCTTGGAAAAGGAAAGTGCAAGTTGTTTTCATAATTTGTTACTCGAGTACAGGTGTGATGCACTAGTAGATTGTAATTAGACCCTCTTTATACCTATATTTCTATCCTATGCCCCTTGAGTTCTCTTTTGTGTTACGAATTAAGAATGTGCGCTCGTTTCGATTATTTAAAACTAGGTGTGATTTAAAATAAATAAATGCCATTATGTTTTATAGAGTGATTGGTGTCTCTTTTGTTCGTATGTTAGTTTTGGAAGGATTGTATCCTAAGTGGAAATATTATCTAAGTGTTTGAAAGTTTCTAAATCTAACTACTGTTATGTGTTCTATTTTAAGTGTAAATTTAAGTTATAGAAAACCTTTTGGTCATGAATTTGCTAAATTTTATCATGAAAAGTTAATTGAAACCTTTCGAGCTATATTTTAGTAATTCCAATGAGCAGTTGCAAGAATGTAAACGTTTTTTATAAGTTAGGTGCCTTCCTTATTGTTAAAGCCCGTCTTGTGTGATCTCCAATTTGTGATACCTTTGAGTATACATGTTTTCTCATACAAATTGATGGTCACACTTGAGTTTTAATAGCCTTATCTAAATACCAGAATTTGAAGCATAACTCACCCATAGTGGAAGCCTTAAATTAAATGTTATTGTAATATGTTGTATCCATGGGTGACTATGTGGTCATCCCGAGTTCTCAGACTTCTCCTATTATTATTTTACTTTGGTGGTTGTTCTTGTGATTCCTTTGGATATTTATTTTTTATGATGCTATGTGTTGTAGGTTTGTTGATCACATAGAGTTACTCTATAGAATTAAATGTTTGCAACCCTGCTTGAAGAAATTTTACCATTCATGCCTAACATTCTCCTTCCTCCTTGATTAAATAGTGTTGGACCATTCTTGGGCTTTGAGGACCCTCTTTTGTTTGAAATGAAGAAATTCCACAGATGGCGTGATTTTAATGTTATGCATTGTTCCCTACCTCTTTTCCATGACTTTCAAGAGGAATTCAAATCTAAGGAGATGGGGATGTAATCCCCACTCCTCTTCAACATAGTTTAAACCATATTTTCAATTCCTAAATTATTATAATCTTGAAACTTGTTATTGTATTCTAGTTAGCATACCAGTAAGATGTGCATGACATTGTGATTACTATTCTGTTTTGATTATTATTTTGACTATATGGTTGTATTTTGGACCATGATGGGAATTTAAGGATATAATGATGATCTTGAATAGTTTCCTTGTTACAAACTGATTGTGATATCGTCACTATTTTTTATATTGCTATGCCTTTTCTCACTCTGTATTGGATCCCAAGACCTTGATATCATATTAGATATTAGATATTGCTAGATGGATTCTTGTTTTACTTAATTAATAGATAATACCGAGGTGTTAGACTTGTGACATGATGTGACTATTGTGATGTGTTTTATATGCTTGATTCATACATCAATATTCGATGTTCTATGTAATGCCCTTGATTAACACACACAAAGACAACATGGAAAGTATCAGATAAATTTTATTTATTTTTTACTTTCTTGATGTATTTACGACACCACATGTGGTCTCTGAAGGACTACACACAACTCGAGATATGTTTTGCATGATCACCTACCCACATAGGAAACACAAAACATGTTACACACATCAAGACCAATTCTCTCTTTTTTTATTAGGAACAACATAACGGTCCATATACAGTAAACACTTGTACAGGTAGGGTTTTCCCAAAGTCTAATATTTTAGGATAACCCCTTTTTATAATTTTGTTTCAATTCTTACTTAAGTTTAAGAAATATCAAGGCATGAGAATTATAGACATTCTTGTTTCCTCTAGCTCGATTTCTTCTATTTTTGTTAACACTAACATATGGTGTACCCCACCTAAAGGGTTTATCAATGTTACTCTAAATAATTGTTGAAATTGTATGTTTATTAAAGGTATATTCAATTACTCACAAGTCTATTTACCTACATAAAAGCTGCTTGATTTTATTTCATACTTCCATTGCACAAGGAGGTGAGTGTAAGTCCAAATTGAGGTGATATACCATTTAATTTTGGAACTAATATTCCTTCATGCAAATATCACAACGATAAACTTACCTTAGAGAAGGACTATAGATTGCAAACAACATTATGCTTAATTATTAGGCTTACATTTTTCCGTAAAGTCAGAAAATTTTCTGGGTTGTGTTACATTATATTTAATATAGGGCACAAACCACATTTAGACATACATGTGTATATTAATTCTTTAAGAAAGGATCATAATTTAACTTCTCATAAGTTGAAGGTATGTAGGACAATCTGGCATTCATCTTTATGCACTTGTTATTCATTTACCATTAGTTCATTAAACCTTATGATTCAATCTGGCTTAGACAGTTAAAGGACATCACCTAATTAGCATTTATTTAAGTTCATCAATGAGTATGAATCAGATTGTATAATTGTTAAGATAGTCCTTAATGGATTCAATATCTTTTATCCCTCATCCTAGCATAACCTTGAAATGTTTTCAATTTACAGAACACTGGTTTACATTTTAATATAATTTTATATCCAATCAACTTTAAGGATGTGATTCCCAACATAGGTTGAGGATCAAAAACCTTGCCCCTTTTGACACAATACGAAATTTTTCACTTCTTCGAATTAAGGGTTTATTATTTCATCTATATGTTTACGACATCATATTTTAGTAGAAAATGTATAAGGGTAACAATATCATTCTACAATACTAAAAATTACATCATTGTCACAATCTAGTAAGGTTAATAAATCAGGATTCTAACTCAAATTATTTTACCATTATCTCTTTTTTATTAGTGGACCTGGATATATCGTTTCCTATCTAAACAACACATAATCAAAATTGAAACTAACAAATTTTATAGACTTTGACTTAGGATTCATTAGATAATTCAATAGGAACCATATCAAAAGATAACTATCTTTCAAAATTTCAATCATACAAAAATATACTCCTAACAATGCAAAGTTCACTTTATTCGATCCATAATAATATTTCATAAGTTTTTCAGTAAATAAGAATGAGCTTACTCAATAATTAAAAAAATACTAAGGCAATGTGCCCTCATATCTTTTCCAAAAAATCGCATTCAATATCCTCTCAATAAATTGAATCATCCAAGTAACATGAACTTCATTAATGAAATATATGCAATTTTCTGTAAGTCTTTCTCCTTTTACTACTCATGAAATCCATCTGAACATTAGTTAACATGTATCAGTACACGAGAGCTGAGCATGATAAGATCAAACAAATTAGAATAGTATGCTACTATTTATCAATTTCATGGAAAGAAACAATGTTATTTATGAAATTTTTCTAACTATGAAAAATAATAACAACTTCTAAAGCATGCAAAAACCCACAATGTCCAAATAGGAAATTAATTTAATTAACTCATAGCTAAAAACCAATGAATTATATCAATAGTAGTTTAGTAGATAGAAAGGTCCATTTAACTCTTACGAGTCATAGATATACATGTGTTAGGATTCCAATTATGTAATCATGCAGGATATACAAATGAATTCTAACACCCTTTTCTTCCATTTAATGTATAATTAACTAAGAAAAATGCTTCAACACACCACAAAAATCAAGGGTATGCTAGTTAAAAGCATAGTAAGTTTTTAACATAATAGTCACATAGTTCATTTGTTATCCTAATAACATCTGTTGAAAATTTTTGCACTTGCACAAAATTTGGCAACTCGAAACTTCGTTGTTACGATGAAAAGTCTTGGGTGAAGTATACGTAAACTAAATAAGATTCGATGTTATTAGTTACTGCTGAAATAATTAATGATTAAGTGAAATATTAAATTATGTGTGATGTTTCAAAATAGACAGATCACATAGTCTTTAATTTCATGTCATCTTTAGTAGAAGAACAAAAAGCCCCGAAATACAACTGTGTTGTCTTGTTAAAGACAAAAAATTAGAAATTAGGTGAAGTGTTGAGTTTTGAATCAGCAAACAAAAATGTAGACTACAAAAAATCCAAGTTCATTACTGAATGTTACAAGTTCCTATCAATGATCTTTCCTTCATGATCAAGACATTCAATTATGTTACTGAGTTTTTTTAGTTCATTATACAATCCATACAAAAAAGCTAGAATGCACAAGGAAATACACAACTCATTTTTCAAAATTCAATGTTTTATTCATAAGGAGAGTCCAATGTTTCCCACACAAACCGTGGGATGTAACTGAGAAGTAAAGTATAGCTACTGAAAATAAAGGCACACATGCATGAAAGAGAAAATAGAGGAGTATGAGTGAACCCATCATTGCCTTGGGGTTTCTGTTCTTTGATTGAATCATCTTCATCTCCATTTTTTTTTTTCCTTCAACTTCAATATAGAAGCCATTGTACCTAAAAAATAAGAAAAGAATTAAATATAAGCTATGAGCTCATGGATCAAGTCATATTCCTATATTGTCCTACTTCGTGCATATGAATCTTCTCTTAACAGAAGATGTATTCTACTAGAAGAAAAAACTACATGCATTCTTTATTCACTCAGTAAGAAAGAAGAAGAAGGAGAAAATAACGAAGGAAAAAAATGGACATAAGAGAGGCTAAAAAGCCTAATTATTTTCTAACTGTTTTCCTAAGTGTGCAGGTACATGTTACTACAGGAAAAGTTCAGTTGCTACAGGAAAAGACTAAAATTAAAAACTAGTTGCTACAAGACTAAAATTCAAATCTAGTTGCTACAGGAAAAGTTCAATTGCTACGGGTAATATTTAGTTGCTACAGGAACAAATATAATTTTAGAATTTTAAAGCTACTTGCTACAGGAAAAATTTAGTTAGTACGGGAAAAGATGGAATTTAAAATTAGAAGAAATACAATGTCCATCAAATTATTAATAAGATAATAACTTCAAATACCAAATTGAACACATGATTTTCAATTACAGAAATATAATTCAATTGTTCAAATACAGATACAGCTACAGGTGAATATCAAGTACAGCATTAAGGCACAAAAGAAGATGGAACTACAATTTTTACAAGACTTGAATTGTCTAACATGCAGGAGTTGTAAACAAAGTTCCAGAAATAATATGTTATGCATAGGTTCATAAAAAAAATACATTATTTTAAGAAAAGTCAAGAATATTGTTAAAGTCAAGCATTTAATAGATTTGATTTTTAGAAAACAATGGCATTTCAAATACTCATCTCATGGAGAATTTCAATATTCAAGTGATGACAATGTTGAAATTTTGAAGCAACTATTCTCAAAAAGTGCTATAAAATTTCTTAAAATCAAGTTGATCCTGAGACAATGAATTATAACAAATGGATTCTCCAGAATATAGAATTGAACCAAAGATTTTATAATGGACCTAAAATAATGTACAGACCTATATTTATAGAAAATCATAATCATCTTCTATAATATTCTCAACAAATGATGAGATAACAAGTTGTCCTAACATAAAGAACTCATACATAGAAGAGGCTGAAAAATGAATATCCAGAAAGAAGAAAGTACTCTATGTCCATCAAAGTAAAACAAAGGAAGGAAAAACTAAATCAGAGTTTCATAATAGTAAACAAAGTCTTTTCAAAGTTCATTTTAGCAATGGCTGAGAATGAAAAATACCCAGAACTAAGAAAATACAGATATATAATTAATGATGCAGATTGGGAAGAAGAACAACTCACCGTAGAAAATAAAATGGTCAAAAAATTCGAGCAAGTAGATGATGAAGCGAGAGGTCCACAAGCACATGTGAGGTTTTAAACTTATAAGTCAATCAGGAGAAACAATTCACAAATCCCACAAATATTTCCAAAAGTTTAGTGATACATCTGAAGAAGAAAAGAAAATAGAGGTGTATGCATGCAACAAACATTATCTCACCTATAAATGACTATAACACCAAGAAATGAAACCTAATATTTCAGAAATGTACAGAGGATAAAAGGACAGAGCTGAGCTTTAAAAACCAATAATGGTGGCCCACACTTTGACCACTACATAGAAACCATGAAATCTAAATGACAGAGAATCTTTTATAGAGAAAGAGATCCAAAATACAGTGAAAGACGAGCTCAAACCAAAACATAATAATGACGTCAAGATAAATTTTTCCAAGGCTTAACCTGCTTCACAAAAATTTCTAAATGAATGTTCTTTAGGGTCGAGTTCCCTTTATCACCAGAACCCAAGAAGTGGATTAACCCAAACTCAGCCACAGTCAAAGATCGACGGTTTTAAAACCTAAAGGACACAAGATCAAAGTCCTCAAATCATCGCAACAACCAATGTTAACAATATCCAGGATGTTGCCGTCAATATTAAATGTGGCCCAGAACCATAACCACAGGTTATAAATCGGCGGTCTACAATTAGACAAGGTCAGAGATCAACGACAAAGAACAAGGCACAAATTTTCAAAACAAACCACAAGGGATATGTTGACCTAACCATACTTGATGCCACTACCCAATTCACCAAGGCGTGAATCACCGTGGAAGGGGAAAACCCACGTGTCCACTAAAAAAATTATTGCAAATAACTTTCAAGTCTAACCCAAGCACATGCTTCAAATATTTTTTAAAGGGACGACCAAATCATATATCATGATCACCGAAAAGGTTAATATTATAATATGCCAAGGCTGACATAATAAAAGGGGTCATCGAATGTATTATGATGCCTATGCCATGGCCAAAGGAGATGTCAATATCAGAACATGTGCACATAGCAGGTGGTCACCACATGAGGAATTATTTTGGTCATATACAGGGAGTTTTATTTTGCATGCCTTCACAACATGACATAATATTGAAGAAGACAGAGTTGCATGTTCATGGAAAGAAACTTGCCTAGTAAGCAACCTTATTTTTAGCAAATTATTCACCCTTCTTGTTTTAAAATAGACAGTCAACTTTAGTTTGACTGTAGTGTAAGTAAGGCTAATAATGCCTAATTATAATGGCATGCTCTATTTTTTTCTTTTATTAAATAAAGGATAAAAGTAAGATGCATGGGTGAGTATAAGCCTTAGGATATTTTTAGGGAGAGGGTGAATTTTTTTTTCTATATATTTTGTGCCTTTGCAAAGCACAACAGACTTTTGGACGGCTAGACTTTTTGGATATATGCGTACTGAAGCAAATTTTGCCAGTTTTTCCCTCTGAGTGTGAAGTATTTTCTACCTTTCCAAGTTATTTTGTAGTCTTTTGTATGTTTATATTAATCTTGTGAATGCAAATTTGCTGATTAATCACCTTATCCTGCTACAAATTTAGTCTTTTCTGCTTAATTTTAATGTGCATGTTAACTTATTAGTATTGTTGTGATTCTCCCTTAGTACAATCAGATGTTTTTCCCTTAGAAATTTTACAGAAAAACTATTGGTTTGTGAATTAATAATCCTTCCCAAATCAGTTTTGCATATACTCAGTCAAAATCCTCATAAAATTTGTTGTATCACCTTAGTTTTAATCATTTTACAATCATCTCTTACTATCAAACTCCCAGAAATCATTTTCGGATACACCAATAAGGAATTGGCCTTGATATTAGAGACTCACCTCAAAATAGGTATACCCACATACATGAGGTGTTTCCATTATATCTATAAAAGAGAGAGATCATTTGTGCAAGATTAGAAAACCTGCAGCCATGTCTCTATAGGGTGCACTTTTGAGAGATGAAATTTTTTGGCATGCCCGGTGGGGCATCACAGAAGTTAAAATTTCATTTCCCAAAGGTGTTCCACTTCAAGCAACAAATCACTAGCCATCATGCAACCTTCACTGCAAGATAATAGTTTTGACAAGCTCGGTGTGAGAATGAATCAGATATGCATGCTAATTATAATTTCTACAGCATATCTATAGCACATTATAGTAAATTAAAAGTCACTTTTGGGAGTAAGTTGCAGCAATTTAGTCTAAAGATTCTAGGATCTTTTGCCGACTCTGCATAGCTATTTTCAGACATGTATTGTAGCATGTTCCATGCCTAAAGTGACTACAAGATCATCGATAAGAGGAATTCCTTTTGATTTTGTTTCTTTACCTTTGAATTTTGCTAGAAGGAGAAGAGTCGGTAATACTTTACCTTAAAATAGACTTGGTTTTGGTAACCCTCCTCCTCATATTCCTTCACCATGTATCAATTTCTTAATTAATATCCCAGTTTTTCAAATGCCTATCCAACCACCAAGGAATTTTGTGACTTTTACTAATGGCATTCCATTAGTAATCCTAGTTTACCATGACATTCCTAATGCTGCCATGAAAAGTTTACCCTCATTCACAGGTGAAAATTAGGTTACACTAGCTCAACATATTAAAGATATAGCATCCCTATGTGCAGTCCATAATATCACTCATGAAGATGTAGCTTTATGATTTTTAGTTGCATCTTTTAAAGGGTAGGCCTTGCAATGGTATAGAAACATAGAAATTGGAAGCATAAGAACTTGGGATAAATTAGGTGAAAAATTGATGAAACAGTTCTAGGATAATTCAGATCATTTGTCTCTCATTGAACAGTTGTCTACTATTAAAAGAACTCCTAATGAATTTATGTCTAGCTTCAATATCCATTTTGCCAAAACTTGGAATTCCAACTATTTTCAAGCCTCAAGCTACTCATACTTACCTTTATTATCTTAGAGCATTAAATAACGATATCTCAACTATGATCCAGTCAATGGGTGGAGAGACACTTCCGAATGCTTTTGATATTGCTATTTGAGCTGAAAATAGTCTTATACAAGTTGGAATATTAGCACCAAGGACATCAATGCCATTTTTTGGTAGATTTAGCACCTATTCCTCAACCTATTACAATCATAGAGGCTACTATTGTAGCCCCATCAGATGATGTATTTAAATTTTTACAAACTATGGGAAATAAATTGACTTCGATTGATAACAAAGTTACATTACCTAACAGACCATATCAAGCTCTTTATCAGTCCTATCAACAGAATCAAAAAAATAGGCATCCCTACCAACAGAATCAAAATTATAGGAAACCTTACCAGCAAAGGTAGTTTGACCCAAATTCTCCTAGTTCATCTAACGCTTTAGTCCTAGTTAATATGGTTATAGAAGAGTGGTGTCAACCTTCCAATCAACCTCATTCAGTTGTAACTTTCCCAAATGCTTTTCTAAATATGAATCTTGTTGCATAACCTCAATATGAAACATTTTTCATGCCTCAAATGGAGCATGGGCAGCAAGAAACTCATGTTCAGAAAGCACCTGAATAGAATTTAGTTATTTTTAATGAGGAGGATTTCATTGCTGTCACTACTAGGGCTCACGGGAAAGCTGCTGAAAATAAAAATCAACAAAATAGGCCTATCCTGCCTACTATCACTGATAAGATAGCATCTACAACTCCAAATTCAACTAATTACCCCCGTTGTTCCTCAAAAACCAGCAAGTGTTCCATTTGATAAAAGCCATAAAAAATAGGTACAACCTAATATAAGAACACTTTTTATAGCTCATATATCTAAGGCAGCTGAAGTAGAATCAATTTTTGCTAAGGCTTACTCTAAGATAGTTGATTCTGTCTCTAAAATAGTTAATTATTTTAACATTGTTGATGTAATGAAAAAGCATAATGTTAGCATCTCAATGTGGGATGGTCTAAGTATTCCTGGACAATAAGATTTAATTTCTCATGAACTAGCTAAGTTGCAGATTTCTTCAAATATGATAGAAAAAGAAGTTCAGAAGACAAACATGGTCTTTGGAACATTTGAGCAAGACCGCATTAAAGAAGTTAAGTGGATGGTTTAAAAATTTATGAATGCTCATGACATCAAGAAACCACCACCATTTTATTTATCACTGATTATTGGTGAAAATCTAGTTCATAATTACATGGTGGACAGTGGTGCCAATAGTAAAGTTATGCCAAAAGTGATTGTAGAAAAATTGGGTTTGCAGTATGAGCCTATAAAAAGGAGCGTACTATAGCTTGATGGAACTATAACAAATACGGTTGGTATAATCAAAAATTTAGAAGTAACATTACATGCTTTCCCAAATTTTTCTATTGTGTAAGATTTTTCTATTGTGTACCTACCTCCATACTTTGTCTTATGCTTATTTAGAGCTTTCAGAGGAAAAATAAGAGGTTATCTCTCTTCAAATTGGTCCTTATTTTTCACTACTTGTTATGGCACTAAAGTTACTATTAGTTCAGAGTCATTGGCTAGATTTCTCATTGAGCCTTACTCTTCAAATGCAGTGGCTAATTATTCAGCCTTCGATCAGTCTGATTTTGATGAGGTGGCTCATTTTTTAGCATTGGATGGTGTTTCTAACATGTTTATGGATGAAAAGACACTGGAAAAACATGCTCATGATCCATTTCAGGAAGTTTAAGAACACTTGTTTGGTGTATATTATATGCATGAAGAGAATATAACCACTTCCCTTGCTATCTAAAACAAAAGATTCAGCAGAAGGGATTTGGAAGCTTCATTTTGATGGAGCTAAGAGCAAGAAGGGACAGGGATCAGGTCTGATGCTCACTTCCCCAACAAATGAAAGGTATTTCTCATCTTTGAATCTCCAATTTTCATGTACTTGTAATGTAGCTGAATATGAAGATTTAATTCGTGGGCTTGCATTGGGCCAGAAAGAGGGGTATCAACATTCTACAGATTTTTGGTGACTCTGAGTTGGTTATTAATGAAGTAAAAAAATTCAATGTGTAAGAATCCATTAATGAAGTCTTACAGACACAGAATTTCAGACTTAATGGAAGATTTTGATGTTATTAACATTCAGTCTATTCCTAAAGCTAAAAGCAAACATGCAGAAAGACTTGTAGAAATTGGGGCTAGTTTTGAATTCCTAGAATAGATTGAAAATATCAAAATCCAGCCTCATATAAAGTTAATTATCAGGCCCTCAGTACCTGATAATGTTTTAAATTGGCAATTTTTTGAAAGTGATGATCAAATATGCAGGTTTTTGCAGCAAGAAGCTAAGTTTTCTACAACTAATTAGGATAAATTACAACACTTATATGGTGACCAGATTGTTTAGTTGAAGACAAATAAACTACCTCGAGGTCTAGTCACATTAGAAGACATCTTAAACACTGATGATCAGTTAAGGAAGATCAAGACTAAGATGTCAATCCACTCTGATAATTACGAAGAGATCTCAGTTGATGAACTGAAAAACTTATTTCTTGGAAAGGTATGTTCCTTAACTAAAAATAAGTCATTTATTAATCTTTGTAAAGATTTTAAGGATGTTTTTGCTTAGAAATACCAAGATCTAAAAGGATTTGATCCCAGTCTAGCGCAACATACAATTGAGTTGTAGCCAAATTCTAAAACCTGTTAGGTACAAATAGAGGCATGTAAAATCCCAAAATACAACCTCTGATGAGGAAAGAATTATCTAAATTGATTGAATCAGGTGTTATCTTTCCAGTTAAGCATTCAAGTTGGGTAGCCAATCTTGTTTCTATTAGGAAGAAGAACGGTGAAATCAAACTATGTGTAGATTTTAGAGATCTTAATAAGGCTTCATTAAAATATCATTACCCACTCTCAGGTTCAGGTTCAGGATCAGGTTCATTAAGAGATCTAATTTTGACAACATTCTCAGGTTCATTAAGAGATCTAATTTTGAGAACAATCTCAGGTTCAGGTAGACTATATTTTCTAAATGGTTACAGTGGATATAATCAGATTTTAGTTTGAGAAGAAGATAGATACAAAACAACTTTTACCACCAAGTTGGGTACTTATGCTTATAAAAGGATGCATTTTGGTATTTTAAATGTTGGTGTAATGTTTCAACATGTAATGGACATGGATTTTCACAACTTATTAAAAAAATGCATCTTGGTTTATTTAGATGATGTTACTATATTTTTGAAAGATTCTGAAGAACATCTAATGCACTTAAGGTATACTTTTCAGTTGTCCAGGAAATTTGGAATATCTTTGAATCCAGTAAAGTCTATATTTTCATTACATCAAGGCAAGCTACTTGATCATATTGTTTCTAAACAGGGTTTAGCAATTGATCCTTTAAGGACTGAATCCATATCACATCTATCCTTACCTCATCATAAAAAGACATTACAAAGTTTTCTTGGAAAAATCAAATTTGTTAGAAGATTTGTTCAAGATTTTGCAGCATTGGTTAAACCACTCACAGCTATGCTAAAGAAAGAGAAAAATTCTCTTAGACCAGCGAAGGAAGAGAAGGTTTTAAAGAAATAAAAGTAGCTACCTCTCAGGCTCCTACTCTTGCCAAATCTAAATTTTGATAAATATTTTACAATGTATGCACTTGAAGGAGTTAAAACAATCTCAGCTATATTAACTCAAGTCAATGAAAAAAATATTGAGTAGCCTATTGCTTTCTTCAGATAGAGTTTACATGATTATGAAACAAGGTACACATTTCACGAAAAGCAAGTACTTTCAGTAGTTAGAGGACTAAATAATTTCAATTATATGATTTCAAACAATAAAATCCACGTTCTTGTTTCTCATCCAAGTGTGAGAGAATTCTTACTAAATAATGAATTGAATGAGAAAAGAGCAAACTGAATAACAAAGGTCATGGAATATGATGTTGATACTTGGGTTGCTAAGACAGTTTGAGGGAAAGGTTTATTTGAGAATCTAATTGCTGATATGGAAAAACAACAGGCTGCAGAACCAGATGAATTTAAAACAACATGCCAAAACTACGTATCAGCAATCAAAAATTATGATTCAACTAGAAAATAAACAACCTGAGCTCACACATGAGATTCATGAAACAAGATGGATGACTGATTTGGTTAATTATCTACAACAGGGCACCTATCTGGAAGGTATGGACAAAAATAAATGAAGGTATTTTAGATTACAAGATGTACCTTATATTTTCATTGATAATGTGTTATTCAAAAAGGATATAAATGGAATCTTGTTGCAGTGTGTTGATTATGATGAAGTTTAGAAAATACTGTAAGAATTCCACGAAGGACCTTCAGGAGGTCACTTCTCAGCACGTACTACAACCTTAAAAATTATGAAAGCTGGTTACTATTGGCCTAACATATTCAAGGACTATTTTGAATGGATTAGAAAGTGTTAAAAATTTGCTTTCTTTGTTAGAAAATAATGTTTAGCATCGCTGCCCTTGCAGCCTATTTCAGCTGATCAGCCTTTTATGAAGTGGGGCCTTGACTTTATTGGCATGATAAACCCACCATCATCAAAAGGACACAAGTGGATCTTAAAGTTTTGCTATAGATTATTTTACATGATGGACTAAATCAATAGCCTTGAAGGATGCTAATGAAGCTTTGATACTATCCTTTTACAAAGGAATAGTTTACAAATTTGGTGTTCTACGCAACTATCATATCAGATAATGTTTTAGCATTCCTTGTTGCAAAGATAATAGATTGGGCTATCAAACATGGAATATATCTAAGTTCTTCATCTAATTATTAGCCACAAGGTAATGGTTTAGCTGAGAGTAATAACAAGAATCTGTTAAGGATCATCAGAAGAATGCTCAAGGATCATCAAAGAGCTTGGAATTTGATGTTGAATGTAGCACTTTGGGTTGACAGAGTGACCTCATAAAAGATTAGTTGGCAATTCACCATACAAACTTGTGTACGGGAAAGAAGCAAGAATGCCTATTTCAGTTGAGTTACCTACATTAGATTTGTGGCATCAAATGGAACTTCTTGAGAATGAACCATTACAGATTTGTTATGCAGAGTTAATGGAATTATAGGAGCTAAGAGATCAAGCTCATTTGAATATGGAGAAAAATCAAAAACAAATGAAGAAGACTTTTGACAAGAAATCTAAATTCAGAGTCTTCAATGAAGGAGATATTTGGTTAAAGTGGGATGTTGATCATGCAAAGCCAGGAAGACACTCAAAGCTTGATACACTCTGGAGTGGTACTTACATGATTTCAACTTGCAAAGAATACAATGCTTTTTAGCTTTTGAAGGTGAATGGAGAGGAACTTCCCATTCTTGTGAATGGCATGTTTCTCAAATAATATTATTGAAAATCTTACAGTGATTTGTTAGAGTAGGATTTCCCTTCAATAAGTGTAGTTCCTGCACATTGCAATGTTTTTCTATTCAATAAGTGCATTCATGCACGTGATCTATTTTTCAGATCATTTCCCAACTTTAGTTTATTTAGAAGGGTTGGACCTTTCAAAAAACAAAAAATTTGGTTACATGCTTAGACTCTGTAACTAGTGGACAAGAGCAAGGCACTAGTCTTTAAGCTAGCAGGTAGTTTTTCCCATAAGATCACCAGAAATGTTGACATTTTTTGCACTTGCACAAAAATGGGTAATTCAAAAATTCTTCATTATGATGAAAATTCGTGGGTGAAGTATACCTAACCTAAAAAAGTTTCGATTTTATAAGTTATTGCTCAATTAAATAATGATTAAGTGAAATATTTAGTTATGTGTGTTGTTTCAAAATAGATAGATCACGTAGTCTGTAATTTCATGTCATCTTCCACAAAAGAACACAAATCCCCGAAAGACAACTGTGTTGTCTTGTTGAAGACAAAAAATTACCAATTAGCTGAAGTGCTGAGTTTTGAAGCAGGAAACAAAAATGTAGATTACAAAAAATCAGAGTTCATTATTGAATATTACAAGTTCCTATCAATGTTCTTTCCTTCATGATTAAGACATTCAATTATGTTACTAATTTTTTTAGTTCATTATATAATCCATATAGAAAATCTAGAATGCACAAGGAAATACGCAACTCATTTTTTCAGAATTCAATGTTTTATTCACAAGGAGAGTCAAATGTTTCCCACACAAGCCAGGGGATGTAACTGAGAAGTAAATTACAACTACAGAAAAGAAAGGTACACATGCATGAAAGAGAAAACAAAAGAGTATGAGTGAACCCATCATTGCCTTGGGGTTTATGTTCTTCGATTGAAGGATCTTCATCTCCATCTTTAGTTTTTCCTTCATCTTCATTATAGAAAGCCATTGTACCTGAAAAAGAACAAAAGAATTAAATATCAGCTATGAGCTCAGGGATCAAGTCATATTCCTGTACTTTCCTACTTCGGGCATATAAATCTTCTCCTAACAAGAGATGTATTCTCCTGGAAGAACAAACTACATGCATGCTTTATTCACTCAGTAAGAAAAAATAAGAAGGAGAAGAGAAAGAAGTAAAAAACATGGACATTAGAGAGGCCAAAAAGCCTAATTATTTCTAGTTGTTTTCCTAAGTGTGCAGGTACAGGTTGCTACAGGAAAATTTCAGTTGCTACGGGTAAAGACTAAAATTAAAAACTAGTTGCTACAGGAAAAGCTATTTGCTACAGAACTAAAATTCAAAGCTAGTTTCTACAGGCAAATTTCAGTTGCTCTGGGCAATTTTTAGTTGCTACAGGAATAGATATAATTTCATAATTTCAAAGCTAGTAGCTACGGGAAAAATTTAGTTGCTACGGGAAAAGATGGAATTTCAAATTAGAAGAAATAAGTTTTCCATTAGATTATTATACAATGCTTCGATACAAATAAGTCTACAAAATACGATAATATCTTTAGAGACCAAATTGAATGCATGATTTGCAGTTACAAAAATAGAAGTGAATTGATCAAATACAGATACAACTACAGGTGAATCTCAAGTACAACATTGAAGCACAAAAGAAGATGGAACTATATTTTTTACAAGACTTGAATTGTCCAACATCCAGGAGTTGTAAATGGAGTTCCAGAAATAATATTTTATGCATAGGTTCAGAAAACAATATACATTTTTTAAGAAAAGTCAATCATTTAATATATGTGATTTTCATAAAACAATAGCATTTAAAACACTCATCTCATGGAGAATTTCAATGTTTAAGTGATGACAATGTTGAAAGTTTGAAGCAAGTATTCTCAAAAAGTGCTACAGAATTTCAGAAAATCAAGTTGATCCTGAGACAATGAATTGTAACAAATGGATTCTCTAGAATATAGATTTGAATGAAATATTTCATAACGGACCTAAAATAATGTATAGACCTGTATTTGTAGAAAATCATAATCATCTTCTATAATATTCTCAACAAATGATGAGATAACAAGTTGTCCTAGCATAAAGAACTTATACAGAGAAGAGGCTGAAAAATGAATATCCAGAACGAAAAAAATACTCTATGTCCATCACATTAAACAAAGGAAGGTACAAGTAAATCAGAGTTTCATAATAGCAAACATATCATCACAGAGTATTTTCAAAGTTCATTTCAGTAATGGCCGAGAATGACAAATACCTAGAACTAAGAAAATATAGATCTATAATTCATGATGCAGATTGGGATGAAGAACAACTCACCGTAGACAATATAATGGTCAAAACTTTTGAGCAAGTAGATGATGAAGTGAGAGGTCCACAGGCCCACGTGAGGTTTCAAACTCAGAAGTCAATCAGGAGAAGCAAATCATAGAACCGACAAATATTTCAAAAAATTCAGTGATACATCTGAAGATGAAAAGAAAACAGAGGTGTATGCATGCAACATAAATTATCTCTACTATAAACAACTATGGTGGCCAAGAATCAAAACCTTAGCTTTTAATAATGTACATAGGATAAAATGATAGTTCCGAGCTTTAAAAAACAATAATGGTGGCCCACACTTAGACCACTACATAGAAACCATGAAATCGAAATGATAGAGAATCTTTTATAGAGAAAGAGCTCCAAATATAGTAAAAGTTCGAGCTTGAACTAGAATAGAATAATAGCATCGAGAGAAAATTTTTCCATTGCTTCACCCGCTTCACAGGAAAATAAAAATAAATTATCTTTACGGATCGAGATCCCTTTACCGCCAGAACCCAAGAAGTGGGCTAACCCAAACTCAGCTACAGTCAGAGATCGACATGGTTTTAAAATCCATGAAAGACACAGGATCAACGTCCTCAAATCATCACAACAACCAATGTTAACCACAAGCCAGGATGCCACCGTCAATATTAAATGTATCTCAGAACCCTAACCACAGGTCATAAATCGGCAGTCCTACGATCAGACAGGGTCAGAGATCAACGACAAAGAACAAGGCACATATTTTCAAAACAAACCACAAAGGTTATAGTTGACCTGACCAGAGATGATGCAACCACCAGAGTCACCAAGGGGTGAGTCACCATGGAAGGGGAAAGCCCACGTGTCCACTAAACAAATTATTGCAAATTTATTTCAATTCTAACCCAAGCGCATACTTCAAAAATTTCCTTTCTTTTCTAAAGGGGCGACCAAATCATATATCATGATCACTGAAAAGGTGAATATTATAATATGCCAAGGCCAACATAATTAAAGTGTGTGGTTGAATGTATTATGATTCCTATGCCCATGGCCAAAGGAGATGTCAATATCCGAACATGTGCACATAGCAGGTGGTCCCCACATGAGGAACTATTTTTGCAAATATTGCTGAATATTGTAATTATTTTACTCACATACAGGGAGTTGTATTTTACATTCCTTCACAACATGACAGAATAGATAAGAAGACATATTTACATGTTCCTGGAAAGAGACTTTCCTAACAAGTAACCTTAGTTTTAGCAAATTATTCACCCTTCTTTTTTTAAAATAGAACAGTCAACTTCAGTTTGGCTATAGTGTAAGTAAGGCTAATAATGCCTATTTGTAATGGCATGCTCTATTTTTTCTCTTTATGAAATAAAGTATAAAAACAATATGCATGGGCGAGTACAAGCCTTAGGCTATTTTTAGGGAGAGCGTGAATTTTTTTTTGCTATATTTTGTGTGCCTTTGCAAAGCACAAGAGACTTCTGGACGACTAGAGGACTTTTTGGATATATGAGTACTGAAGCAAATTTTTCCAGTTTTCCCATCTGAATGTGAATTATTTTCTGCCTTTCCAAGTTATTTTGTAGTATTTTGTATGTTTATATTAATCTTGTGAATGCAAATTCCCTAATCAATCACCTTACCTTGCTGCAAATTCAATCTTTTCTGCTTAATTTTAATGTGCATGTTAACTTATTAGTATTGTTGTGATTCTCCCCCAGTATAATCAAGTTTTTTTCCATTAGACATTCTATGGAAAAACTATTCGTTTGTGCATCAAGAATCATTCCCAAATCAGTTGTGCATATACTCAGTAAAATTCCTCATAAAATTTGGCGTATCACCTTAGCTTTTATCATTTTATAGTCATCTCTTACTCAAACTCCCAGAAATCAGTTTAGGATACACCAATAAGGAACCATCCTTGATACCAGAGACTCGCCTCAAAATAGGTATACCCACATAATTGAGGTGTTTCCATTGTATCTACGAAAGAGAGAGATCATTTGTGCAAGCTTAGAAAACCTGCAGCCATCTCCCTACAGGGTGCACTTTCGAGAGATAACAATATCTTCTTATTTTTTAAAAAAACTACAACAAGGAATTATACAAGATTAATAAATAACCAACTATCGATTCAATCAATCAAATGAAAATTTATAAAAGGTTGTGTTGTTATTCTTTTACTATCTATCAATAAGGTTCTTGTCACAAGATTTATCAATGATAAAACTATAAAACAAGACGGATTTGACATACCAATCAAAAAGAGGGCTTCATAGGATCAATCAAGGATTTATTGATTGATCTAAACCTAGAAATCCAAACTTGATCAATAATTAAAAGGGATATTATTTACAGTTGAAGCTAAGGACCATATACTAGAATCAATTCATAAAGAAAATCAGATAAGTGAATGTAGTAAAATAAAATCAAGCCAAACTCATTTTCCCATGAATAAAATATCATGACTCTGAACTCATCAGGATTAAGAATCCCCTTCGTAACTCTATAGTTAGATCTATGGAACAAGTTCAAAGGCATTCTAAATAAATTCTATGAACCCAACTATAGGATGATAACATAAAAAGGGGGGAGAAATATTAAAATAATAATGATTCAAAGTTCATAAAAGGAAGGCTCAAACCACAACTCTGATATAAAACTCCTCGAAAATAAAATCTTAAAGTCTTAACAACAATTGTCTAGGTATGAATTACATTCATTTCTCAACCAAATAAATGTTACAAGACAAAAAATGCTATCCAAAGGAAACACTTCAAAATCCCAAGATCAAATGAAGTCCCAAATAACAAAATACATACTCAAAGAATATATGATAATGAAGAGAATAATCTAAGAATTATCAACTTACATCAGAAATAAGCTAGCCCACAAAGGATAGATTTTAGACAAGAAACAACTTACTGAACCATAAAAAAAAGACTGGATTAACAGATACCAATAAACCATAGTATTATCTTCATGGAAGGGCTCAAGATAATCCAACCCTTAATAACCATAATGGGTTAAGACCAATTTTTAAGTATTTTAAAAATAATTGAATCTAGATTCATAAAAGGAGTGGTCAGTAAGACCAAAACAAAGGCCTAAATAGAGACAATTAGAATTCGATACAATATTACATTTCTTAATGCCTAATTTCTCAAACAAACAATGATCCTGGGGCAATCATTATTCCTTATGGGTTTCGACCCTAAACCAGAACTATCACATATTACCTAAAGGGGCATTATACACAATCTTAGGCATACAACCAATAACAAGGGGTGAACACATTATCGATTTTAAAAAAACATTCAAAGATTCATATCTAGTAAAGAAATTCATTTCCAATTGACTTAAGCCAAGTTTTTAAAGCATACCATTCTTGTATTCTGAAGACGGAGTCATTTTCAACCAACTATTACATGCTTTTAAAGTATAATATTTATATATACACAAAGGAGAGCATTTGTTTAAAAACATTCTAGAACCAGATATATAGAGATGAATAGAAGGATAACCAACCAGAAAGATAAAAAGAAAAATACTACAACCAAAAAAATCTACTCGGAATGTGATTTCATTTATTGAGAAGAGTTCTTTCCATGGGATTGAAAAAAAATAACAGACTATTATAACATGTTAGAAATTATCATGCCTAGTTACCTGTCGCAAAACTCCTCCAAGCTTCCAGATTTTTCTTAAGACATGCTATCAAACGGTTCACAAGCCTGCCAATTCTTCCACACTTTGTAAACACGTCTACCAGAGTATTTACAACTACAACTTCTGAAAACAAATTCCTCTATCTAATATGCTTTGATGTTTGTCCAAGACCATATCAAAAACCCCATTTCCTGTAAGTTGAGGTGACATATTTGCATCATACCTGTCATGCATTTGTGGCTAAATTACCCGCTCAAAAACTCTCCAAAGAGGTGAAGATTTTTTAATGACCAAGAAAAACCCACCATTTTCAAATGTGTGTAGAGGAAGAAAAAGGTAAGGTTCCGCGTAGAGGAAAGGTAAAAGAGATAAATTTTTGAGAGAAAAGAGTGGAATAGCAGGCAAGGGCACGATAAATGTCCTAGTAGATTCCACAACTATTCAAAACAGTAGGCAACTAGCATGGAGACATTAGGAATGATTCCCATAAGAAGAAAAACAACTCCCAAGTAGACATTCCTCTTGAAAAAAAACAACCACTCCTTCCTCTTATGCTGCATACAATACCAAAAAAACATATAGGAAGAAGTTCTTTCTCAGCAAAAATCAATCTGTCTTTCATAGATACAAATCTGAAAAAACAATTTGAGAAAGGTAGATAGAGGAGGTATTAAGATGGCTACCGATAGATCTTTGACTTCTATCATCATTGTATCTATCTAATTAATACCAAAATCACCACGTTAACTTGGGTCACATCATGGTTACGGCTTATGGATCTCAAACACATTGTTTATATTATTGAGAAAGGAAAAATTGTCTGAAAGGGACATTGGAGATGAGTCACTTCACATTCTTAGCTAGCTAACCCGTCCCACATGTCAATAAACCCATTTAATGCCTAAGGGAGAAAAATTTAGGCTAACTTAGTCTCGTACCAAATAAAAAAAGATCCATCATTATTTGCATGGTAGAGAAGGAAGATATCAAGCGTCCCTTCAAATTCCTTTCAAAGGAATTAAAATTCCTTTACTCCCATGAAAGGCCTCTATTCCCACCACAACATTTTTCATAATGTAAAATTATGTAGTTTAATATTATTTTATTTCGTTTATAAATTTTTTCTTATTTGTTTTACTTGCTAATATATTTTTTGTTTAGTAAATTTTTTCCATTTATTTATTTGATCCGTTCAAGTTAAGTAATATTTTATTAATCTACATATCTTGTTTAAATTTGTTTATTAATCTCCTTATTACTATTATTATCCAACAAAGGTGAAGAAGACAATTAAATAAATAGGGTGGAAGTTGGTGTCCAAGGAGGTGCTCAGAGCTTTAGTAAGATAATACGACTTGGATCCAATACCTCCATGAACATCCAAGAAAATGGAGGATTATGCTCTTGCATTGTCAACTAGGTGCCAAGGAGGGAACCACACTTCACCAGTTAAGGGCACCATAGAGGAGCATGACATTCCCCTCCCCTTATAAAAGCATTGTCTTCGATGTGACATAACGCCGAGGTGAGAAAATGGAATAAGAATTAAAGGAAAGATAATGATGAAAAGTTTTGTATAGTGCTAAAATTTCTTTCATTAGAACACGATCACAAATAAGTCTAGAAATTTTAGCATTTTATTAAAATTTTAATGTTCGAAGAAGATTTGCAGTTCTCCTTTATTTCATTAACTAGTTAATCTTTTTCCTTTAGATTATTCCTAAAACTCAAGCCCTTAATATTTCATTGTTGTAATATTTTAGTTTATTTATTCTTGTGGGTGACCAATTGGAACTAACATTGCAATACCATATCTGGGTCATACACAACACTAATGATTCAAAGGAAAATTTTTACATACTTTCATTACTATGCAACTCCACAAGAGCTTAACAAAACCATGGAAGGAACATACATGATCCACATAACATAGTACTTGTCACACATCTATGAATGACATATAATACTTGAAGAAAAGTGTACTACAACAACTAGAAATATCCATAATTTCACAGATAATGGTTTCACATAACTTTAGAACAATAGCTATAGGTACATAGTGTCAACAAGGGCATCAACGCCATATCTAAAACATCATAAAACATATTCAACTAACATGCATAACATATACATCATAACACCACAAAAAAAACATCATAACAACTCTACAAACCTCTCGAAGCATCAATCACACACACACACACACACACACACACACACAAAAATCTCTTATGCCTCCCTCAAGTAGTATTAAATAAAATAAATTTTCCTTTTCGCTTCCCAAAGAGGCTAGTTTATCTATGGCCCTAGGCACATAGAGTCCAAACACCCCTAACCTAAGTGACATAATAATTTGTGGTTCAATAACTCTATCTCTGACATGTTGTGTATTTCCTCAAGTCTCCTCTGTTATATAGGCCTTCTCAATGGCCTCGGATAATGTCTGTGGACAACGGATACATACCACACCACCCAAATCTACATCCAGGCCCCAGATGATCCTGTAAATCCATACCTAATCATCCTGCATGTAGTCGACATACTGGAGTAGATCTAGAAATCAAATCTCATACTCAGCTACTATCAAATATGCCTGTTGGAGGAGGTGAAACTCATCTATCCTTCGTTATATGAACCTTCGTGATAAGTATCTACCCCTAAACCTCTCCTCAAAGAGCTCCCAGTTAACCATCACCGAAACAACGTGGAGCTTCTTCTTCTCAGTCCTCCACCAGACACCTGCTCCATCCCTCAAAATATGGATTGTAACAATAGCTTTCGTGTTGCTAGTACAAGGGTAGAGCTTGAAGCACCAGCTAAAGCTCACCAACCAAGCCTCTGCCTAAAATCAACCTATGTCACCAGAATAATGAGACGGTCATAGCTTCAAGATCTCTTTGATATGGTCTTCAGTTGTATTATGGTGACCCCTAGGCCTCTCTGCATGATTGTCTCTAAGCCTAGGGCTCCAAGGCCTATCCCTGTGTCCAGAACTCTGGTCTCCATGTCACCTCTGTGGTGACTCTGCTCTAGATGACTCCACATGGGATTTCTCTCCTCTATACTCCTCACTAGGTCAAGGAGATGCATGAACCTCAGCAGATGGCTCCCTATCATGTATGGTCGACCATCCTCCTCCAGACCCTCTGCATAAAGTGACATTAACATCCTAAAGCATTTGTAAAATATGAGGTAGGATGGCTGCTACAATATGATCTAGAGGTGGTAAGTCTAGGTCTATGTGAAAGGACCCCTTGTCTTGTCCGTGCCTCCTGCATAGACCAAGGTGACAGTTAGTTCATTATTCTAGGATTCTATTAAGTTTTCCATGTTTAGTAAAATATACAATTTTCAAACAAAGTTGTTTTCTATATTTAAAAGTGTGCTAGGTTTAATGTTCATGTCTCAAGTTTTCTAGTGTTCCCAAGGGTCCAAACTTTGAACCTATGACTCTGATACCAAGCGTAACGCCCGCTAAAATGAGCACTCGAGACTGAAGAACAACCTATGTTTAGGTAGAAAAATTATAGAATATTTTATTTTTCTTTGAAATGTGTGACCACTACCAGGCTTCAAGCAATAATTGTCAAAGAAAAGATTCAAAGGCAATTATAATTTAATAATTGGAAATTTACCCGTTGTAACAAACATTAGATCCACATTTCAAAATTAATAAGTATAATTAATCCAAGTATAATTAAATTTCTCCTAGGTGTTAATTTAATAACTAATTAAATTAACACTAAGTTAAATATTCCTTAATTAATTTTAGAGGGTGAAAGGGGCCAAAGCAATTAAATGCCCAAGGTTTTTAATTTCACTAGGTCTAAACAATAACCAAGGTTATTATTTATATGGGATAGAAAAGCATTCTCCTATCCCCTAACGTGACCTCTTAAAAAGTTCAACCCATGCTTTAGAGTTAGACATTTAAGTTAAAAATGGGTAATTTCTCACTTACCCACTCTTAGACTCATCCTTGTGCTTAAACTTGATTTTTCACCTAGTTAACATACTTAAGATTTCCTAAAAACATTTCAATTAGATAGGAAATTTCTTCCCCTTTCCAATGTTATAAAGAAGTCCTCCTAACTCCTCGTATTTCTTAAGTTACAGGCCGACAGGCCTTAGGAGGAAATTTTTCCCAAAGGCAGGCCTGCGGGCCTAGGGAAGAAATTTTTCCCAAAGGCTGGCCTACAGGCATAGGGAAGAATTTTTTTACAAAGGTGGGCCTAAAAAATACTTTTCTCCTAGGGACGGTTTCATGCCAGTGGAGCAGGGGAGATAATTTGGAGCTTTGCACTTTTGGCAAAAGGTCCAAGTTACACCCGTGCGCCCAGGAGTCCACAATGAGGCTTTACACTAAAAGAAGGGAATTTTCCCCAAGCCATAGGGGACACATGGCACATTTTTAAGCCAATGCAGGAAGGCAGGTCACTGGAGGCACTTAGGATTTTTAGCTTTTTTGTTGAAAGGGAATTTTTTTAAAAAATGAGCCACGCCTCTGTCAACGCCTAGGGACGCCATGTGTCATGCCCAAAATTTCAAGCGGGGAAGCAGACCATTGAGTAAGACTTAGAAATATTAGTTTGTGTGTTAAAAAAAGTGAAGGTTAAAAATATCTTGCACCTCTGCCTATGCAAAGCGAAGCCACATGTCAGTCAAATAGTGACATGCGGGAAGGCAGGCCAGTGGGGAAACTTAAAATTTTGTGCCAATTTTTCAAAAATAAAAGTTTGAAGGCACAGGCCTGCAAACTCGTGGAAGTATATATATATTCTTTTACCAAACAGAAAGATCACTATTGCGGAGCTAGGGGAGAACTCTTGACATCTACATTTTTTCAAAAAGAGCCCGAGGTAATTTTCCTGCCCGCCAATCCGATTAACAAAAATTTCCCTCTCCTTTTTTTCGAAACCAAACAAAGTAAAAACTTCATAAGGTTGTAACATTTGTCGTGAAGCTCATATTTGAGAAAATATCAAATTTTTGGAAATGGATCTAACTCATCTTTACATAGGAAACATCAAAATTCATTTTTGACAAACTTAGATGGATGAAATTTAAGAAAACGTCTTTCCTGCCATACAAATGTGAACTGAACTTTTCATCTACCAGATTTAATCTGATCTGCTATTCTTCCTTCTCCAACATGCCAAACAGGCGTGGAGAAATTTAATTTAATGGATTGCAAGAATTAATTGATTAATGGTTGAGATTACAATACGGATTTCTTTTATTTTGTGTGGAACTACATTATTATGCCTCTTTCCCGATTACTGGAATTTTGAATAAATTCCTAGGGAAATGTAATTTTTTTATGATGTGCTTTGTTCATCCTTAGTTATTTTTAAATTTTAATTTTTCCTTTCATTTTTCCAGGGTTCTCTGTATGTTTTTCTGATATTTATTTGCAAGTTTTACAGTGAATCTAAATGGAAAATATACTTAAACCTGAATTGATGTATTTTCATTTACCATACTCTAAATGTTATGTTCGTTCCAATATAATTTACAATGTTTAACTTTAATTCATTCAATATGTGAAAAGAAAGAAAATAATTCTATTTTCAAAATGTTTCAATCAATAATACATAGGAATGCAATAATTTTAACACCGGGATTTCCAGCCTTTAACAAAGAATAACAATATACTTACAATAACAAGTTTTAAACAAGTGTGACACCATTTGATGGAAGGAAAAACAAAATTAAATTAAATGACATAATTCCTTTTACACTTCTTTTATGTTTGCCAAAATATACTAAATAATTCTTCCTCATTCCTTTTTCACATACAAATACAACTTTCATATCCTAACAACAGAGCATCTTTTCACTAAAAATATTATTACAAGTCATCCACTTAAAGAGGAATATTTTTCAATAAGGGAACCCAAGGAAAACTATAATATTTTTCTTCATACATAGCTCCATGAAGTAGTAACAAGAGAGATCCGCCAGATTTAATTTGGTCACAACAAAGAAAAGGTGGAGAGGCAACGCTCTCTCCCCAACCAAGAATTCCAGTGAAGAGGATAAACTGTCCTCCTCATTTTCCCCCAAGCCCTAGCCACATTACAATAGGAAATGGATTCAACTCATGGAAACAAGAAAAAATTTCACAACACAAAATAGATTTTACAATCATATCACAATCACAAATAAAAGTCAGTTACAGTCATAAGAAGGACAATAAAAAATATATACAAGGCCTCATCAAACAAAGCCCAAATGATAATCATCGATGGGGGAAGCTTTTTATACCTCCAAATGGGGAATGGGTTACCACCTTAACAACCCTCCAAAATATTCATCTTAAAACCCTACATACTCTTATGCCTCCCCCAATACCTCTTATGCCTCCCCATTCTCTTATGCCTCCCCCAAAAGTAAGAAATGTAATTTATTTCTTGTCCAAGGTGGAACACCCAACCCAAACTCCTTCAACGAATAACTCTTATGCCTCCCCAAAAAATATCCTGGGAGTCTTTTCCTACACCACACCTAGGCAATCTACTTAGATAACCAACAAACATACCAAACATTCATAAACATTCACATAAGCACAATACAGAAAAAAAACATTTTTACTATAGTCAAGCTCCTACCTCTCTATGATAAAGCTTGATCCAAAATTTCAACAAGAAACTTCTTTAAATCCAAACAGTTCAAAAGCTCCAACCATCCACAAGCATCAAAATCCGCTAATCTTTTCAAAAATTGCAAGAGCACAAAACTAATTGAAGTAACCCCCAAAACAACAAAAGAATTCCAATGAATAGAAAAGGGAGAGAGGAGGATGAGGTGGCTCCATGCAGGATGCCACATCACTCATCCTCAACTCCACCTCACAAGTCAACTTCAAACTCCAAAGAATAATTAATAAGTGGGTGAGTAAATGACCTTTCACTTACACAATCAAACCAAGTCCATACCCCAAGGACCAAAATTAATTTTGTGTAAGAAGGTGAAATAAAAACTTACAACTTACATTCCCAAAATAAATAATAAGGCCTAATTTTGACTCCCCAACCCATAGGTAGAGTTGGTGTAGCAATTCAGGACGTGTGGAACAAGTTTAACTTGGCCCTCAAGCCTCCAAAATCAGCCTCTAAGGACAAATCCGAATTTCAAAAGAAAGGTGGAGTGTTTCACACTCAAAGCTACTTATACACTACTTAAAACACATAATCCAAGAACCATCTTCTCTAATGAATGCATTATTTTGACCCTGTTATCCAAAATTCACCCCTCAAGGTAATTTTGATAACATGCATCAAATTATTCAGTCCCGAGAAAGTAGATTGATTCGAGGCCCAAAATCCTATTTTTTGGGGTCCCCTCGGCTTTTTTCTAACTCTCCCATCCAAGAAGAAATCCCAACGAGTTAGAACAAATGGAAAAAATGCAAAAATAAGGTTGCAGGACTGTTTTAAAGCATTTTAGGTCTAAAGGGTTCGGGTCATACCATTTTGGGTTGTACCGAGGTTCATCGTACCAAGCTTGGGGCCGAAATACAAAGAAAATCAGCTAAATCGGACATTTTTTGTCCCAGGCGGTCCACGGGACAGTTGGGACGTCGGGATGCGAGGGACACAAAAAGCTGAAACGATCGAAAGTGGAAAAAATCATCAAGTTTTGTTTTCACACGGTTTGGGACATCTAGGAAAAAAGTACGTGTGGGACGCGAATCGGCCAATTTGTCGAAAGACGGTCCATTTCAGGCAGTTCGGAGATTTTTGTTCGAGATAGCTGGGACAAAAGTGCGCGAAGTGCGTGAGGGACATGAAAAGGTGAAAAGGTTGCAAAGAGAGACAAGGAATCCTGAACCATCCAATGTGGGAGAATGTGTCCTAGGTGGTCCGTGGGACAATTGGGAAAAAATTACGCGGGGGATGCAAAAATTCGAAGCGGCCGAAGGCAAAGAAGAAAAGTCGACGTTTGACCCGTGAAACTTCAAACGGCCATAACTTTTGACTCCGAGCTCCGATTTTCACAAAATTGGACTTTCTGGAATGAGCACGATTATTAATGAAGGTAGATATATTTAATTAAAAGAAACATATTTGGCTCCAGTCAGTTAATGCTCATTCCCGTCAAATGACAGAAAACGCCTGCCAGACCCAAAATAGCAACCCGCACTCAGAAGGTCATAATTTTTGTATTTCTCAACAAAATCACACAAAATTGGTACCGTTGGAATCATGGATCCAAGTCTGATGCACAACAATCAAGAAATTATGTATTTGATTAGAGATTGATCAAGATTTTTAAATAAAACGTGGTTGGGTTCATAACAGTGTTTTATTTGGTGGTTGGGAGTGCAATTAAGAGGCATGGTCATCATTCTTTCTCTACTACAGCACCTGGGATAGTATGGGAAAATTTTTGCAAGTAATATATAATCATTTTAATCCATTTAATGCCTCTTACAAGTGGTTGAAGGATATATTTTGGGATTTCCATTTTCCCTTCTCTTTCTCTTCTCATTTTTTCTATAAATTGGAGTGTTGGGAACATTGTAAAAGGAGGTAATTTTTGTAGCAAAGCTCTACCAAAATTACTTTGTGAAGAAAATGTGTTGTAGGCCCTTGTTATGGAATCCTTGCATGGGGATCTAGGCCCTTACCTTGTAACCAATTGAACTGTGCATATCAGGAAGCAATAAAATATAAGTTTGTGGATGTATCTTCCCCTACTATGTTTTCTTGCATTCTTCTTACCCCTTCAACCTCTTCTTTACAAGAATATTGTGTCTATTATTATGTTCATGCAGGGATCCATTATCATTGTGTATGTTTGAAAAAAATTTGTGAATGCGTTTTGCTAGATTATGGAGAACTGTCATCACCTCTTCTAGTGTGCACTTTGCTTCTGTATTTCACGCATTTGGAGACTACTCTCACACCCTCCTTTTCTGGTGTATCACCACTTTACAGTAGGATTTCATTTTATGCATTCTCTCTCCCTAGTCCCTTGGAAGTTTAGATTAGATAGT
This sequence comes from Taxus chinensis, assembly GCA_019776745.2. Classification (NCBI taxonomy): domain Eukaryota; kingdom Viridiplantae; phylum Streptophyta; class Pinopsida; order Cupressales; family Taxaceae; genus Taxus; species Taxus chinensis. Next base: position 821,138,311 of record CM034147.1, read on the forward strand.
TAATTTACCCTGCATTAGAGTAGATTGTGGCAGGTAGTTTAGGGGTAAGAACCAGCTTTCTCTGGAGGTCTATCTCAAGTAGCAAGTCCCATAACTTGGAGATAGAACCCATGTTATCCAATCACACCATGAGTTCAAGTATATTCACTTGTATAAACAGAAGGGTGCTGTGATTTTGTGATAACATACCCATATTAATTTATTTAACAACATTATTACTCACTAATCTAGACACAAATAAAATAAATAATAAAGGGGAAAATACTTCACTAAAATACACATACTAAAATTTAAACAAAAGAAAATAAAGAAAAGAATACACATATCCCCTTGGTCAAATTTAGAGGTGATCCCCCCATGACAACCCTTAAAAACACCCAACCAAACACACAAATAAATGCATGTTGCCATGGTGACCCTTCTTGAATTCATCTAGGATTCCATGTGGTTGGTCTCCAATCCTGTGATGTTTGTTGTGACATGTTTACCTGAAAAACACAAGTACCTCCTTCGGCCTTGTGGCTGCATCAAAACATCCAAAATAAATATAAAATATAACTTCCAGAATCATATATATATATATATATATCATCTAGACAAGTAACAATATGATCACAAGATTAGTTCATATTTTTAGGTTTACTCGATATGACAAAATATCACATATAAGAATATATATATATATAACATGCCAAGCAGTGTATCAAAATCAATATAAAATGTCTCTAATGATCCACATGCATCATATATGAATCAAAATCAACCATAGTTCATGATCTCTAACATCTAACATCATGTTAAATCAAAAGCTATAATAATGTTCATAAGTATAGTCGACAATATCAGAATCAACAACAAAAAGGTGTCAGAGGGAAGTGGGAACTACGTCCCGCTCCCCTTAGACTTGAATTCCTCATGAAAGTCACTGGAATAGGTGTGGAAGTTGAACTCGTAACAAAGTAGCATCCTCCCATATAGCCACATTTTCATCATATATGTCCCACTGCACCCTAACCTGGTCAATCTCTATACCTTGAAGACCTAGGGTCCTATGCTCTATAATGTGAATGGGCTCCACCATCACCTACCCCTTATCCTAAACTTGCAATGCAGTCCAATCTAGCACATGAGAAGAATCTGTAATATATCTTGTAAGTACTAAAACATGAACCACATCATGGATGCGAGACAAGCTAGGTGGTAACGCTAGATGATTGGCTAAACGACTAATACGCTTCAAGGTCTCAAAGGGTTCCATGAATCTAAGAGCTAACATAGAACCTTTTTCATAATAAATAAGGCTCTTATGTGTCCTAACATGAAGGAAAACCTTCATTCCCACATCAAAACTACATTCGGTCCTATGCTGATCTGCATACTTCTTTTGTCTATCCTACGCCTCCTAATGTCTCTTTTTGATCATAACCACCTATTGTTCCATGTCCTACAATAAGGCTAGTCTAAGAGAAACCCTATCCTCTAACCTGTCCCAAGTGATAGGTGTCCTGCACTGTTTACCATACAGTTCCTGGAAAGGATTCATGCCTATCGAACTCTGAAAAACTATTATTGTAGGAAAAATCCACCAAGTACAAATACTCCTCCCATCTTGACTGGTGATCCATTACATACATCCTAAGCATGTCCTCTAAGATCTAATTCACCCACTCAGTTTGTCCATCTATCTCAGGGTGATCTTCCTCTTGAGGGCATACTGCATGGTAGTCCAAAAGTGGGGAGTATACAGAGGATCGCAGTCATAAATGATCTTCTGCAGAATCCTGTACAATCTGACAATCTCATCTAGATATACCCGTTTCAGTACACTAACTATATAGGTGGTCTTCACTAGAGAAAAATGAGCCACTTTCGTTAATTTATCCACTGTGAACATGATAGTACCGTGGTGGTATCTCGACATCAGTAGCCCAATAATGAAGTCCATGGAAATGGTGTCCCATTTCTATTCTGGTATAGCATGTGGAAAGAGAAGGCCAACTGGATGTTGATGCTCAGCCTTCAGTTTTTGACACTCCAAATAACATTACACAAACTGAGCCACGTCTATACAAAGTCCCCTCCAATGACACAATGCTCTCAAAGTGGTGTGCATCTTTTTCACCCCGGGATGCGCTGCGTAGGGTGCATGATGTGCCTCTGTCAGAATGCCCTACCTCAAGCCTCCATCATTGGGAACATAAATCTCATCTTTGTGCCTAAGAAGGCCATATTTCTCCAATGAACACCCATCAAAATTCCCTTCAAGGGGTCTCTGAGACTCGATCTCTTCTCTAGCTACAATGTAGAAACTGACGTGAGGAAGTTGTTGTAGAATCTTGTTCCGTAAATCTATGTTCTGTCGACACTAAAATTTTCCTCTGTAATTTCTATTTCATTAATGTATGTATTAGGAATAGGATGTTTTTTAGTATAATTAGTAGTAGCGTCTGATAGAAGATAACAATGCCATCAGTACAGTGCCGCCAATAATGTGGAGTACGGTAGCAGTCAAAGTACAATAGGAATGTTGTAAAAAGTAAATATTTGTCGTAAGTGGTCCGGTAATGTTAAAATGTCAAAGTTTGGGTAATTAGAGAAGTAGGGTCTACATGATTAGGAATTAGAAATATTATATTGGTAATAAGGACAAGGAGTGAGGTCATTAATATTTTGTGTATTTTATTTGTAAAAAGTCTAAAAATGTGGAACCCGTGTAAAATGATAAGGTTTATCTTATCTTAAAAGATAAGCTTACATGTACAGATAAGAGTTAAGGTATGGAATATGATTTGTCAGAGTGGATTTCTTATCCTATCTTAGAGATAAGATGGATAAGCCTGGAAGTTCTATAAATAGAGAGGCCACCCCCCTCATTTAGTATAGAAGGAAGTAGTGAGAAATATTGTAGGAAGTGTGCAAAGGAAGCCATCAGCACTAAAGGTGTGTTGAAGAAGCCATTAAGAGGTGTAATTGTAAAGTTTCTCCCATAGTCTTGGTAAAAGGAAAGTGAAGTTAATAACACTTGAAGTACCTCATGGGTGAGATTGTAATAATTTCATGTTAATATTATATTTTACTTTGATATTTCAGATTTTTCATCATTCCGTCTTATCATAGTTGATGGTATTCTTGTGTTATGTTGTTGTTTTGTTTCCAGATTACATCCACCAAACTAAAGGTTGTGCATTAGTAAATAATCATAGCATGAGGAGTTTCCAGTGAAGAATTATTATAGTGCTGGATTGGTGATGACATTTTGGTTCCGTTGCCGGCACCATTCCTCGTTGGTGGATTTTCTGGAGAGATATTCCCACTTAGTAAAAAATCAATTGGAGGGTAACCTTATTTTTACCGTGCATAGTAGTTACCATGGTAAAGTCAATTTTACCATGAATAGTAGTTACCAGGATAAAGTTATTTTTGCTGTGAATAGTATTTATCACAGTAAAGTCACCTTTTACCATGAATAGTATTTACCACAGTAACTTCACTTTTTACTGTGAATAGTGTTTACCACAGTAAAGTCAGTTTTTACCGCAGTAAGTCAAGTTTTACCATAGTTTACCGTGGTCATTTCTATTTTACTGTAGAAAGGTGTAAAGTCACTTTCTAGTATAGTGATTCCAATTATTTGTGCACATAAGTCCTGTTGATTGTACTTGTGGGTTGGTATTTCACGGTGGTTACTTTTGAAAATGGGAAAGACTCTTGTTTTTTTAGCTCAATCTAATGAAGATGCTTCTTCTTTCATTCAAGAGTTTAAATGATCTTGTATTTGTAATGGCCTTATAAGAAGGGAACAATGGACTGAATTTTTTCCTACCTTTTTGGATGGTTCAGCACTTAGGTGGTTTGAAAAACTAGGTGATAATGTGAAAAATTCATGGGATTTATTAACTAAAATTTTTCTTAAAGAATTTGGTGAACAACAAAAATATGTAGATCTCATGATCGAGATCACAAAGCTGTCCCAAGGAGAGAAGGAGAAGATAAGGGATTATCATGCTCATGTTCTAGAGCTAAGGAGGAAGCTCGATGCCCAGATCTGGAAGGAAGGATTAGCGGATGGGTTGATGAATGACATGGATAATCTCCTCTGTAAGCACTTCATTCTTGGGATGAAGCTAGAGATCAGACAACGAGTGAAGTATGACCACCCAGCTACCATTGAACAAGCAAAGGAGATTGCAAGAAGGTAAGAAGAAAGCATGGAAAAGGAGCCCAAAGAAATTGTTGCTAAAGTAGAGCCTACACCAGCACCTTTGGTCCAGAATCCACAACCACTCCTGGTGAGCACAAATATTTCTCCTAGTACATCTACTGAGTATGAAGATCTACTCAAAAAGATAGGTTAGTTAACTATTAATCTTCTTCAAGGAAAAGAATTTAGTTCTCAGGGAGGAGATAGAGGTCCAAAAAGAAAAAATTCTGAAGTTGTATGTTATGGTTGTTATAAAAAGGGTCATTATAAGTATAATTGTCTAGATAGAGCTTCTACATCTGGTAAAGGAGATAAAGATAAAGGAAAAGCACCTGTGAATTCTTTTAATGTAGTAGATAAGAGTAGAAATAATGAAGTAGATGTGTTTGTAACAAAAATAAAGAAAGAAAAAGATAATCAAGATGGAAATGATCCTAAGAAGATGAAAGGAGAAACTAGTAAGAAACATAGGAGAAGAAAGTTGGGTGTGCAGGATTTTCTGATTTCATAGGGGCAAAGACCATACTCCATCTTGGAAGATCTATTCAAAAGGCCTGCAAATATTACATATGGTCAACTCTTGGCTGTCTTCTGAGAAGAGGCGGGAGTTGCGAAGTGGACTCAATGCTCGACAAAGGAAAGAGGTTGAGGTTCCGGTTTTAGAGGCAGAGGTGGATCCCTATGCTCCACAAGCTGAGGTATTATGTAATGGTATTTCAATTCATGATGTCTTATTTGATGGAGGTACTGCAGTTAATGTAATGACCGAGTCTTTAATGAATATGTTGGGTTTAGAAATTGATCGCCCTTCAACACTTATGTTAAGGTCATTAAATAAAGTAAAAACTAAACCTGAAGGTGTAGTTTCAAATGTGGAAATATCTGTTATGGGTGTTGTATGTGTGGTAGAATTTCAGGTGATGAAAAATGGTACTGTTGCGTACCCAATGTTGCTAGGAAGACCATGGCTAAGGAGAGTTCATGCAAGAAACTACTGGAATGAAGGCTTCATGACACTTGGACGTGGTAGAGAGAGGGTGAAAATAAACGTGATCCCTCGACATCATAAGGAAGAACCTGTGGATTCAAGTAATGAAACTGATGATTGGACATCCTCTGATTACTCTAGTACTAGTGAAGTGGACACTGAAGATGAAGAAAGAGAGGTTGATGTTTCAGTCATGGATATCCTTCCGGTCACACCAACTCATGACCCCATAAAATTATCTGAAGAAGAATTTGATGATCGTCTCCAACAAATAAAGATTGGTGATGTTGTGATGGAGAGTGAGAAGGAATCCTACCTCCATCTCTTTCGAAGGTACATACACCTATTCACTTCTGATTACAAGGAACTCCGTCGAGTAATTTGGGTAGAACATTCTATTAAGCTGGTAGATGGTGTTAAGCCCATAAAGCAAATGCCATATAAAATGAATCCTAATTTTTCCAAGACTGTAAAAGAAGAAATAGATAAGTTGCTTGATGCAGGATTCATATTTACTGTGGAGAATTCAGAATGGGTTTCTCCCATTGTGATCTCAATAAAAAATAATGGGAAGCTATGAATTTTTGTTGATTACAGGAAGCTCAATAAGGCAACAAAGAAGGATCGTTACCCTCTTCCATTTTCAGATCAGATCTTGGACGAAGTAGCTAGCCAGGAGTGCTATAGTTTTGTTGATGGATATAGTGGCTATAACCAAGCTCGTATAGCAGAGAAAGATCAGCTGAAGACCACGTTTACCACTCCTTGGGGAACGTTTGCTTATAGAGTTATGCCTTTTTGGTTGTGTAATGCTCCAGTAACATTCCAGCGTTTGATGAATAGGGTGTTCGAACCCTACATTGGGACCTTCATCAGAGTATTTCTAGATGATTTTTGCATGTATGGGAGCAAGTTGGATGACCTGCACCAGATGGAGACAGCATTTCAAAGGTTAGATGAAACACAAGCCTCACTAAACCCTACAAAGTGTGTCTTTGGATGTTCTGAAGGCGTTTTGTTAGGGCATGTTGTATCCAGAGATGGTATTGGTACTGATCCTGATAAATTTTCAAAAATCAGAGATTTACCATTTCCTATGAATAGAAGTAAGTTGAGATCATTTTTAGGCCATGTGGGTTACTATAGAAGGTTCATCAAGAATTTCTCAAAGATTGCACAGCCACTAACCCAGTTCTTGAAGAAGGATGTTACTTATGAACCAGGAAATAAGGTGCATGAAGCTTTTGGACAACTGAAGGAAGGCTTGGTGTCTTCACCTGTTTTGAAGAATCCAGATTGGAGCAAGCCATTCATTGTGTACATTGATGCCTCAGATGCAGCACTAGGAAGTACTTTGAGCCAAAATGATGAAAATGGGAATGAACATCCAATTTACTTTGGGAGCAGACAAATGAGCAGTGCTGAGGTAAATTATACTGTAACTGAAAAAGAGGCTCTGGCTATCATTTTTGCTATAAAGAAGTTTAGAAATTACTTGCTAGGGAAAAAATTTCTAGTTGTAACATATCATCAGGCTCTAAAATATATTATAAATAAGTCTAACCCATCAGGGAGGATATCAAGATGGATAATTTTGCTACAACAATTTGAATTTGATATTATAGATAGGCCAGGAAAGAAGCATGTCAATGCAGATGCACTCTCTCGAGCCTATGATGGTTTAGGATCATCTTGTGATGATGATGATTTCTCCGATGCAGCATTGTTATCCCTTGACACAATCCCTAGTGAATACATAGATATTTGGAATTATCTGAATGAATTCAAGTTTCTTGATGGTGCCAATGCAAATACTAAGAGAAAGATTACTCAAGCTAGTCGTCCATATTCTATTCTACATGGAGTATTATTTCGAATAGGACCTGATGGACATTACAAGAGGGAAGTTGGACGTGATCAAGGGAAGGCACTGCTAGAAGAATTCCACAATGGTACATGTGGAGGGCACTTCTTTAGACAACTTACAGCAAGAAGGATCTTGGATGTAGGTTATCACTGGCCCACTCATTTTAAAGATTGTTATAATTATTGTAAGACATGTGATATTTGTCAAACACATGGTAACCGTAAGACTTCATCAGCTCCATTATGCCCTATTCTTCCTCTTGGTCCCTTTGAAAAGTGGGGAATAGACATTGTAGTTCCACTTCCAACTACCTCATGTCAAAATAAGTATATTGTAGTTGCCACAGATTATTTAACCAAGTGGGTTGAAGCTAGGCCATTGAAAATAGCTTCCATTGATGAGGTGGCAAGGTTCATATATGAACGCATTGTCACCAGATTTGGTTGTCCATTAGAAATTGTAACAGATCAAGGAAGCCAATTCATTAATGAGATGGTAGAAGCCCTAGTCAATAAGTTTTCTATTAAGCACAGGAAAGAAAATACATACAAGCCAAGCACAAATGGACAGGTGGAATGAACAAATTTTTTGTTGTGTCAAATTCTAGCAAAAGATGCAGCCTTGCAGGTACATAAATGGGATAAAAGGATTCATGCAGCATTGTGGGCATATAGGGCAACATCAAATTCAACAATAGGATACTCCCCATTTCAGTTGGCCTATGGCATTAATCCAGTTCTTCCTATTGAGTTTGATATTCCCATGGTCAGAGTAATGAAAAATGAAAGAATGGATGAAAGTAATTCAGTAAAAGAAAGGTTGGTACATATTCATTTGTTAGAGGAAATGATGGAAATAGCTAAGGATACAAGCTATAAGAAGAAAATGAAGCAGAAGGAATACTTTGATCAAAAGATCTGGTGGTCTCCATTTCATGTGAATGACTTGGTTCTAGTATATGATTCCAGATACAAAAAAAAGAAGATAGAGAAAATTTCTTCCAAAATGGATGGGGCCCTACAAAATAGTAGTTGTGCATGAAAATGGTACGTACCGACTGGAGGAATTGGATAGCACTCCCATTACGAAATGGGTCAACCATGACAAGTTGAAGATTTTCCAGGCACCAGAATATTCTACTCCGAGGACGGAGTAGAAGCTAGGAAGGGGGAAGATGTCGACACTAAAATTTTCCTCCGTAATTTCTATTTCATTAATGTATGTATTAGGAATAGGATGTTGTTAAGTATAATTAGTAGTAGCATCTGATAGAAGATAATGGTGCCATCAGTACGGTGCCGCCAATAATGTGGAGTATAGTAACAGTCAAAGTACAATAGGAATGTTGTAAAAAGTAAATATTTGTCGTAAGTGGTCTGGTAATGTTAAAATGTCAAAGTTTGGGTAATTAGAGAAGTAGGGTCTACATGATTAGGAATTAGAAATATTATATTGGTAACAAGGACAAGGAGTGAGGTCATAAATATTTTTCGTATTTTATTTGTAAAAAGTCTAAAAATGTGGAACCCATGTAAAATGATAAGGTTTATCTTATCTTAAAAGATAAGCTTACATTTACAGATAAGAGTTAAGGTATGGAATATGATTCGTCAGAGTGGTTTTCTTATCCTAACTTAGAGATAAGATGGATAAGCCTAGAAGTTCTATAAATAGAGAGGCCACCCCCCTCATTTAGCATAGAAGGAAGTAGTGAGAAATATTGTAGGAAGTGTGCAAAGGAAGCCATCAGCACTAAAGGTGTGTTGAAGAAGCCATTAAGAGGTGTAATTGTAAATTTTCTCCCATAGTCTTGGTAAAAGGCAAGTGAAGTCAATAACACTTGAAGTACCTCATGGGTGAGATTGTAACAATTTCATGTTAATATTATAATTTACTTTGATATTTCAGATTTGTCATCATTCCGTCTTATCATAGTCGATGGTATTCTTGTGTTATGTTGTTGTTTTGTTTCCAGATTACATCCACCAAACTAAAGGTTGTGCATTAGTAAATAATCATAGCACGAGGAGTTCCCGGTGAAGAACTATCATAGTGCCGGATTGGTGATGACAGTTCACTGAGGTGGCCATAACCACATGTCTCCTCTTACTGAGATTGTCTGCAACCACATTCACCTTCCCCTTCACATTCTCTATCTCCATGTTATACTCACAAAGCAACTCCATCCAACGTCGCTGATGAGCATTGAGATTGGGCTGCATAAAGAGGTGGTGAGGACTCAAGTGATCACTCTTGAATTTGAATCTTCGGCCATGAAGAAAGTGTCTCCATCAAACCAAGGCATGTACAACTATCTCAAGCTCAAGATCATGAGTTGGATAATTGATCTCATAATATTTGAGTTTGTTGGACTCAAAATAAAATACTCTGCCCTCCTGCATCAACACACCTCAAAATCCTACCAACGAAGCATCTGTGCATACAAAAAACTCACCCTGTGGATCTAACACTATAAGAACATGTGCTACCATGAGGCATTCCTTCAATGTCTTGAAGGCCTACTCACATCTTTCTGACCAAACAAACTTATTCCCTTTCCACTTAATCTAAGTGATGTGGTGTGCGACCCGAGAGAAGTCCTGAACAAATCTCCTATAATAACCTATTAAGCCCATGAAGCTACACACATCTATCACATTAGTGGGTGTTGGCCAATCCGTAATATCTTGAATCTTGGAAGGATCGACTATGATACCTTCCCCAAAAATGATGTGGCCCAAATATTACACCTTTGTCTGAAAGAACACACACTTCTCCAGGTTCCTGTAAAAATTTTACTCACAAAGAAACTAAAGAACCTGGTGAAGGTACCCCTCGTGCTCCTCACACATACGTGAGTAAATCAAAATTTCATCAAGGAAGATGAGCATGAAATGATCCAATAATGTCCTGAACACCCCATTCATTAAGCTCATAAACCATACGGGGGCCTTCTTCAAACCAAAAGGCACCACTATGAACTCGTAGTGGCCATATCTCATACGGAAGGCAATCTTATGAATATATGCCTTTATAATCCTCATCTGATGATAGCCTGACTTAAGATCTACCTTAGATAAAATTGTGGCCCCCTTCATCTGATCAAATAAATCATCAATGCATGGAAGGGGATAACGATTCTTTATCGTTACTTTGTTCAGTTAGCGGTAATCAGTACACTATTGCAGATATCCATCCTTCTTCTTTACAAATATCACCAGTGTACCCTAAGGGGATACACTAGGATGCATTAGGAATTTTCTCCAAAAGGCTCTCTAGATGCAACTTAAGCTCACATAGCTCAGGGGTAGTCATATGATAAGGTACTCATAAGAAAGGCTCTGCTCCCAGAACCAGATCTATGTGAAAATCTATCTCACGTGGGGTTGGTAACCCCCATATCTCCCCTAGAAATACAACATAAAAATCTCTCAAGATGGGATGGTCATCAAGTAATGGTCCACTAAACTCATCCTCTAATCAATCACTTATTATAACAACATACATTTGACAACCCCATCACACACACCGCTTAAGCTACATGGTGAAGATGGTCCTAAAGGAAACAGGTCTCCTAACCTCTGCTAAAACCTACTCAACTCCTAGGTCATCTGTACATGATATAATATTATAATAACAATCCACTCTAGCTATGTTTGTAAACAAACCAGTCCATTCCCAAGATGACTCCATACGAGCCCAATAGAAGGATAGAAAAATCCAAGGTAGTGGTGAAGGGTCCCAAATCTACTACACAATCCTTAACTAAGGAGTCTACAGAGATTTTGGCTCTATAAGCCATCTCGACGTCCCAACTAAAACCCTGCCTAACTGCCACTATCCTGCATCGCTCTACTAAATATGGGGAAATAAAAGAATCAAAATTAAACAGAATGGAGGTAGGAGAACCACCAATGTTATCTATCATCTCAATCATGGTACTCTGGTGCTCAACCTGATAGTTCTTGACCACTACATAGATCTGATGACTGTGCCACATGTCACCAATAGTAGGCTATGATATTTACGTCTTACCCTTATTACTAGGGTTCTGTGGGTACTCTCTCTAAAAATTTCTAGCAACACCACAACCATAACAACTTCCCGATCCTCTCCCATGAGTAGTAGCTCCAGCCGGTACTCTAGAGGTTTATTATGTTAATCCTGATGACCTAGCTACAGACTGTTGAGGTCTATACTATCTAACTCCTGCTGACTGGGCTCTTGGTGCACTGTGTGTTCTAATGGGACCCCTAGGAGGAGGCCCCATATTCCACCCCCTATGTGCATCGAATCACTATGGAGGCTTGTACATTGGGATGGCCTATTGTTGTTACTACTATTATGGCGTAAAAAATGACTGTGTTGAACCCTATCCACCATGAGGAGGAGGAGATGACCCCCTTGACCTATTATCCTGCATATGTTGGATACGGCTCCATACTCTATCTCTGATGTGCTATGTCTTTCCTTGAGTATCCTCTATTAGATAGGCCTTATCAATGGCCTCAGCTAATGTCTGTGGATAATGCATACGCACCACACCACCCAAATCTACATTCAGGTCCCAGATGAACATGTGAATCTGTACCTACTCATCCTGCATGTAGTTGATATACTGGAGTAGATCTAAAAATCGACTCTCATACTCAGGTACTGTCAAAGATGCCTATCAGAGGTTGTGAAAATCATCTATTCTCTGTTGTATGAACCTTTGTGATAAGTACCTACTCCTAAACCGCTCCTCAAAGAGCTCCCAGGTAACCGTCTCTGAATCAACGTGGAGCTTCTACTCCTCAATCCTCCATAAGATATCTACTCCATCAATCATAAGATGGATTGTAACACGAGATATCATGTTGCTAGTACAAGGGTAGAGCTTGAAGCACAAGCTAAAGCTCACCAACTAGGCCTCTACTTGAAATCCACCTATGTCACCAGAATAATGAGATGGTCTTAGCTTCAACATCTCCCTGATATGGTCTGCAACTACAGTTTGGTGACCCTTAGACCTCGTTTCATGATCGTCTCTAAGTCTAGGTCTCTAAGACCTATTCATATGTCCAGAACTCCAGTCTCCTTGTCCCCTCTATGGTGACTCTACTCTAGATGACTCCACCCAGGAGTTATCTCCTCTATGCTCCTCATTATGTTGAGGAGATGCATGAGCCTCGACGGATGGCTCCCTATCATGTATGGTCAACTGTCCTCCTAGGGACCCTCCCCATAAATTGGCATTAACAGCCTGAAGCGTCTATAAAATCTTAGGTAGGATGGTTGCAATAGTATGATCTTGATGTGGCAAGTCTAGGTCTATGTGAAAGGATCCCTTGTCTTGTTTGCGCCTCCTACATAGAACAAGGCAAGAGTTAGTTCTTTATTCTAGGTTTTTATTCAGTTTTCCATGTTTAGTAAAATATGTAATTTTTTAAAAAAGTTGTTTTCTAGATTTGAAAGTGTGTTAGGTTTAATATTGTACTAGGTTTAATGTTCATGTCTCAACTTTTCTAGTGTGCCCAAGGGTCCAAGCTTTGAACGCACGACTCTGATACTAAGTGTAATGGCTGCTAAAATGACCACTCGAGACCCAAGAACAACCTAGGTTTAGGTAGAAAAATTATGGAATAATTTTTTTTTCTTTGAAAAGTGTGACCCTTACAAAGCTTCGAGTAATATTTGTCACAACAAAGATTTAAAGTCAATTATAATTTGATAAATGGAAATTTTCCCATTGTAACAAACATTAGATCCACATTACAAAATTAATGAGTATAATTAATACAAATATAATTAAATTTCTCGTAGGTGTTAATTTAATAAATAATTAATTTAACACTAAGTTAAATATTCCTTAATTAATTTTAGAAGGTCAAAGGGGCCAAAGCAATTAAATGCCCAAAGTTTTTAATTTCACTAGGTCTAAACTATAACCAAGGTTCTTATTTACATGGTGTTCTCTCCTGAAAATTGCTCTATGTTTCATAGGTAAATTAAAAAAAATTGAGCTCATGCCCTTCCTTGGTGTTTAAGCCAAATTAGATATTCAAGAAATTAGTAAAATTCATGCCCTAGACCTGTTTAAACCTCTGTTTTTCTCATTTTGAAATATTCCCCATGCCTCGGTTTGTGCACATAATATCCTCTTTGTAACCTTCATTTCTGATAAAAAAATTTTACTTGTTCTATGGCAAGGGTCTTCAAACCATTGTTTTGCCTCCATGCCTCTTTTTAGAGAAGGAAATTCAAAAAATTGGACTCAAAATGGAAAAGATATTTTCCTCTGTGTATTTTTCCCACAGTCGGGATGACGGGTTTCTTTTTTCCCGTCAAATTTTGGCCTAATGAATGTAGGTACATGGTCAGATTCTATTGGAAGGGGAGGAACAAGATTTTTGGTGAACTTAATACTTTTGGCTGATTTTGGAAAAAATGATAAATTTCCCCCACGGGACCGGAAAAATCTGAGTCTCCGTTGAAAGGTCTAACCTCAGCGGATGGCTCCACATGTCGGAATGGTGCAACTCCAGGGGAAGATTCCAAGGGACTGTCTTGAATAAAGCATATGACTCCATGTGTCCCAAGTACAAAATAAAGGTAGAATCAACTAGGTATGGAAGGCTCAGTGGACGGCTCCACGTGTCGCAACAGCGCAACTCCATGATAGGTCAAAAAAGATCAATTGCCAAATCAGTGTCGGATTGCCATGTGGTTGAAGGAATTGAAAAGTTAAAGTGGACGAGTGGGCCATCGAGGCACTTTTGGAAATTTAACCAAATTCCCAAAAGTGAAGTAAAAAGTCCCAAAATGCTCCGCAGCTCCGCCAAGGTCTCAAGCCCAAAGTTGAAAAGTCAAAGCGGAAGAGTGGATCAATGAAGGAATTTATGTTTTTGAGACTTTTTGTAAAAAGGTGAAAAGTTAAAAAGTAACCCGCAGCCCCGATCAAGCTGATCAAGGAAAAAGTCAAATCTTGAACCCAGGGAAAAAGTTCAAAGGTGAAGCCTGCCGTTGAAAATTCAAAGCAGATGAGCTGGCCATTGGGGGGATTTGAGATTTTGAGCTTCTTTGTAAAAAAGGTGAAAATTTAAAAAGTGACCCGTAGCCCCGATTAGGCTATAAAGGGAAAAAGTCAAAGTTGAAGCCCACAGGGAAGAAGTCAAAGTGGGAGAGCAGAATGGCAGAGGAATTTGAGTTTTTGAGCCTTTTAACCAAAAATGGTTAAAATGTTGAGAAAAGGGCTGCATGACACCATTTCCAATAAAAAACATGCCACGTGCCTAAGTTAAAAAGTTCAAAGCGGGGGTACGGACCAATTTGTTCCAAATTGCCAAATCTCTAAAAAAATCTGCAAAACACAAATGGTCTTTCCCTCGTACCCGCTCCAATCTCTTCCTGCCACGTGGATGGCCCCAATTTCAAAGTTATAAGATAAAATCAAATGGTTTGTATTCAAACTGGCAAATCAAATGTAACGTTTGCATTGGACACGATCTGGTTTTTAACCCGCCATGAGTGTTTTCTTCACAATAGAGGAATTTGAAGAGGCATCAAATGATTTGTAAAGATGTAACCATTTCTGGCAAAGGATATAATGGCTCCTCGATAGCATTCCAAAGGGTTGGTGATTGATTTCAAAAAAGACTCAGAGTGCTCTGTACCTGGAAAAAGACAGAAAATGTCCATACTTCTTCTATTTTCCCTTCTTCGTTAGATTTTCCTCTATTCTCAAAGCTCTGTACAAATTCTGCTTCAAGCTTCAATAATAAAAGAAGGAATTTGTTGCCTTTTTGATTGAGGGATTGATTGGTAACTTTGTGACCAATGAATTTTATTCGGTCTTGTAGCTTCTCCTACGGATTTATTTTTCTTCTGACTATAAATGCATGTAAATGAAATTTCTAATTAATGTGTGTGGGCATCTGATATTCTACTCACAACATTAGTTTTCTCCTACCTCCATTTTCACTCTTCTTTCCCCTTTCTCAAGACAAATTTTCTTCTCTAGTGAGACATTGCTAGCTTTTCCACCAGGATCAGTGGAGTGCACCTATTGGATCTCTGGTCGAAAGGCCACCATTGAAATCCACCTTTTCCATGCATGCACCTACGGAAGTTGTACCGTTCAAGTAGAGGGACTTAGATTCCCATAGCATTGGCTTGAAACCCACCAATTTT
This sequence comes from Taxus chinensis, assembly GCA_019776745.2. Taxonomy (NCBI): domain Eukaryota; kingdom Viridiplantae; phylum Streptophyta; class Pinopsida; order Cupressales; family Taxaceae; genus Taxus; species Taxus chinensis. The sequence continues at coordinate 821,153,539 of CM034147.1, forward strand.
TCCACAAGACAAATTTTCTCGCCAACACATGGGATAGAAAAGTATTCTATTATCCCCTTACGGGACCCCTTACAAATGTCAGCGTTGCCACGTGTTCTTTAGAGTTCACACATTTAAATTAAACAGGGGTATTTTTTGTCTGGTACCCACTCTTTGACTCATTGTTGTCTATCATGCAGCAAAGAGGTTGATCACCTTATGTAATGCAATTATTGGTTTCCTAATTACATTTCCATTAGATAGGAAATTGTATGTCCATCTCGATGCTCAAAGTATTTTTTATCGTCCATGGTTTCTCCATCATCTTTGCTTGAAATTACAGGCCGGTGTTCCTGGGGACTCAATTTTCTTGTTCTCAAACGATGGCCTGTCATTCATAGGGAATGTTATTCTTTTCCCAAAGGTTGACACCTGCAGGCTCTATATTAATTATAATCAATTTTCAAAGTTTGGCTTTTATTTCATATTTGTATTTTCACCTTAGTGAAGGTTTCATGCCGGCATTTAGTTTCTTATTTAATATATGGCTTTTTGCACTTTAAGCAAAAGGTCTTAATATTGTATTCACGCACATATCAGTTTAAGTTGTTACTTCGCTTTCAAATTTGGTATGCTCTTGTGAGGTCAATAATGCCACAAGGGTCACATGTCCAAGATTTTAAGTCCAACGCAGGAAGGCGGATCGCCAGAGGTAATTTAGGATTTTTAACTATTTTTGTTGAAAGGGTGAAAACATTTGAAAACATTCGCGCCATGCCTTCAACAATGCGTAGGGGATGCCACATGTCATGCCAAACGTGTCAAGCGGGAAAGCGGATCGTCAGGGAAAGAATTAGAAATGTTGGCTTTTGTGTTAAAAAAATCGCAAAGGTTAAAAACAACCCGCACCTCTGCCGATGCCTAAGTGAAGCCACGTGTTAGTCCAACAGTGACCTGCATGGGAAGGCGAGGCCGGCAGGGAAACTTAGGAATTTTGTGCCAATTTTTCAAAAATTGAAGTTAGAAGACATGTCGGCACACGAACCCGCGGAAGTATATATTTTTTTTCTCCAAAGTGAAAGATCGAGCTTGTAGATCTACAGGTGGCCATGTGACTTTTGAAACTTAGCAAAAAGTTCCCTAAGTAATTTTTAGGCCCGTGGATCCGATTAACAGAAACTTCTCTCTATTTTAATTAAAACTAGAATTGAAGTACAAAGCTTCAGATGGCCATAAATTTTGACTGGAAGCTCGGATTTGAGAAAATAAGGACTTTGTGGGAAAGGGCTCAAACTCCTCCTTGCATAGGAAGCATCATAAATCATTATTTGACAATAAACTTAGATGGGTGAAATTTAAGAAAACGATCTTTCCTACCATATAAAATGTGAACTGAACTTTTCAACTACTAGTTTTAATTCTGATCCACCATTCTTCCTTCTCCAACATGCCAAACCGATCATGGAGAATCGAACTTGATCAAAATTTGAATGGATTTGCAAGGATTAATTGAATCATTGTTGGGATTTCAAATATGTATTTAATTCTCCTATTTTCTGCAAACTACATTATTATGCCTCTTGCCCAATTACTAGAGTTCTGAATAAATTACTAGAGCAATGCATTCAGTTTTATGATGTGCTTTGTTCATCCTTAGTTCATTTGAATGTTTCATTTTGTCTTTCATTGTTGCAGAGTACTCATTATGAACATTTTTCTGATATTTATTTGCAGGCTTTATAAGTGAATCTAAATGGAAAACATATTTTAAACTATAAATTGATCTACTATTCATTTACCATACTTTAAATATTTAAGTTCATTCCATTCTAATTTTACAATGGTTAACTTTACTTTCAATCAATGCATGAAAAGCAAGAATAGTAGTTCTATTTTCAAAACATGCCATTTCGAATAATATAGAGGAATGTAATATTTCTTAATGTATTTTAGACTTTTCCAATTTTCAAACAGAGAGTTTGCACAATATATTTCAAACAACAGATTTCCAAACAAGTGAGCAACATACCATTTGATGGTAAAGTAAATCAACTTCTATTAAACTGAAATAATTCCTTTTACAACTTCTTTTTTGTTCACCAAATGTACAACTTACAGATTATATATCTTTCACATTCAAATGTAACTTTCATATCCATAAAAATAGAGCATCTTTTCACCACAAATAATATTACAATGTCATCCACTTAAAGTGGGAAATTTTTACAATAAGGAACCCAAGAGAAATTGCAAAATTTGTCTTCATACACAACTCCAAGAAACATCAACAAGAGAGATCCACCATATTTCATTTGGTCACAACAAAGAAAAGGGGGAGAGGCAATGCTCTCCACCCAACCAAGAATTCCAATGAAGAGGAGAAGTCATCCTCCTCATTGGCCCCCGAGCCCCAACCACATTACAATAGGAAATGGATTCAACTCATGGCAACAAACAAGACTTCCACAACACAAAACTAAATTTATACAAATCGTATCACAGTCCAAATAATGCAGTTACAGTTACAAGAAGGATAATAACAAAATATACAAGGCCTCATCACACAAAGGCCAAAGGAACAAGGTATATGGGCGAAGATGCTTATACCTCCCAATGGGGAATGGGTGACCACCTTAAAAATCCACCAAAATATTGATCTCAAACCCCTAAATACTCTTATGCCTCCCACAAGTACCTCTTATGCCTCCCCCATTCTCTTATGCCTCCCCCAAAAGTAAGAAATGCAAGCTATTTATTTTCCAAGGTTAAATACCCAATCCCAAACTCCCTCCAAAAATAACTCTTATGCCTCCCCACAACTCTTATGAATCCCCAAAAAATATCCCTATAGTCTTCTCCTACACCACACCTAGGCAATCTACCCAACCAACCAACAAACATACCAAAATTTCATAAACATTCACATAAGCACAATATAGAAAAAAAAACTTTTTTTACCAGAGTCAAACTCCTACCTCTCCATGATAGAGCTTGATCCAAAAGTTCAACAACAAGCTTCTTCAAATCCAAACAGTTAAAAAGCTCCAACAAATCCACAAGCATCAAAATCCTCTAACTCTTTTCCAAAATTGCAAGAGCACCAAAAATCAAATGAAGTAACCCCCCAAAACAAAAAAAGAATTCCAATAAATAGAAAAAGGGAGAGAGGAGGATGAGGTGGCTCCATGTAGGATGCCACATCACTCATCCTCAACTCCACCTCACAAGTCAACTTCAAACTCCAAAGTACAATTAATAAGTGGGTGAATAAATGAGCATTTTACTTACACACACAAATCCAAGTCCACACCCCAAGGATAGAAAATTAATTTCATGCAAGAAGGTGCAATAAAAACTTACAACTTGCCTTCCCAAAATACATAATAAGGCATAATTTTGACTCCCCAACCCATAGGTAGGGTTGGTGTATACAATTTAAGAGGTGTGGGAAAAGTTTAACTTGTCCCTCAAGCCTCCAAAATCAGCCCCTAAGGACAGATCCGAATTTCAAAAGGAAGGTGGAGTGTTTCACACTCAAATCTACTTACACATTACTTACAACACATAATCCAAGAGCCATCAACTCTAATAAATGCATTCTTTTGACCCATTTTAATTTATTTAACAACATGATTCCCCACTCACTAATCTAAACACAAATAAAATAAATAATAAAGAGGAAAATACATCACTAAAATGCACATACTAAAATTTAAACAAAAGAAACTAAATAAAAGAATACACATAACCCCTTGGTCACATTTAAAGGTGATCCCCCCCATGGGAACCCCTAACAATAACCAATTCAAACACACAAAAACAAATACACGTTGCCATGGTAACCCTTGTTGAATTCATCTAGGATTCTCAATGTGGTTGGTCTCCAATCCCCCGATGTTTGTTGTGACATGTTTACCTGCAAAACACAAATACCTCCTTCGGCCTTGTGGGTGCATCAAATCAATCAAAATAAATATACAATATAACTTCCAAAATCATCTATATATGAATCAAAACATCATCTAGGCAAGTAACAATATCATTTACAATTTCATCAATAACAATATGATCATAAGATTAGTTCAATTTTCTAGGTTTACTCAATATGACAAAATATCACATGTAAGAAAAACACACACACACACATAACCATGCCAATCAGTGTATCAACATCAATATAAAATGTCTCTAATAATCCACATGCATCATATATGAATCAAAATCAACAATAGTCCATGATTTCTAACATCTAACATCATGTCAACTCAAAAGCTACAATAATGTCCATAAGTATAGTTGACAATATCATAATCAATAACAAAATAGTGTCGAGAGGGAAGTGGGCACTACACAAGCCTTGGGCAAGGTGGTTAAATCCATAAAAATTTGGAAAGAAGATCCAAATCCAAGGAAAAAAATGTGCCAAATAGCCATAGTTAGTGCAAAAATCCACATGCTAGTACCAACAAACCAAGGAAATGCCCAAAATATAAACATGGCAATCAAGAAAATTGTTGGTCCTTGCAAAAATAAAGTAAAAAATTCAATTTATGAATAAAATACACATATAAAATACACATTACGATGACTATGTGGCATTATCTAGCCACTAAGGGGGTACTCAACAAGTTGCTGGCACTTGGAACATTGATCCTCATCTCGTAAAAATAACATATCAATAATACAACTGTCATCATCTCAATCTGAATCATCTCGCCATCACTTCAACAAGGCTAAACACGGTCATAACTACACTTAGGTTGCATCCATACAACAACCACGAGGGAGAGAGGGATCAAGGAGCACAGGTCGTCATCTACTAGAGCCTAAGGTCGGCTCGAGTTACTGGCCCATGGTATAAATTTATCACTCCAAAACATACACTTTTACCGATTTCCCTCAGGTTTGGTTAGCGTAAGGTTCAAACATAACATGCTTACATCACTAATACAATGGTCCAAATTCACACACATTAACCATAGATATGACAACACATCTTATGCATGGTACCGATATAGTGATAATATTGCTTGATACATAAATTCACAATTTACAACACACCACATCACGCACATGCATTCTCCCAAAGTGCACTCAATGTACGATAGCAACATCATACACTCACCATATGTCCCAAATTTACGAGAGCATTAATCATTACATCTTACATGAATTTTACTTATGTATGACCCACAATTACAACACACATTCAATCAACCATAAAATAGGGGATAAACATATTTTTACACAAATGATAATGACGTATATAAAAAACCACATGTGGTCTCTAAGGACTACACACAACTCACGATATGTTTTTGCATCGAACACTAACCCACATAGGAAATGAAACATGTGACACACATCTCTCTCTCTACCAATTCTCCTTTTTTATTAGGAACAACATAATGGTCCATCTACAATAAACAATTACAGGTAGGGTCTTCCCACACATCTGATCTTTTAGGATTACCCTTTTTTATAATTTCGTTTCAAATCTTACTTAAGTTCTAGAAATTCAAGGCATGAGGATCAGACATTCTTGTTTCCTCTTACTCGATTTCTTCTATTTTTGTTAACACTAACATACGGTGTACCCCACCTAAAGGGTTGATCGATGTTACTCTAATTAATTGTTTAACTTGTATGTTTATTAAAGGGATATTCAATTACTCACAAGGATATTTACCTACACAAAAGCTACTTGATCTTGTTTCATACTTCCGTTGCACAAGGAGGCGAGTGTAAGTCCAAATTGAGGTGAAGTACCATTTAGGTTTGGAACTAATATTCCTTCATGCAAATATCACAATGATAAACTTACCTTAGAGAAGGATTGTAGATTACAGACAACATTACGCTTAATTATTAGGCTTACATTTTTCCATAAAGTCAGATAATTGTCATGGTTGTGTTAGATTATATTTAATATAGGGTACAACCACATTTAGACATACATGTGTATATTAATCCTTTAAGAAAGGATTGTAATGTAACTTCTCATAAGTTGAAGGTACGTAGGTCAATTTTGCATTCATCTTTATGCACTCGTTATTCATTTACCATTAGTTCATTAAGCCTTATGATTCAACCTGACTTAGACAGTTAAAGGACATCACCTAATTCTCATGTATTTAAGTTCAGATTGTATAATAGTTAATGAGTATGAATCAGATTGTATAATAGTTAAGATAGTCCTTAATGGATTCTTTATCATTTATCCCTTGTCTTAGCATAACCTTGTTATATTTTCAATTTACCAAACATTGGTTTACATTTTAATATAATTTTATATCCAATCAACTTTAAGGATGTGATTCCCAACATAGGTTGAGGATCAAAAGCCATGCCCCTTTTAACACAATAAGAAATTTTCCACTTCTTCCACTTAAGGGTTTATTATTTCATCTATATGTTTACGACATCATATTTTAGTAGAAAATTTATAAGGGTCACAATATCGTTCTGTGATACCAAATATTACATCATTGTCACAATCCAAGTAAGGTTAATAAATCAGGATTATAACTCAAATTATTTTACCATTATCTCTTTTTTTATTAGTGGACTTAGATATATTGTTTCCTATCCAAACAACACATAATCAAAAGGGTAACTAACAACTTTTATATACTTTGACTTAGGATTAAATAGACAATTCAATAAGGACCATATCGAAAGATAAACTATCTTTCAAAATTGCAATCATACAAAAAGATACTCCTAACAATACAGAGTTCACTTTATTCCATCCACAATAATATTTCATAAGTTTTTCAGTCAATAAGAATGACATTACTCAATAATTACAAAATACTAAGGCATTATGCCCTCCTATCTTTTCCAACAAATCCCATTCAAGATCCTTTCAATATATTTAATCATCTGAGTAAAATGAACTTCATTAATAAAATAGATGCAATTTTCTATAAGTCTTTCTCCTTTCACTACTCACGAAATCCATCTGCACATTAGTTAGCATGTGTCAGTTCATGAAGAACTGAGCATGATAAGATCGAACACATTAGAACAGTATGCTACTATTTATCAATTTCATGGAAAGAAACATTGTTATTTATGAAATTGTTCTAAGTGTGAAAATACGAACAACTTATAAAGCATGCCAAAAGCCACAATGTCCAAATAGGAAAGTAATTCAATTAATTCACATCTATAAACCAATGAATTAAATCAATAGTAGTTCAGTAGATGGTAAGGTCCATTTGACTCTTAAGAGTCATAAATATACATGTGTTAGGATTCCAATTATATAATTTGTAGGCTATACGAATGGATTCTAACACCCTTTTATTCCATTTAATGTATAATTACCTAAGCAAATTGCTTCAGCACACCACAAAAATCAAGGGTATGCTAGTTAAAATCAGAGTAAGTCTTTAACATAACATTCACATAGTTCATTTGTTATCCTAATAATATCTTCTCCTTTTTTTAACTACAATGAGGAATTATACAAGATTAATAAATAACCAAATATCCATTCAATAAATCAAATGAAACTTGATAAAAAGTCACGTTGTTATTATTTTAATATCTATCAACAAGGTTCCTGTCACAAGATTTATAAGTTATATAACTATTGATTTGACATACCAATCAAACAAGGTGCATATAATCAATCAAGATTTACTAACAGTCAAATTTAGAAATCCAAACAATCAAGGGATGAGTTTGATCATAGAACCAATATTTTAAAATCAATGGGTTCAAAAACGATAATCAAGATGTTATTCTGAATGAGCTCCCATCAAATTTAGAAATCCAAACCGGATCAACCAATCCAACAATGGGGATGTCATTTACAGATTGAGAAGCTAATCCAAACCATCTACTAGAAGAAACCGATCTACTAGAATCGATTCAAATAGATAATCAGATAAGTGAATGCAGTCAAAGAAAATCAGGCCAAGCTCATTTTCCCATGATACAAGATCATGACTCTGAACTCACCGGGATTAAGAATCCCCTTCACAACTTTATAGTTAGATCTACAGGAACCAGTTCAAAGGCATTCCAAATAAATTCTATGAACCCAACTACATGATGATAACATGAAAAAAAGGGGGAGAAATATCAAAATGATAATGATTCAAAGTTCGTAAAAGGAAGGCTCAAACCACAACTCTGATATAAATCCTAGAAAATAAAAGCTTACAGTCTTAACAACAATTGCAAGGTATGAATTCCATTCCTGTCTCAACCAAATAAATGTTACAAGACACAAAATGCCATCCAAAGGCAACACTTCAAAATCCCAAGATCAAATGAAGTCCCAAATAACAAAATACATACTTAGAGAAGATATAATAATGAAGAGAAGAATCTAAGCATTATCAACTTACATCAGAAATATGCTAGCCCAAAGGATAGATTTAGACAAGAAACAACTAACTGAACCATAATAAAAAAAGACTGGATAACACATACCAGTAAACCATTAGTCTTATCTTCATGGAAGGACTCAAAATAATCCAACCCTTAACAACCAGAATGGGTTAAGACCAATTTTCAGGTCTTAAAAAAATATCGAATCCAGATTCATAAAAGGAGTGGTCAATAAGACCAAAACAAAGGCCTGAATAGAGACAATCAGAATTCGACACAATATTCCATTTCTTAATGCCTAATTTCTCAAGCAAATAGTGATCCCAATCATTATTCCTTGTGGGTTTGACCCTAAACCAGAACTATCACATATTACCTAAAGGGGGTTATACACAATCTTAGGCATACAACAAGTAACAAGGGTGAACACATTATCAATTTCAAAAAATCATTCAAAGATTCATATCTAGTAAACAAATTCATTTCCAACTGACTTAAGCCAAGTTTTTAAAGTATAACAGTCTTGTATTCTAAAATGGAGTCATTTTCAACCAATTATTACATGCTTTTAAAGTATAATAGTTATATATACACGAAGCATAGTGTTTTTTTATAAACAACCTAGAACCAGATATACAAAGATGAATAGAAGGATAACCAGCAGAAAGATAAAAACAACAATATTACAACCACAAAACTCAACTCATAATGTGATTTCAGTTATTGAGAAGATGTTCTTTCCATGGGATTGAAAAATATAACAGAATATTATAACGGGTTAGAAATTATCATGCCTGGTTAGCTACCACAAAACTCCTCCAAGTTGCCACAAGTTTTCTTAAGACATGTTGTCAAACGGTTCACATGCCTGTCAATGCTTCCACACTTTGCAAACATGTCTACCGGAGTATTTACAACTACAACATCTGAAAAAAATTCCTCTATCTTTTATGCTTTGACGGTTGTCCAAGGCCATATCAAAAAACCCATTTTCTGCATGCTGAGCTGACAGATTTGCAACATAACTACTAGGTCATTTGTGGCTAAAATACCCGTGCTCAGAATCTCTCTAGACAGGTGAAGATTTGATAATGACCAAAAAAAACCCACCCTTTTCAAATGTCAATAGAGGAAGAAAAAGGTAAGGTTCCACGCAGAGGAAAGGTGAAAGAGACAAATTTTGGAGAGACAAGAGTGGAATAGTAGGCAAGGGCACGATTAATGTCTTAGCAGATTCCACAACTATTCAAAAACAATAGGAAACTAGCATGGAGACGTCTAGATCCTTGCACACATTATAGTGTCATGAGGCATGATGCCCATAAGAAGAAACACAATGCCCTAGCTAGACATTCCTCCTGAAAAAAGGCCACTCCTTCCTCTTCTGCTGCATACAATACCAAACAAACAGGTAGGAAGAAGTTCTTTCTCAGCAACAATTCAATCTATCTTCCATAGATACAGATCTCCGAAACAATAAATTCGAGAAAGGTACAATAGAGGAGGTATTAAGACGGCTATAGGTAATATCTGATGACTTCTTGTCATCATTGCATCTATCCAATTACTACCAAAATCACCACGTTAACTTGGGTCACATCGTGGTTAAGGCTTATGGATCTCAAATATTGTTTGTATTATTGAGCAAGGAAAAATACAATCTGAAAGGGACGTTGGGGATGAGTCACTTCACATTCTCAGCCAACTAACCATCCCACATGCCAGCAAACCCATTTAATGCCTAAGGGAGAAAAATTCAGGCTAACTCAGTCTCGTACCAAATTAAAAAAAAGATCCATCATTATTTGTGTGGTAGGGAAGGAAGATATCCTTCTTCCCATCAACTGCCTCTCAAAGGCATTAAAACTCCTTTACTCCCCTGACAGGCCTCCATTCCCACCACAACATTTTTCATAATGTAAATATATGTATTTTAATATTATTTTATTTTATTTATAATTTTTTTTCTTATTTGTTTTACTTGCTAATAATTTTTTTTTAGTAAATTGTTTTCGTTTATTTATTTGATTTGGTCCGAGTTAAATAATATTTTATTAATCTATATATCTTGTTTAAATTTGTTTATTAATCTCCTTATTATTATTATCCAACAAATGCAAAGAAGAGAATTAAATAAAAAGGGAAGAATTTGGTGTCCATGGACATGCTCAGAGCTACAATAAGATAATACAACTTGGATATGATACCTCCATGAATATTTGAGATATTAGAGAAGTACACTATTGCATCGACAATCAGGTGCCAAGGAGGTATCCACACTTCATCAGTTAAGGATTACATAGTGGGGCATTACATTCTAACTCTTACTATTGTATTGACATATTGGATGTCATTTACGGATATTTCTTTATGATTGTTGATGTTGTAATCTTAGTACAAATTAATGGATTGGTAGAATAGAAATGTTAGAAAAATGGACCAATTGGTGAATTACTTGATTCTAACACTGGTTTTAATTATGATATTTGATGATGTAAATTGTTATGTATACATGCACATGTTTTTATGATTTCAATGTCATTAATATGGCCACTAAGCTAGAAAGGTGTTGTTTGTTTTGTAGGAAATTATAGCACAACAAACTATGAGGGATAGAAGATCAACAACAAAGGATTGTGGGGTATTGGCAACCGGTCACCATGGCAACTCATGTATTTGTATGTTGTGTATTGTTGTTGATTTTTTGGAAGTCCCCATTGGGGGGTGGCCTCAATAGTGACCTTGGGTAAGTTTTGTGAATTTTTATTGTTGATTTTATTTAATTTTAGTTATTGTATTTTTTAGTATGTGGATTCACTTTTATTTATTTTGTTTAGCACCCCTCTTAAGTTAATTTAAAAGTGTAACTTTTACTAATTAGGATGCGAAAAAAGGGGGGAAATAAATGTGATTTGGTAGCCTTAATTTGTGTTTGATTGGACTGAATAAAATTTGTGTTGGAGTACTTTGTACTCAATCTTTCTAGTGAATTTCGGATTTTGACATTCTTGGTAATTTTGGAGACTTGTGGGACAAGTTAAGCTTGTCCCACACCTCTTAAAGTCACCCAACCACTAGGCCTATGATGTTAGGGGATTATTTTAGGTCCTATTTTGTATTTGGATGGATAAAATGAGAAATTAATTTCACTTTTCTTACAAGGTTCTTTAATTTTTTCCTTTAGGGGTGTGTGGTTTGGGGGTCAGTGTGTAAGAGGGGTGGTCATTCCCTCAAGCACAAATTTATCATGCTTTGGGGTTTGGATTTGACCTTGGTTATGTGGGATGGAGGAGAGATGATGTGGCATCCTACATGGAGCCACATCACCCCTCTCTCCCTCTTTTCTATTTATTTCATTTTGTGTGAGGATTTGGGGGGTTACTTGTTCATTTTTTGGGGGATACTTATAAATGGGGAGATATTTCTTGAGAATGGTGATTTGAGCTTGGATTGGATGGTGATTTCTTAGGATCTTGGAAGGCTTGGAAATTATATATGTTTTGTTCCTCTTCATTTGCAAGGTAGATCTGCACCCTTGTTTTTGCCTTGTAAATTTGTTGTGCTTATATGAGTGGATGATGATTGATTTATTTCTTATGATTGTGGGAGATAGATTTGATCCTTAGGTTGTGGGGAGAAATGGAAATGGGGGGTAAAACTTGTGGGAAACATTAGAGTAATGTTATTGAGTACTTAAGGATGGAGTTGGGTTTGGATATCCACCTTGTTGATAAATTTCATTTTTGTGTATCTTGTTATTTTCTTGAGGGAGGTATAAGATTGAGGGAGGCATAAGAGTAAGTTGATTTCTTGAGGGTGGCATAAGAGTGGTGTATCTTCATGGAGGGAGGCATAACAGTTATTGTGTTCATTGTGTTGAAGTTTTTGGAGGATCATAGGTGGACACCCCAAACCCTTGGGAGGAATTAGAAGACCCCCCATGTTCTTTTCTCCTCTTTGACTTTAGCATGAATCCTTTATGTTGGAAATTTCTTTGTTTTTTGTAATGTTTGAAATGTGTTATTGTGTTGAGTGTCTAGATTAAATGTGATTTTGGAAGTCATTTTGAGTTGCCAATGGTTGTTTAAAAACCCCTCATTACTTCCTTTTTGGGGCTCAGGGACAATGAGGAAGAAGTATTCCCTCCCTCATTTGAAATTTAATTAGGTGGAGTGTATTTCCTACTCACACATTTTGTTGTGTGCTTGATTTTGATGAGATGGTTTAAGCTCAATGGAGGAAGTGCTCTTGTTGGAGAAAGACATGTGGAGTTGTAACTTGCACTACTATGATTCTACAACGTATAAATGTTAACAATGGAACATTGGGTGTAATCTTGTATGTTAATGGTTAGATCTTGTAAATAAGTTATTGGGACTTGCATTACTTGAAATTTTTCTTAGGAGTTGTATTGCAAATCTATCTTAAAAGGATAATGTTATTGGGTGGAACATGAATGTGAACTCTCTGGAATTTTAGCAAGTTTTCCTTAAATGGAAAATGGGTAAATTATATTAAATTGTGTCTTATTTCTCCTATTAAAAAAAAATTCACAAGAAAGAATAGAAAGAATAAGTTTTACAATTTAATTTTTCCCTTACTGCAATAGAAAATTGTCGTAAGTATTTGAAATAAATTTTAATAAATTATTAAATCACAATAAATTATCACCTTGAATGGTTATATAAATAAATTTGAAAGTGATCGTTCATCTAAACTTGATAAGTGCACAATTTTTTACAATATGATTATCCTAGGTGCATGTAAATTGATATCTATATAAATTTGATAATTGAAATTTATTCTCCCATAGTATTTTGCATTATCCTTTATTAATGGAAAACCTGATTGGATAACAAACACATATTATTAATATACAATATATGTATATTAATAACATATATTGTTTTGCTTCTAAAAATCATACTACCAGTATAAAAATATTATTAACCAACATTAATATCCACATGTTATTAACTTATATTAATATATGTATATATATATATATATAAATATATAAACATTATATTTATATGTGTATTAATGCATATTAGTAATTAGATGTAATTTTAAAATTAACAATCAATTAAAATCCTTTTAAATCGGCCAAGGTGGAGGTAATGGTTTTAAATCAATATAATAAACAATTTTCTTTTAAAAGTTTGGTTGTCAGCCAAGTGAGCCACGACCCCTCCTTGTGGAGTTATTATTTTAAATGGAAAAGGTTGGGGGGATGGGTGCCGACCCCACCCCAACCCATATACATGTTTATAGGGTAGGGGTGGGGTCGACGCCCCTCCCCCAACACTAAAAACCCCCTTCATAATTTTTTATACTATACCCCTTATTAATTTAAGCAGTCCTTGTGGCTTGTGTTATTTTTAAACTAATGCTAATGTAAACAAAGACTAACATCTAAATAGTCTTAATTAGCAAGAATTAAATAGCATTATAAACACCATCATGATAAGAATTAATCAAGGGTTAGATGCTAATATTTATCAATACAAAACTATGAAATCAACTATGTTAAGCACCTAAATATCCTCTATTCTCTAACAACATATAAATGAAGGAACCTAGGTAGGTTCCGTGGTTATCAAAAATAGTTGTCTTTAATGTTCCAAGAACCTAGGAATGGGGGCTAATCAAAGGTTGGCTACAAGACCCTTTTGAAACCTCCCATATGACCCAAGCACTTTAACAAAGAGGCTTAACTCTTCAAGATGATGAACTCTCAAGAGGACAAAGTGCAAGCTCTTAGTCTCTTTGCTATATGCTTTGCATTTTCTCTCTTAAGGAGTTTAGGTGTAAGTAAAAAGGTAGGTGGAGGGCTCTTTATATAGCCCAAAGGATAAAGGATTCAACACATCCTCATGAATGTGGGATAAATGTAAAACATGATTAGGAATGGATAAGGTTGCTTTATTAAAGGTAACATTTCTTTAGAAGGGTTTAATACATGTTTAGCAAGTCATGGGAATTGGGAGGTGTTTTAATTAATCAAAGGTGATTAACTAATAGGCAGGTGTAAGATTATAGAAGCCAATTAGAGGAATATTAGTATGATTTAGGCTATTAGAAGGGCATTAAACCAATTAAATATTGATTTACTAGTTAAATGAAGGGGAATAATAATTAATTAATCTGGATAGAAGAGGTGATTTAATTAACGGAAGGTCGTTAATTATGTTATTAGCTGGATAGGTGACTTAATCAATTAGCGTATTGTAATTAATTAATGACAACAAGAGGGAATATGAGCACTTATTGATGATATGTCATCGATTTACGAGAAAGGGGATAATTAGTGCAATTAAAGTATTTAAATTGCTTGGGTGTAATTATAGGTGTCTAAATTCACTGTTATTTTTAAAATGCATCCAATTTATATATATATATATATATATATATATATATATATATATATATACTCTAGATATTTTTAAATATTTTGGGTTGTAAGTAAAATAAAAAATATATTTATAATTATAAATTGATTTATATCCAGGCTGAATGGTATTTAAGAGGTTTTTTTAAATTAAATAAATACTTTAAATAAGCATAGAAATATATGTATATATTCACACATTTAAATAATGTATACAAAGTGTATATATTCTGGCCTGCAACTCAAAAAAATTTTATAACCAAAATAAAATAGGTAAATACCCACAACCCAAATAGTGTAGTACCCACTTCCTTTCGACACCTTTCAATATTGATTATGACATTGTTGACTATACTTATGGATATTACTGTAGCCTTTGAGTTGGTATGATGTTAGACATTAGAGATCATGGACTGTGGTTGATTTTGATTCATTGATGATGGATGTAGATTATTAGAGACATTTATATTGATGTTGATACAATGCTTGGCATGGGTATTTATATATATATGTGTGTGTGTGGTTTTCATACATGTGATATTTTGTCATATCGAGTAAACCTAGAAAATGGAACTAATCTTGTGATCATATGATTATGGATGGAATTGTAAAGGATATTGTTGCTTGTCTAGATGATGTTGTGATTCATATATAGATGATTTTGGAAGTTATATTTTATATTATTTTAGATGATTTGATGCGGCCACAAGGCCTAAGGAGGTACTTGTGTTTTGCAGGTAAACATGTCACAACAAACATCGAGGGATTGGAGACCAACCACACTGGAATTCTAGATGAATTCAACAAGGGTCACCATGGCAACGTGTTTTTGTTATTTGTGCATGTTTGAATTGATGTTAGGGGTTCCCATGGGGGGATAACCTTCAAATGTTACCAAAGGGTTATGTGCATTCTTTTATTTGGTTTCCCTTGTTTGAATTTTGTATGTGGATATTAGTGATGTATTTTCCCCTTTATTATTTATTTTATTTGTGTCTATATTAGTGAGTAATCATGTTGTTAAATTAATTAAAATGGGACCAAAAAAAATAATGCATTTATCATAGCTGATGGCTCTTGGATTATGTGTTGAAAGTAATGTGTAAGTAAATTTGTGTGTGAAACACACCACCTTCCTTTCGAAATTCGGATCTATCCTTAGGGGCTAATTTTGGAGGCTTATAGGACAAGTTAAACCTATCCCACACCTCTTAAATTGCTACACCAACCCTACCTATGGGTTGGGGAGTCAAAATTAAGCATTATTATGTATTTTTGGGAAGACAAGTTGTAAGTTTTAATTATACCTTCTTACATAAAATTAATTTTGATCCTTAGGGTGTGGACTTGGTTTGTTTGTGTAAGTAAAATATCATTTATTCACCCACCCTTTTAATTATGCTTTGGAGTTTGAAGTTGACTTGTGAGGTGGAGTTGAGGATGTGAGATGTGGCATCCTACATGGAACCACCTCATCCTCCTCTCTCCCTCTTCTATTTATTCGAATTCCTTAGATTTTTTGGGGGTTACTTGATCTTGGGAATTCATTTTGGTTGCTTTTTTTTGTTTTGAGCTCTTGTAATTTTGAAGAGAGTTAGAGATTTTTCTAGAATTCTTGTGGATTGCTGGAGCTTTTGGACTATTTGGATTGGAAGAAAGCTTGTTTTTGAATTTCTGGAGCAAACTCTACCATGGAGAGGTAGGATCTTAGCTCTTTAAAATGTTCTTTCGTTATTTATGCATATGTGAATGCTTGAATATTTTGGTATGTTATTGGCTGGTTGGGTAGATTGCCTAGGTATGGTGAAGGAGAAGACTATGGGGATCTCTTGTGGGAGGAATAAGAGTTTTGGGGAGGTATAAGTGTTATTGTGGAGGAATTTTGGGATTGGGTTCCACCTTGTAAAAGAAATAGTTTGTATTTCTTTACTCGTTATGGGGTGCCATAAGAGAGTGGGGAGGCATAAAAGAATGGGAGGTATTATGGGTAGTTAGGGGAGGCATAAGGGTATGTAGGGGTTTTGAAATGACATATGTGTGTGTGTGTGTGTGTGTGTGTGTGTGTGTGTGTGTGTGTGTGTGTGTGTGTGTGTTTATTTTAAGGTTGACACCCATTTTCCCATTGGGAGGTGTAACTCCTAATAAAACAACCCACTTGAGACTCAAGAACAACCCAGGATTAGTCAGAAATATTATGGGATAATTTTTTTTAATAAAAGTGTCTGTTACCAGGTTACAAAACAATAGTTACGACAAGTAAGGTTTAGAGGCCAAATAAAAATCTTAGTTCATAGTTTTCCCATTACAACAACTATTAAAATTTATAGGGTAAAAACTTAGGTTAGAATAATCATTAAGATTAAGAGGGAAATTTCTCACTCTCCTACCCTGTGACAGGATTTAGAGATTGAACCTAATTTTTCCCAAAATAACACACTTGAAACCTTGTGAAAACATTCCCATTAGATAGGAAATTATATCACCTTTCCAGTGATATAAAGAAGTCCTCCTAACTCCATCTGTTTCAAAAGTTATGGGTCGGTAGACCTTCAGAGGAAAATTTTCCCAAGGCAGGTTGGCAGGCCTAGGGGAGAAAATTTTCCACAGGGATGGGTCTGCGGGCCGCAGGGAGAAATTTTTCCCAAAGGAGGAGTTGGGTT
Organism: Taxus chinensis; assembly: GCA_019776745.2. NCBI lineage: Eukaryota > Viridiplantae > Streptophyta > Pinopsida > Cupressales > Taxaceae > Taxus > Taxus chinensis. The sequence goes on from CM034147.1 coordinate 821,170,915, forward strand.
GTCGGGGCTAGGGAGAATTTAAGGAAATTTTCCCGTTTGGGGAGAAAATCCACCTTTGCACCCGCACACCCGCAAGTTTGCAAGGGACACATGGCCCCTCCTAAGCCAATGTGGGGAAAGCGGGGCAGTAAGGATAAAGGAATTTTATCACCCAGAAGGGAAAAAAGGGTAAAATTCACCCGTGCCTCTACCGACGTAAGAATATGCCACATGTTAGCAAACTATTGGCTATGGGTTGGTGGGCTAGCAGGTATATTTTAAAAAATTTTCCCAAAATTTTCTTGAAGTATTATACCTTAAAAAGATCATCTCCTCCACAAATGCCTCATGAAGCCATGTGGCTGCCCCTGATTGGCTGTGGGCTGATAGGACTGCGGAGGAAACTTACCAATTTTTCCAAATTTATTTTTGAAAGCTCTAAGGTTTTAAATCGATCCGAGCGTCCACTGGTGCCCAATGAGGCCATGTGTCGATCAAGGATTGGCTACGGGGTGGCAAGGTTGTGCAGGAAAAATTACTAAATAACCTTTTTTTTAACTTAGATCATTTTTAGACAAGATGAAGGCTTGCGGGTTAGCAGAGCCACGGGAGACTTCATGAATTTGCACTTTTTTTACAGAAAGCAAAAAAATAAAGTTTTAGCCTGTGGGATCACCCAAGAATATTTTGTTCATTTAAATTTTACAGTTAGACTATTTTTGAAGCCAAATAAAGTAAAAAATTCATAAGGCCATAACTTTTGATAGGGGACTCCGTTTTTGGAAAACAAGGACTTTTTGGAAAGCTCTCGAAGTCCTATTTGCATAGGAAGCTTAAGATTTAAATTTTTATTGAGTGTGAAGGGTAAATATTATTAAAACATCTTTCTATCACTTAAAATGTGAAATAGACTATTCAACTTATAAAATTTGTCTGAATTTTCCATAATTCCTTCTTAACATACCAAACAGGCATGGAGGAATTTTCTTGGAAGATTTTAGGACAGATTAAAAGGGTTGAGTTGTTTGGTTGATTTACATTTTGAAAATTTCCCAATTTGACAATAACGACTGTGAAACTAGTTGAGCCCAAATTAAAAGGTTCTATGGAAATTCCTTAGGTTTTTTTGTTTACTTGGGATCGTTTTGATCCCACAAGTTCAATTGGTATTTCAATTTATCTTTTCAATGTTGTATGGTCACTCTCTACTTTTGATAAAATTTAGCAAGTATACAATGAAACAAAAGATGGTGTTTATACTTGATCTTAGACAGATCCAAGTTTCCTTTACTAGCTTGATATATGAAATTCATTCCCAATCCAAACTAACATATGAAGTTGGTTTTCAATTCAAGCATTCAAAAGCCAACGTACAGTTCTGATTTTTAAATCATGCATTTCAAAAGAACAGAGCAGTATAAAATTTCTTCATGACTATTTACATTTCAATTTTCCAACCAGAGATTCTATAGTATGTTTCAAACACATATTTCTAATGAAAAAAAAATTATTTGAACAAGGTACACAACTTCCATTAATTCAAATGAATCTTATACGACTTCTTTACCATTTATTTTCAAAATAAAACATACAGAATACATATTTTTCTTTTCTGTTCATAGAACTGAATACAAGATATATTCTTCCATAATCACAACAACTTTCATGACTAAAACAGAGTAGTCTTTCCAACACAATAATATACAATATTTTCCACTTCAAGGTGGGAAATGCTACAAAATAAATTTCACAAGGGATTGTTAGAACTCTGTCTTCCTCCTCAATTACAATGTACAGAATACAATTTCTTCCCCATTTATTCAAAATTAGAAAACAAAGTATATCTTTTCCACATTTTGAATTGCAACTTTCATGGCCAATACAAAACATATTTCCATCACAAATAATGTACGAGGTCATCCACTTCAATTTGGAAAAGGGTTACAATAAGAATAATCTCAACAATGACTATCAAACTTTTCTTTTTCCTCTACTCCAGAACAACAACATGAATATCCTCCATTTTCTTTATTCCAATTTGATCACAAAAGAACAGGGGGAAAGGCAATGCTCTCCACCCAACCAAGACATCCAATGATAGGGGGAATCTGACCTCTTCATTGGCTCCTGAGCCCTAACCATAATGCAATAAGAGATGTGTTTCAACTCATCGCAACAATAGGCTTCCACAACACACATACAAATTCATATTTAAAACACAGTCCAAAATAAAAATGTAGTTTACAACCATAGATAAAAGACAAAAAACAACACTTAGGCTTCCTCATGTAAACCAAAGGAGCAAGAAACTATGGGGGATGTTGTTTATGCCTCCCAAGGGGAAATGGGTATCACCACCTGAGAAAAAAACCCCAAAACATATCATTTCAAAATCCTCACATGCCCTTATGCCTTCCCCAAGTACCCCTTATTCCTCTCATTTTGTTATGCCTCCCCAACCTCTTATGGCACCCCATAACAAGTAAGGAAATGAAAGCTATTTCTTTTGCAAGGTGGAACCCAAATCCCAGCTCCCTCCACACTTATAACTCCCCATAACACTTATGTCTCCCCAAAAGAATCCCCATAGTCTTCTCCTGAACCTTTCTGAGGCCATCTACCCAACCAGCCAATGAATAAAACAACACATTACCATACTCAACCATTCACATAAACATAAAAACAAAAGAAGAGCATAACAAGATCCAAGCTCTTACCTTTCCATAATGGAGTTGTTCCAAGTTCAAAAATAGAAATATTTATTCCAATGCAAGTAATCCAAAATATCCTCCAAGTGCAAGCATTCAACAATCTTCAAACCCCTCCAAAGCAAGAGCTCTCAAAACAGCAAAACAATTCACCCAAAATGAAGCATTCCAAGGTCAAGTAACCCAAAAACAAGCATGGGAATTTGAATATATAGAAGAGGGAAGAGAAGAGGATGAGGTGGATCCATGTAGGATTCCACATCACACATCCTCAACTCCAACACCAAAGTAAAATTCATTCTCCAAGGAATATTAAATAGGCGGGTGAATAATATGACAAATTACTTACACACTCCAAAACAAGCCCACAGTCCAAAGGACTAAAATAAAAAAATGTAAGAAACGTACAATTAAAACATACAACTTGACTTACAAAAATGCATTATATATATCTACCCCCCCAGGTAAATATAGACAACAACAAGAATATGGAAATCAAGGAAAATTGAAATCCTTCATTTCGGGTTTCAGAGGGTGCATTGCATGCCTCTACTCCCGCCAAGGTCATTTCGGGTTTTCATGCATGCAAAACAAGTCTGGAATTCTGAATCCTTCATTTTGGGTTTTGGAGGTTGCCAAACAGGTCCCCAGTCCTGAAATCCTTCATTTTGGGTTTTGGGGGATGCATTGCATGGTCGAAAACCTAACACAAAGAAATATGTTGCAAGTCTGAAAACCTGACACAAAGGATTTTAGGTTTTGGGTTTCAGGAAACATGAGACATGAAGCATGCAAATCGCAAGGCATGTCCCGATGCTTGGGAGTTCCAAAAACCTGAAACACTACCTAGGAAAATCAAGTTTTGAAGTCGGGGAAACAAGTCGGGAAAGCATGGGGCGAAAACATGTCGAGCCACCTTCAAAACTTGATGCATATGCAAGTCCAACTTCTGAACCCGAAACAAAGGAAATCTTGGCAACACTAGCAGAAGCGGGTTTCGGGAAAACATAAGCATCAAACACATGTCGAGGCACCCTCCAAACCTGATGCAAATGCAAAGGAGAACCCCGAACCTGACAGGAAGTAGACCCTGACGTAGGAAATATTCAAATGGCCATAACTTTTCACAGGGAGCTCGGATTCATGCAAGGTTGGACTTTTTGGAAAGCTTACAGGGTCCTCTATCCAACTACGACTGGATATATTTAGGTGAGAACAAGTTCTTCAAAAATTCAAAATACAGTTCGCCATTTTTTGGGTTTGCTAGGGTTCTCACCTACCGCCATAATGAGATGAATTAAATGCAATCTGGAAGTGGTTGGGGTAGATTTTGAATTCCTCTCTTCTCCCTCTCTTTTTCTTCCTATAAATTGTAAGGAGGGGCTTCTTTCTAAAGGTTGGACATTCTTGTTTTTCCCCTCCCTTCTTCTCTTTGGCAAGAAAATTTGTGGAGTTTCAGACCTCCCATTCAAACTGTAATGCATGTTTGTGCCTTTTGGCCATTGTAATGGACTGTATCAATATTTGGAGCAATAAAAACTAAGTTTGTGGATGATTTCAACCCTCTCTTGTATTCATTGCATTCAAATGATCTCTTATTGCAGCCTTGGTTACCTGTGCATGTTTATTGTATTGCATTTTTATGGTTTGTGTTTATTGGCAAAACAGTTGTTCATCATTCCTTTGGTGCATCACCTTGGTTAGATTAGGTTTATTTTCTTGCATCTTCTCAACCCTGTCTCCTTGGCAAGTTAGATTAGGTTTTTGAGTGAACCCTCTGCATTTTTATGTGTGCATCTGAATAGAGGAATAGGAACCGGCCTTCATCCAGAGAGCTTTCCCGATTCGCAAGGTCCCACACTTGGGAAAAGCTCCATGTTATGCAATCGCACTGAGAGTCTCAACCCATCGAGTTGCAGACATTCAGGGGTGCTGTGATTCACCATCAACAGTTTTGGCATGCCCGGTGGGACCAAGAGGTCATTCCATAAGATTTGAAGGAATTTTCAAGAAATTTGGACTTAGAAATTGCAAGTTTTACAATTTCAGATTTTTCACCTTCCAGGCTGAACTCCGAAATTGATTTTCAAGGGCTAACTGCTCAAAACAAGTCAAAATTTCACCAGTTGGTAGATCTGGGGGTAATCTTCAAAAGGGTATCCTTATATTTTTGAGATTTTGACTTTCAAAATTTCATAGTTTTTAGTGTTTCGGGATTTCAAGGTCAGAGAACATCAAAGAAAACCCAACTCTTTTCATTTCAGGTTTTGGAGGTTGCCAAATCAGGTCCCCAGTCCTGAAATCCTTCATTTCGGGTTTTGGGGGATGCATTGCATGGTCCTATTCCTGACAACAGTGTATTTCAGGTTTTCCCAGGTGTTGAGCATGTCCCAAGTTCCGACACATGGCAATTCAGGTTTTGTAAGTTGCCTTGCATGACCTGAGTTCCACCTATACCTTTCGGGGATTAGCAGCTGCACAACAAGACCCAAAAACTGAATTGAAGACTGTATCCTCTGGGTCCTTCAAAGTTTTAAATTCTATTTTCAATTTTGTCGAGTTTGGTGTGTAGCTTGGCAAAATCTAGCCTTTTGAGGCTCGTTCCCCAACACATCTGGTGACTCGAAGGGATAGAATTCAGTGGTGTAGCAGCACAAGTTTCCCAGGCACATGAGAAGAATTCAAACCAGGTCTGATACTCGAGAAGAGGGGCTATTTGTCTACCTGCAACTATCACCAGGTAGAGGAAGGAGAGGAAGAGGACCACAAAGATCACCATCTCCACCTAACAGGACTTTGTCTACACCTCCACCTGGTAGACCTTTTCTCGCATCAACCAGGGTTCTTAGGCCAATAATAATGGCACATCTACCACCGAATCCCTTTGTCAATTTCACGGGCAGTAGTCCACTTGCCCTAAATGCTCAGAATCAAGTTCCGGTTGCAGTGCTAAAGAATATCCCCTATTTCACAGGAGAAAATCATACTACTCCTATTGACCACATCCAGGATATTGCCAATGCATGTGCAATCCATGAAATAAATGAAATGGATGTTGCAGTCAAGTTGTTGGCTTCATCTTTCAAAGGTAAGGCCTTACAATGGTTTAGGAGCCTAGCAGCAGGGTCTATTACGAATTGGAACCAACTTTGTTCAGCCCTTTGCAACCAATTGGGGAGAGGGTGAGACAATTTGTCTTTATTGGAACAACTGACAACAATCAAAAGGGCTCCTAATGAGCAAATGACAGATTTCAACTTCAGATTCCAACGGACATGGGACAGGATTCCAATAGCTGTTAGACCAACCACTGAAGGAGCATTCCTTTATTTCTTAAAGGCTATAAATTCAGACATAGCCATGATGATCCAATCAATGGGAGGAACAACACTGTCAGGGGCCTACGACACAGCTATCAGAGCAGAGAACTGTTTGATCCAAGCTGGTAAGCTTGCACCAAGGCCACCAATGCCTCTCTATCCAGATATGGGAAATCCTACGACCAGTCAAACACCAGAATTGAATCCCATTCCAACCCCTAGAAATCAAAGCAATAATGAGGCATCGACTTCTTCAAATACTTCAAAGGAATTGTAGGAGGTTATGAAACAGCTACAGAACCTTGGAAATGAGCTAGTGACTATCAAAAGACAACAAGCTCAAAGTTCTAGACCTGTATCAGCCTCCAGCGCAATACCAAGCTAGGCCCTCATACCAACAAAATAGACCACCAGCTCAGGCTGCAAATCAAAACCAAAACCAAGGACAACCTCAAGCTGCCAGGCCATTTCGACTGTATGATCCAAATGCAACGACATCCTCAAGAGCCTTGGTTCCAACACAAAACAACATGGCACAGGAGTACGACTAGTGTTACCCCTATAATTTACCTCATAATCAATCAATGTGTTTCAATGGTGCACTAAATCAGGCCTTGATGGTGCAAACCATTGGTGTGTCTCAAGAACCAAGCCAAGAAGGGAATCAACAACAAGAAACACAACAAGAAGGACCTCCAACAGAAACCACATTGGCCAATTGGCAAACGGAAGACTTCTGTGGAGTTAACCAACAACCTTTTCAAGGCGTGGCTGCCAACACACGGTCAAAGAAGAGAAGCATAGAAGAGGGACAACCATCTAATCCAGTTGTTTCTCAGCCCACTCCTACACAACAAGGGGTCAGTAGACCAAATGCAGCTCCAAATGTGAAAAATCAGCCTAAGGTACCTATTGTAGCAACACATGTGCCTGTTCAAGCTCTAGAAAAGGTTGTGCCAAGTAAGGGAAAAAAAAAGGACAATTCATCCCCTTTCAACATCATCGATCAAATGAAGAAGACACATGTGAACATTTCCATGTGGGAATCACTGGCAATCCCAGGGCAACGAGATTTATTGCAAGCTTGTAATGGCTAATTGGTCTGCCTCAAATGTATCAAACCGGGGACATGAGAAAGTTCTCACTAATGCAGTGCAACATGATGGGGCCAGACGAGAGAAAAAATTTGAAGCCTCCACCATTCTATGTGTCATTGATTGTTGGGAACCAATTGGTACACAACTGCATGATAGATTCAGGGGCAAGTAGTTCAGTGATGCCGAAGTAGATAGCGGATCAACTGGGTCTGAAGTATGAGCCAATTCTGAAAGGAGTAGTACAGCTAGATGGAATGGTAGTAGGAACAGTTGGGGTCATCAAAGGGTTAAGCCTAACACTACATGCCTGTCCTAATGTCACAGTTCTACAAGATGTGTTTGTAATTGACCTTCTGCCACTCTTTGTGTTGTGTCTATCAAGAGACTTCACTACAAAAATTGGTGGATATCTATCTGCAGATTGGTCACACATGATTTTTAGGACGAGGTATGGGGCCAAAGCAACAATCAGGTCAGAACCAATTTCCAATTTCCATATTGAGCCTCATGTACCAAGTCCTATCAATGCAAATTTCTTAGCCTTTGATCAGGAGGAGTGTTCAAATGATCTAGAAACAGGTACTAAGGTCGAGGGAATTCCTGATTTGACTTTGGATGAATGGGCAAACAAAAGTCATGCATTTGACCCATACAAGGAAATTGAAGAATCTGAATTGGGCGTGTATTGTGTACACGAAGAAAATTCACCCATTCTCGACATCATTAAGCCTGAACAAAAGGATGACAATGAAGTTTGGCAACTATTTTTCGATGGTTCGAGAAGCAAACAAGGTGCTGGAGGTGGTGCAATGTTTTTTTCACCACAAGACATCAAATATTATTCAGCTTTTCATTTCCAGTTTTCCTGTTCAAACAACACAGTTGAATATGAGGCGTTGATTCATGGACTTCATTGGGCCAGGAAAAAGGGCATAAAGAACTTGTAGGTGTTTGGAGATAGTGAGCTAATCATCAACCAAGTCAGGGGACAACATGCTACAAAGAATGACCTGCTGAAGAGCTACAAGAATAGGGTATGGGACCTCATTGAGGATTTCGAAGCTTTCAACATTGTGTCCATACCCAGGAAGAAAAATGAAGCCGCGGATAGGCTCGCAGCAGTTGGAGCAACGTTTGATGTAGTTGAAAACATCAAAAGGGAAAAAACACAGCCACATATCCATGTGATTGTGAGGCCAGCAGTGCCAGATAATAACACAAGCTGGTAGGTGTTTGAGAACGATCAACAGATCATCAATTTCTTGCAAGAAGAGGTTGAATTCTCAGCTAGGAATCAGGACAGACTAGAGCAGCAATACGGGGATCAAGTAGTGCAGTTGTGGACAAACAAGCTTCCCAAGGGTTTAGTAACATTGGAGTCTATCTTCAATCCTAATGACTAGTTCCGTAAGGAAAAGCTAACATACAGGTCAAGAGAGAAGATTCAGAGCCAATTCCGGTTGGGGAAGGAAAAACACTTCAAATTGGTAAAGTGGCCACTGAACAGGAGAAATCAGATTTCATACAGCTTTGCCAAGAATTTCCAGATGTCTTCACTTGGAGCTATGAGGACCTGCGAGGATTCAACCAGAAGTTGGCACAACATACCATAGAACTGGATCCAGATGCTAAGCCCATCAGGCAGAAGCAAAGACCAGTCAACCCTCACATTGAGCCTCTAATGAAGAAAGAGCTAAACAAGCTAATAGAGGCAAGCATTATATTCCCGATCAAGCACTCAAGCTGGGTTGCAAACTTGGTACCTGGTTAGGAAGAAGAATGGAGAAATCAGGTTGTGCGTGGACTTCTGAGACCTCAACAGGGCATCTCTCAAAGACCATTACCCACTTCCTTCAATGGAGCAAATATTGCAAGTGGTATCCGGTTCAGAGAGATTCTCTCTCCTAGATGGCTACTCAGGGTATAACCAGATAATGGTGAAAGAAGATGACCAGTTCAAGACGGCTTTCACCACCAAATGGGGCACCTATGCCTATAGGAAGATGCCATTTGGGCTATCAAATGCTGGAGCCACTTTCCAAAGGGCAATGGATATGGCATTCAAGGGGTTGATCAATGAAATAGTTCTGATATATCTTGACGACATCACTGTATTCTCCAAAAATGCAGTGGATCACCTCTTTCATCTGAGACAGGTATTTCAAAGGTGTAGAAGATTTGGGGTATCATTGAATCCCAAAAAATGCATATTCTTGGCTCACGAAGGAAAACTTCTAGGCCATATTGTTTCAAAGGAGGGATTGATGATTGACCCAGAAAGAGTTGAGGCAATTAGAGCATTGTCATTGCCAAGTCACAAGAAGGCTCTTCAAAGCTTCTTAGGAAGGATCAATTTTGTCCACAGGTTTGTTCCAAACTTTGCAGCTCTCGTAAAGCCAAGTAACGTTGATGTTAAAGAAGAGCATGGCATTTAAGTGGACATCTGAAAGCAAGGAAAGTTTTGAGGCAATAAAAGATGCTATATCTCAAGCTCCAACTCTCATCAATCCAGAATTCTCCAAGGATTTCATGTTATATGCCTTTGGTGGTGGGGACACAATTTCTGCAATCCTGGTACAACAAAACAAAGAGGGATCAGAACAACCAGTTGCTTTCTTCAGTCAAGGCTTGGAGGAATATGAAACTAGGTACTCTTTCATTGAAAAGCATGTCCTTGCAGTGATCAGGAGCTTAAAGAAATTCAAGCACCTAGTCTCAAACAACAAGATCCAATTGTTGGTCTCTCATGCGGGAGTCAAGGACTTCCTTCTAAACAAGGATCTGAATGAGAAATGTGCAGGATGGATCACTCGTGTCATGGAATATGACATTGAAATTAAGGTCACTAAGCTGGTCCATGGAAAGGGATTATGTGAACAACTGGCCTCAAGTCAACAAGATGAAGCAGGCGATGAAAAGGAGACTATCTTGGTACTACATGATGGTCAAGAATAGGAAAATGATGATGTGCCCACTCCTTGTTGGACTCATAATATGATACACTTCCTACAGATAGGCCTATGCCCTCCAGAAATGAGCAAAGAAAAGAGGAGATACTTTAGATTACAAGCCATTCCATATGTGCTTGTTGATGGTGTTTTGTTCAAGAAAGACATCAATGGAGTTCTATTGAGGTGCATTGGGACAGGTAAAATTGAGAGGGTGTTACGAGATTTTCATGATGGAGATTCCAGAGGACATTTCACCCCACGGGTAACAACTCTCAAGATAATGAAGGTAGGGTATTATTGGCCCACAGTGTTCAATGACTGCTATACATGGATAAAAAAGTGCAAAAAATGTGCACTCTTCACAGGCAAAGAAAGACTAGAAGCACTTCCATTGCACCCAATTTTGGTTGACCAACCATTTATGCAATGGGGATTGGACTTCGTTGGGGTCATCAATCCAAACTCAAGCCAAGGCCACAAGTGGATTCTCACGGCAACGGACTATTTCACCAAGTGGACCGAAGCAGTAGCACTCAAAGAAGTAAATGAGTCTAACATACTAGACTTTTATGAAGGAATAGTGACCAGGTTCGGTGTGCCAGCCACTATCATATCAGACAATGCATTGGCATTCATAGGTTCCAAGATTACAGAATGGGCTGTCAAGAATGGAATCTACTTGAGCACCTCTTCCAACTATTACCCACAGGGTAATGGAGAGGCAGAGTCCACGAAACAAGAATTTTCTAAGAATCATCAGAAGGACTCTTGATGAAAACCAAAGAACATGGCATACCAAGCTAAAATCAGCATTATGGGCTAACAAGATAACGCCAAAGAGGTCTACAGGGAATTCTCCCTACAAGCTTGTCTATGGGAAAGAGGCAGTATTGCCTATATCATTAGAACTGCCTGCATTGGAGCTCATGAAGCAGTTGGAGTTGTCTGAGTTCGAACCAATGGAGGCCAGGTATGCAGAGTTGATGGAATTGGAAGAAATTAGAGAACATGTAGTTCAAATGATTGAGAAAGATCAGGCCTTAGTAAAAAAATGGTTTGATAAGAAAGCAAGAGCAAGGACCTTCCAGGAAGGGGACCTAGTTCTGAAATGGGATGCAGATCGGGAAAAACCAGGAAGGCATTCCAAGTTTTATGCCATTTGGAGTGGCCCCTACATGGTCATGGGATGTAAAAGTAGTAATGCCTTCCAATTGTCTACATTGGATGAAGAAGAACTTCCGATTCTGGTTAACAAAATCTATCTTAAACATTGCTACTAAAGATAATCTTCACCCTTGTAAATAGTAGCCTAGGATTTTAATTCCTCTAAGTGTGTATGCACATTGTCTTGTTGTAGTTAGGTTTCAGTTTCCCTAAGTGCTTAGCACAGGTTTTGTTGCTCCCAAGTTGAATTTCTAAAGTTCAGCGTGCTCTTGGAGAAGGATTTGCGGTATCAGGCTCTGGATCAGATATCAGGTTGGTTTCAGGTTATTGCTTATGACTCCATGCCCAATGGATTGCTAAAAGGCCACTGATCTTCTACCTAGCAGGTAGGTGATCCTGTTGAGTCACCAAATTGTTATATATATCTACCCCTAGGTAAATATAGACAACAACAGAATATGGAAATCAAGGAAAATTGAAATCCTTCATTTTAGGTTTCAAAGGGTGCATTGCATGCCTCAACTCCCACCAAGGTCATTTCAGGTTTTCATGCATGCAAAACAAGTCTGGAATTCTGAATCCTTCATTTCAGGTTTTGGAGGTTGCCAAACAAGTCCCAAGTCTTGAAATCCTTCATTTCAGGTTTTGGGGGGATGCATTGCATGGCCGAAAACCTGACACAAAGAAAATATGCATTGCATGGCCAAAAACTCGACACAAAGGATTTCAGGTTTCGGGTTTCTAGAAACACGAGACATGAAGCATGTAGATCGCAAGGCATGTCCCGATGCTTGGGAGTTCTGAAAACCTGAAACACTACCTAGGAAATCGGGTTTTGAAGTTGGGGAAAAAAGTCGGGAAATCATGGAGTGCAAGAACATGTCGAGCCACCTTCAAAACTTGATGCATATGCAAGTCCAACTTCCAAACCTAAAACAAAGGAAATCTTGGCAACATTGGTGGAAGTGGGTTTCAGGAAAACATAAGCATCAAACACATGTCGAGGCACCCTCCAAACCCAATGCAAATGCAAAGGAGAACCCCGAACCTGACAGGAAGTAGACCCTAACTGTTGGAAATATTCAAATGGCCATAACTTTTCACAGGGAGCTCGGATTCACGCAAGGTTTGGACTTTTGGGAAAGCTTACAGGTCCTCTATCCAACTACTACTAATATCTTTATTTGGGTGAGAACAAGTTCTTCAAAAATTTAAAATACAGTTCACCATTTTTTGGGTTTGCTAGGGTTCTCACCTACCGCCATAATGAGATGAATTAAATGCAATTTGGAAGTGGTTGGGGTAGATTTTGAATTCCTCTCTTCTCCCTCTCTTTTTCTTCCTATAAATTGTAAGGAGGGGCTTCTTTCTAAAGGTTGGACATTCTTGTTTTGCCCCTCCCTTCTTCTCTTTGGCAGTGAATTTGTGGAGTTTCAAACCTTCCATTCAAATTGTAATGCATGTTTGTGCCTTTTGGCCATTTTAATGGACTGTATCAATATTTGGAGCAATAAAAACTAAGTCTATGGATGATTTCAACCCTCTCTTGTATTCATTGCATTCAAATGATCTCTTATTTCAGCCTTGGTTACCTGTGCATGTTTATTGTATTGCATTTTTATGGTTTGTGTTTATTGGCAAAATAGTTGTTCATCATTCCTTTGGTGCATCACCTTGGTTAGATTAGGTTTATTTTCTTGCATCTTCTCAACCATGTCTCCTTAGCAAGTTAGATTAGGTTTTTGAGTGAACCCTCTACATTTTTATGTGTGCATCTGAACATAGAGGAATAGGAACCGGCCTTCATCCAGAGAGCTTTCTCAATTCGCAAGGTCCCACACTTGGGAAAAGCTCCATGTTATGCAATCACACTGAGAGTCTCAACCCATCGAGTTGCAAACATTCAGGGTGTTGTGATTTTCCATCAACATGTGTGGTTGGTAAATAAATTTAAGAGGTATGGGACAAGTGTAACTTGTCTCACTAGCCTTCAAAATTAGCCTCCAAGGACAAATTTTAATTTCCAAGAAGGTGGAGTGTTTCATACTCTAAAATCAACTCACACATCTCTTACAACACTTAAACCAAGACCAACAACTCTATTAATTACATTCTCATGACATAATTTAATTAAATAACTTAGCAACATGATTACTCACATTATAAATCACAATTTAATTAAATAATGAAAAGGCGAAGCACATCACTTATAAAACACAGACAACATTAACAAAAGACCAAATAAAAGAAAAACCTAAATTCCCTTGGTCACATTCGAAGGTGATTCCCCCCATGGGAATCCCTAAAAAAATTCAACACACACAAACAAATACAAGTTGCCATGGTGACCTTGTTGAATTCATCTAGAATTCCAATGTGGTCTGGTCTCCAATCCCCGGATGTTTTTTGTGATATTTTAAACCTACAAAATACAAATACCTCCTTCAACCTCGTGGTCGTGCATCAGAACATCACAAATGAATATAAATATAATTCCAAAACCATATATACATATGAATCACAACATCATTAAGGAAAACAATAGTATCATTTGTAATTTTATCAACAACTATATCATCATCAAATAAAATTCTCTTTTTCTAGGTCTACTCAAAATATCCAAATGTCACATGTCCTAACAACATCCATAAATAATATAACCATGTCAAACGAGTATATCAATCATCACATATAATAAAGTGTCTCTAATAATCATCATGTATTATATATAAATCAAAGTCCAACAATAATCCATGATCTAACATCTAACACCATACTAAATCAAAACTATGATAATGTCTGTAATATAGTCAACAGTGTCATGATCAATATCAAAAGTGTCGAAGGGAAGTGGGCACTACATCCCCCTCCCTTTAACTAGACTTCCCCCTTAAGTGATTGCTCTGTATAGGATAGGAACATATGATAGAAAAAGGAGTCACTCTTATGTTGATTTCTTTGCTTGCACAATGTGGACAATCTATCAGTCACCTACAGTTTGGTCCAATGTGACAATTCAGCAAATGTTGTGGAAGTCTTCCATTTGTTGCTCAAGTATGAAATACATTTCTTACTTTTTACATGGTTGGGGCTACGGGAACACTTAAATCTAGAATTTTCAAAATTTACACTTATGTTTCAACTCTTGGATGGGTGGAGATACCACTACTGACTGTTTGTATGTTGAAGAGTTCAAAAGATTATTATGAGTACATCTTCCCTTGTTCGTATAGGAATGAGGATGAAGAGATAATTCAATGCGAGTCCCCTTAGAGTTTCTTTATAAAGAAATGGAATATTTCCCATACTAAACTTCAACATACTATATGTAATGGCAATTAAAGGTTACTAAACGTTTCAACGCCTCTGTATGAATTGTAAAACTGCATTCATTATTTATTGGAATGACAAAGATACACACACCAAATTGTTTAGCATTACATTCAATGAAATCCTAAGTAGGACCTTATTCACATAATCTTTGGTGTCTCAGTAGCAACCATTGTATTTAAAATGCCAAGTAATGGCATAGTTTTACATTTGAAATTTGTGTAACTTGAAATATATTGCAATCAAAGATTTATCTTGTACAAATTATGTATATTGATGGTGCATTATTACAAAATTTCTCAAGGGTTTGTATTAACATAGCCAAGATCCAATGAAAGTAGAACTAAATTTTGAGTCTTGCACGTATCTTGACCCGTAAAGGCCTTCAAATTTATGTGGCACATGAATGGTTTAATTGGTATCCTGCATAGTTATAGGCTGATGGACAATTAATTTTATGCAAATTATGAGCTAAATATATTGATTACTATTTTTGATTCACTATCAAAGAACCCTTTTGGCATCGATGGAAGATTAGTCTAAGGATATTTGGAATTATTTCTGTATATGATGTAGAGACAAGTTGAAACATTAGAATAGGGTTAAGGAAGCATTAAATAAAATCTTAAAATATGTTTGAAATTGTTTAAAATTTAAGTATAACATCCTTGATCAGAGCATATAGACCACAAAATAGGATGGACTTACATAAGAAAGGATGAAAATTTCGTATTCCAAAATTGTAAGAATGTAAACCCTATGAAAATTCAATCAAATTTTCCAAACTAGAAGTGGTTCATGAAGGTTATGAGCATGGTGTAAGGAAGAAACTAGTAATGGTACTGATAGAATTACACACTTCTAGTGTAATGTATTAAAAATGTTAGCAATTCATGATTCTCTAATAGGGGGAGGGATGGAAACTCTTTGGCTTCAACCCGCCTTCACATGAACTTGAAACCGTTGCCCTCATGGAAGGAGGATATACCACAATTTTGTTGGTCTCAACCCTGTTATGGTTAAAGATCCAGGAGTTAGATTTTAAAAACTGCGGTTTATACCATTTTCCCAAGCCTGTAGCTTCCAGTCGAAAGTTAGATTTTTAGTAATGGGAATTACTTACCTTTGTTAAGTGATTACCCTTTCCTTCAAGTACTTGGAAAATGTTAATTCAGAATATGTGCTTGGAAATTACGTGGGCCTTTCGTTTCTACTGCAAGGTAATAAATCCGTCACACATTCCTCCACAACCCTTCCAAAGTTCACTTTTGGGTTCACCAAGAATTCACAGACATGGGCCTGCACCTACAAGCAGGGTATGCCATGGTTATGGAGAGAAGAGGACGTACTTCATAAAATTCTAGAGTCTCCGTCGCCAGTCTGGATTCATCTGCAGGATGCCACTATGAGTATTAACAACATAGAAGTATCCTTTAGGCATTGATAGATGCGCTTATGGGTGCTTAGACCTTAACCGTTGATGGAAACTAATGCATTGCTCAAACTTGTTTGTGCTAGACTATTCATTAGTCCAATTTCCACTTTCTCTGGAACCCAGATCCCTGCTAAGTAATATTCTTTTGGACATACTGTCCATATGGATCAGGTGGAATGGTATCCTTTACAGTCTTCAGAGGATTTTTGAAAACCGTAGGAGAGTCAATAATGAGTCCAAAAAGTGTTGCAAAAGCTTTTCCTCATGAAGAAGATGCTATCCCCACATTGGAGAGTGAATCTAGGACAGCTTGATGCATCCCTAGGCGTCGATGGAGGTGCAGGGGTTTTTTAACCTTTTTGAGGATTTGTGAAAGATAGTTAGTGCGCAAATACTCATTTACGTCTGGCTTGTATCAAGAGAAACCTTCCCACAAAGTAGTGGCAGATTAGCAATGTAGGGACACGTGGATGAGTACGCTTTAGATGGTGGAATTATAGCTTCCCAGGAGTGACCACTGGCCTGTAAGTTTGGTGAAAGGCTTATGGATACGGACTAGTGTAACAACTCGGATGACCCCCTATTAGGGCTATGTAAGTGCCTCAGTGACCTCTTCCGGGCTCGCCTTTTGGGTTCTCGTCCATCTTGTTGCCACTTTGGGTATGCTTAACAAATATGAGGCGTGACCAAGACTTGTTTCTTCATTGGAAAGGGTTAGGATCTTTCCTATCTGCTTGGACTGTCGTGTTTTTGTTTTTAAGTTCACTAATTATGTACAAACTATCAAGAGAATTCAAAAAATGAGTTGAGAGTGGGTAAATGGCATATTACCCCTTTTAAAATTGGAATGTTTATTTCTAAAAAATGTCGGTTGACCTTTTTGATAACATTGTTAGGGGATAAACCCCTAATGTTATTTTTATCCCATGTAGAATAGCACAAAATTATAAAATTTTATTGTTTGTGACTCTGTTGGAATTATCCATGGCCCAAGTGTATTTAATTCCTTTGTAGACTTTTAGACCCTCTAAAATTGTAGTCCTGGAAAATTAAACTTGGAAGTCGTGACTTACACTTTTATTACTTATTAATATCTTAGAGAAGCATTTGTCTATAATTGGAATGAATTAACCTTTTACATTTTGCTAATGTGATATTTGGTTATAATGGAAAAAAATTATTTACTAAATTATAAGGTTGTACAGAAGCTTTGTTGTGACAACTATTGCTTGAACCCTCGTAGTCCTACAACTTTAAAAAAAAATTCGCATAAATTCCCTCAGCATAAATCCCTATATTGGTATTTGGTATTGAATCATTTCAATCTGACTTAGTATTAGATAATCCAAAAATACCTTGTCTGCCAAAATTGTGGTCACTTTGGTCATTTTTGGGTTTTATCAAGCATTCGTGGATAAGTAAGTCTACTTTTAGTACCTCTGGGGGTAATGGTGAGAATAACATGTCTCAAAGTTAAAATCATGTATTATACCTATATGTAAATCCAATGTTTTCATGTTCTACAATGTGAGTTGGGAAGTGCACACATTGCCAATGCTTTTGCACTTTATTGCTTCCTGGAACCACTTCCAAGTACACATTAATGCACCTTCCTAATGTTCTGATTTTGGTAGTTGGATATGCATAAACATATGGGAGGGTTAATTCATACCTCCCCATGCACAATTTTTATGTAGATAAATCCTCTTATGACCTCCCATGGTGAAGAAAAAATATCACCAGTTGACATTGACACTTTTTACGTTTGCATGTTATTAGGAACTAACCAAAAAACTAATGCACTCATTATTCTAAATTGACTATTGCAAGAATATTCTTTTTCCACTTTCTTGTTCTTGTCCAACCATGAAAAGTGCACTTTTTCACTTCAAGTTGTACCCATTATCCTTGGATAGATGCACTTTTACACTTGTGTGTTTTAACCAACCATCTTGCAACAATACGTTTTGAGGTACATAAGACATGCCTATAACTCTGGTTTTTCCTCCAAACTCTATTGTGTTTAACATCATTTAAACTAAATACTCATGAACCTCCCAGTATAATTTTAAAATTGTCCATTTGGAAATGTTTGGTTTCAGTTTTTGTATTCCCAAAATTGTCTTGTAGAAGTCTGACTATGATTCTCCATAAAAACCAGCTCCATGCCTTAGATTGTTTAAGCTACCATCTTGTAGAGAAGCTTCTCCCGATGTTCACTATGGGTGGTAGTACACCATTTCTTCCTGACCAAGTGCTCCCTTTCCTCTTAACTAGATTTGATCTGAGCTCTTAAATCTAGTTCTATGATGTCATGAAGGTGATTAAGTCTATTCCTCCTTTTCAAAAGATTTTTTAACTAGAACCCATCAATGTTTTGCAATTTTCATCGTTGGGATAAGTGGTGATAAAACTCTCTCAAATATGGAGCATAAATTTATCAATCTCCCATATATGTTCAACAGGAATCCATTATTCCTTTATGTGGTTGAGTACTTCATTCGTGGTGACCATATTGATGTCTTCAGCTGGAAATATCCTCTTCACAAACCATTGAAAACATATGAATATTAAGGCAAGAAAAACCATTTCGAGTCTTTAATAGTACTTGAGCAAAAGGAAAGATTAAGGATGTTTGTCATAAGAGCTTATTGTTGTAGTTTGAGGCATTCATAATTGTTTATAGAGATGAAGAATTGAAAGAAAAATTCTAAGGCATGACCAAAGATGATCACCTCTATTTTAATAACGCCAAACATTATTTCTACAGTCCATAGAATACAGACACATGTTCTAAGTACCACGAACATATTTTTGAGGAAGATACATTGCTTACTACACAACAGCACAACAGCTCCAATTCAAGAGATGGATCAATAATGCACTTGGATACATACTTTAGTTTTTCTTGTTTCACATAGACACATGTAACTTTTGTACCAGTATACATGTCAATTCTCACTTAGTGAATTCTCGATTTCTTCATTAGGCTTGCAACTGCTTCTAATTTCATCTAACTCAGCCACTTAAGTAAATTTATATTCAAGGATTGTACAAGGTTATTTTCTTAAAATAAGGACATCAGTATCTTGATTACATAAAAATCTACGATATGAAAGTCACAATGGGAATGTTGGTGTGAGTCATTATTCCACATCACTTGGACAAGTCATCTCACTTAGGTGAGGTCCCAGGTATAGGTTCTCATAGGGGTCATCATTCAAATTCAACTTACGGGTCATTGACGCGTCTAGAGCATCATATGGGAGTTACTTTCCATCTCTTAGGAATGTAACTCCTTGTAACTACCCAAAAATCTCACACACGAACAACACAATAAAAGATAGAATAATTTTTTTTTGACTTGCTTCCACACATAACACAACGCAACATGTCGTCACCAAGGATACAACTAACATCTGGTGAACAACCTGATACAAGGATGGCCATAACGAACAACACAGAAACGTTCACACCTTTCAAAAGAACAATACATTACTTTTCTTTTAGACATGACAACATAGAAGTCCAACCACAAAACACACTTAAAGTTAGGGCCAACCACGATTAGATATTCGTGAGGGTTATTTATTTTAAATAAGACATCTTGCAATTCTTAGCTTACGTTTTCAAGGAGACTCAAGGTATGATTCATAAAATTCATCTTACCAAGCTAAGTTTATTCTTTTTACACTAAGTAATCATCCTTAAAACTTATCTATTATGAAATTTATTTTCTTAATTCGTTTATTTAGAGAAAGGGGGGGTTAATTTAATCCCACAAGGCCATCTATTTACACTTACGCTACTAGAACTTGTTCATGCCCATATGACAACATGGGTTTGCGCTCAACATACTTAAGAGAAGAGAGAAAAGGCACCTTGGGAAAAAGGTTTGAGGGAGAAGGTTGAGTTGAAATCATCTTCATGACCTCATTTGTTATTACCAAGATTTAATTGAAACTTGAGGGCTTAACTATAATTATTAAAGATTTAACTTAGGGTTTTACTAAATGAGTTTTTATAAAAATAAAACAACTTGCCATCCAATGGCTAAGAGAAAGATTGCGTGGTTTCTAAATTGTTATCTCTTTCTTATTAAATCTTATTATCTTCCAGAACTAACCATAGATTTCCTTTAAGATTGTTTAAGAATTTCACCAAGAAAGGGATAGTGTTCATTAGTGTAGCTAGGGTTATCAAGTTATATAATGTTACTTAACAAAGGATAGTTTCATCTTTGCTCAGTTATGGGATTACATGCTCTCAAGTTGGCTCACCTCTACACAAATTTATTTTCAATATAAAATTTTAGTTTAACTTCTATAAGTATTGAACTAACCCATTTTATTTTACTTATAACACATTATGACTAAGTATTAGAAAGATTTAGCTCAACATTTAATCGCAGGGATAAATTTTAACAATATTCATTTACGAAAACAAAAAAAGGTTACATCAACTCTTAGAATACTGATAATCTACTAAGGTCACTCAACAAGTGGTAAACAAATTTTTCTTATATTTTCCAAGATAGACAGACAATTCAAGGTTCCAAAGTTAAGATGACATAATCCACAACACAAAAATACTAAGACATTGATCCTCTTCTAAAAAATTTCCACTAGATGTTATCAATAGTTGAACAATATAAAAAGGGTTCATGCAAAAGAACTTCTCAACTGAGGTTGATGTAAAAATCTACAAGTCTATCCCTCATCTACTCACAAAATCCATCTGCAACAAATTTTTCCATAAGAGTCAGTTCGTGAGAACTGAGCAAGATAAGGCTACACAAAACCACCATAACTATTATCTAACAATACCACGAAAGGAAGCACTTTATTACAAGAATTGGGTCAAACCTCTAAACACTATCAACACATCAAGTTATAATAAATTCTCCATCATGCCAATCAAAGAAGGAGAAGACCTTGTACTTCAGTTAGGAGTAAAAGCAACGAAAGTATAGCAATCGTATGAGAATGGCCCTTGGCCCTATAAGGAGAATATAAACAATCTAGCAAAAACAGAATTCCCATCAAGTAAGTAATTAAACAATAATTACAAGATTGAGATTTGATATATAGACCAACCATCTAGAAATTTATCAAAGGTACCAAACGCAGAGGCTAAAATAATACATTCCTAAAATAACAAGAGTTGATCGGCCCAAGAAAGGGGGAACACGGGTTTCAAAAATTAACACAAAAAGCCATGTATAATTGAGTTTCAAACCGGAAATCAAATAGAGTATACACACAACATAAGTTTAGAAGCGAAGGCAAAGTATACTAGTTTTGACCATTAACTCCAAGAGATTTTCCAATCACCCAAGAAGGGTCAAAGTCTTACAGGCTAGTAGCAAACACGCGAGAGAAGAAGGGAGTTCCGTCAAACAAGAGTATACAATAATGTCATCAACAAATTTTATAACACTAAAGATTTGCAAATCTCCACAACAATTCTAATGTTTGGTTAATTTAAAATAAATTACCCATATCCCAAAACAACCATATTTTAAGGCAACCCTTGGTAACACAGTCAACCGTTGCACACATAGATACAAACATAACTTCTAAGTGACATTATCCAAACAAAAAATTCCGCTATGAATCCATAAGACTATCATATGAAAGATGAGTTTTTTTTTCCGAAGATTAATCATATTTAAGGAAATTTACATCACAAAATATTAAGGGTAATTATGTGCATAAGACCGACTAATATCAATTAATAGCGTTAACACTACAAAGGAGAAATAATGCAAGTTAGGAAAAAATAGAAGAGCGCCATCAACAATAATTCTGAGAGGGGGATAAGACCAAAACTATTCTAGTGTCAATGAGGTACTAGATTCGCACAAAGAAACCTCGAGCTTAGTTGATCTGAAAAGGCTAGTTATGGTTCAAGTTGATAGGGATGGTCAAGGTACTTCTTGAGGACGGCCTTAAAAGCCTAGAAACAAGATGAAAGATAAAATAAGAGTTTAAACACGCGAGACGGAAAACACATTGCACACAAACCTTTTTCATTCTACAAGTTTTAATACCAAAACTCTAAGCTAGCTAGCCCAAGCATTGATCACACTAATCCTACGACCTTCCTTTCTCGATGCCAAAAGGTTATCCAAGGGACTTGCGAAGGAGCTAACAAAAAACGTCAAAGACAAACTTGGGTGCTAGGGAGGGGGTTTCATCGTTATCGTAACCTTACTTCCATGATATCATAAATACTAGTTTGATCAACATAATAACTAGCAACTCAATTGCAGAGAAGAATAAATACATAAACAAACAAATGAAGGTCTATCACTCGAGCAAGAGAAACATAACACCCAGAGGAGAGGGCACACGCATCCTTTCGACCAACATACTGAAAACGATAAAAGCTAAAACAAGAAGAAACAAGCAGAAAAGGAAAATCTCCCATCATGACATCTAACTGACAAATCAATGCAAGGAAAAAGTGGTTCGATTTCACAATAATTTTAAATATAATAGCAGTAGAAAAGTGTAGAAATATCTTACCTTTTTCTCCAGATTCAATAGGTTTCCTGGACACCGCCCGGACCAGAAACAACAATCCAAGCCTAATTCCATTTTCTTCAAGCTTGTTGGGCGCCCAAACATCGACCATCTTCACGTTGGCACAGGTAGGAGTTCACGGCCAAGGTGGGTGGTCTAAAATACTTGCCAACATGATCCCAATGTGTGTCAAAAGGGAAAGTTACAGCGGAACATGGACATCCATCCAACACAATGGAAAATCCACTTTTGGAGCCCATTTAAGAAGCTGGAAATAAAATCTGGTCTCTTATTTATCACTGCAGACTTGGCACAGTGTGCCTTGTTATAGTGCCAGACTATGTCTGCAGATTGCTTCACCAGGCATTACCAATAATCTCTACAAGAACATTTCCCTTTTTTTAATGTGATGGAAGTGCTTTTCCTCTCTCACAACAATTTGCGTTGCAACAATCTTGGACAAACCTGGTGCAGTGTGGCAGAGGAATACTTTTACTTTCCCGTTCATTCAGCACATGTTCTGAATCTGACAAATATCCTACTACCTTCATCTCCCAAGACATTTTATCCAACATTGCATAGATCTCCTGTGCCTGTGGGTGTGATCTGTCACCTACACAAAAAGCATGCACCATTTTATTGGCTTCACCGAGTTGAGCACGTGTTACGAGCCAAGCTAGGTCCCGCGCTAGGAAAGTCTCATGTTAATTTTACAACGAAATCACTTATACATTAACTCACCACATACCAACTCTGTGGGCTATGGTTGAGCCAACCAGGATCACCCAAACTTAATTCCCCATGCAAATTGAATGACCCATTCACAACACAGTAGTCTTGATACCGCTATGTTTGACAAGCCAACAAGACTAAGCCAAAGTGTGACTGAAGCCACTGGAATCGAACACACGATGGAGATAGACACTCATCTACGGCGCAGATTGGAAGAAATGAAACAGCAAGGAAATTTTTGCTTCATGAATATTATGATATAAAACAGATCCGCCTCTATGAGATACTCTTTCATGAGTTACATCGTAAAACAAGTGAGAAATCAATAGAGAATCTTAGCAATAAATATCATCAGGTCTCCTGGTAATACTCTCACTGTCCCATAGTCGATTTTGATAAAAAAATACCTTGAAGGAGAATCCTGAATTTGAGGATGCATTCAATACTGAATAGACAACAACAGAGTTGGACAACCTGCTTGTTGGAAGCACTCAAAAAGGCTTCTACTATACTGCAACATGCCTACTGCCTGGCTAATCACTGTTGCATGCTTTTGCTATGGATTCCCGAATAATAAAACACCTCGCAGCACCCAAGGACATGTTTGGAATAGGGAAGGAGCAGCAGTAAGGAAGGGGAATCAAACCCGTGAATGGCATTTGCTGGAAGTCAAAGAATTGAGACCCACAACCCACACACTCTTCCTCCAACTCCAATTGGCCTGCAATGTTTGAGAGAGAGAGTAGCCAAAGTAAGAGTAGTACAAGAGCAGGTTCATCTGCTGAGAGGATTTTTACCAGGTGAGCGGCCACCAAAAGAAGGACTGTAAGAGCAGAACAAGGAAGCGGCCAAAACAAAAACACGTGGTCCACTTTTTCCAGTCGCACAAACCCCAAGAACAAGCCAAGCGCCTCCCAACCATATGCATTGAATAACAAATCCAAATGAGATCCAGGTGAAGAAAAACGGGACTCCACCGACTCCCATCTCCCTCATGCAAGGACAGAAAACATAATTTACCACCCAACTGCCAGCTACAACCTAGTTGACTGCATTCTTACTTCAATTTCAATCCTGATATGCCACACAATGCTTATGTTTTCATTAAGAGAAAGATTGTATTATCTAATTAAGGCTAATCACCCTTGCAGTCAATTAGGAAAATGGTCCTACTTTGACAATTCAAGTATATCTTGTCTTTTAGGAAGATAGCTACAAAGTGATTTACTTGTTACAAATTGAAGCAACTAATACTTTTTGTGAATTCACAAAAATAAATGGGATCAAATATGCATCCTTGCAAGATATAAGGGTTGATAAGAAGGAAAACAATTGGGGTTAATTATGCACAATATTTTAACTTATGTTGCCAATATCGGCACAATGCACTTCAAGTCTGGTTCTGACAAGAGTGCAGACAATTGGCAAGTTTAATGCCCAGATTGGGAATGTTCTGTACATTCCACTATCTGATTAATAGGAAAATGGTGTGTTTTGTGTGTTCCATACTAAGTGTTATATGCACATGTATATGATATAACTGAAACAGGTATGAGAATAATGTTATTGTATCCGAAGTAAGCCAAAGAGTTTTTTTTTTTTTCTGAAATGTGTCTGCTTGAGAGTGATAAAAATAAGGAAAGAACACATAAAAAAAAAATTCTTTGTAGTTATGCAAATATCTACACTGGATGTAGTTAGCAATAATATTACTCACAATGATTAAAACAACATGTGAATAGGCTTAAGCAACCAAGGGGATAAACTAGATGTTAATGTTCGAAGGTGAACACGAAGCAAAGACCGACCATGGGGCCAAGACATCAGAATTACACACAGCCGTTTGACACTCCACAAGAGGGTCATTGCGACAAGAACTAGGGTAGACGCCGAATGGGGCATTACATTCTCCTCCCCTTAAGAAAAGCATCGTCCTCGATGCGACATAACATAGCGGAAAAGAAATGGTTCGCAACCAAGAACAGGTAAAGGAGGACGTACACCCTATGGTTTAAAATTTTAGTTGATTAAAGCATGGCCATAGGGTAGCCTTAGGAACATTTGGTAGACATTTTAACTTTCAATGTTCTATGAAGATTGACAGTTCCCTCTTATTTATTATTTCATTAGTTCGTTTCCATTAGCATTATTCTTAGTTTAATCTCTTTTAAGATTTCATCATTGAAGAGTTTTGGTCTATTTCTTATTGTGGGTGCCCAACATGAACTGCTAACACAACACCCTATCAGGTTCACAAGACACTACAGATTCACAAGCACACAAGTATATTCTTCATGACTGTATTACACCATAAAAGGTTACTCAAATACGGAATGGAAAAGGCACATTCCACATAACATAGTACTCGTCACACATCTATGATTGACATATTAAATACTCGAACAAAAGAGTACTACAATCCACCAAATATTTCCTCAATTCCACGTATGAGAATTTTCCATGACTCATAAAAACTACATGTACATAGGGTCCACAAGGGCATCAATGACATAACTACAACATCACAACACATATCCATCAGACATGAGTAACACATACATCAAAATACCACTACCAAAACATCACAATAACTCAACATATATCCCGAAACATCAACCATACACACAAATATCATATGCCTCCCTCAAATTCTTATGCCTCCCTCAAGTCTCTTATGCTTCCTTCAAACTCTTATGCCTCCCTCAAACTCTTATGCCTCCCTCAAACTCTTATGCCTCCCTCAAGTCTCTTATGCCTCCCTCAAACTCTTATGCCTCCCTCAAGGAGGCCAGTTGACCCTATGGCCCAAGAAACATACAGTTTCGAACACTGCTAACCCAAGTGACATAATAACACGTGGTTCAACAACCCGCTAGTTATATGTAACTCCTTTGGGTGTACCGCCCATACAACGAAGCAGGTCTATAGGTCCAACCAATCCATGGTGCATCCTATGACCCTATTCCACACATCACAACAATAGAACCAGCAGAGCAATCCAATCCAAATGCCAAGTGGCAAAGTACAAGCCTTGGGCAAGGCGGTAAAAATTCCAAATTTAAAAGAAGACCCAAAATCAAGCAAAATAAATGGCCAAATAGCCATAGTTAGTATCAAAATCCACATGTTAGTGCCACAAACCAAGAAAATTCCCAAAATTGTAATGCATTGCAATCAAGAAAAGTTGCTGGTCCTTACAAAATAAAGTAAAAAGCTCAATTTACGAATAAAATCAACTTATAATAATGTCACATTACGATAACTATGTGGCCTTATCTAGCCACCAAAGGGGGTACTCAACGAGTTGCTAGCACTTAGAACATCGAGCCTCAGCTCGTAAAATACATATCAATAATACAATTGTCATCACCTCTATCTAGATCATCCCGCCACCACTTTGACAAGGCTAAACATAGTCATAGTTGCACTTAGGTTGCATACATACAACCACATAGGGAGAGAGGAAAGAATCACAGGTTGTTATCTACTAAACCGAATTTCGGCTCGAGTTATTGACCCATGGTACACCATTCCTCACTCTCAACATACACTTCTACCGATTTCCCTCAGGGTTGGTTAGCGTAAGGTTCACAACATAACATGTAACTACATTACTAACACAATGGTGGTACATATACAAGGTAGATCACAATCATACATTCACTGAGTGTAACACATCACTTTACCATATTCTACACCCAAAGTGCATTCACCATACGATAGGTTTCATACACTGACTGTATGACCCCAAATCACAACATGAAGCATTACATATTTGCACAATTCATACATACGATGAACATAGTACATCACAACATAACATCCATTGCTACATAACAAGGTGGTACACACATTTCTTCAAAACATGGTAAGAACATCATGATACAACTCATTTCTTTTAACACCAATCTAGTCATACAAGACATTGATACACCTACATATCACAATATGTCACAATGCTCCAACACTATGTCATCCACATTATAATTCTTTTCAGACATCACAAAAACTAATTCACACGTGAACTCTTCATATAATCCACAAGAAGGAGAGAGAATACTCCCATCCCCAACATATCAACATGATCACAAACACGCACAAGGTGACATACACATCATGTACGTTCACAATATCACAATTACGACATGGATCACATCACACTTAAAGTAAATTACTCTTCCAATATCAATCATCATCATGCAACATCATCATCATCATGTAACACCACCACCACTCCAAGCTGGCCCAGAGGTTCGAGAGCATGAACCTATGCTCTTATACAAAGTGTAACGACCCATTAATTCACACACGAACAACACAGGATAATTGTTTTTTACTTGCTTCGACACATAACACGACACAACATGTCGTCACAAAGTTACAACTAACTCTAGGAACCACTTGTTACGGGGATGACCACAGGGTCAGCACGGAAACGTTCACACCCAAAAGGATAATACACTTTTTTTTCTTTTTTGACAAGACAACATAGAAGTCCAACCACATAACACACTTCCAGTTAGGGCCATCCACAATGAGATATTCTTAAGGGTTATTTATTTTAAAAGACATCTTGCAATTCTTAGCTTACGTTTTTAGGGAGGCTCAAGATATGATTCATACAATTCATCTTACCAAGCTAAGTTTATTCTTTTGACACTGAGTAATTATCTTTAAATCTTCTCTATTATGACATTTATTTGCTTAATTCGTTTATTTAGAGGAAGGGGTAATTTAATTCCACAAGGCCATCTATTTACACTTACGCTACTAGAACTTGCTCATGCCCATATGACAACTTGGGTTTGCATTCAACACACTTAAGAGAAGAAACACAAAGCACCTTGGAAAAAGGTTAGAGGGAGAAAGTTGAGTTGAAATCATCTTCAAGACCTCATTTGCTATTACCAAGATATAATTGAAACTTGAAAACTTAACCAGAATTATTAAAGATTTTACTTGGGCTTTACTACATGAGTTTTATAAAAATAAAACAATTTACCTTACAATGGCTGAGAGATAGATTGCGTGGTTTCAAAATTGTTTTCTCCTGTTTATTAAATCTTATTATCTTCCAGATCTAACCATAGATCTCCCTTACATTCGTTTAAGAATTTCACCATGAAAGGGATAGTGTTCTTAGTGTAGCTAGGGATATCAAGTTATATACTGTTACTTAACAAGGGATAGTTTCATCTTTAATCACTTATGGAATTACATGCTCTCAAGTTGGTCATCTCTTCACAAATTTATTTGCAATATAACTTTTAGTTTAACTTCTATAAGTATTGAACAAACCATTTTATTTTACTTATAACACACTATTACTAAGTCTTAGAAAGATTTAACTCAACATTTAATCGTAGGGATAAAGTTTAGCATTATTCATTTACGAAAACGAAATAAGGTTACTCAACAAGCGGTAAACAAATTTTCTTATAATTTCAAAGATAGTCAAACAATTCAAGGTTCCAGAGTTAAGACGACATAATCTACGATACAATAAACTAAGACATTGATCCTCTTCTAAATTTTCCACTAGATGTTATCAATAGTTGAACAATATAAAAAGGATTCATACAAAAGAACTTCTCACTGAGGTTGATGTAAAAATCTACAAGTTTATCCTTCATCTACTCGCAAAATCCATCTATAACAAATTTTTCCACAAGAGTCAGTTCGCGAGAACTGAACAAGATAAGGCTACACAAAACCACCATAACTATTATCTAACAATACCACAAAAAGGAAGCACTTTATTACAAGAATTGGGCCAAACCTCTAAACACTATCAACACATCAAGTTATAATAAAGTCTCTATCATGCCAATCAAAGTAGGAGAAGACCTTGTACTTCAGCTAGGAGTAATAGCAACGAAAGTATAGCAATTGTATGAGAATGGCCCTTGGCCCTATAAGGAGAAATAAACAATCTAGTAAAAACAGAATTCCCATCAAGTAAGTAATTAAACAATAATTACAAGATTCAAATTTGATATAAACAGACCAACCATCTAGAAATTTATCAAGGTACCAAATGCATAGGCTAAATTAATTAATTTCTAAAAGAACAAGAGTTGATCAGCCCAAGAAAGGGGAACCATGGGTTTCTAAAATTAACACAAAATTCATGTATAATTGAGTTTCAAACCGGAAAGCAATTAGAGTATACACACAACATAAGTTTCGAAGCGAAGGTAAAATTTACTAGTTTTGACCATTGTCTACAAAGATTTTCCAATCATTCATGAAGGGCCAATGTCTTACAGGCTAGTAGCAAACATGCGAGAGAAGAAGAGAGTTCCGTCAAACAAGAGTATACAATAATATCATCAAAAAAAATTTATAATACTAAAGATTTGCAAACCTCTACAACAATTCTAATGTTTGGTTAATTTAAAGTAAATTACCTATTTCCCAAAACAACAATATTTTAAGGCAAACCTTGGTAACACATTCAACCGTCACACATAGATACAAACATAATTTCTAAGTGACATTATCAAAACAAAACCTTTCGCTATGAATCCATAAGACTATCAAATGAAAGATGAGTTTTTTCCGAAGATTAATCACATTTAAGGAAATTTCCATCACAAAATATTAAGGTAATTATGTGCATAAAACCGACCAATATTAATTAATAGCATTAACACTACAAAGGAGAAATAAAGCAAGTTAGGAAAAAATAGAAGAGCACCATCAACAACAATTCTGAGAGGGGGATTAGACCGAAAATAATCTAGTGTCAATGAGGTACTGGACTCGCACAAAGAAACCTCGAGCTTAGTTGATCTGAAAGGCTAGTTATGGTTCAAGTTGATAGGGATGGTCAAGGTACTTCTTGAGGATGGCCTTAAAAGCCTAGAAACAAGATGAAAGATAGTATAAGAGTCTAAACATGTGAGATGGAAAATACATTGCACACAACCCTTTTCATTTTACAAGTTTTAATACTGAAACTCTAAGCTGCCTAGCCCACGCATTGCTCACACTAATCCTACAACCTTTCTTTCTCGATGCCAAAAGGTTATCAAAGGGACTTGCGAAGGAGCTAACAAAAAATGTCAAAGACAAACGTGTGTACTAGGGAGGAGCTTCATCGTCATCGTAAACTTACTTCCATGATATCAAAAATACTAGTCTGATCAACATAGTAACTTGCAACTCAATCGCATAAATTAATAAATACATAAGCAAACAGGTGAAAGTCTATCACTCAGGAAAGAGAAACATAACACCCAGAGGAGAGGGCACACGCATCCTTTCGACCAACATATTGATAACGATAAAAGCTAAAACAAGAAGAAACAAGAAGAAAGGGGAAATCTCCCATCACGACATCCAACTAACAAATCAATGCAAGGAAAGAGTAGTTCGATTTCACAATAATTTTAAATAAAATAACAGTAGAAAAGTGTAGAAATATCTTGGCTTTTTCTCCATATTCAATAGGTTTCATGGACACCGCCCGGACTAGCAACAACAATCCAAGCCTAATTCCATTTTCTTCAAGCTCCTTGGGTGCCCAAACATCGACCATCTTCATGTTGGCACAGGTAGGAGTTCACGGCCAGGGTGGGTGGTCTAAAATACTTGCCAACATGCTCCCAATGCGTGTCAAAAGGGAAAGTTACAGCGGAACATGGACATCCATCCAGCACAATGGAAAATCCACTTTTGGAGCCCATTTAAGAAGCTGGAAATAAAATCTGGTCTCTTATTTATCACTGCAGACCTGGCACAGTGCACCTTGTTATAGTGCCAAACTATGTCTGCAGATTGCTTCAACAGGCATTACCAATAATATCTACAAGAACATTTCCCTTTTTTTTAAAGTGATGGAAATTCTTTGCCTCTCTCACAACAATTTACATTGCAACAATCTTGCACAAACCTGGTGCAGTGTGGCAGAGGAATACTTTTACTTTCCCATTCACTCAGCACATGTTCTGAATCTGAAAAATATCCTGCTACCTTCATCTCCCAAGACATTTTCTCCAACATTGCATAGATCTCTTGTGCCTGTGGGTGTGATCTGTCACCTACATAAAAAGCATGCACCATTTTATTGGCTTCGCCGAGTTGAGCACGTGCTACGGGCCAAGCTAGGTCCCACGCTAGGAAAGTCTCATGTTAATTTTACAGCGAAATCACTTATACATTAACTCACCACATACCAACTCTGTGGGCAATGGCCGAGCCAACCAGGATCACCCAAACTTAATTCCCCATGCAAACTGAATGACCCATTCACAACACAGTAGTCTTGATACTGCTAAGTTTGACAAGCCAACAAGACTGAGCCAAAGTGTGACCGAAGCCTCCGGAATCGAACACACGATCGAGACAGACACTCATCTACGGGGCAGAGTGGAAGAAATGAAACAGGAAGGCAATTTTTGCTTCATGAATATTCTGATATAAAACAGATCCGCCTCTATGAGATACTCTTTCATGAGTTACATCGTAAAATAAGTAAGAAATCAATAGAGAATCTTAGCAATAAATTTCATCAGGTCTCCTGGTAATACTCTCACTATCACATAGTCGATTTTGATTAAAAAATACCTTGAAGGAGAATCTCGAATTTGAGGATGCATTCAATACTGAATAAACAACAACAGAGTTGGACAACCTGCTTGCTGGAAGCGCTCAAAAAAGCTTCTACTATACTGGAACATGCCTGCTGCCTGGCTAATCACTGTTGCAGGTTGTTGCTGTGGATTCACGAACAAGAACACACCTCGCAACACCCAAGGACACGTTTGGAACAGGGAAGGAGCAGCAGCAAGGAATGGGAATCAAACCCGCGAATGGCATTTGCTGGAAGTCAAAGAATTGAGACCCACAAACCAAACACTCTTCCTCCAACTCCAATCGGCCTGCAATGTTTGAGGGAGAGAGTAGGCAAAGTAAGAGTAGTACAGGAGTAGGTTCATCTGCTGAGAGGATTTTTACCAGGTGAGCGGCCACCAAAAGGACTGCAAGAGCAGAACAAGGAAGCGGCCAAAAAAAAACACGTGGTCCAGTTTTCCCAGCTGCACAAACCCCAAGAACAAGCCAAGCGCCTCCCAACCATACGCATTGAATAACAAATCCAAATGAGATCCAGGTGAAGAAAAACGGGACTCCACTGACTTCTGTCTCCCTCACGCAAGGACAGAAAACATAAATTACCACCCAACTGCCAGCTACAACCTAGTTGACTGCATCCTTACTTCAATTTCCATCCTGATATGCCACACAATGCTTATGTTTTCATTGAGAGAAAGATTGTATTATCTAATTAAGGCCAATCACCCTTGCGGTCAATTAGGAAAATGGTCCTACTTTGACAATTCAAGTATATCTTGTCTTTTAGGAAGATAGCTACAAAGTGATTTACTTGTTGCAACTTGAAGCAACTAATACTTTTTGTGAATTCACAAAAATTAACGGGATCAAATATGCATCCTTGCAAGATATAAGGGCTGATGAGAAGGAAAACAATTGGGGTTAATTATGCACAAGATTTTAACTTATGTTGCCAATATCAGCACAATGCACTTCAAGTCTGGTTCTGACAAGAGTGCAGACAACTGGCAAGTTTAATGCCCAGATTCAGAATGTTCTGTACATTCCACTATCTGATTAATAGGAACATGGTGTGTTTTGTGTGTTCCATACTAAGTTTTATATGCACATGTATACGATATAACTGAAACAGGGATGAGAATAATGTTATTGTATCCGAAGTAAGCCAATGAGTTTTTTTTTTCTGAAATGTGTCTGCTTGAGAGTAATAAAAATAAGGAAAGAACACATAAAAAAATTCTTTGTAGTTACGCAAATATCTACATTGGATGTAGTTAGCAATAATATTACTCACAATGATTAAAACAACATGAGAACAGGCCTAAGCAACCAAGGGGATAAACTAGATGTTAACGTTCAAAGGCGAACACGAAACAAAGACCGACCATGGGGCCAAGACATCAGAATTACACCCAGCCGTTCGATACTCCATAAGAGGGTCATTGCGACAAGAACTAGGGTAGATGCCGAACGGGGCATTACACAATTTGTGTTACCACATAAAACTTGTAGGTAGAAACTACAATTCAATTACCACAATAATGATTTTGTAAAATATCTATAAAAAAAATATAGAAAATTTACATTTTATAATTTTTCAATTTCACATTCTTTTAATTAATATTATATGAACATTGTTTATATTTTACAAAATCAATTTAAATACTTTAATAGATTTGATTATATTTATATTGATTAACATTATATGATAATATTTTAATCTAATTTTAAATTCCTAAATTATTAAAAAATTGAAGTAACATTTTAAATATTGACCATTGAAAGAAATTACATTTTATTTTCATACATATTATTAACAATTCAAATAAAAATATTTTTTACTTCAAATGAAAATTTAAAAATATCATTATAAAAAGTTTTATGCCAAGATTCAAAAATACAAATATAAATTAATTATTTTTTCTAGAACTTACATTTTACAAGAAAAAATGGTTATAAATAAAAAACATTTTAAAAAATATATTTGACATAAATATAAAATAACATATAAATAATTTATAAATAAAAATATTAAAGCTTGCATGCATATTATAAAACCATCGTTAAATCCATAAATGTATAGCAAAGCAATTTCACATTAATTATAAATACTAATTTCCAATACAAATTTGGATTTGTGGGAGAGGATTTTTATGCATTTTGCTAAATTATAATTTGGTAAGAACTTTTATTTCAGTTCCTAAATTTAGGTTTCTTAATCTGTATGATTAATTGATTTTGTATTCTTTAAATTCAATTCCTATGTTCATTTATCAAGAAAATGAAATATACTTGTTTAGTTTCCTTACTGCATAATTTCAAATATATTTTTATAAGAAAGAGGAATGGAAGTTAATATAAATTTTTGAGCCTTATTTTTCACAATAATTTCTAGACTTTCAGTCGATTAGAATCATTCAACAATTCAAAGAATGACTGGTTAAAAAGAAGCTCTGATCAGACTAGTACTAGATCCCTATGCTGTTAATAGATAGTGAAATAATAGAGAATAAAAGTAAAATTGGATCTAGATCGATTTATCCATTTATATCACGACCTTCCAGGTGGTAATACAATTTAAAAAGTTCCTTTAAACATTTTACAATGTTTTTCTGCATAATCTGAATGATGTGTCGTCCCTGAATGCGCCAGAGTTTGACCAATTAGGGGAACTGGGTGGGGCATCCATTAGTCCTAAAAATATCCTGCATCGCCATTAACATCAACTCAATTAAATTAAACTGTGTTTACCTCACCCAATTGAAAAACATTGTACCGTAGGATATATGTTGTAGTCCCTCAACAGCAAAGCCCAGGCCAAATAATTCACAAGAAAAAAGATACGTGTGGCTGACGATCTAGAAATGCAGGGTGAATGTGAGAGAGCTACTGTTGCAAGTTTAGAAAATAAAAATTGCATGTCTTGATAAGATTTTGAGATTGCCTATATCAAGGTGCGGTGGGAATTTCGTTAATGGTTTCAGCGTCTTTAATTGCTCACCGTTGGATTGAGTTTTAATAGTCGGTTGATATTTATTTCACTTTGATCTGTGAGCTACGGATACATGTTCGCAAATATCCCATGTCTTTCTCCGGATAAAGTCTATATTCAACATGGCCATCGCTTACATCCCACTTGGTTTAGTACAATGACATATTGGGAAAAATAACTATGGAAAAAAAAAATTCTTTAAAGATTGCATTTGATGACGAAGGTGTATTATAAAAAATAATTAAACATAAGTTATTTTTAAATTCAAAGCATGTCTATTTAAAATTACTAGAGTATTTAGTAATTATTATCTAATGGTTCTGTATTTATACAAATTTATAATTAATACTAATGCATTTTATTTCAATTACTAATATATTTGTGGATATTTTAAATTGTTTTTAATTTGAAAAAAATTAGTAGGTTTATGTTTTTTTTTTTACAAAATATTATTGATAGAATTTTTTGAGTCCTATCACCTTCCCCTAAGAAACGTTCTTATAATCAACCATTCTAGAATGTATTTTGAGAATATTTAAAACACCTTATAAACATATTTCATGATCCGCTTTTAATTCTATATTTTCTACTTTAATGGGTACTTTAATTTAATAGTGCCAAGCCTTCATTGTGTTGGTTAAATTGAAATTTATCTTATTCAAAGTATTGTGCACTACACATGTTGCCTGAGGACTACAAATAAGAAATAATGTAGTTCTTAGGCCAATGTAATGCAAGTGCATAACCATTACTAATTTCATTTCTCTAATCAACCTAAAAAGTAGATTCTATATGTTTTTTTTTAATTCTTGTAGATAATTTGATCAGAAGAATGCTACATTGTCACCCAAATAAATGATTCATTCATTTCCTAATTGCAACTTAAATACACTCATGTATTTATAGGTCATTAAATTTAAATTATGACCCTGTAAGCATTCACGCAAAAACTTTTGGAAACATTTTATTCATGTAGAACCCTATTTGGAACCATGGACTAATGTGGATAGTGATTCAAACTTATCATGTCCTAAATGTTAGAGTTAACTTTTAAAGAATATCTATAAATATTTTTACAAGGATATTGTCTCATAGAGAGGTGCCTTTGATTTATTGCATTGTAAAACAATGTGGAACTATATACAACTAGTAATTACCCTACACAATGTTATACAAACATGAACAAAATATAGAGAAGTTGAATAAAGTGTTGAAATAATACTTTAAAATAAAGTGTGAGTGTGCCTACAAAAATACAAATCATTTACCTTGAAATATCTAACGTATGGTGTTTCTACAATAAGAGAAGGATATTATTGATATCCTTTGGATCCCAATGAATAAAGAGCCTAAAATTGGAAACAAAAAACTTTGGAACGAATATAAATTGACTTTTTTTTAATATTAATTCATAATATTTATGTAGATGGACTATACTTTATGTTATTATGTGGGTTTTTGTAAAATGTATTATTTTGCTATTGCAAAAAATTGAAAAATATTCGGTCTTGTTCAATGATTAACTTGATGTTTAAAAGAGGTGCTTTCGTATATTAGAAAAACAATTCTCTCTGCCCTGTCGTATGGCCAAGATATAAGGATTTTTTTATAATTGGGTCTTTAAAGCATCAAAGGAAAACTTTTAAATGACATTGAAATGGACATCAAATCAAAAAAATTGTAATTCCCCTCCTAATTCGTAATATCTCATTCCATTTAAGCCTTCTTGGTGTCCTCATGATGATTGAAATATTAATGTTGTGTTGTTTGAAAAATTCGTGGCCTTATATCTACATTTTTTTTAGAAGGAAAGTCTTGTACCAATCGATTCAGGGAAATAAGGTCCCTTAAAAGGGAGGTTTAAATAAAATAAAATAATGAAATATTAGAGAAAATAAATATAACAGTAATAATGAAATGATAAATTAATTTAATTAAATAAAAAGGTAAATGAAATGATAAAAGAAGAGATAAAGTGGTAATGGGAGTATATTTAATGGAGGTTGGTGGAATGTATTCATGGTAGGTAGGAAGGGTGGTGCAATGTGTCACGGGATGTGCAGGGAATATGAACCTATCAAAGCATTTTGGAAAGTTGATTTTTTTTTATGTTTTAGATGAAAGTAATATTGTAGACAACTATATAAAATGTGGACACATGCTCTGGGTTTGCAAATTGTTCTAATAAAGTGTCTAAAGAATTGCCTCCTCAAAGTCGAAAGCGATTGCATGATATGCTCGAAATGGGTTTTTTGAAAGATATTGGAACCTTTCAATAAAACATGATTGGAAATTGTAAATCCAAAGTCCACAAACTTTTCCAAATTCTCCGTGTCTTGTTCAAAATGGGGGCTTTGAAAAAGGGTATGGACATTCATTAAAGAATAAAGAAATAAATTTTTACTATATTATGTTGTTTCAAGGGCCTTAGTAGATATGTATGCACAATTCAGACATAGCTACTGCCTCCCTAGTTTACATGTCTACAAAATGTGGGTGTATAGAGAAGGAACGTTAATCATTTGACAAAATGCCTCCCTAAAATAAAAAATAAAAAATGTGTTCGCATGGAATATAACTTTGATTGCGGGATATTCACAAAATGGGTTTGTTGAAAAGGTCTTACATAATTTCAAGAAAATCAAACTTATAAGTGTCCAATATGATCATTTAATACCATCTTATGCCAAAATGGGAGATTAAACTCTCTTTTTGTGGTTCATGTGAGTGATACATAGATTTTATATTATGGATTGAAATTGTTAGAATGAGACTACATGTGATTTTTACTTTTCTAAGAGAAAATTGATTTTTGAGTTTCAAGGAGGTATGTTTACTAATGAAACCATCAATGTGTATTGCCAACTCACAAAGAATTATCAAACATTTCCAGCATAGAGAATTAATATTTTGTTATTTCACCAAATAATTGTCTTCATGTAATCGATTCACCTTTATTAGCATTCTCATTTTGTGTTAAAATATCATATTTGAAATAGGGAATGGACATACACAAAAGTATAAGAGATAGGGGATGGGAATTTTTCCATATGTTGTAGTTATAAGTGTATTGTTAGACATTGATAGCAAATGTGGAGGCATATAGAATGAATGGATGTTTTTAGCAAGATGGATCATGGAGGTGCAGTCTCTTGGAATACCATAGTTCATGGATATGCACACAATGGGTTTTTTGAAAAGGATTTGGATCTTATTAGAAAATATAATTAGAGGGTGTAAATCCAAACTCAGAAATATTCTCTAGCATCCTCGTATCTTGGGGCAGACTTAAAG
The DNA here is from genome assembly GCA_019776745.2 of Taxus chinensis. Classification (NCBI taxonomy): domain Eukaryota; kingdom Viridiplantae; phylum Streptophyta; class Pinopsida; order Cupressales; family Taxaceae; genus Taxus; species Taxus chinensis. Next base: position 821,209,021 of record CM034147.1, read on the forward strand.
CCTTAGAGTAGGTTATGGGCTTTCATTTTTTTTATAATTGTATATTTATCAAAATGAAAAAAACACATAATGTATGTGAACTAATTGATGAAATGCTTTTAGTTGTGAACAGCCACGAACCAGTCTCATATCGATTCTCGCACCTCGACAATTTGCTTTAGGAATGGTTTTCTCTCTCATCTAGCACACACTTTCGTATTGATAAGCTTTCCATCGTTAATTTTAATGAAAAATTAAAATCACATGTTGACTATGATAAAAAGATATTTGTTTCTCAAAACATAAAAGTTATGTCTTTTTTGCACAAACATAATTACCATTTAGGAACACTTACCTTTCTCCTGAAATGTGTTGAGACTAATTAATTGCAAACTTAAACAAGAAAATTTCAAAAAACATATCTACTAGTTACAATTTGTATGTGTGTTTTTTACAAACAATGCGATTGCACGCCCTTTAAAAATTTAATGAAGGACACATGATTAAAACAACATGGTAAACACCTTCCTAATTCTCATATAGGAGATGCCAACATTTGATTATGTCCCATGTGACATGAAGTGTCTTTTGTAAATATCTCCCCCCCGGGTAGATATAGACAAGCAGAAGAATATGGAAATCAAAGAAACTCAAAGCCCGATGTCTAATGTGCCAAGGTGCAGGTTACGGGTGCATAGGAAAGGATGTCAACACGAAAAAGGATGCACCAAGGCGCAGGAAAAAGAGTGTCGACATGGCAAAAGTCACACCTTGGCACACGTAAAGGGCGTATGACACAGAGTGTCGACATGGCAAAATTCACGCCTTAGCGCACGTAAAAGGCGCATGACACAAAGTGTCGACATGGCAAAAGTCGCGCCTTAGCGCACGTAAAGGGCGCATGACACAGAGTGTCAACATGGAAAAAGTCACGCATTGGCGCATAAAAAGAGTGCATCACACAGAGTGTCGGCATGGAAAAAGTCGCGCCTTGGCGCACATAAAGGTGGCATGACACAGAGTGTCAACATGGCAAAAGTCGTGCCTTGGCGCACGTAAAGGGCGCATGACACAGAGTTTCGACATGGAAAAATTCATGCCTTGGCGCACGTAAGGGTATGTTGACATAAGGATGGATCTGCCAAGGTGCACCTTCAAGAGGCGCAACATTTTGAGCACTAACAGGAAGCAGACCCTGACCCAGATATTCAGATGGTCATAAATTTTCAAAGGGAGCTCGGATTCACGTAAGGTTGGACTTTTCAAGAATCTTATGAAGTCCTCTATCTAGTTCGCCACTTTTTGGGTTTGCTAGGGGTCTCACCTACCACCATAATGAGATGAATCAAATGCAACCTGGAGGTGGTTGGGGTAGATTTCGATTTCCTATCTCTTCCCTCTCTCATTCTTCCTATAAATTGTAAGGAGGGGCTTCTTTCTAAAGGTTGGACATTCTTGTTTTGCCCCTCCCTTCTTCTATTTGGTAAGGGAATTTGTGGAGTTCAAACATCCCATTTAAAACTGTAATGTAACTTTTCCTCTTGGCATTTTGTAGTGTATTGTATCAATCTTTGGAGCAAATAATGCATGCCTGTGGATGATTCTCAACCCTCTCTGTATTCATTTTCATCCTCTTGATCTTTCACTACAAATTTTGTTATTTGTGCATGATCTTGCATTGAATTTTAATGGTTTGTTTTTATTGGCAAGACAGGTGTTCTTCATTCCTCGGTGCATCACCTTTGTTAGTTTAGATTTTATTTTATGCATATTCTTACCCTGTCTCCTTAGAAAGTTAGTTTAGGTTTTTGACTAAACCCTCTGCATTTTTTACATGTGCATCTGAACAGAGGAATAGGAACCGGCCTTCATCCGAAGAGCTTTCCCGATTCACAAGGTCCCACACTTGGGAAAAGCTCCATGTTATGTAATCACACTGAGAGTCTCAACCCATTGAGTTGCATACATTTAGGGGTGCTGTGATTCACCATCAACAGTTTTGGCATGCCCGGTGGGGCTAAGAGGTCATTTCACAAGATTTGAAGGAATTTTCAAGAAATTTGGATTTAAAAAATTGCAGGTTTTACAATTTTAGATTTTTCACCTTCCAGGATGAACTTTGAAATTGATTTTCAAGGGCTTAACTTGCTCAAAACAAGTCAAAATTTCACCAGTTGATAGATCGAGGGATAATATTCAAAAGGGTATTCTGAGATTTTTGATATTTTGACTTTCAAAATTTCATGGTTTTTAGTATTTCAGGTTTTCCCAGGTATTGAGCATGTCCCAAGTTCCAACACAGTGCATTTCAGGTTTTGTAAGTTGCCTTACATGACCTAAGTATCACCTATACCTTTCATAGATTAGTAGCTGCACAACAAGACCAGATAACTGAATTGAAGAACTATATCTTCTAGGTCCTTCAAGCTTTTAAATTTTATTTTTAATATTGTCAGGTTTGGTGTGTAACTTGGCAGAATCTAGCCTTTTGAGGCTCACTTTCTAACACATCTGGCGACTCCGAAGGGATAGAATTCAGTGGTATAGTAGCACAGGTTGCCCATGTACATGAGAAGAACTCGAACCAGGGCTGATACTTGAAAAGAGGGGCTATTTGTTCATTTGCAGCTATCACCAGGTAGAGGAAGGAGAGGAAGAAGACCACAAAGGTCACCATCTCCACCTAACTGGACTTTGTCTACATCTCCACGTGGTAGACCTTTTCTCACATCAACTAGAGTTCTTAGGCCATTCATAATGGCACATCTACCACTGAATCCCTTTGTCAATTTCATTGGCAGCAACCCACTTGCCCTCAATGTATAGAATCCAGTTCCAATTGCAGCATTGAAGAACAGTCCATTTTTCACTGGAGAAATTCATACCACTCCTGGTGATCATGTCAAAGAAATTGCTAACGTTTGTGCAATCCATGAGATAAATGAAATGGATGTTACTGTCAAATTGCTGGCATCTTTGTTCAAAGGGAAGGCTTTGCAGTGGTTTAGGAGCCTTGGAGCTAGTTCTATCCAAAATTGGAATCAGTTATGCATAGTTCTCCATTGGCAGTTTGGAGAAATGGGAGACAATTTGTCTCTACTAGAATAATTGACGACTATCAAGAGAGCTCCCAACGAGCAGCTGACTGACTTCAACTTCAGATTTCAAAGGTCTTGGGATAGGATTCCAGTGGCCGTTAGGCCAACAGTTGAAGGTGCTTTTCTATATTATCTTAAGGCTTTGAATTATGATATTTCTATGTTAATTCAATCTATGGGAGGCACAACCTTACCTGTTACTTATAGCATCGCCATTAGGGATGAAAACTATCTTATTCAAGCTGGTAAGCTGGCTCCTAGGCCTCCCATGCCCTTGTATCCAAACTTAGAAAATCTAAGCACTAGGCAGGCACCCACTTTGGCTCCTTTTCCCACTCCTAGAAATCAAAGTTCAAATGAAACTTCTACTTCATCCTCTAGTGCTTCAAATGAACTCCAAGAGGTTATGAAACAATTACATAAGCTTGGAAATGAGCTGGTGACTATCAAAAGACAGCAAGCTCAAAGTGCTAGACCATATCAGCCTCAAGTGCAGTACCAGGCTAGGCCACCCAATCCAGATGCAAATCAAAGCCAAGTAAGGCCTCCCGCTAATAGACCATTTCAGCCCTATAACCCTAATGTTGCATCTACTTACAAAGCCTTAGTGCCAGTGCAAAACAACATATCTCAAGAGTATGATTGGTGTTTCCCATGCAATGAACCTCACAACCAATCTATGTGCTTCAATGGTGCTTTGAACCAAGCCTTGATGGTGACAACTACTGGCATTGAGGGTGAAGTGAGTCAAGAAGAAAATCAGCAACAAGGGACATCTTAGAAAAACACAGCTCCAAATGATACCGCACTTGCGAATTGGCAAGCTAAGGATTTTTGTGGCATGAATCAAACAATTTCTCATAATGTAGCAGCTAACACAAGATCAAAGAAGAGGAATATTAGTGAAGGGCAGTCATTGGCTCCAAGTGATAAAAAACCTTCCATCACTCCACAAGGTGTTGGTAACCAAAATACAGTTCCAAACACGCAAGGACAGACCCAACCACCTTCTAAACCAACTCAAATGCCAGTTGTTTCTGCCCATGCACAAGAAAGGAATATGCAGCCTAAAGGACAGCAAAGAGATCTTTCATCCCCATTCAACATCATTGATCAAATGAAGAAGACAAATGTGAATATATCAATGTGGGAATCTTTATCCATCCCAGGCCAAAGATATCTTCTACAAGCTACCATGAAGAATTGGTCAACTTCAAACCAGAAGGTCCATATGCAAGAGAATGTCCTCACAAATGCTGCTCAGCCTGAAGGGAATCATGGAGGACAACAAGGTAAAGTTTTGAAACCCCCTCCATTATATGTTTCATTAATCATTTGGGATAGACTAGTACACAATTGCATGATTGATTCTAGGGCAAGTAGTTCTGTCATGCCCAAGCAAATAGCTGATCAGTTGGGTCTCCAATATGAAGTCATATCAAAGGGGGTAGTGCAATTGGATGGGACAGCAGTAGCAATGGTGGGAGTGATTAAAGGTTTGAATCTTACCTTGCATACATGTCCCAACGTTACCGTTTTGCAAGATGTGTCAGTGATAGATTTGCCACCACTCTTTGCCCTATGCTTATCAAGGGATTTAACAGCCAAAACTGGAGGCTACTTATCTGCTGACTGGTCACACATGTTGTTTAGAACAAGATATGGTACTAAGATCACAATCAGATCTAAACCAATTGCAAACTTTCATATTGAGCCTCATACTCCAAGCCAAATCAATGCCAACTATCCAACATTTGATCAAGAAGATTATCCAAGCACAGATGAAGCTAACACCAAAGTTGGAAGCATCCCACATTTGACTCTTGATGAATGGGCAAGCAAGGTACATGATTTTGATCCCTACAAAGAAGTAGAAGAATCTGAGCTAGGATTCTATTGCATACATGAAGAAAACCAGTCTATTCCTAGCATCACCAAACCAGACCATAAGGATGAAAATGAGGTATGGCAGTTATTTTTCGATGGATCAAGGATTAGGTAGGGTGCAAGAGGAGGAGTTATGCTTATTTCACCTCAAGGCATCAAATATTATTCATCTTTCCGGTTCCAGTTTTCCTTTTCAAACAACACAGCTGAATATGAGGCCTTGATTCATGGACTTCATTGGGCCAGGAAAAAGGGCATAAAGAACTTGCAGGTGTTCGGGGATAGCGAGCTAATTGTCAACCAAGTTAGGGGACAACATGCTACAAAGAATGACCTACTGAAGAACTACAAGAATAGGGTATGGGACCTCGTTGAGAATTTCGAAGCTTTCAACATTGTGTTGATACCCAGGAAGAAGAATGAAGCTGCAGATAGGCTTGCAGTAGTTGGAGCAACGTTTAATCTGGTTGACAACATCAGAAGGGAAAAAAAACAACCACATATCCATGTGCTTATGAGGCCAGCAATTCCAGATAATAACACAAGCTAGCAGGTGTTTGAGAACGATCAACATATCATCAATTTTTTACAAGAAGAGGCTGAATTCTCAGCTAGGAATCAGGACAGACTAGAGCAGTAGTACAGGGATCAAGTAGTGTAGCTGCGTACAAACAAGCTTCCTAGGGGTTTAGTAACGTTGGAGTCTATCTTACACCCTAACGACCAGTTCCGTAAGGAAAAGGATAACATACAGGTCAAGAGAGAAGATTCAAAGCCAATTCTGGTTGGGGAAGGCAAAACACTTCAAATTGGTAAAGTGGCCACTGAGTAGGAGAAATCAGATTTCATACAGCTTTGCCAAAAATTTCTAGATGTCTTCGCTTGGAGCTATGAAGACTTGAGAGGATTCAATCCAAAGTTGGCACAACATACCATAGAATTGGATCCAGATGCTAAGCCCATCAGGTAAAAGCAGAGACCTGTCAACCCTCACATCGAGCCTCTAATGAAGAAAGAGTTAAGCAAGCTAATAGAGGCAAGCATTATATTTCCGATCAAGCACTCAAGCTGGGTTGCAAACTTGGTTCCAGTCAGAAAGAAGAGTGGATAAATCAGGGTGTGTGTGGACTTCCAAGACCTAAACAAGGCATCTCTCAAAGACCATTACCCACTTCCTTCAATGGAACAAATATTGCAAGTAGTATCTGGTTCGAAGAGATTATCTCTCCTAGATGGCTACTCAGGGTATAATCAGGTAATGGTGAAAGAAGATGACTAGTTCAAGACAACTTTCACCACCAAATGGGGCACCTATGCCATTTGGACTATCAAATGCTGGAGCCACTTTCCAAAGGGCAATGGATATGGCATTCAATGGATTGATCAATAAAATAGTTATGATATATCTTGAAGACATCACTGTATTGTCAAAAAATGTAGCGGATCACCTCTTTCATTTCAGGTAGGTGTTTCATAGGTGTAGAAGATTTGCGGTATCATTAAATCCCAAAAAATGCATATTCTTGGCTCACGAGGGAAAACTTCTGGGCCATATTGTTTTAAAGGAGGGGTTGACGATTGACCCAGAATGAGTTGAAGCAATTCGAGTGTTGCCATTGCCAAGTCACAAGAAGGCTCTTCAAATCTTTTTGGGAAGGATCAATTTTGTCTGCAGGTTTGTTCCAAACTTTGCAGCTCTCGTAAAGCCAATAACGCTGATGTTGAAAAAGAGGATGACATTTAAGTGGACATCTGAAGGCAAGGCAAGTTTTGAGGTAATAAAAGAGGCTATATCTCAAGCTCCGACTCTCGTCAATCCAAACTTCTCCAAGGACTTCGTGCTATATGCCTTCGGTGCTGGAGACACAATTTCTACAATCTTGGTACAGCAAAACAAGGAAGGATTATCTAACAACCATTTGCTTTCTTCAGTCAAGGCCTAGAGGAATACGAAACAAGGTACTCTTTCATTGAAAAGCATGTCCTTGTAGTGATCAAGAGCTTAAAGAAATTCAAGCACCTAGTCTCAAACAACAAGATCCAATTTTTGGTCTCTCATGCGGGAGTCAAGGACTTCCTTCTAAACAAGGATTTGAATGAGAAACGTGTAGGATGGATAACCTGTGTCATGGAATATGACATCGAGATCAAGGTCACAAAACTAGTACGTGGAAAAGGACTATGTGAATAGCTAGCTTTGAGTCGGCAAGTTAAAGCAGGTGATGAAAAAGAGACTGTCTTGGACTCAGAATATGATGATGTGGCCACTCCTTGTTGGACTCAGAATATGATACACTTCCTACAGGAAGGCCTATGCCCTCCAGAAATGAGAAAAGAAAAGAGGAGATACTTTAGATTACAAGTCATCCCATATGTGCTCATTGATGGTGTTTTGTTCAAGAAAGACATCAATGGAGTTCTACTGAGGTGCATTGGGACAGGTCAAATTGAGAGAGTGTTACAAGATTTTCACGATGGAGATTCTGGAGGACATTTCACCCCATGAGTAACAACTCTCAAGAGAATAAAGGCAGGGTATTATTGGCTGACAGTGTTCAGTGACTGTTATACATGGATAAGAAAGTGCAAGAAGTGTGCACTCTTCACGGGGAAAGAAAGACTAGTAGTGCTTCCATTGCACCCAATTTTGGTTGACCAACCATTTATGCAATGGGGATTGGACTTCGTTGGGTTCATAAATCCAAACTCAAGGCAAGGACACAAGTGGATTCTCATGGCAACGGATTATTTCACCAAGTGGACCGAAGCAGTAGCGCTCAAAGAAGTAAATGAGTCTAACATACTAGACTTTATGAAGGAATAGTGACCAGGTTCGGTGTGCCGGCCACTATCATATCAGACAATGCATTGGCATTCATAGGTTCCAAGATTATAGAATGGGCTATCAAGAATGGAATCTATTTGAGCACCTCTTCAAATTATTACCCGTAGGGTAATGGAAAGGAAGAGTCCACGAACAAGAATTTGCTAAGAATCATCAGAAGGACTCTGGATGAAAACCAAAGGAAATGGCATACCAACCTAAAATCAGCATTATGGGCTGACAGGATAATGCCAAAGAGATCTACAGGTAATTCTCCCTACAAGTTGGTCTATGGAAAAGAGGCAGTATTGCCTATATCATTAGAATTGCCTACATTGGAGCTCATGAAGCAGTTGGAGTTGTTTGAGTTCAAACCAATGGAAGCTAGGTATGCGGAGTTGATGGAATTGGAAGAAATCAGAGAACATGCAGTTCAGACAATTGAGAAAGATCAGGCCTTAGTAAAAAGATGGTTTGATAATAAGGCAAGAGCAAAGACCTTCCAGGAAGGGGACCTAGTTCTGAAATGGGATGCAGATCGAGAAAAACCAGGAAGGCATTCCAAGTTAGATGTCATTTGGAGTGGCCCCTATGTGGTCACGGGATGTAAAAGTAGTAATGCCTTCCAATTTTCTACATTAGATGGAGAAGAACTTCCAATTCCGATTAACGGAATCTATCTTAAACATTACTACTAAAAGGAAAAGGTTGCCCTTGTAAATATTAGCCTAGATTTCAATTCCTCTAAGTGCGGATGCACATTGTCTTGTTGTAGTTAGGTTTCAATTTCCCTAAGTGCTTTAAGACAGGTTTTGTTGCTCTCAGGTTGATTTTCTACAATTCAGAGTGCTTTCAGAGAAGAAGTTGTGGTATTAGGCTCGGGATCAGATATCAGGTTGGTTTCAGGTTATTGCTTATGAATCCATGCCCAATGGATTGCTAAAAGGCCACTGATCTTCTACCTAGCAGGTAGGTGATCCCATTGAGTCGCCAAATTGTTGTAAATATCTCCCCCCAGGTAGATATAGACAAGCAGAAGAATATGGAAATCAAAGAAACTCAAATCCCGATGTTTAATGTGCCAAGGTGCAGGAAAAAGAGTGTCGACATGGCAAAAGTCACGCCTTGGCACATGTAAAGGTTGCATGACACAGAGTGTCGACATGGCAAAAGTCACGCCTTAGCGCACATAAAAGGCGCATGACACAGAGTGTCGACATGGAAAAAGTCATGCCTTAGCACACGTAAAGGGTGCATGACACAGAGTGTCGACATGACAAAATTCACGCCTTGGCACACGTAAAGGGCGCATCACACAGAGTGTTGACATGGCCAAAGTTGTGCCTTGGCGCACGTAAAGGGCACATGACATAGAGTTTCGACATGGTAAAATTTGTGCCTTGGCGCACATAAGGGTATGTCAACATAAGGATGGATGAGCCAAGGTGCACCTTTAGGATGCGCAACATTTTGAGCGTTGACAGGAAGCAGACCCTAACCCAGATATTCAGATGGCCATAAATTTTCACAGGGAGCTCAGATTCACGTAAGGTTGGACTTTTCAGAAAGCTTACGAAGTCCTCTATCCAACTACAACTGGATATCTTTAATTGGGTGAGAACAAATTCTTAAAAATTCAAAATACAGTTCGCCATTTTTTGGGTTCGCTAGGGTTCTTACCTACCACCATAATGAGATGAATTAAATGCAACCTGGAGGTGGTTGGGGTAGATTTGGATTTCCTCTCTCTTCCCTCTCTCATTCTTCCTATAAATTGTAAGGAGGGGCTTCTTTCTAAAGGTTGGACATTCTTGTTTTGCCCCTCCCTTCTTCTCTTTGGCAAGTGAATTTGTGGAGTTCAAACCTCCCATCTAAAAGTGTAATGCAACTTTGCCTCTTGGCATTTTTTAGTGTATTGTATCAATCTTTGGAGAAAATAATGCATGCCTGTGGATGATTCCCAACCCTCTCTGTATTCATTTGCATCCTCCTGATCTTTCACTACAAATTTGGTTATCTGTGCATGATCTTGCATTGCATTTTAATGGTTTGTGTTTATTGGCAAGACAGGTGTTCTTCATTCCTTAGTGCATCACCTTTGTTAGTTTATATTTTATTTTATGCATCTTCTTACCCTGTCTCCTTAGAAAGTTAGTTTAGGTTTTTGACTAAACCCTCTGCATTTTTTACATGTGCATCTGAACAAAGGAATAGGAACCGGCCTTCATCCGGAGAGCTTTCCTGATTCACAAGGTCCCACACTTGGGAAAAGCTCCATGTTATGCAATCACATTGAGAGTCTCAACCCATCGAGTTGTAGACATTCAGGGGTGCTGTGATTCGCCATCAACATTGTCACATAAAAACACTAACCAATTTAGATGAACATTTTCTCATTAAATGACATAAGATCCTATGCCTATTTGGATGTTTCATAGCTTGGGACAGTTCCCAAAAGTTAAAAATATGGTTTTGGCTTGGGATTTAGGGATCCATGTTGGGAAACGTATTTATACCACCACATAACCATAGAGTGTGACCAATATAATATTAATCAACTTCTAGTTTTGAAAAAATTACTTTAGGAACTAGTTTTACAAGTGGGTCTCCTAGGCCACTTGTTGTTATTTAGTGAGAAAAAGCTAGTGCATTTATGATAATGACCTTTGGAAAATTAGGCATAGATTTAACGTTGCTTTTCAGAAATGAGCTCCAATGAATCTAGGGATTCTTTTATATAGGATAGTTGATGGAAACTAATAAAGTGTGAGTACAAATTTTGGACTTTTTTTTAGAAACTAATTATCGTACCACTTTGTGTAAATTAATCACTTTTGTAAATTCATAAAACTAACTGGAAAACTACCATGGAACCCCCTTAGACATTAATAAAAGTTGAGATAGCTTAGGAAACGTTCACGTGATTGTATCAAACCTTTTTGTCACTGGAATTCAGAATTTTACTTTTGGTAAATGTTGGCTTTTCCTCTCTCATCTCTCTACATCTCTAGATTGTAAACAAAATTAAATTTGAAATGTATTACTTACCCTCTCTAACTATATGTAAGGAGTCCGATGTCATTTTGGATGGAAAATGTGCATATGTAGAACGTGTTAGATAGATGGAGTTTTTCATGGTAGCTCATATGGTTGACCATTGTTTTGGTTGCTGGCACACTGAATAAGAAGACCCAATCGCAGTATTATGTTTTTTTTTGTAGTCTCATGTTTATATTGAAATGATGTAGTTGTTGTTGAAATTGGGTCCTTATATTGGTAATGATTAATGGAAATATCATTGTTGCATTATTTCAAGTGAGAACCACATTTTATTTTGTGAGGAAACAAGAATGGTAAGGTCTTTGTAATTCAATTTAGTATTATAGTATAAACGTAAATATAATAGATACTATTTTTGAAAATATATTCTACATCCCTTGTTATCTATGTTTTTTGATGATGTGTGATTTTTCCACTATATATTGTGGTATTTCCACACCATTACATTTTTTATTAGTATTTTAAAAATATACTATAATAAATATATCATTTACGTAATGTGGCATTTCTACACTATCTTAATTTTATATTGGTTTTCTTTAAATATGCCAAAAAAAAATTAAAATTTCAAGGTAATAATAACTTTTCACATTAAAGGGTTTAATATTAATCTTATTCAAATATATAGTATTTATTCATGTATGTAGGGTAATATTTATAGTCAATTTTAATTTATTTTTTTAAATATGTAGTGCATAATTTCCACAATATTTAATGTGGCTTATTTATATTATTATAATTTTATATTAATCCTCTTAAAGTACGTTATAATACACATATTTGGCGTAATATGGCATTTACACAATACATATTAGTCTTCTTAAATATACAAAAAAATCTAAATTATTTAATGTGGCATTTCCAGAATATTCTAATTTTATATCAAACTTAATAAAATAAGTCATGAATGTAAGTGTGGTTGTTAATATTTATAATAAAATATAATATTATTTTCTAAAAAATGTGGAATTTCTATAATCGAAGTTTGGATATGTGGGTTTTCTACAAATTATTAGCAATAAATATTTACGATAGAAAATCTACCACAATAAAAAACCAATAACTATATTATTATAGAGATGCCACAAATATTCTACAATTATACTAAATTGTGGAAAATTTATGGAATAATTATCGTAAAAAATACTTGTTTGTTGTAGTGTCTCATGTTTTAAAACATGTCAACACCACTATGATTCTTAGATGATTCATTATTTATATATGCATACATCTCTATATGGAATACTCCTTGTCACTAAAATCCAAATGCTTTTTCACAAGTGTATTGATGGGTTTATTTACACACATAATCAACTGTTTACAATAATCAGCTTCGTTATTGGATCACATTTATAATCTCGAGGCGGACAGGTAATGGAACAATATGAACTATTAAAGTACCTTTTTTCATTATTGTGTAGCAATGATAAGTATATCTTGTTTCAATATCTCTGTACAGGACATTACTATCTTCTCAGAGTACAGAACTGTTCCCCGATTTTTCGTATCCTCAAGCATGTGCAAAAGGAACAGTCTCTGACTCTCTACTGGTAATGGACCAGCCGATTATGAGATGTGAGTGGGATAGGTAACCCGTAACTGTGTATTAAAAGCACTTGTTCCTGATTATTCCGATTTCTGCCAAATCAGGCTCTCGTCGGTGACTCTATATTTACTTAACTCCAAGAAAAGAAGACATTGGAAATCAGTGGAGGTAAGGGAATGGAAGGAACGTTTTGCGTAGTGGGTGGAGACGGCTTCATCGGTTCTTCGCTCGTTAAGTCCCTTCTCGACAAAGGCTTTTCCGTCAATGCGACAATTTTTCCTACACCTGGTGCACCCATGGAATTACTACTCGTTTGAATTTCTAAATCTTAATCGTGAATTTGACATTTTGGTTAAGATCGAATTGAAATTGTTTTACAGGGAAGGAGGACTTCCAGTATCTGCAACTGCTACCTGGAGCCCATGAAAGGTTTAAGCTTTTCAATGCAGATCTGAGGATGGAGGGCTGTTTCGATTCACCAATTGAGGGCTGCCAAGGAGTGTTTCTTGTCGCATCTCCTATGGATATTGTATACAAAGATCCCGAGGTAAACATTTACTCGCACTAAAGTATCACTTCTTAATCAATGATAAAACTAAAAATCATTGACATATTTCCCGAGCAGAATGACGTTGTGGACGTTGCAATTAAGGGCACCCTGAATGTGCTAAAATCGTGTGTGAAAGCAAAGAGTGTGAAGCGAGTGGTTTTAACGTCGTCTTCGTGTACAATGTCACCACTGAACGAGCAGGGCGAGTTTAACAGCAAACCCTACTCAGTGGAGTCTTGTTGGAGCCCTGTGCATTACTTTCGCACCAACAAAGAGAAATTTCCGATTTGGGTAAAGCAGCAATTGCTAAATTTTCCTGACTTAAAACAGGAAATCAGTATTCAAGCCCCAGGGTTTTGTTTTCTAATATCACATCTATTTTGCATGACAGCCCTACTTTGTGTCCAAAACATTGGCGGAGCAAACAGCTCTGAACTTTGCTGCGGAAAACAATCTAAATATTGTAACAATCTGTCCATCAGTTGTGGGAGGACCTTTCATTACTCCCTACATCCCAGGCAGTGTCCAGGCAATAGTCTTATCATTTCGACCAGGTCTTTCTTTCTCACCCTTGCTATTCTATTCCATTCATACACAATCTCTTCTCTAACATAAGTGTATACCGTCTTCATAATTTACAGGAAACGAGGAACTTCTAATGAGCGTTGGCAGATCTATCATGTCCGCGTTTGGAACATTTCCAGTAGTCCATATAAGAGACGTTTGCAATGCACACATATTTCTGATGGAGCAGCCAACCGCTCAAGGGAGATATCTGTGCTCTGCTAATGCACTCTCAGTTAAGGAGCTAGAACAATTTTTGACAACCCGTTATTCGCACTACAAGATTACAGAAAAGTACGAATCTAACCCCAATGCATCGTACTTTTACACAAACATAGCTTATGTTCCTTATTGCTAATGTTACATGCAAAGAATGTACATAGAAATGAGTATATTGCATTTGTCATGGGTTGAATTCAGGTTGCAGGATGTTGTGGATTCAGCTGTTCCTCCAAATACACCGTTCAAGTCTGGAAAGCTTATAGACTTGGGATTCAATTTTGAATATGCGATTGAACAAATATTTGATGACTGCATCCAATCTTACAACAAGGGAGGCTTGTCAACAACCGAGTGATATGATTACAGGCTAATAATACCTTAATCTCAGCAATCTAGGGTATTGGCCATACACTTTCCATTTCAATATAATCACTTATCTCTATGTGTACCTTATATATTTTATTGTAAACTCCAAAATGGAATTAATCCCACTAATAACAGAGAGTACGTTTGTTACCGCCTAAATTGTTGTCCTTGGATATAAATATAAATAAATTCTTTTTAACAAGAGCTTAAATAACCCCTGAGTTGGTGCTAAGTCATCAGATTGTGGGCCCACCAATTGTTGTCCGCAAAAAGTGGAACACACCGGCAAGTTAAGGCTTTCTGTGCTGACTAGGTCACCAAGGACTAAATCAGCACACAAGGAGGCTACTTTTCTTAAAAACAAGAGGTAAGACCCGCTCTAAAAGGCCACAATTCACACTCGTAGAGCTATGAGGCAACAAGGATATGATGACCCAAACTCGTACGACTGGAAAAGCACATACGTATAAGAACAAGGGAGTACTATGCAACTAGAACACATCAATAATCAACAATGTGTTTCACAAATCCGGGCAGGCAAAAGAACTAACGGTTCAATTATACATCACACTCAAAACACATTCATTTTACTCATTTTACAAACCCACTGTTAAGCCAAAAGTTATAGTTTCACTTGCTAAGCACTCTTCTTACACGATTTCTTAATTAAAATTTTCCTTCTATTATGACATCACATATTTGCATTAAAAGGAGCACCACTAATGTTGGCACAATATCTTTCCATTCTGTATAAGCGAAAAAACATTATTTATTTTACTTCTACGGAAGGTAGATGGACAAGGTTTCCTTTTTATTCTTCCACAAAGTTTTTTTAACACACACACAAACACAACACTAAAAAGACTCGGATAACTTTTTTTTTAATTTCGTAGAGTTTACACGACAACATAGGCAACCATAAGGGGCTACAACCAACTCTCAATGAGCTTGACACAACGTTGATCACATAGGCAACAAGGAAACATATGCCCCAACATGAACATATCAATTTTATCTTTTCGACACGGCATCACATACTAGTCCAACCACAGAGAAAACTTATGGTTAGGGCACCCCATGGTGAAAGTATTTTTAAGGTTTCTTCTTTACTAAAATGTCTTTTAATTCTTAACTTACGTACTAGAAGATTCATGTTATATGTATCAAGCAATGCTTTTTCCTCTTGCTAGGATTCCTTGAATCTAGTTAAAATATTCTTATGGTAAGTCTCATTTAAAAGATTCATTGAAGTTATAATATTTACTTGTTTTATTTGTTCTTTTATTAAGAGGAAAAAATATTACACACAAGGCCATTTACCCACAAAAAAACTACAGTATCTTATCTCATACCTCTGTTGCATGAGGAGGCGAGTGTAATATCAACTAAGAAGAAAATGCCATTTAGGTTCGGAATAAACGAAATTCCTTTGGGCAGGGGTCATAACGGTTAAGTAACTCAAGAAAGGGTTGCAATGCACCTTCACAAGGGTTAGGGTATGAAGGTCAATATGCATTCATCTTCATGATCTCACAAGACAATAACCATAAGTTTGTTGCGACTTATAAAACAATAAGGATTAAGTAGGTGCATCAACTATTCATCTATTGATTAGATTCATAAAAAGTTATAAATAAGGTTTTATAATAGATAAGTTGGATTTATTGGTTCCTTGATCATTTATCCCCATTTAACAAAACCTTGCACTCTCATAAATTACTAAACATTGGTTTACATTCTAATATCATTTTACATCCCATCGATACTAAGATTAATCTATTAGTATAGATTAAGAGAAAATAAGGTACATCCCCTTTTTTTAACACAAGAAGATAGTTTCCTTTTATTCCATTTTAAAACTCTTTGCTTCGTCTATAAGTTAACAACATCATAATATTTTCTCTTCAGTATAACCTTTGTATGGATTATAAAACCACTCGGTGATACCTAGTATTACGTTATTTCCACAATCAAAAGGGTTTGCTAACTCAAGGTTATAACTCAGTTTGCTTACCATTATTCTTTTGATAACTAGACAAAGAAACATAATTTCCTATCAAAGAGGACACAGAATCCAAAGATGGCTAAAAAGTAGATTGTAGTTTGACTCGAGATTAAATAAGTAAAACAATGTTGGTCATATCGAGGATAAACTATCTTTCAACATTGTAGTCATACAATAAGATGCTTGTAAAAAATCAGTGATCATTTTATTTCATTCACCAAATGTTTCATAAGTTTTAGCTTCAGTCCATAATAGAAAACCTATTCCACATTTACAAAAAATACTAAGGCATTATCCTTCTAAAGTTTTCTCCACAATTACCATTCTAAAGTCCTACTACACATTAAGTATTCATACAATAGCACTTTACAGGGAAAAAACCTAGGCAACTTCAAGTAATCCTTTCTCTCTCTTTTTTTCTACCCGCAAAAGCCATATGGACAAGTATTAACTTGAGTCAGTTCGTGAGAAATGAGCATGATAAAGACTACACATAGGAATAGAATGATACCATTAATAATATCATTAAAAGGACCTTTTTTTTAATGAAGGGGTAACAAGTTCTAAAAAACTAATAACACCATTACACATGCTAGGAATATACCATGTCAAAATTAAGAAGGGAGCCATAAAAATCTGATATGACCATTTTTTTAAGGACGAAAAATGCTAAAATAACATATAACAAGTAGGGGTCAAACACCCGATAAACCCGAAACAAAGTGTCGAGTGTATTGGGATTTCAATCATATAATCACATAGATTATATGATTGAAATCCAATACCCCAACATTATCAACATTTTCCCAACAATATCCTAGGATCCAAAAGATTAAAGGTTCGAAAAACAACATCATGTGTTAACCACTATTTACCCCTTCTACAGAAAAATCTACCCCACAACAATCCTACCCCTAATTGATTGCCAAGGACACACAAAGTAAGTTCAAAAGGAAAGTTCAACATCTGATCATCTTGCCATGCTATGAAAAATAGTCAAAAAGTACGATAAAGGAAATAATCCATAGTTAGGAAATCAAACAATTAAAATAGTCTAATGCCACCGCCTTACAAGGATTTAAATTAACTTCTGATCAATTTAATTACCCCTAAAACTATATCAATAGAATTTAAGTAAACCACCCCAATGAGACCGGAGTCATATAGGGGTCGATCACTTTAACTTCACTCAAGCAAGACAAGTGTTGAACAATATTAATCCTTAATTCATAAGCCAACACCGATGATAATTGGTCCTGCCAAACTCAATACTGGTAGCACTAATACCAATTAGATGCCGGTATAAAATGATGTTGATCATTAATTCTTACATTCTCCTCAATGGTATCTTATCCTACCCATTCATAGATATACGGGTAAGTTTAATACTCTGCATCATAAGTATACCCTTGTTCTTACTAGAGGTGTGGAATTGCTAATGGTTTTTTTAAACCACGGGGAGAGATACAAGACTTGTCATACATATAACGACAATAATTAAAAAAATTATTCTCTTCCACATTGTGAACATTATCGAAAATATAATAAGCCTATGAATTTCAAATTGTGTCCAAAACTCAAACCAAAACACCAAACCTCCAAGGTGTGGTTTTCTATTAAACCATAGGCTTTGAATAAAAACACTAGAGTATAGTTTGGGTAAAATACTCGATGACTTCTATTATAACAGAATTTTGTAAATATATTTTAAACCCATTTCATAATGACGACATGGATCTTAATAGTATGCATCCACAAAACCAAAACTGATAACAAGCCTTTAATGAATAAAACTAATAAATATATCACCTATTCTACGGACCAAGGTAAACAAGGATTGACCAAGATTTAAAGATTGAACTAACCCACGTATAAAAAAAAAAAACATAACCTCACATAGTGCATATGTTGGCTGAGTTTAAAGATATCAGCAAAAATTTAGTAGGTTACTAACTCCACGACATCCTAGGTCAAATAATACCCCATTTGAGTATAGATACGGATAGAAAAGAAGTAGATAGTGGAATATGCAGACCAATAAGCACCCATAACCACCCAGTTCATAATTGTTTCAACTGAACCCAGCACGATTCAAAACCAGGTTCAAAAATGGGCGAGTGTTAGTATTAAAACCACAACATGACCATCAATAGTACATATTTTATCCTATCATTTCACAATGAAAAGAGAAGACAGGGAGAGATTTAATTCCATGTAACCGTTGGCATAAAGGCAACAATAAGAATAGTGAAAAATCAAGTACCAAGACCATTTACAGAACAAAAACTAGAAAGCAATCATCCTAATAAGTAGATAACACAGGAAGTAAACTAACACAACTTTGAGGATGAGAATCGATTGCGAAAACCACCATATAACCCCAACCAATAGCCACTTCAGTAATTTAAAGAAAATTCCTTTCATTCTATGGTTAAAGTTAGCATGATAGTCAGACGGGTAGAAATAATCATGCCTGTGATGAGCTTCAACATTTGCAAACAATGTCCACCAGGCGCATGCAACAACAATCACACATCCCTCCAAAATCCACTAGTCGGGTGTCCAAACTTCATACACATCCATGTTGGGCACATGCAGGGAGCTCCATTCCAAAAGTGACCTCTGTCTCAAACAATGGGGTCTTAAAGACTATCATGACAACAGGGTATACACAAAATGGCTTAAAAGAAGAGGCAAAGGAAAGTAAAAATAAAAGAAAACATGAGAGGCAGAGAGAAAAACCAGACCCCAAAACGATGCAACCATCCTCCCAGCCTGCATCAAAAGGGGTGATAAGGAACATTACCAAGACATTCATCACAACACAAGGGAAATCTAATTTTGCTAGATGTAGAAACTTATGCCTCAAGGCCACATATGTAAGGTGTGGAAGCATCCACAAGGAGTGAAAAATAGTTGCCAAAATGCATTAGGAAATGGGGTCTTAAGGGAACATAGCCACGATTTCAAGAGAGCTACAAAGGGAAATTTCAACGTGGTTTTTTCCCAACTCACCCTTTCCAGCAACCAATAGCTAGTCCAAATTTGGGTGCAACAAACCACCACCAACACTAGGAAGACACAAAAGAAGACAAGCAACAGGTGTCAAATCTTCTCATCTCTCATCACCAACGTGAACTCAGCTAAAAAAATCTACCCCGCCACTCCACAAAACTAAGGAAATAACATGTGGCAAACAAAAGGGAAAAACATGTTTACTCTATAATGGCTTTTACCTACAAGTTTCAAAGTCTTGTCAATGACTCCCAAATGCAATCCTCCACCAAAGTAACTCACACGACCAGCCAATATATTTTGTGTGAGTAGGTCAAAAACTAGGTGTCAAGGTTATGAAATAAAGAACCAATTGGTACAAAAACCTATACCCAGAATAAAGGACTGTCTTCACCCTACCACTAGGTCCACAAAGTGCATGGAAGGAATTAATTTTATAAATGGCATCAAAGCTGAGGTAGATTCAGTGGTTGAAAGAATTCAAAAACCCCATTCACCAAACAATAAACAAGGTAGCCAATAATCCCCATGCCAAGCACAATTTATTAATAAGGGACTTGCGTGGTGACTGATTCACTAACAAGGGGGAAAAAGAAGTTTTGTTGGAGCTTTAAAGTCATATTTAAATCTGGTAGTCCCTTTCAAATCCTTGGCGCCAACAACAAAACAATCCCTCCTCAATCAAATCAATCTTAACCATGGTTTTCCCCACAGTTAAACCTTCGAGGGGGAGGGGGGTGTTATAGTTTTATTTCTTCTATTAACCTACCAAAGTCATAGCATGGATCATTAACCTTTTTCTATGTTCTAGTTTATTTGTTAAGTTTCAAAGTCTAATCCTCTCAATTCGAGTTTTATGGTGTTCAGGTGAGTCATCTCATCAATTAAATTTCAATGAGAAGGAAGAGTCAAACATATCACATTATTACTTATATGGGAATGAGAGATAAATCAACATATAGCATTTTTTATTCTTAAGGAACAAGAGACATTCAACATAACAAACACACCATTAAATTTGTAAGAACTAGGAATCAATCCACCAACATGAGTTACACAAAGATTTCAATGGCTTACCAAATAATTTCAAGCATCACTAAACACCCCAAGTTGGTCCTTATAAGTCTCAAAAGAATTTACGAAGAAAAGGAAAAACCCATTAAAGGGGCATATTTAATTTTATGAAATTAAGAGGTTTAACAAAGTTTTTTGTTTAGTCTCAAAATTTTGTTCACAGAATAACACAAGGAGAGTTTACAAACAACATTCATACTTCCACAAGATACCACCAACAAAGAAAAAAGGTGACAAGGAAAATTTTACTCCAAGGAAACCACATTTCCCATTAGAAGGAATCAAATCGAAGAGGACAATCAGCTGATCTCCTCCACATGTGGCCTTAACGACTAAGAGTTGTAGTTTTAAAAGAAGAGGCACAACATAAGCACAACTGCAATTAAAATATTGAGATCTAATAAAAATTAAATATCTAAAGCAGGGTCTAAAAGACCCATATACATCCATATGCGTCTCCATGTAACCCAATTATTAATAGGTTATACAATGGTAATCATAACAACTGAGAAATATTTAAGGTAAGGGTAGACTTATTTATGGGTCAACGAGAGAAACCAAGTACACTTAATTAAACATATTGCCCGAATGGGTTTGAGTCTAATCATAATTACCAACATAGATACAATCCACCAGTAAATACTTTCTATAATGAAACAAGGAAACCATGATAAAACTTAGCATGCCATCGATGGAATGTCATATTCAAACAAAATACTTATCCTCTAAAACCTACATTCATATAAAAGTTAATCTGATTCAAATGCAATCCATAAGCCCATAATCTAACACATCTACTCTAACGAGGATAAAAGCTCTGACTAGATTGTAAGAGAATCACCATGACCGCTATCGAACTACCAACTAGACTGCACTACACAACGAAATATCTCTCTCTATAAAGGTTGAGTGACAAAAGATTCTCTCTAAGATCCAAGACACATTCAAGGTTCCATCCTTCTAACTCCAAGACATAACTTAAAACACCTATGAAGGCATTCAAGGACCCTAGGGTGTACCCTTATATGATGACATATCATAATCAGAACACCGTAGGACCATCTCATCATTAATAAATAAGGAGTCACATAACATTTATCTAAATAGCCAACAAGACAAATGAGCTCCAAGTCATCAATCAAAATAAAATCCAAGAAATTTTGGAAATCAAGAGAAATTGCTAAGTCGCCACATTGCAATCCCTGAAAATATCGTAAATTTAAATAACTAAATGAGCCTTAGAGTTTCTCATTCAAATCATAAAATAAGATGTTTGTCCTTGATAAAATAACGTAAGTTTACGAATGTAAAATACAGAAAGATAACATCACATTCACTTCACAACCTTTCGTGGCTGCGAAATAGGGGTACTATACCTTGAGCTCAGTTTTAGGAATGCCTATACAAAATTGGAAAAAAAGTGACACCATGTCCTGTCATCTACTCTCCCATATGGGAGTTAGGTCGACAAAGTGATAACCAAAATTAACTCGTCTAACCACAGGAGGAAAAGGGGAGCTCAGACGACTAAAAAATTATAATTTACTCTTTCTAACCCATGAACACAACCACTAATGTTAATCCACAAGAATCATACCATACCATTTAGCATTCTAACAAGGAAGAGTCTCAGTGGATTTATCGCATCATATGATTAAATCAAGATTTAGGACTCATCAAAAAAAATTTTTGGCAAAAGGGGAATCAAGTTCCGAATGCACCAAAAGTTCACAAAAATCTCAATCCAATTAAACATTTTTGGTTAACCAGGATCGAAAAAACGCCACAAGGTGAGTTCAACAATTCAAACAACTTTATTATTTTATTATTGTCTTAATTATGGAGGTTCAAATTTTGCTAAGTGATTTTTGGGTTTATAATGTAGGCCCAGGGTTCAAGTGTTTAACCTGTGGCTCTGATACCAAGTGTAACACCCACAACAATCCCACATAAATCCACAAGAAAAATCAATAGCGAACATGGAAAATTATGGAATAATTTTTTTTTGAAACGTTACAAGGCCTTAGCTAGGATTTTAATTGATTCTCAGTCATAATTTTTTTTTTTTTAAATAAGGAAGTTGGTACTAAAATAATAGTTAATTACTATTGACCCAACCTTAATTAAAATATTTTTGTTTAATTTTCCTCGTTAAGTTCCGCTGCTTAAATCAAATATTAATCCATTTTACTCTTTGTTATTTAGCCCTTAAGGTTTTATTAAATCTATTTATTAGATGGCCCCAAAACCATGATAAAACTTAGCATGCCATTGATGCAATGTCATATCCAAACAAAATACTTATCCTCTAAAACCTGAATTCATATAAAAGTTAATCTGATTCAAACAAAATCCATAAGCCCATAATTAATCACATCTACTCTGATGAGGATAAAAGCTCTTACTAGATTGTAAGAGAATCACCACCACTGCTATCAAATTGCCAACTAGACTGCACTACACAATGAAATATCTCTCTCTCTCTCTAGAAAGGCTGAGTAACAAAAGAGTCTCTCTAAGATCAAAGACACAGTCAAGGTTCCATCCTTCTAAATCCAAGATATAGCTTAAAACACCTAAGAAGGCATTCAAGGACCCTAGGGTGTACCCCCATACGATGACATATCATAATAAAAACAACATAGGACTAGCTCATCATCAAGAAAGAAGGAGTCACATAACATTTATCTAAATATCCAACAAGATAAATGAGATCCAAGTCACCAATCAAAATAAAATCTAAGAAATATCGGCAATCAAGAGAAATGGCTAAGTAGCTACATTGCAATCCCTGAAAATCTTGTAAATTTAAATAACTAAATGATCCTTAGAGTTTCTCAATTAAATCATAAACTAAGATTTTGGTCCTTGATAAAATAACATAAGTTTACGAATGTAAAATACAGAAAGACAACATCACATTCACTTCGTCAGCCTTTCGTGGATGCGAACAGGGTTACTATACCTTGAGCTCAAGTTTAAGAATGCCTATTCAAAATTGGGAAAAAAATGTGACACCATGTCCTGTCATCTACTCTCCTAGACTGGGAGTTAGGTCGAAAAAGTGACAACAAAAATCAACTCATCTAACCATAAGAGGAAAAGGGGAGCTTAGATGACTAAAAAATTCTAATTTACTCTTCCTAACCCCTGAACACAACCACTAATGTTAATCCACAAGAATCACACCATACCATTTAGTATTCTAACATAGGAAGATTCTAACAAGGCACAGTCTTAGTGGATTTATTGCATCATACAACTAAAGAAATATTTAGGACTCATCAAACAACATTTTTGCAAAAGGGGAATCAAGTTCCTAATGCACCAAAAGTTCACAAAAATATCAATCCAATTAAAAGTTTTTGGTTAACCGGGTTCGACAAAACGCCAGAAGGCGAGTTCAACAATTCAAACAACTTTATTATTTTATTATTGTCTTAATTATGGATGATCAAATTTTGCTAACTGATTTGTGGGTTTATAATGTAGGCCCAGGGTCTAAGTGTTGAACCCATGGCTCTGATACTAAGTGTAACACCCACAACAATCCCACATAAATCCACAAGAAAACCCGATAGCAAATAGGGAAAATTATGGAATAATTTTATTTTATTTTGAAAGGTTACAAGGCCTTAGCTAGGATTTTAATTGATTCTCGGTTATAAAATTTTTAAAAAATATAAGGAAGTCGAGACTAAAATAATAGTTAATTACTATTGACCCAACCTTAATTAAAATATTTTTGTTTAATTTCCCTTTTTAAGTTCCGTTGCTTAAATCAAATATTAATCCATTTTACTCTTTGTTATTTAGCCCCTAAGGTCTTATTAAATCTATTTATTGGATGGCCCCAATTTAAATTCAAAAATTTATTAGGTAAGATTAATAATCTCCTAGTTTAGAATAAATCATATTAACATGGTTTAATACCCAAAGTGTCAAGGGTATTGTTGACCAAAATAAGCTCACACTTATTTTGGGTCAACTAACATCATTTTCCCATTTTGTGCTTCAATATGAATCTTTACATGTTTTAAGCACTTAACACCCCCTGAAAGCATTTCCATCAGATAGGAAATTTCTTCCACTTTCTAGAGATATAAAGAAGTCGTTCTAGCTCTTCGTATTTTTTAAGTTACGGGCCGGCGGGCCTAGGAAGAATTTTTTTCCTAAAGCAGGGTGACGGGCCTACGAAAGATTTTTTTCCATGGAAAATTGTGGACCGGTGTGGTGGTACGAGACATTTTGACATTTTTACACTTTTTCGAAAAAAGGCACAATTATAGTTGTGGGCTCTGCGGGCCGGATAAGGATTTCTTATGAAAAGTGGAAAAAGTAGGCCAACGTGCCTGGAGATGTCTTTTTTGTCCAAATGTAGAAAATGTAGGGCGGTGGGCCTGAGGATAACTTTTTGCTAAAAGTGGGTTTGTGGGGCTGTGGAGGAAATTTTTTGCAAGTGTGAATGTGGGCCAACGGGTCTGTGGGGGACTTTGAAACTTTTTTCACCTTTTGCAAAATGGCACAATTTTCAAGAGTGGGCTTACAAGCCTGCAAAGGTCTCATTGACTGTTGAAAAGTTATAGACCCGTAGAGGGTGCCACATGTCTCATCAGCACAACTCCAAAGATATGATCGAAAATGAAGACCAAGCAAGTGCCAAGCTTCCACATGTCCTAGGTCTGAAAAGGGACAAAGTCGATAGTTGAAAAGTCAAAATGAGGCAGAGCCAGCAGAAAGTGCCACGTGTCGACTCAGAGAAACCTCAAAGATCAACTCCGAAGGTGGCTCCCTAAACAAGTGCATGCTCGCCACGTGGTCAGAGCCCGAAGAGGTGAGGGTGGCCTTTGAAAAGTCCAAAACCCTGCGGTGGCCTCCACGTGTCTCGACCGCACAACTTCAAAGGTAAAATATGGAGTGAGTTTCCAAATGAGTGCGAGTCCTCCAAGTGTCCCAGGTCCAAAAGGGGACATAGCCAGCCGTTTGAAATGACTAAGTATACGGGTATCAGTGGAAGCCTCCACATGTCTCATTGGTGCAACACCAAGGCAGGGTCTAGAGAGCGGGTTTCCAATTGTGCACAGAATCTCCACATGTCTTGGTTCCAATAGAAGTGAAATGGATTGAGGCCTGGATCGGGTAAGTATAGAGAGCCAGTAGATGGAGGCACCTATTTCATCGACGTAATTTCAAATGCGAGGCCCAAAACGTAGTTCCCAAACAAGCACCATCCCGCTACATGGTCAGAGCATGAAAAGGTGAGGGCAGCCATTGAAAATTCCAAAAGCCTGCGGTGGCCTCCACGTGTCTCGGGTCAGGAACATTGTCTCTGCTAATAGGAGGGACTCAAGAAAAACAAAAAGTATCCTGTGGAAGCCAACATGTGTCAATCCAGTGCATGATTTCATAGAGTGAAAGGAAGGAGCTGAATATTCAAGATGTGTGAGGCTGCTACGTGGACCTGGTACGAATAGAATCTTTTAAACATTGTGTGCTCGTGACCCTGATCTTTAGACAGCTATATATTTCAACTGGAAACTCAGATTTGGACAGAAAAGGACATTTTGGAAAGATCTCGGTGCCGACTTCTTACCTTTATTAATGTTTCGGCCTGTTAATCCCCGGGGCTGTCAAGTTTCTCACCTTCCACCATGATGAAGAATGGGCCTGTTTCTTTCCGAGTAAGGGACAATGACGGGGGCGTGTGTGTTGCAATGACACTGGTCATTATGGTAGGTTGATTCAATGTGCTTCCAGCGGTGGTTAGAGTAGAGTTTGAATTCTTCCCTCCTCTCTCTCTTATTCTTCCTATATATTGTAAAGGAGGGGCATACTCAAATGGTTGTTGGTCATTATTTCTCTCCTGCCCTCCTCTCTCTTTCTTCCTTAGGGTAGAATGTGGAGTCTAAGCCCCTTCTCATGGCTCTATAATGGCATTTTCTTTCCTCTTTCCCACTGATGATGTACTGTGTGACTTATGGAGCAATAAAATTTGTTTCGTGATGCATCTTATCCATCCTTTGCTTCTTTTATTGTCTCTTCTCACCTCTCATCATTACAGGGTATACCGTGCATACTTTGATGCTTATTGAAGGTTCTAGGAGCTTTGTTTAAAGGTTTTAAAGTGGTGTTCCATGTGACTTCATCTCTAGCCTGTGGTGCATCTTGTCCACCCACTCCTCTACTCACCTCTCTCCACTTTAGCCAATCGGATCCATGATCAATCACTTCCTTTTTTGGTGTATCACTACTTAGTGTAGGCTCTCTTTCACTCTTTCTCTCTCACCCTGTCTCCTTGGAAATGTTAGATTAGGATTAGACAAGTTCTGCCTACACTGGAGTAGTTTGTGGCAAGTAGATTAGGAAGAAGGAACTAGCCTTCTCTAGAGGTCTATCCCAAGTTCGTAAGTCCCACAACTTGAGAGATGGTCCAATTTTGTGCAATCACACCGAATGCCCCACTCAGATCCAAGTCCATTTGGGGTTGATGTGATTTTTCAATAATAGTTTTGGCATGCTTGGTGGGACACTGAGGTTAGATTTTCTCATCTTTCCGAGGTATCTCATTATCAGTAGCAAATCTTAAGCCATCGTGCGACCAAAATAATATTTTTGGCATGCCCGGTGGGACATGTTTGAAACACCTTACCACTTCATCTTAGCAGGATAGTGTGTTCTTGTTAGGATTCAGCCTTTTGAGGCACATGAAAAGCACATCTGGTCACTCCATCTATTCAACAACCCATTGTCTGAGTTGCAGACTTTGCTTCCATCCATTTCCACCCATTCTTATTTCCACATCTTTCATTTGCTTCCATTCCATGAATTTGTGTAATCATGACTTCATTTCCATCTTGGAATTCACACTTGCAGTAATGCATTCCACCTCCAATGTATTTCACGACCCCTCCAGATAAACATTATGATCAGATCCAGAACCATTATGCTTACCAGTATGAGTAGTGTCAGAGCTAGTTTGGCTATGGAACTTATCAAGAATAATGGTATGCATATAATGGTAACAACGACATTGAAAATGTTGATTTGCTGGAGAAGATTCAAGGGATGGAGGCACGCATGGTATAATCAAGGGCCACAACTCAAATAAAAGTGTTCATAATTGGCTATAGCGCACCTTGTCCATGGGTTGGCCCTATGCCAAGACATTATAGCCCACATGAGAAGGTTGACTTCATGACTGAAATGCTACCTCAACTTACACAGTGGATTAAGGATATTGAGGCATACGAGAAAAGTGCGACACAACCATGTCAATGGGTAAGTAAGTCACTAGCTCCTTGTCCTTCATTTTTTTCTCAAGCTTTATCATTTCAGCAGTGTTAAGAGTCAATCCCCTCACTTGTTGCCCCAAGTGTTGATTTCCCTTCCCCATATTCTAGTCTTCCATCTCATCTTTTTTCCTCTCCCCTTTTCCCTTCCAAATCTAAGTCCCCACCACATGAGTCAAAATAATTGCCTTCCCCTATTCCACAAAAAGGAAACAACTACTGGAGATCCCATCCACTACTCTTCCTACTCCCCCAAGTCCATGTCAGGGAGATACTCCAAAAACTAGTCAAGGAGAACAACAAGCAGAGGAACCCAATAGAGATTAAATGATAGAAAATATGAAGAGTTGGGTTACTAAATTTGAGTTTACAAATATTCCCTTATTGGTTAAAACTTTGGAGGAGGATGAGGTCAAGCCACAAGTGGTTGAAGCTTCAACTACAACATAAGTGTGGGAAGAAGAAACTACTCTAAATCCAAAAGAAAAGGAGTGCATTCCGGTTTTGGAGGAAGACCATATAGTTTTAGAGGCTCCAAGTGTGGAGAAAGCAATAAAAAAATCTTCATTTCTATTGGCACCCAAATTAATTCTCCCTCAAAAGCTGAGAAACATCACAGTTTTGATAGGAAGCTTAGAGGCAAGAAGAGCACGTTCTATGTCGATTTGTAGCCAGGGAAAAATATAGCTTGCTCTTTGTCACTCAGATGTGGAGAAATGGGTGGCACCCTTAAGAGGATTTGATCTATCCTTACTACTTTATGGTTGCGCCTTTTAACCAGGGTGAGAGGACCCTTTTGTAGCTTGTTGTTTGTGGAGGAGATGGAGATATCCTACTTTGCAAAGTTATGAAGAAGACCTTGAAGAAAAAATGATCAATACAACAAAATCTAACTCTCACGAGTTGTCACCCTAGATAATGCAGATATTTTCTAAGCAAGGTTCAAGCTACTAAAGACAATGACAACCTGATTGCTTCTACATGTTTTGGTAACATAAATTATGCATTTTTGCACACATTGGACAAATGGGGGTACTATGGGTATGATTGGTTGTTTTTAAATGAATTTTGGTGGGAAGTGAGGTAGAGTGGACTTTGACTCACCAAATCTTTTCAAAATTTTACAAAAATGGAAGGCTTGATTAACAAAATGCTTTAAAATGGCTAAAATGTCCCTTTAACTAGAATGATGTGCTTTCAGTGGATGACCAGATCAGAACATTTTTACACAAACTTTAAGGATCCAAAATGAATGCTCAAATTGAAAAAATTAATTAAACACTATTAACCTCTATTTTATCATGCCTAAGATACCCTCAAAGGCTAACAAACAATCTAAATCATCATTCTAGGAGTAAACTAATTTTAAACTTGTTTATTTCACTATCAAATGAAAGATCTTCTGATAAATGAAATTTCAAGTGCCACCAGACTATCACAAAGCTAAGATCTTGTGTGATTCATAGATATTTCAATGTAAGATTGCAATGGGAACAAGAAAAAACGTTTGCAGGCATTCAGAAATGAAGCAGACACAACTTTTCTCAAAATTGAAATAGATTTACTCAAATTTTATAAAATTTGTCAGCATGGGAAAGTTTCTAGAACAATCTTAGAGCTTTTCAATGTCTGTACACTCGCAACCACCTTGACATGATCAAATTTAGCACAAAATAAATAAACAGGTTCCTCAGGTAGCCTCTTAGAAAAGATGGGCTCTGTCAAACTTTTTCTCTCAAGAATTAGCTCCCGACCTCTAACACTCAGACCATTTACATGACAAAGTAATGCAATTTATAACATTTTATTTACAACAGAGTTTCCCCCCCCAAAACTAGAAACATCCAAAGCACCATTACGTGTTACGACCTTGATCGTGACTCCCAGAATCAGGTTTGCAAAAAGGTTGTCAGTTGTGTAGAGGTCAAATCTCTCCAAATATTTCCAACATTTAATTCTTCACTTGGTAAGTCGTTCTTCATCTCGCGCGCTAAGTACTTCCTCCTCTAATCTGTCAAATTTGATTCTTTGTGTGCCAAGGAAGGAAAAATCGGAGAATCAGATCGAGGCCAATAGTCAGATCACATCTTAATGGTAAAACATGTTTTCATATTTTTCCCACCAAACCAAGATATCTACAGGTCTCTTGCATTCCAAGGAAAGAAAGATTAAGTCGAATCTGACAATCAGATTACATATTTAATGGTGAAAGATGTTTTTAGACCTTCCCCACTGAACCAAGATATCAAATTAATGTTCCTCGTCATTTGGTATGTAGGATACTCCAAGAAATGATTAAAAAATAGAAAAATTTACATCCCTAGATGCTTTGGAGTAGAAATGGTGGAAAATCAAATACATATGCATAGTTTCCGTTGATTTCCCTTTTGAATTTGGACGGGCCTGAGGGTTTCATTTTTACTTGTTACACCATTTGGAAAAAATGCAAAATTTCTCAATTTTCTCTACCCCTCCACCTTTGAAAAATGGGCTTGACACGTGTTCCAATGTGGGTCCCAGCAGAAATGCACTTCCTTTCTATACTTTAACACCTTTTTTCACAAAAGGAAAATTTTCCAAATTTCCCTCGGACATCTGTACGTCCGTTGTTGACCTTAACATCAAATTTTTACTTATCCTTGAAATATTTTGCGAGAATTGAATCAAAAACGATGCACCAGAGATTTTGGTGTGATGGCAAGTCGTGTATCTCTGATACTAGGTAGTTAAGAGCGCCAGCCCTAGAGTAGTTATGGGATGGGTGACCTCCTGAGAAATTCCAGGTGTCACTTCCTCCTAAAGCTATAGGGCCTGATTAGCTGTTTACCCAGCTCCATCATGCAGGAGGGTATTGGTGTAGCAATTGATTAACATGATGAGATCCCTCTCCACCATCAGTTCGAGCTTTTGGTGTGACGAAAATTCATGTAGCTCTGATACCAGGCAGTTAAGCGTGCCGCCCCTAGAGTAGTTCTGGGATGGGTGACCTCCCAGGAAATTCCCTGTGTCACTTCCTCTAATGTTGTTGGGCCTGATTGGGTGTATACTTGGCTCCATCATGCGGGAGGGTAAAGGTGTAGCAACTGATTAAAATGATGAGATCCCTCTCCACCATAAGTTTGAGCTTTTGGTGTGATGGTAAGTCGTGTAGCTCTAATACCATGAAAGATTTTGTGAGAATCGAATCGAAAATGATGTGCCATGAAGTAGTTGCACTCCAACAAAATCATGATAGCTCTAGTGTAATCGCAAGGAAGAATCGATCGATAATGGAAGAACTTGCTCAACAGAAACAAAGCTTGCACATATAGGAAAGATAGTGGAGTGTCTTAGCATGCTCATAAATGAATAGTGAAAAGGTACATATAGGGTGCTGAGTAACCCTAGTGCATGACTCAATAGCAAACCCTAAACCTAACCCATGTGAGATGACCCTCTAATATGTGAGGAGGACACATAGGATAACTCACACCAACAATCCTTTATCAGGCTTGCGAGTAATTTTGATTATTTTAACCCTTTTGATGACAAGAGGTAAAAAATCTAAGTTTCCGTCGATGGCCTGCTTCCCTGACCTTTTGACTTTTCAAACTACCACATGTCTTAATGGTGCATCTTGAGATGGTCCCATAAGGAAAGATCCTGAATGAGCATGGGCTCTCAACGTGTCCTAGCCTAACAATGTTTTTTGAAAGTTGAAAGCTTAGCGGAAGGCACCATGTGTCTAGGGTCTGTGGCGATCTCCTTTGGCCGTTAAAATGTCTAAGGAAAAGACAAAGTAAGTGGAAGATTTTGAGTTTCTTCCTAGTTCTTCTTTAAACTAAAACTCAAAGGCCAGTACCCAATCATGTGTGGTTCGTCCACGTGTCCCAAGCCTCTTGAAATTGATTTTAAAAGTTTAAGTATGGGAAGACCCGGTGGAAGCCTCCACGTGTCTTTATGGTGCAATTTCAAGATAGTCCCTAAGAATGAAGACACTGAATGAGCACGTGCTCACCATCTGTCCTTGTCCCGCCAAACTATATTAGCTGTATAAAAAATTTCTAAGTCTGGGAAAAGTAGTGAAAGTCTCCATGTGTTCTCCCTCCACAACTGCAAGGCCAAACCCAAAAGCGTACTTTCAAATGAGTGTCGTTCCTCCATGTGGACCAATTTTGGGTTGAGGTGATCCATAGAATTTTTAGAGTTCCCCGCTAAGCCACATCTAACCAAAGGGGCCACATTTCCACTGATGCAGAGATGAAAATTTGACGGGGAAAACTCACCCGTTAAACTGTAAAATGCAGGAAGACAATTGTTTGAGCCCGGAGATGAAATTTTCTTCGAGGATAGAGAATTTGGAAATGTTACAAGGCTCAAAAACACTCCTTTGATATACATCCATTCATTTTTCTTCAGGCATTTGGGACAAAAATGACAGGGAAAACAATTCCTGACTGTGGAAAATAGAAAGAACGGGACAGCCCGAGTTTTATACCCAATTTACATACTTTTTCATATGGTCAGAGGAACAAAGAACAAATTTTAGGTGTTTAAGAGATCCTTGGCCAAGGAAGGAACTGACCATGGAAACTAAATGGGGGACATAGGCTTTCAAGCACCAACACAGGGATATGAAAATGTGACAGAGGCAGTAAATTGGAGTATTTTTAATGGCAAATGGGGCAAAACTAGTTTTAACCACAAGAACCAAATAACATAACAAGTGCCAAAAATATCCATTGGGAAAAGGAGTCAGCTTGCAGAGTAGAAAATCAGAACCATATGCTAAAAAAGAACTGAGAAACCAGCAAAACCAGGTCACCAAGGACCAGAAAGAGAAAAAAGAAAAAATACCGAAAGAAAAACCAACAAACTATACACTTTACAGATGATGTTCACCTTGATTATGGGGAATCAATAAAGAAAATGCTTAAAATGCCTGTCATTAACAAGAAATTCGAGTAATTCCCCATCTAATTATTTGAAGAAGAAGGTATGTTCACAAATTCGAATGTCAATGGAGTAAGGGAACATCCATAATGCATCAAATTTACCATGCTTGCCCTTATCTTCATGCTTGTTATCCCATAATAGCACAATATCTCCAACACTGAAAGCTCTTAAAGTGACCTTCTTGTCAAATAACCTCTTCAATTTTTCTCTGAAATTTACATGCCTTTGGTGAGTTGCCCTTCTTTCTTCATCAAGTTCAACAATCTGGTTAATGCGAGCATCATATGGACTAACTTCTTGATCTTTCAGTTCTTGAAGGAACCGATATGAGGATAATTGCATATATAGGGGCATCAAAGCCTGAGTCCCATACACCAACTCAAATGGAGTCTTTCCAGTGGCTCTTTTGACACTAATTTGATCAGCGCAAACAAAATACTTCAACTGCTCACCCCATTTTCTCTTGTCCAGCTCCAAGGTCCTTCTGATAATCTTCAGCAAGAATTTATTAGTGGACTCAGTTTGTTCATTTCCTTGGGGATTTTAGTTAGAAGCATATGTCAAATTGATCCCATAATCTTTACACATTTCCACCAAAGGTTTAGCTCTGAAGCTCATGGCATTGTCAACAACAATTTTAATTGGCACTCCAAACCTGCAGATGATATGATTCAACATGAATTCCATGACAATTTGGTGTGTCACTCTTTTGGTGGTGATTTCCTCCACCAACTTAGTGAAGTAATCAATGGCTACAAGAATCCACTTATGTCCAGCACTTGAAGGGTCTGAAATCTCACCAATGAAATCTATTCCCCATTTCTTAAATGGGGCTTCAATTGATACAGGATGCAAAGGTAGGGAGCCTGAAGCTTTCAGTCTTTCAGAAAAATGCTGGAAACTCTCACATCTTATAACCAAAAGAGTTGTATCCTTGAAGAGAGTTGGGCACTAATAACCAGCCTTTAAGATCTTATGTGTTGTGACTCTTCCAACAAAATACCCCCAACAAAATTCTCCATGGAGATAAGCAATTATCTTAGGGGCTTCATCTTTAGTGATGCATCTTAAGAGAACTCCCTCAGGGTTATTCTAAGATAACCCATAGTCAGTAATGACATATTTCTTGGAAGCCAACTTAAGATCTCTTTTCTAGTTCTTACTCAGATACTCAGGGAAGTATAGATATCTGAGATAAAAAAGTACATCTTTCTACCACTCAAAATTTATCAACATTTCAAGGACATCTAGCCTTCCTTCTTCTACCTCATTCACCTCAATAGTTTACAAGTTTCTCTCAGCCATAAGCTTAGCCAAGCCCAAACCTCTCACCAACTTCGTGGTTTGGATATCCATGTCATATTCTTGCAACTTTTTCACCCATCTACATCTTTTTCTTGAGACTTCCATCTCTCATAAGATGTCTTTCCCCACAGTATGGGGAACATAAGAAAAATTTTAGAGCTCAAAATGTAAGGCCTAAAAACCTTTGTTGTTTTTACCAAGGTAAATACATGTTTCTCTATAATAGTGTATTTCAGCTCAGCCCCATACAATGCTTTATTGAAAAAGGTAATTGGCCTCTCATCCCCTTCATCATCCTTCTGCAGCAGGACAGATGCAAGAGTGTTCTCTGAAGCAAAAGAAAACATTTGAAAAGGATTCTTATAATCTAGAGTTGCTAAAACAGGGGCATGTTTTAATGCCTCTTTGATCCCATTGAAAGCTTGAATGGCATCCTCCTCCCATTTGATGACCTGGTCCTTCTTTAGCATGCAAGTAATTGGAAGGGTCAACTCAACAAAGTTTGATATGAATATTATGATAAAGTTTATTTTCCCAAAGAAGGACTGAATTCCTTTCTTGGTTCTTGGAATTAGGACCTTGCTGATGGCCTCTACCCTTTTTGGATCTATCATTACGCCCTCTTATGACACAATGTGACCAAGAAGCTTTGCCTTCTACACTCCGAAATGGCACTTCTTTGGATTTAGTGAAATACCATATTCTCTACATCTTATCAACATTTTTTCCAAGTTCTACAAGTGATCACCTCTATTTCTGGAAAACACAGTTATATCATCCGTGTAAATAGCAATAAAATTATTAATGTAACCAACAAAAGCAACATCCATTGCTCTTTGAAAGGTTGCTTCAGCATTAATCAAACCAAAGGGCATTCTAACATAAACATAAGTTCCCCAAGGAGTAATAAAGGTTGTCTTAATTCTTTCTGATTCCCTTACAACAAGATGGTTATAACTAGAGAAGCCATACAAGGTAGAAAGCAGCTCATCACTAGTCACTAGTTGTAGCATGTTTTCCATGTTCGGTAAAGGATAATTATCCTTCATTGATGCTCTTTTCAGATTTTTGAAATCCACACAAAACCTGATATCACCATTCTTCTTTCTAACTGGTACTAGGTTTACAACCCAAGAAGAATACCTTGTGGGCTGAATAATCCCTCCATCCCTTAGTTTCTTTAGTTCTTGTATTTTAAGACATATGACTGGATTGATTGGCCTTAGTTTTTTCCTGAATTGTTTTACATTATATTCCAAGGGAATATTATGTTGAAACAAATACTCTCTGTATGTCTTTAGTTCAGAATAAGTCCAAGCCATACAATCCTTACACTTCTTCAACAATTGAATATAGGACTGTTTTTCCTCCTTGCTGAGATTGCTTCCCAACCAGATCTTCCTTGGTTTCTCCTCTATACCTAGGTCATGCTCTTCAAAATACCTTAAGGATGCTATATGCCTGTTAATAATGCAATCACCAATATCAAAGTTTGATTCAAGCGTAACCAATCCTCTAGGGATGGTATTAGTTTTCAATTGGATGATATCCTTGCCAAACAAAGTACCTTTCCCCTCTGATACACACACCATTGGCCCCCAATCAATACATTGATCAGAAAAATCCACTTTTTTCTACAGAAACCTTATGACCTGAGCATCATCATCAAAAAATTTCCAATGCTTAATGTTGTCAGGGACAGATGGCCTTATTAACACTTCAACATCATATTCACAATATGGGGACATTACACAATTATCAAACTAAGATCCTAATACTACAAGTTTGTCTGCCAAATCATTTAAATTCCTATCATGATGCACAATATTAAATGAATCAAACATCTGAATGAGATCCCAAAATGCATGCTTGTATTGCTTCATTCATTGATTCTTTGTAGCATAGAGCTTTCTGATTTGATTGACAATTAGTTCTGAATCTCCTTAACACTAGTGTCCTTAACACCATATTTCCAAGCAATTCTCAAACCTAACAAGAGTGCTTCATATTCAGAAATTTTTTTAGTGCACTCAAAGTTAAGTTTGAAGGAAAAAACAAACTCTTCCTTGCCTGGAGAAATTAGAAAAACACCAGCACCATTTCCAAACCTGGAGGAAGCTCCATCTAAAAATAAAGTCCAAGGAGAGCCTGCCTACTCAAAACACTTGCACTCTTCAATTTTGTTCTCTTTCCCATCAGTAAATCCTACAAAGTTATTAGCATCAACACTTTTGTACAACACTTCATAAGATGCATTGTTGGGATCTTTAATGAAGTGCAACATCTTCTTTTCTCCATACAACCTGACAAGGCTACCCTCAATTGGGATGGAGGCATAGGACATATCCATTTAATGACTCCCACCAACACTTGTTACCTATTTTCTAGAAAAAAACATACCCCACTTGGCTGGGAAATAAACAATAACAACATCGAGTTTCAGGTTCTTACCTGGGTAAGCTACAAGTTGCACCACCAAACCTTTCACACATCCTACCACTATCACTTCTCTGGAGTCCATTGTAGTGCACTTCCCATATGTTAATGTTACTTTGATATCCAACTCATTCATGACTTCCAGAGGCATAACATTTCATGATGCCCCCGAATTAAACATATAGTTGTGCATAAATCTATCCTTAATAATCAAAGTAGTGAAGAATGGGTCTACATTTAGCTGAGACTCAACCAAGGGTGGTGTTTCTAACTCTTTAATGATTGGAGGAGTCTCCACAATGTTTGCATTTCTGCCTAGGGCAGCCGTTTCCTCTTTCAGTTCCAAATACTCAAAGGCCCTTTTCTTGTGCTCAGGAATTCTAACCAACTCAACAATTGGAATTGAAATCCTGATCTAACTCAAGACTTGGGAAAAATCAAAAGGGACATACTTTGGCAAGGAAACATTGGAAGGGAGATTGACACACTCATCAGATGGCACAAGATTTTTGAAAGCTTGGGCATAAGGAGGAATATAATTTTTTTTAGACAACAAGGCCTTTCATAGATGCATCTTTATTAGGATCCTCTATAGGAATATTTGAAAGTAAAGGAGTTTTTGGCTTGGCCTGAGGCCCCACCCCTTTGATAACCTTACTTCTTGTGTTATACTCCTTCTCTTGGGCAACCACAATGTTCATCAACAACTTCCTGTCCTCCTTAGATGGGATTCCTCCATCATACTTCTTTATCATTAAAGCTTTTAAGTATTCAAAGTCATTATTAGGTATTTCAAAAGCTTGTATAATATCTATTTCTAAAGTATGAGAGGGAGGAAGAAATGGTATCCGGTGGATGTAATCCCAAAAACTTACAGTAGTTTGAGCACTTTTGACTTTAGTTTAAGTTGCTCCTTGTTGTGAGCTCATAGAGCAACCCATCATGCAAACATCATCATCATTTTCATCATCAACTTCCTCTTCTATTTTCTGATCTACTTCACATGGAGCATGGGACATGAAACATTTGTCACGCTAGTTAATGACATTTGTTTCCTCAACAAACACAACTCTGACAACCAAAGGATTAGGCACCATTCTGTTTTCCCTGGCTTGGGACTATTTATTTCCAAATCCAATAGGTCCATTGCCTCTGTCATCAGATCTCTGATCATATGTAAACCTATCTTGGCCTTTTTCCTTGTGTTGACCTTGTGAACTCTGCCCAATTCCGTTTTCAGCCCGGGCTAATTTGTATGAGATTTCTTTGACAACCCCCACCAAAGTTTTCACAATTTCCTCTAAATGAGCAACCTTACTTGTTTGATGATTTTCCAGGTTAACTATCTTCACATCCTCCCTATTAGGTTGTTTTCCAATTGCCTTGATGTTGTTCTCAATTTGAAGAGCCATGGTGAAGGCCTGCCTCTGATTGGTAGGGTTTTTGTCCCTTAAGTAGTAAGAAACCTTTTTATCAAATGCATCTGAATATTTGATCAAACATGATTCATCTCATAGCCTTAAGTTAACAAGAAATATCCTCAATGTCTTAGTAAATATAGTGTTAAATTCATATGCCAACTCATTAGGATTATTTTAAATATTATCGAATTCTGACAGAAGAAACCTAGGATCCATTCTATCACCATACTATAATCTAAATTCATTATTCATCTTGGTCCAAGAATCAATGAAATTATCTGGAAAATATTTATACCAGCCACTTCCATCTTCCTCCAAAGTATGGATAAAAAAATTTATATATAATTCTTCAAATTCAATCTCAAAGTATTCCATCATGTTGATAAAGAGCTTTAGATGCTGATCACCAGTTATAGCATTATTTTCATAGAACTTTGGTAGTCTATTTCTTACATCTTAGGGAACTACATTTGGATAACTGACCATCCCTCTAAAATTTGTAGGACCAAAAGTATTTACAACAAATGGAGGTTTTGGTGGGGGATGGGCCATGTTGTTTTGAGGAGGTGAACTTGGAGAAGAATCAAATAGATTAGGGACACAGGGTCTTTGAAACATAGGAGTGTAACTTCAAAAATGGACATCCCCTAAAGGCTTTATCTCTTGGAAAACCCTATAAACTTCATAAAACACAGGAGTAGAATGAGAAGAAAACTTTTAAAAATAAATGAATGCCCCTTTCTAGATGGAGAATTTAATTCCAAAAAAAGACTACCTAATTCAGAATCACTTGAATGGAAATCCCCAATGATAGGCTGATCACCTTCATCAACAGATATCTCTTTTCTTAACTGCTGATCTCCAACAAATATCCAGGCTCTACTTCCTTCTGACTTTGTTTTTCCTAGCTCTAGAAATAATGTCCTAGAAGGATCCCTAGCGAAGATAGAGCTTCCTTCTTCCATCTTTACAAATATTAGTAACAAATCTCACTTGACAGAGGTTAGGACACTGG
Source organism: Taxus chinensis (assembly GCA_019776745.2). Taxonomy (NCBI): domain Eukaryota; kingdom Viridiplantae; phylum Streptophyta; class Pinopsida; order Cupressales; family Taxaceae; genus Taxus; species Taxus chinensis. The sequence goes on from CM034147.1 coordinate 821,247,612, forward strand.
TACTTATAAAAAATCAGATCAACATGGAGTCGCCACTAAGGATTTCCACCTTATTTTTGAACATGGACTAAAAATATGATCTATCAAATATTTTTCAACACTAGAAATTAGAAATGGGACATTCTGAAATTCCTTTACCTAGATTTATCAATGAAACTTAGTGCAATAACTGCAGAAATTGGAAATATTTCACACAACACATGTAACTTTGAACACTTCTTACAGGTCCAAACACAAGATGATGTTGAAACAATGTACTAGCACTTAGAGAATATAAGAAATGTTTACCAAGGCCTGAGTATGAATTGCAATCAAAATGTCCCCAAAAAGGTGACATAATAGTGTTGGTACCCAAATTGATTATTCCTTAGAAGCTGAGCAGCATAATAGTTTTGACAAGAAGCTTAGAGGTAAATAGAGCACGCTATGTGTCATTTTGTAGCTGGGGAAAAATGTGGCTTGTTTTTTGTCACTCAGATGTGGAGAAATGGGTAGCACCCTTAAGAGCATTTGATCTATCCTCACTACTTTATGGTTGTGCCATTCAACTAAGGTGAGAGGACCCTTTTGTAGCATGTTGTTTGTGAAGGAGATGGAGATATCCTACTTTGTAAAGTTATTAAGAAGACCTTGAAGAAAACATGATCAATAGAACAAAATATAACTCTCATGAATTGTCACCCTAGATAATGGAGATATTTTCTAAGAAAGGTTCAACCTACTAAAGACAACGAAAATCTGATTACTTCTGCATGTTTTGGTAACATAAATTATGCATTTCTACACACAGAGGAAAAACAGGGGTAGTATGGGTATGATTGGTTGTTTTTAAAAGAATTTTGGTGGGAGATGAGGTAGAGTGGACTTTGATTCGCCAGATCTTTGAGAAATTTTACAAAAATGGAAGGCTTGATTAACAAAATGCTTCGAAAATGCTAAAATGTCCCTTTAACCAGAATGATGTGCTTTTAGTGGGGGCCCAGATCAACATGTTTTCATACAAACTTTAAGGATCCAGAATGAACGCTCAAATTGAAAAACTTAATTAAACATTATCAACCTCTATTTTATCATGCCTAAGATAAACTCAAAGGCTAATAAACAATATCAATCATCATGCTAGGAGTAAAATAATTTTAAACTTGTATATTTCACTATCAAATGAAATATCTTATGATAAATGAAATTGCAAGTTCCACCAGACTATCAAAAAGCTAAGATATTATGTGATTCATAGAGATTTCAATGTAAGATTGTAATGGGAACAAGAAAAACCATTTGTAAGCATTCAAAAATGAAGCAAACACAACTTTGCTCAAAATTGACACAAATTTACTCAAATTTTATTAAATTTTTCAGTAGGGGAAACTTTCTAGAACAATCTCAGAGCTTGTCAATGGATATACACTTGCAACTACCTTGACATGATCAAATTTAACACAAAATAAATAAACAAGTTCCTCATGTAGTCTCTTAGAAAAGATGGGCTCTGTCAAACTTTTTCTCTTAGGAATTAGCTCCTGACCTCTAACACTCTAACCATTTGCACGAAAAAGTCATGCAATTTATAAAATTTCATTTACAACACATTTTTCCCCTCAAAATAAGAAACATTAAAAGCACCATTGCATGTTACGATCTTGATTGTGACTCCTAGAATTGGATTTTCCAAAAAAAATTTAGGTGTGCAGAGGGAAAATCTCTCTAAATATTTCCAGCATTCAATTCTTCACCTGGTAAGTCATTCTTCATCTTGCACGCCAACTACTTCCTCCTCCAATGTGTCAAATCTGGTTCTTTGCATGCCAAGGAAGGAAAAACTAGAAAATCATATTGATGCCAATAGTCAGATCACATCTTAATGGTAAAAGATGTTTTTAGATTTTTCCCACCAAACCAAGATATCAACAGGTCTCTTACGTGCCAAGGAAAGAAAGATCAGGTCGAATTTGACAATCAGATTACATCTTTAATGGTGAAATATATTTTTAGACCTTCCCCACCAAACCATGATATGAAATTAATGTTCCTCTTCATTTGGCATATAGGAGACTCCAAAAAATGATAAAAAATCACAAAAATTTACATCCCCAGGAGCTTTGGAGAAAAATTGGTGGAAAATCAGATACAGATGAACTGTTTTTGTACCGTTCATGTGGGAGATCTGAGTCAAGACAGGCTTGGGGGTTTCATTTTTACTTTTTACACCTTTTAGGAAAAATGCAAAATTTCTCAATTTTCTCCACCCCTCCACGTTTGAAAAATGGGCTTGACACATGTCCCAATGTGGGTCCCAGCGGAAACGTGCTTCCTTTCTACACTTTAACATCTTTTTCCACAAAAGGAAAATTTTCCAAGTTTCCTCTGGATGTCTGCATCTCCTTCGTTGTCCTTTACATAAAATTTTGACTTATACTCTGTAGGGCTTGCGGGCCATTTTGATGATTTTAACCCTTTTGATGATAAAAGGCAAAACATCCAAGTTGCCCCCGATGACTCGCTTCCCCATCATTTTGAATTTTCAAACTGCCACATGTCTCAATGGCACACCTTGAGATGGTTCCCAAAATAAGAGACTCTGAATGAGCATGGGCTCACCACGCGTCCTAGCCAGGCATAAATTGTTGAAAGTTGAAAGCTCAGAGAAAGACGCCATGTGCCTAGGGTATGCGGTGGTCTCCTTTGGCCATTAAAAATTCCTCGCAAAAGATAGAGTAAGTGGAAGCTTCCAACTGTCTTTTTGGTGCTTCTTTAAAATAAAACTCAAAGGCCAATCATGCGTGTTCCACATGTCCTAGGCCTCTCAATTTTTTTAAAAAAATTTTAAGTATGGGAAGACCCGACGGAAGCCTCCACGTGTCTTTATAGCGCAATTTCAAGATAGTCCCTAAGAGCGAAGATTCAAAATGAGTGCGTGCTCACCACCTGTCCCTATCCCACCAAACTGTATTAGCTACATTAAAATTTGTCTATGTCTTGAAAAAGTAGCAGAAGCCTCCACGTGTCCTCACAGAGCAACTCTAAGGACAAACCCAAAAGTGAACTTTCAAATGAACGTTGTTCCTCCACGTGGACCAATTTTGGGTCAAGGTGATCCAAATAATTTTTAGAGTTCCCCAATGAGCTACATCAAACCAAAAAGGGCCATGTTTCCACTAATGCAGAGATAAAAATTTGACGAGGAAAACTCACCTGTCAAACCGTAAAATGCAGGAAATCAACTGTTTGAGCCCGGAGATGAAATTTTCTTCGAGGAAAAATAATTTGGAAATGTTACAAGGCTCAAAAACACTCCTCAAAGTTACATCAATTAATTTTTCTTCAGTTATTTGGGACAAAAATGACAGGGAGAACAATTGCCTACTATGGAAAATGGAAAGAATGGGACAACCCGAGTTTTATGCCCAATTTACATACTTTTTCATATGGTCAGAGGAACAAAGAAATTTTTTTGGGCGTTTAAGAGATCCTTGGCAAAGGAAGGAACTGACCATGGCAATTGAATGGGGCAAAGAGGCTTTGAAACACCAACACGGGGAGATGAAAATGTGACAGAGACCCCAAACTGAAGGATTTTTAATGGAAAATGGGTTGAAACTAATTTGAGCACGAACAAGTTCTTCCTCCAGCTTCACCCCCTTCAATCTCTAATGTCGAAGAAGAGTTTGAGATTTCAAATTCATGTTTGAAGATGAGGGGAACCATGGTAAGTAAATTACTGATCTGGAGGACAGCATGGAGGAGGTCAAACACATACAACAAAACAACAAGGAGGTAAATTATCTATCAGACTTGGAGGAATGCTTTGATAGAGAGGAGCCTAAGGAGATAACATCATTTGACCCTCCATCATCCACCTTCCAAGCACATGAGCCTGCTGCCATGAAGAAGAGCATTCAAGGGAAATTTCCCGGAGTTCATGAAAGTCCTCTGGAACCAAGGTTGGAAGATATGAATCTTCCATGTTATTCTCAGGAGAAGGAATGAAAAGAGCACAAGAACCCCATCTCTCTCACACCATCCATCTAGGAAGATCAAAAAAAAAATCCTTTCTTGGAGTTTAAATTCAGAGTAGTGGTCACATCCAAAGGATCATATCATGCCCAATTAGGTACTTGGCTTCATTAGAGCCAAGGGAGAAGCCAAAACTAGTCATGCCCACTTCAGGGAATGAGGATGATCTCTAAAGTACCAAAGATCAGCTGCAATTCCTCTTCAATCCAAATGAAGAGAAACTAAAAGAGGAAATGGTCTTTTTTCTAGTTGACACCTTGATGATTTGGGTGGAGGACCGGTTTTTAGTAAGTTTTTCACTCATGCAAGCAGCCATATTTAGTGTCAAATCATGTGCATGGTTGTGCCTCTTGAGGAAGGGAAACTACTTATCCCTACCAGTTGCTGAATTTGTCTGAGTCCCTTTTCTCCCTAGTTAGCATAGAGGAGAAGGTTTATTTTCAGTAGAATAAGGGCTTGTACACACTCTGTATGTTCCACTTGGAGCATGTATGATTTCCATTTTTGTATATAGTGTCGTGGTGTCTTGTTGGTCATACATAAGACATTGGAAGTAGCATTTTTTGACGTCTACTCCAGTTCTAGCAGTTTCCAAGTGGCTCAGGGATCAAATTGTCAAACTTATGATCAAACTCGTGTTTATTAGACTATCATTCTTGACTCCATGCCAAATGGATGCTTCAAGGAAACTGATCATTTCACCTAACAGGAAGGTGATTCCCATGAGTCGCCAAATTGTTGACCAAAATAAGCTCACACTTATTTTGGGTCAACTGACATCATTATTCCTTTTTTATGCCACAATCTAAATCTATACATATTTTAAGGAGTTAAGGCCCCCTGAAATCATTTCCATCAGATAGGAAATTTCTGCCACTTTAGAAAGATATAAAGAAGTCCTTCTAACTCTTTGTATTTTTTAAGTTGCGGGCCGACGGGCCAAGGAAGGATTTTTTGCCAAAAGCGGGAAAGTAGGGGCAGGAAAAAAATTTCGCCATGGAAAATTACGGACCGACGAGCCGAGAGACATTTTGACATTTTTGCACTTTTCGTAAAAAGGTACAAGTATAATTATGGGCCCACGGGCCCAAGAAGGATTTCTTATGAAAAGAGGAAAAAGTGGGCTAGTGGGCCCAGAGATGTCTTTCTTGCCCAAAAGTGGAAAATGCGGGGAAGCGGGCCTGAGGATGAACTTTTGCCAAAATCTAGTCTGCAGAGCCATAGAGGAAATCTTTCCTAAGTATGAATGTGGGCCGTCAGGTCTATAGGGGACTTTGATACTTTATTCACTTTTTACAAAATGGCCCAATTTTCAAGATCGGGCCTGCGAACCCACTGGGTTCTCATTAGCCATTGAAAAGTTATAGACCCATGGAGGGTGCCACGTGCCTCATCGGCGCAAGTCCACAGACAAGATCCAAAATGGAGAACCCAAACAAGTACCAAGCTTCCACGTGTCCCAGGTCTGAAAAGGGACAAAGTCGATAATTGAAAAGTCAAAATGGGGTAGAGCCAATGGAAATTGCCACGTTCAACTCGAAGCAACCTCAAATATCAACTCCAAAGGTGGTTCCCTAAACAAGCATAGGCTCTCCATGTGGTTAGATCCCAAAAAGGTGATGGCGATTGTTGAAAATTCCAAAATCCTACGGTGGCCTCCACGTATCTCAACTGCGCAACTTCAAAGGTAAAATTTGGAGCGGGTTTTCAAATGAGCACAAGGCCTCCACATGTCCAAGGTCCAAAAGGGGACAGCAAGTTTCTTGTTTTTAATTTCCAATTTGACTTCTTCAAAAGCAAGTTTCCCTTCAGTGCTCCATCGAAATGGAGTCTTACCTTTCATCATCCCAAGTGATATACTTGGTTTTATTAACAAAAGTCAGGTAAAAATATTCTTAGGAAATTCACCTTTCCCGAAAAAGAAGTGCACCCCAGTTTTGCTTGTAGGTAGGGTAAGGCTTTGGATGGCCTTCATCCTCTTTGGATCGATCTTGGTTCCTTGTTTAGTCACGATATGACCCACAAAATTTTCTTCTGTTACTCCCAACATGGAATTTTTAGGATTTAATGAAATCCCATGACGTATACACCTTAAGAGTACCTACTCCAGATGATCATAATGATCAATTCACTTTTTAGAGAAGACCATCAAGTCATCTAAATATACAACTATGACCTTGCCCATTAAATATGTGAAAGCTGAGTCCATATCCCTTTGAAACGTGGCTCTGGTGTTAATCAAACCAAAAGGCATTCTTCTGTAAGCAAAGGTTCCCCATGGGGTAGTGAATGTTGTTTTATGTTGATATTCAATAGATACCTCAACTTGATTATATCCTGAAAATCTGTTAAGCATGGATAACATTTCTGATCCAGTGACAGTCTGTAATACCTGGTCCATGATGGGAAATGGATAATTAATCTTTCAATGAAGACTGGATGAGGTTCTCAGAAGTCAAAAAAAATTTGGATTTCACCATTCTTCTTTCTGACAGGGACAATGTTCACAGCCCAGGTGGAATGATGGATTGGAAAGATAATCCTTGCATAGTCTAACATTTTTTGAAGTTTCTGCAAGAGTGGTCCCTAAGATCTGTGGGTTGTAATGCCTCTACTTCTACCTATAGGGTTTAACCTCAGGCTTTCAAAGGAATGATATGTTACACATCCTTGGGCTTGAAAGACTTTAGATCTGCATATGACCATTCTAGGATGTCCATATATGTCTTTAGGAGTGAATTGAATATTTATTTTTCCTCTCGAGAATAGTATTTACCGATGCTTACCATCCATGGATGATCAGCAGAGCCCAGGTTAACTTGATCTACCTTTGATGAGGAATCACCTTCAGCTTTCTTTTTATCCTTGAACGAAATGGTCATGCTTGTCAAACAGACCTTCCAGAGAGACCAACCCCTTCAGAATCTTATTGCCTTTGAGCTGGATGAATTCACCATCGATTTATTGATATGAATTAGAGACGGACTCATGAAAATATGATTCTGATCCTTCAAAATAAAGCTCACCAAAATTATCAGATTTCTCAAGAAAAGATAATACATGTTGATCGTCATTAAACACTTGCTAATGTGCTGAGTTATCTGGAATTCTCGGACAATACACAATCTCAATAGTATATGTGTCCTATTTGAACTGTGGGTGAGGAAGAAGAAGAGATGTAGAAACAGTTAAGGAATCTAACTTTATCATTGTCATATCTTAAGACTGCCTCAATGGAAAAAGACATCAAATAATTCTATGCTGTACCCCAAACCTTATTTCTGTAATGTCTTAGGTGATCATTTTTTACCTGATAAATCCCCCTTACTTGATTCATAATCAACTCGGCATCTCCTTGTACTTTGAGATTTCAGAATTCCTTTTTATATTTCCATCTCTAATCCTAATAACAAAGCTTCATATTCAGTTGTGTTGTTAGTATTATCAAAATGCAACTTGAAAGAAAAGGGAAAGATCTTGAAATCTTGAGGATATAAGAACCACGCCAGCACCTGAACCAGTAGTTGAACAAGCTCCCGTCAAACTCAAGGGTCCAAACAAAATTAGGATCTTCTTCTTTGACTTCTACACCGGGAACCTCAGATGTCAAGAAATAATTACCCAAGCCTGCATCTTCAAAGAGAATTTGAGCCTTAGGATCATCTGATTTAGTAACCAGGTACTTAGCTTGTGCTTCGGGGGTGAAGGACATGAAGGAACTCTATTTACTGGAATTATAGCTTTGGTCCAATCCATGTTGATTTCTCCTCCAAAATATTTGAAAAAACCTCTTCCCAAGAGAATCCCATAAGTAGACTGGGATATCAACAACTAAGGATAGTCATTTTTACTCTCTTTTTCGGAAATGCAACAAATGCAAACTGCACATCCTTGATTTGGCCAATCAATGGGACTTGTTTAGTTTCCATGGAATAACACCACCCATAAGATTTAGTCAGTGGGAGTCCAAGGCCATGAGCTAATTTTGTGGGCATTACATGTTATCAGAGGCTCCTTGAGTCAGTTATGCAATTGCTGAGTTTTAAAACCGTTTATAAGTAAAGACAAATATAATGGTTTAATCTTTCCTGAAGTAGTAGCATAGGTCATATTACTCTAAGGTAAAGGTTGAGTGGGGCTAGGAAAAATGCCTTTTGAAGATGGAGGAATAACAACATTGCTTCTAATGAATTTGGTAAGTTTCTAAAATTGCTCAAGGTTGGACTGAAGGTATTCGGCTTCTGACATTTGGATTTTTGTTTTCTTTGCATGATCAATGATGTCGAAAGCAGTATATGAAGGAATGATGGAGGGCTCAGTTCTAGTTACATTGGTCTAAGCTAAGGTACTGGCCTTGAAAATAGGAGAAAAAGAGTTGGAAGGTGAAGTTACCTTTTTAGTTATCTCCTTTTCAGTTTGTGTTAAGATGAGAGATCCTATTTTAACCATAACTATGGGAGCTTCCTTAATTTTATCCTTAGAGATTTCAACCAAATTTCTGAGGTTCTGAGATTGGGATCAAGTGAAGACTGCAAATGATTTTCCATCATGCTCATATTCTTATTTCTCATAGTCCAAGTACCCAATGCTGGAGTCGCCAGCTAAATTGTCAAAAGACTCATCACCATATCTTGAAGCTTCAAAATCTTCGTAGGAATCTTGATTTTCTAGTTCTTCATCTTCCTTAACTACTTCAACTGCTGCATTAATAGGAGCTTTAATAGCTAGCCTAGTGGGAGCAGCAATCAATCGATTCCTATCTCTTGTGGGAGCACTATTAACATTGTTGAAATTCCATCTAGGAATATCCCGATAAGGAATGTTCGTTGCTTGTTGAGAAATTTGCTTCTTTGAAGCAATCAAGTCATTGGCCATCTTCTCAATCATAGGATCAGTGGTACTCTGAGCGGAACTTTAATTTTTAGTCTTATATGATTCTCTTCTAATTTTCCGGCCAGAATAAGATCATCTTCTATATCAGTGGTTGTAGCCTGAGCGGTGGCCAAATCGGGGATAACATATCTTCTCAAGAAGAAGCTTACATTAGGGGGCTGAGCATTGATGAAGAAACACTTCTGATTTTCAAGAGTAGCAATGGCTAACTCTCAAATCTTACAAATCAGCTGGTTGAATTTATCTATGAAATCCCACATAGGTTCATAAGACTCCTTGTTCATGTGTGTAAGTTATGCTAACAAGGCATGTGAGTCTTCAGCTAGTTTGAACCTTTCTTCAAATACCGACCACATGGTAGTCCAGTTGGTAATGCATGCATTTGGAAGATGTTAAAGCCATTTTGATGCTACACTGTGTAATGTCTTAATGAAGAGTTGAAAAGAGACATCTTCATGAGAAACTCCAAGAATGCCACATGTGATAAAGAATAAAGTGATGTGTTCATTAGGGTGTTGCTTCCCATCATCGTTGAACTCAGGAATATTCTTAAGTGATCCATGAGGTAGGTCATGCAACAGTGGAGTAAGGGAAAGAGGACCAATAGCCGCACCCTAAGGCATAGGTTGTGCTTCCATTCTTCTAAATGATGTTCGTACAATAATTTGAATATCTGACAAGAATAACACATGGTAGGGTTATAGAAACTTCTTGTTCTTGAAGAACCCGAGATCTTTGTATAGGTGAAGAAATTCTCACTCGGCTAGATGCAACATTGTTGGGTGAAAGTATGAAATTATGTTGCTGAAGCAAATCAAAGAACAAATCAGTTTCACCCCTAGCTCGGCTTGACCAAGTGAATATCTTTCTGGCCAGCTTGAACTGGAAAATAGATCTTTTTGAAAATAAGGAAAATATGGAGTTTCCAGACAAAAATAGGATAAAATTAGTCTTATCAATCTGTATTCCCCAGTGGAGTCACCAAAAACTATTGGTTGGATATTTTATCAAAATAAAATATGATGTTCAACCACAATACATGGAATTAAATCCCTCCTCAAAGACAGGTGAGGCTTCTTGTTTATTACTAATCTAAAACACATCAGAAATAATATGTACAATATTCACACTAATCTAGCCATTGGGGTTGGGATAGAATCCCAAAATCCATATCCACACTAGGTGAAGATGTTCTTTTTATAAATGGAAAGGATTAGAAAGGAAATTATTATTATGGAATAAACACAATGGAAAGCAAAAGAGAGGAACATATTTTCTTTCGAGTAAACACAAAGCACGAAATAATCATACGAGCTTTAGATAAAAAAATGTAATGTTTGAAATGATTAGAACAATCAAGATGCTAAACAAAGAATAGCTTAAGATTATGAACATAAGAAAAATATCTTTAAGAAAGATACATCTCACAACACAAAGTTTGTAAAATAGCATCAGCTTCTATTCCTCATATGATTAAAAGAAAACAAAATGTCTTTCTTCTTCACAATAGTTCTCAATATTTCAAAAATCTCAACCCTTTGGAATGCATAAACATTCCTTATTTATAATAAAAGGAGTTGAGAGAAAATAGGATAAATCCTAGAAAATAGTGGTTTTAATGAGAGTCCTATTTTGCTTGACTCTCACGTAGGAGACCAAGTCAAAATTTGCTTCCTATATGAAGAAACAAAAATGAAAAAGACATGTCGATTTTAGGATTGAAATTACATGAAACATTATGCCTATTCTATTCCATCATCTTTGTCTTCCTCCAGCAAAGCCTACTTGTCCCAAAATTCTTGGAACTTTAATATTGTTCCCTGCATCTCATCTTTATTAGGCATGGTGGAATTATCACTCAGGACTTCACATGTTTCCTAAGTATCACTCACGTTACCATGAAGTTTCTTCAGTCTCTTGTTGAGTTTCCTCAGTGTTTCAAAAGAATGTTCAATCTTCATGAACCTATCAATGGTTTCCAGGCTAAAGCCATAAGTTGGTTCATGTTGAATTTATTCTTGGATCTACTTATAAAGATCACCAACAGGCAGAATACTCAAGCTTTCATTTAACACTTCAGTGTAGATCTTTATTAGCTCTTCTTCTATGTCATTTGTGCCATCAACTTATTGATCTCTTGATTCCATCAATTTACTGCAAGCGTCATTGAGAATCTTTATTCTGAATATAATGGATTTGGTCAGTTGAAAATGCTTTTTCCCATGTGGCAGAACATGTTTCAGCATATTGAGAGATTCAAAAGTTAACTCTAGGTTCCCAACTTCTGTTGAAAATTCATCATCTATTTTCTCTTCATCCTTCTTTATATCCTCTAAGGATTTGTAGAATTCCACGGTGTCATCAATGACCTCTTTTCCTTGTAGAGGCAGCCTCTGGATCCATTCATCGACCATTCTCCCCTTCTCATTAATCTTCTCAATCATGGGTACCGATGAGAAATCAAACCTGATAGGAGTAGAGGATGATGGTGTTGACTCAGGAGGTTTTGAGAGTTTTAGTAGTACTTCTGTCTACTGCTCTACTTTATCTTTTAGCTCATCTCTATTTACCTTTGTTTCCTTTAGCTTCTGGCACAACACATTCATGGCATCTTGTGCATCTTGTTGTGCTCCCTCAATTGTTACTTTTCCTAGATCAGACCTTGTGATCTGATAATCGGTGACCAATATATCATCCTTGGTTTTTTCAGCCATGGGAGTGGTAATTTCTGTAAACTTATGCCTTAAGGCATCCATTGAAATCCTTGAAACTGTTTTGGGTTTCTTGGCAGACTTGGTAGGAGTGACCTTGAGGGAAATAAAATCAAAGTTTGGTAGGAGAACTACCATGTTCCTCTTACTCAGGGTTTGATCTATGAACAATTAAGGAATATTAGAAGAAGTTTCTCCCATTGTAGGTATTACGGTCACATATTTAGGTGGAGGAAGGTTTTCTTGTGGAGTGGTGGTCACTGCAAGTTTTGTGTCCATGGAAATGGACTCAGGGAATGAAGGCATAGAAGGAGCAAGCATATCCATGGTTAGCTTAGGTATAGTGGGGAGACGTGAGAGGCCAGAGAAGATATTGGCCATGGTTGAGGAACTCGGTGAAGAAATATGAGGGAAAGGAGGTTGAATGGGGGGAGGTAATGATTTGAAATCAGATCTTGAGAGATAAGAGGAAGAATTATCTTTGATGAACTGTTAAGAAAAAGGGGAATGGGAGGTTGACCAACATCTTCTCCTGAAGGAAGATTTCCTAGTTCTGTTTGTGGAGGATAATCAAGAACCTCAACCGTTTTTGGGAGAGTGGCCACTGATGTGTTTCCTTGCTCTTCTCTCTTTCTAATAAACTTAACCTTTATTGGCCTCTTGGAAGGGTTCTTATCCTTTTCCTTCTTTCCCTTAGAGGGTCCCACTTCCATAGTAGCTAGCTTTGAAAAATTCCCTTCTTTATAACTCATTCCCAAAGAAATGAGCCACGTCTTAGTACGGGAAATAATTTGAGCAGCTCTTCCCATGATAGAAGCTTTCTCAGCAATGGACCAATAAATGGCTGGGAATACATATTAGTCTTCATTCAACCCATCATACGAGGAATCAAGGACACTCTCATTGTCTGTAGTGCCTTCTGGGATGTCAGATAGGTCTAACATTTGAATCTCCTCAAGTGTCAACCTGCTATTGTCCTTTCTTCAGATGGAAACTTAATCCCGAATATCAACCCAAATGTCTTCTACATTGGGCACATGTAGATATAAGGTCCCATATGACTTAAGGACTCCTCGGAAATCAAACCCATCTCTGTGCTTCATGTGATTCTTTAACTTGTAATGAAGATCATGCACCACATTCTTGGCTTTAACCATTGTTAAGCACATGTACCTTCCAATGGAAATAGGGAAGGAGACGGTGGCCTTGTGCTTACTTTGTGTGAAAATCCAACAATTGTCTAACCAACTCCATCAGGATCAACTTATCACCTGGGAACTTGGGTAAATAGAAAGGATCACCTGAGTACATAACCAATCAAAGGTATGTGAACTTCTCAAATTACAAGAAGATACAACCCCATTTTGTTACTTCGGCCAATGCCTCATTAGAGACTCTTCTTTTCCTTAATTCAGGGTTCAACATGCAGATTTTTTCATAAAAGAAGGCGTCATTTACTCTTATGAATTGATCCTTGGACCCCTTCATTATCATCTGAGGGAAATACTGATATATATGTTTTGTTGACCTACTTTCCTTTGCATCTAATCCTAGATAATTTCTCATTCCAGATACTACATAGGTAATGTATGATGACATATAGAACTTGTCAGTAGTTAAGATTTTCTTCATCTAGGAATCAATCTCATCACTTATAAGACTACTCTAAACAATCCCTTGTTAATTCTTCTTTATAATGACCATGAATTGATACATCCACCCTTAGAAGTCTCTTGACTTGAGGAGTCCAAATATTCGACTCAGCAGTGTGATAGTATCACTGATTTCAAGGATGAAATCTCTCCTGGGGGCAAACTTGGGAAACCTAAAGAAGGCTGGCTTGGCCTTGATCAAGAACTTTTTATTCACATGCCTGATGCAGTCTTCTTGATCTTTGTCCCAGGATTTCTATGTTGACTTAAGATCTACATTAACATATTCCTCAAAGTCGGGCAATCTTAAGAGGTCATCAAAGTAACCCCCGTACAACTTCACTATGGTTTCTCCTACTTGATTTTTCACTAAGGGGGAATCTGAGATATAATTGGAAGCATGGACCAGAATGAACTTGGGGCATTGAGCAGATATTAGGAATCCTGCTGCAAGAGGAAGGCCACTGCTAGTTATTGACTTCATCCAGGGACTCTGAGAATAATCCTTGGTTCTATTCCAAAAGTCCTCCATGTCTATGTTACTAAGCTCTGTGTCTCAGATGTCGTAATTGCAATCTATGTAGGAAGGGGACTCCATCTTATGGTACTTGTACTTCATCTATCTTGACCTATCTAACTTATCCTTAGATGATCTAGGATCCAACATGAGAAGTCCTGATGAAAGAATGCCTAGATAACTTCTAGTTGAACAATTGGGCTTGGAAGCTTGCTGAGTAACCCTAAAGACCCGCCACACTAATTGGAGTTTGAGACCTATCAATAACTTCGTGAAAGCAAACAAAATGTAGTGTATATAGGAAACCAGGTCATGTCAGACACTTCGTGAAACCTGACACAAAGGCAGAAATCAGGTGGTGTCGAACACTCTGTGGAGCCTAACACAAGCGGAAGTCGGAGGATTTTAGACAATCTATGAAACCCGACAAAAGTGGAAGTTGGGAGGTACTGAGAACTTGGAGAAACCCGATACTCTACAGAAACCAAAGCATGTTCGAACACCCTATAAAACCCAAAACAAAGACATCAGGTTTCTGGGATGTCAGAACAAATAAATTTCCACCAAGTTAGTAAGTTCAGTTTTTTATTAGATTCTTCTCAACAATCTAAAGAGTATACCCCATGGGTAAAATAAGAAAACATTCAAAGGATGAATTTTAAACCAGAGGTTTCATGGGAATACATCAGAAAATGAAGAAAATAACCATAAACCCTAAACGTGGAGGGAAGAAGAAGGAAAGAGGAAAAATGTCCAAATGAATACTTCAAAAACAACCCCGAAGGCCACAAAATGATAAGAAGAGAAAAATACCTTCAATAAATTTGAAAAATGGTCGAAGACGGATCATGAAATCAATCAAGAGGTTTAGTTGGGTTTGGAGGTCGAAGGAGCATGTACAAAAAATCCACACAGCGAAAATATGTCAGGTAAAAAATGACATGTAAAATTAGACCTATTTATAAAGCCCTAGCATTTATTACACCTCCTCCGACACGTGTGCCAACTAACCGACAACTCAACATTAATGCCATGTCATCATTCTTAGCATGTCCGAAAACCTGAAACAAAGGTTTTCTTATCAAATCGGGTTTTGGGAACCAACTGACATGAAGCATGCAAAAGACATGTTTGGATGTTATCAAGTTCCGAAAACCTGATACAAAGGAAAGTCATTTCGGGTTTCGGGTTTCGGAGAAACAAGCAACATGAAGCATGCTTTTTGAAAGGTATGTTCCGATGCTCTTGAGTTCCAAAAACCTGACACACTAGAATGTAATCGGGTTTCGGGTTTCAGAAGACAATAGACATGAAGAATGTAAAAGACATGTTTCCATGCGATGGAAACCTGAAAACCTGAAAATCTCCTTCAAAGGGCATTTTTAGGGGATTTTGTCAAAAAAAATTCTCTGGTTATCTCAATTTTAGCTGAAATCACTAAAAACGAGATAACAGCTAGCTCCAGTTGGGGACTTTCTTTGAAACATAAAAGGAAGAGAACTCACATATCAAAAAGCTTTATCCATTGGGCTACAGAGTCTGAAGAAGAAAAATTGGAAAACAAAGAAAGAAAGAAAGAAAAGAAAGCAGACACACAACAGAAAATAAATTATGATACACTGCAAGAGAGCATCTTGCATTACTGGTGGAACATCTTCAAATGTTGGCCACTGAAAGGTAGAGGGAGTAACTCTCCATCCAGATATGATAGATAGAAGCTATTTTCACATTCAGTCTGATGTATTTTGAAAGGACCTTTCCATAAGGAGTCAAACTTGCCATGCATCCCTTTCTGCTCCCTTCTCTTGTCCCAGAGAAGTACTAGATCTCTAACTTGGAAATCATGTTGCTTTGATTTCTTGTCAAATATCCTTTTGAATTTTCTCTTATGATCTGCAATGCGATCCACCACCTTGCTCCATTCTTCTTCTAACCTGGCTAGGTACATTATCCTTTTCTCAATAGAACTTTGAAAGGTTTCATCTTCAATTGCTTTAGCCAACCGTAAGGCTGGCAATTCTACAGAGATAGGTATCTCAGCATCAATCCCATACAACACCTGGAATGGGGACATTCCAATAGCTTGTTTAGGAGTAATCTGATCTTCCCACAATGCATCATACAATGCTTTGTGCCATGTCCTCTTATTCTCATCAACCAACTTTCTGATTATGGTCACCAGGTTCTTGTTGCTTGATTCAACCTGACCATTGCCTTGTGGGGTTAATAATCAGATGAATGAGCCAATGTGATCCCAAAGCCATAAAAAAATTCTAGTCAACTCATGAGATGATAAATTGGAAGTGTTGTCAGCAACGATCTTGTGAGGTACACTGAATCTAACAATTATATTCTCCTTGAGAAAGTTACACACAGCTTCGGAGGTTGCCTTGCTTGATTGGCGCAGCTTCCACCCACTTGGTGAAATAGTCTATGGTGGTGAGCACATAATTATGACCGAACACTAGAGGTAGGATTCAGCACTCCAATGAAATCAATCCCCCATTGGTGAAAAGGTTCTTCAATCACCACAGGCTTCAAGGGAAGAGTTGCTAGCTTAGGACGACCAACGAAATGTTGACAAGCTTCACACTTGGCCACCCATTCAGATGAATCTTGAAAGAGAGTAGGCCAATAGTACCTGGCCTGTAAGATCTTGTAAGCCATGTCATGGAAGAAGAGAAATGTCCTCTGCATGCTAGATTATGGAAGGACTCTAGCAACCTTACCTGCTGAGACTTATCAACACAAGTGCAGGAATACACCATCGATACCTTTCTTATATATACCATTGTCCCACAGAATGTATCTTGCAGACCTGAGTTTAACTGTCCTCTTTTATTTTTTGGCTTAAATGTGGGGGACACTCACCATAGGTTAAAAATAAATCAATATCTGGTGTACCATTCATCAATCATGCTTATGAAAAGTCACTTTGGGAAATTCTGAAGAAGTACCTTCAGTTTCTTCACATTCTGTCTCAGCATTGTTTTCTGCGATCAATTGGCACATGCCTCTTCCTTACCAACTTGGTAGGTCTGATGTCCAAGTCATACTCCTAGACTTTGGCTATCTAGTTACCCCATTGACTACCCAACTCTTGTTGGGTCAGAATGGATTTAACTGTGGTATCAGGAACTAGAACGAGAGTGTGGGAACTCAAGACATAATACCTGAAATGTTTCACTACTCTCACCACTGCATAAGCATGCTTTTCAATCTGTGACATCTTCAATTCATGTTCCTTTAGTGGGCAGCTCATGAAAGCAATGGGAGCTTCAATTCCTTCTTCGTTTTCCTACATCAGGATGGCCGATACTGTATGTGCGGAAGCGTAGCTATACATGATGAAATCTTTCTTGAAATTCAGGCATACCAGAATAGGGGCATGAGCAATTTCCCATTTGAATTCTTCAAAAGCAAGCTTCCCTTCAGTGCTCCATTGAAATGGATTTTTATCCTTCATCATTCCAAGGATATCCTTGGTTTTATCGGCAAAGTCAGGTACAAATCTTCTTAGGAAATTGACCTTCCCGAAAAAGGAGTGCACCCCAGTTTTTCTTGTGGGTAGGGTAAGGCTTTGGATGGCATTTACCCTCTTTGGATCAATCTTGGTTCCTTCTTTAGTCACAATATGACCCAGCAAATTTCCTTCTGTCACTCCGAACATGGACTTTTTAGGATTTAATGAAATCCCATGATGCCTACACTTTAAGAGTACCTACTTCAGGTGATCATAATGATCACTTCACTTTTTAGAGAAGACCATCAAGTCATCCAAATACACAACTATGACCTTGCCCATTAAATCTCTGAAAGCTAAGTCCATAGCCCTTTGAAACGTGGCTCTGGACATTAATCAAACCAAAAGGCATTCTCCTGTAAGCAAAGGTTCCCCATGGAGTGGTGAATGCCATTTTATGTTGATCTTTAACAGCTACCTCAACCTGATTATATCCCAAAAATCCATCAAGCATGGATAACATTTCTGATCCAGTGATAGTCTGTAATACCTGGTCCATGATGGGCAATGGATAATTGTCTTTCAATGAAGACTGGTTGAGGTTCTGAAAGTCAACACAAATCCAGGATTTCACCGTTCTTCTTTCTGACATGGAAAATGTTCACAACCCAGGTGGAATGATGGATTGGAAAGATAATCCTTACATCTAACATCTTCTGAATTTCTGCAAGAATAGTACCTTGAGATCTTTGGGTTGTAATGCCTCTACTTCTGCCTGTAGGGTTTAACCTTAGGCTTCAAAGGGATGTTATGTTGCACATCCTTGGGCTTGAAAGACTTCAGATCTGCATATGACCATGCTAGGACATCCATATATCTCTTCAAGAGAGAAGTGAATCTTTCTTTCTCCTCTGGAGAACAACATTTCCCAATGTTTACCATCTGTGGTTGGTCAGAAGAGCCCAGATTAACTTGATCTACCTCTGACAAGGAAGCACCTTCAGCTAGCCTTTTATCTTGAATGAAATGGTCATGCTTGTCAAACAGACCTTCCAGAGAGACTAATCCCTTCAGAATCTTATTGCCTTTGAGCTGGATGAATTCACCATCAATTTCTTGATATGAATTAGAGACAGACTCATGGAAACCTGATTCAGATCCTTCAAAATAAAGTCTCACTAAAATTTTCAGCTTTCTCAAGAAAAGACAATACCTGTTGATGATCATTGAACACTTGCCAATGCGTTGAGTTATCTGGAACACTTAGACGATACACAATCTCAATGGTATACGTGTCCCTATTTGAACTATGGGTGGGGGAGAAGAAGAGATGCAGAAACAACTAAGGAATTAGCTTTATCATTGTAATCTCTTAAGATTGCCTTAATGAAAAAAGCATCAAAGCATTCTATGTTGTCCCAAACCTTGTTTCTGTAATGTCTTAGGCGATCATTTTTTACCTGATAAATCCCCCTTACTTGATTCACAATCAGCTCGGCATCTCCCTGTACTTTGAGATTTCGGATTCCTTTTTGTCTTGCCATTTCTAATCCTAATAACAAAGCTTCATATTCGGCTGTGTTGTTAGTATTATCAAACTGCAACTTGAAAGCAAAGGGAAAGATCTTGAAATCTGGAGATATAAGAACCATGCCAGCACCTGAACCAGTAGTTGAACAGCTCCCATCGAACTCAAGGGTCCAAAAAGTGTTAGGATCTTCTTCTTTGAATTCTATAGAGGGCACCTCAGATGTTAGATAAATAATTACCCAAGCCTACATCTTCAAAGAGAATTTGAGCCTTAGGATCATCTGATTTAGTAACCAGGTACTTAGCTTGTGCTTTGGGGTGAAGGACATGAGGAACTCCATTTACTGGAATTTTAGCTTTGGTCTAATCCATGTTGATTTCTCCTCCAACATCTTTGCAAAAACCTCTTCCCAAAAGAATCCCATAAGCAGCTGGGATATCAACAACTAGGATAGTCATTTTTACTCTCTTTTCCAGAAATGCAACAAATGCAAATTGTGCATCCTTGATTTGGCCAATCAAGGGGACTTGTTTAGTTTCCATGGAGTAACACCACCCATAAGATTTAGTCAGTGTGAGTCCAAGGGCATGAGCTACTTTTGTGGGCATTACGTTATCAGAGGCTCCTGAGTCAATTATGTAATTACTGAGTTTAAAACCGTTTATAAGTAAGGACAAATAAAATGGTTCAATCTTTCCTGAAGAAGCAGACAGAGGTCATATTACTCTGAGGTAAAGGCTGAGTGGGGCTAGGAAAAATGCCTTTCAAAGATGGAGGAATAACAACCTTACTTCTAATGAATTTGGTAAGTTTTTCAAATTTCTCAGGGTTGGATTGAAGGTATTCGGCTTCCGACATTTGGATTTTGGTTTTCTTTGCATGATCAATGATGTCGAAAGTGGTATATGAAGGAATGATGGAGGGCTCAGTTCTAGTTACATTGTTCTAAGCCAAGGTACTGGACTTAAAAACAAGAGAAAGAGAGTTGGAAGGTGAAGTTACCTTTTTAGTTATCTCCTTTTCAGTTTGTGCTGAGATGGGAGATCCTCTTTTGGCCATAACTACAGGAGCTTCCTTAATTTTATCCTTGGAGCTTTCAACCATCTTTTTGTGGGTTCTGAGATTGGGATCGAGTGAAGACTGCAAATGATTGTCCATCATGCTCATCTTTCATTCTTCCTCGTACTCCAAGTACCCAATGCTGGAGTCGCCAGCTGAATCGTCAAAAGACTCATCAGCATATCTTGAAGCTTCAAAAGCTTCGTGGGAATCTTGATTTTTTGGTTCTTCATCTTCCTCAAACTACTTCAACTGCTACATTGACAGGAGGAGCTTCAATAGCCAGCCTGGTGGGAGTAGCAATCAACCAATTCCTATCTCTTACGGGAGCGCTATTAGCATTGTTGAAATTCCCTCTAGGAATATCCCGATAAGGAATGTTGGTTGCTTGTTGAGACATTTTCTTCTTTAAAGCAATCAAGTCATTGGCCATCTTCTGAATCATAGGATCAGTGGTACTCTGTAAGAAGAACTCTGATTTTTAGGCTTAGATGATTCTCTTCTGATTTTTCAGGCCAGAATAAGATCATCTTCTATTTCAGTGGTTGTAGCTTGAGTGGTGGCCAAATCAGGGAATAACAGATCTTCTCAATAGGAATCTCACATCAGGAGTGTTGAGCATGTTGATGAAGAAACACTTTTGATTTTCAAGAGTAGGAACAGCTAGGTCTGGAATCTTATGGATCAGCTTGTTGAATTTGGCTATGAAATCCCGCATGGGTTCGTAAGACTCCTTCATGTGTGTAAGTTGTGCTAACAAGGTGATGAGAATCTTCAGCTGGTTTGAACCTTGCTTCAAATACAGATCTCATGGTATCCCAGTTGGTAATGCATGCATTTGGGAGAGGGTAAAACCATTCTACTACTATGCCATGCAATGTTTCAATGAAGAGTCAAACAGAGATGTCTTCGTGAGCAACCCCAAGAACACCGCATGTAACAAAGAATGAAGCGATGTGTTCATCAGGATGTTGTTTTCCATCGCCGTTGAGCTTAGGAATATTCTTCCATGATCCATGAGGTAGGTCATGCAACAGTGGAGTAAGGGAAAGAGGACCAATAACCGCACCCCAAGGCACATGTTGTGCTATCATTCTTCTAAATGAAGTGTGTATAGAAATCTGAATATCCAACAAGAATAATGCACGAAAAAGTTACAAAAACTTCTTTTTCTTGAGGAATCTGAGTTCTTTAGATGGGCGAAGAACTTATTGCTCGAATAGATCCAACACTATTGGGTAAAAGCTTAAAATTATGTTGTTGAAGTAAATCAAAGAACGATATCAGTTTCACCCCTGGGTTTGTCTTGACCGAGTGAAGATCTTTCTGGCCAACTTGAACTGGAAAATAGATCTTGTTGAAAATAAGGAAAATACAAAGTTGCTAGACACCAATAAGATAAGCTTAGTCTTATCAATCCGTATTCCCCAACGGAGTCACCAAAACTATTGGTTGGACATTTTGTCAAGACAAAATATGAGGTTCAACCATAGTACATGGGATTAAATCCCTCCTCAAAGACATGTGAGGCTGCTTATTTATTACTAATCTAAAACACAACAAAAATAATATGTACAATATTCACACTAATCTAACCATTAGGGTTGGGATAGAATCCCGAAACCCATATCCACACTAGGTGAAGATGTTGTTGTTTTTATAAATGGAAAGGATTAGAAAGGAAATTATTATTATGGAAGAAACACAATGGAAAGGAAATGAGAGGAACGTATTTTCTTCCAAGAAAACGTAGATCACGAAATAATCATACGATTTTTAGATAGCAAAAGTAATGTTTGAAATGATTAGAACAATTCAAGATGCTAATCAAAGAATAGCTTAAGATTATGAACATAAGAACAATATCTTAAGAAATATACATCTCACAACACAAAGTTTTCAAAAATAGCATTGGTTTCTATTCCTCAAATGGTTAAAAGAAAACACAAAGTTTTTCTTCTTCACAATAGTTTTCAATATTCAAAAAAATCTCAACCCTTTGGAATGCATAAGCATCCCTTATTTATAATAAAAGGAGTTGAGAGAAAATAAGATAAATCCTAGAAAATAGTCTTTTTAATGATATTCCTATTTTTCTTGATTCTCACATAGGAGACCAATTCAAAATTTTCCTCCTACATGATGAAACACGAAAATGAAAAAGATATATCAATTTCAGGATTGAAATGACATGAAACATTATGCCTATTTCCATTTCATCATCTTTGTCTTCTTCCAACAAAGCCTTGCTTATCCCAAAAATTCTCGTAACTTTCAGATTTTTCCATGCATCTCATCTTCATCAAGTGCATCATGGAATAATCACTTAGGACTTCACATGTTTCCTGAGTATCGCTCGCGTCACCAGGAAGTTTCTTTAGTCTCTTGTTGAGTTTCCTCAGTGTTTCCAAAGAATGTTCAATATTCACAAACCTATCAATGATTTCCAGGCTAAAATCCATAAGTTGGTTCATGTTCAATTGATTCTTGGATATACTTGTAAAGATCACCAAAATGGGTAGAATACTCGATCTTTCATTCAACACTTTAGCGTACATCTTGATTATCTCTTCTTCTATGTCATTTTTGCCATCAACCAATTGATCTCTTGATTCCCTCAATTTATTGCAAGCTTCATTGAGAATTTTTATTCTAAATCTAATGGCTTTGGTCAGTTGAAAATGCTTGTCCCCATGTGGAATGATGCCTTCTTCGACCAAGACGCGAGACGGAACCTATTTCAGCGCATTGAGAGCTTCAAATGTCAACTCCAGGTTCCAAAATTCTACTGAAAATTGATCATCCATTTTCTCTGCATCCTTCTTTATATCCTCCAAGAATTTGTAGACTTCCACGGTGTCATCAATGACCTCTTTTCCTTGTAGGAGAAGCCTCTGGATCCATTCATCAACCAGTTCTCCCCTTCTCATTAATCTTCTCAATCATGGGTACCGATGAGAAATCAAACCTGATAGGAGTAGAGGATGATGGTGTTGACTCAGGAGGCTTTGAGAGCTTGAGTAGTACTTCTGTCAGCTACTCTACTTTCTCTTTTAGCTCATCTCTGTTTTCCTTTTTTCCTTCAGCTTCTGGCACAACACATTCATGGCATCTTGTGCATCTTCATTGTGCTCCCTCCATTGTTACTTTTCCTAGATCAACCCTCGTGATCTGATAATCGGTGACCATTATATCATCCTTGGTTTTTTCAACCGCGGGAGTGGAAATTTCCGCAAACTTATGCCCTGAGGCATCCACTAAAATCCTTGAAATTGTTTTGGGTTTCTTGGCAGACTTGGTAGGAGTGACCTTGAGGGAACTGAAATCAAAGGCTGGTAGGGGAACTACCACCTTCCTCTTCCTCAGGGTCTAATCTATTAACCATTGAGGCACGTACTGGAAGAAGTTTCTCCCATTGTAGGTGTTACGGTCACATCTTCAGGTGGAGGAAGGTTTTCTTGTGGAGTGGTGGTCACTGCAAGTGTAGTTTCCATGGAAATGGACTCAGGGAATGAAGGCGCAGAAGGAGGAGGCATATCCATGGTTAACTTGGGTCCAGTGGGGAGAGGTGAGAGGCTAGAGAAGATACTGGCCATGGCTGAGGAACTCGGTGAAGAAATTTGAGGCAAAGGAGGTTGAATGGGGGGAGGTAATGATTCTGAAATTAGAGCTTGAGAGATAAGAGGAAGACTTACCTCTAATGAACTGTCAAGCAAAAGGGAATGGGAGGTTGACCAACCTCTTCTCCTGAAGAAAGATTTCCTAGTTCTTTTGGTGGAGGTGAATCAAGAACCTCAACCGTTTATGGGAGAGTGGCCACTGATGTGTTCCCTTGCTCTTCTCCCTTTCTAATAAACTTAACCTTTATTGGCCTCTTGGAAGGGTTCTTATCCTTTTCCTTTTTTCCCTTGGAGGGTCCCGCTTCCATAGTAGCTAGCTTTGAAAAAATCCCTTCTTTATAACTCATTCCCTAAGAAATGAGCCATGCCTTAGTACGGGAAAGAATTTGAGTAGCTCTTCCTGTGATAGAATATTTTCTCAGCAATGGACCAATCAATGGCTGGGAATACATATTGGTCTTCATTCAACCCATCATACAAGGCATCAAGGACACTCTCGTTGTCCGTAGTGCCTTTTGGGATGTCAGATAGGTCTAACATCTGAATCTCCTCAAGTGTCAACCTACTATTGTCCTTTCTTTGGATGGAAACTTCATCCTAAAGATCAACCCAAATGTATTCTATGTTGGGCACATGTAGATATAAGGTCCCATATGACTTAAGGAATCCTCAAAAATCAAACCCATCTCTGTGCTTCATGTGCTTCTTCAACTTGTCCTGAAGCTCATGCACCACATTCTTGGCTTTAACCGCTATTGAGCATGTGTACCTTCTGATGGAAATAGGGAAGGAGATGGCGGCCTTGTGCTTACTCTGTTGGAATTTGTGAAAATCCAACAATTGTCTAACCAACTCCATCAGGATCAGCTTATCACCTGGGAACCTGGGTAAATGGAAAGGATAACCTGGGTACATAACCACCTGAAGGTATGTGAACTTCTTGAATTACAAGAAGATACAACCCCATTTTGATACTTCGGCTCATGCCTCATTAGAGACTCTTCTTTTCCTTAAATCAGGGTTCAACATGCAGATGTTTTCATAAAAGAAGGTGTCATTCACTCTTCTGAATTGATCCTCGGACCCCTTCATTATCAGCTGAGGGAAATACCGATATATATGTTCTGTTGACATACTTCCCTTTGCATCTAATCCTGGGTAATTTCTCATTCTGAGCTGCTGCATAGGTAACGTATGATGACATATAGAACTTGCCAGTAGTCAAGACTGTATTCATCTGGGAATCAATCTCATCACTTATAAGACTGCTCCAATCGATCCCTTGTTCATTCTTCTTTATAATGACCATGAATTGATACATCCACCCTTAGAAGTCTCTTGACTCAGGGAGTCCAAATACTCGACTCAGACAGGGTGATAATATCACTGATTTCAAGGATGAAATCACTCCTGGGGACAAACTTGGGAAACCTAGAGACGACTGGCTTGGCCTTGATTAAGAAATTTTTATTCACATGTCTGATGCTAGTCTTCTTGATCTTTGTCCCAGGATTTCTGTGCTGACTTAAGATCTACATTAACATATTCCTCGAAGTTGGGAAATCTTAAGAGGTCATCAAAGTAACCCCCATCCAACTTCACTATGGTTTCTCCTGCTTGATTTTTCACTGAGTGGGAATATTGAGTCATAATTGGAAGCAAAGGCCAGAATGAACTCTGGGCATTATAGTAGACATTAGGAAGGCCTGCTATAAGAGGGAGGCCACTACTGGTTATTGAATTCATCCAGGGACTCTGAGAAGAATCCTTGGTTCTGTTCCAAAAGTCCTCCATGTCTATGTTACCAAGCTCCGTTGTCTCGGATGTCATAATTGCAATCTATGTAGGAAGGGGAATCCATCTTACTTGTACTTACTTTTTATACTTCATCTTTCCTGACCTATCTGACTTATCCTTAGATGATCTAGGATCCAACATGAGAAGTCCTGAAGAAAGAATCCCTAGATAACTTCTGGTTGAACAATCGGGCTTAGAAGCTTGCTGAGCAACCCTACAGACCCGCCACACTAACCGGACTTTAAGACCTGTCAAGCACTTCATGAAACCCAACACACTGTAGTGTATATCAGAAAACTAGGTCACGTCAGATTGCTTCATGAAACCCGACACAAAAAATCAGGTGGTGTCAAACACTCTACGGAACCCTAACACAAGCGGAAGTTAGAGGATGTCAGACAATCTGTGAAACCTGACACAAGCAGAAGTTGGGAGGTGCTAAGCACTTGGAGAAACCTGATACTCTTGTGGAAACCAAAGGATGTCAGACACCATGTAAAACCTGAAACAAAGACATCAGGTTTCTGGGATGTCAAAACAAATAAATTTCCACCAAGTTGGTAAGTTAGGTTTTTTTTTAGATTCTTCTCAACAATCTAAAGAGTATACCCCATGGGAAAAATAAGAAAACATCTGAAAGGATGAATTTTAAACTAGAGGTTTCATGGGAATACATCAGAAAATGAAGAAAACAACTATAAACCCTAAACCCGGAGGGAAGAAGAAGGAAAGAGGAAAAACACCGAATGAATACTTCATTAAAATAACCCTGAAGGCCAAAAAATGATAAGAAGAGAAAAATACCTTCAATAAATTTGAAAAATGGTCGAAGACGGATCACAAAATCAATCAAGAGGTTCAGTTCGGGTTTGGAGGTCGAAGGAGCATGTACGAAAAATCCATGTAGCGAAAATATGCTAGGTAAAAATGACGTGTAAAATCGACCTATTTATAAAGCCCTAGCATTTATTACACCTCCTCTGACACGTGTGCCAACTAACCCAAAAACTCGACATTAATGCCATGTCATCATGCTTAGCACATCTAAAAACCTGATACAAAGGTTTTCTTATCAAATCAGGTTTCTGGAACCAACTGACATGAAGCATGCAAAAGACATGTTTGGATGTTATCAAGTTCTGAAAACCCGATACAAAGGAAAGATTCAGGTTTCAGGTTTCGAGGAAACAAGCAAAATGAAGCATGCTTTTTGAAGGTATGTTCTGATGCTCTTGAGTTCCGAAAACCCGACACACTGGAATGTAATTGGGTTTTAGGTTTCGGAAGACAATAGACATGAAGCATGTAAAAGACATGTTTCCATGTGATGGAAACCCGAAAACCTGAAAATCTCCTTCAAAGGGCATTTTTAGGAGATTTTGTCAAAAAAATTCTCTGGTTATCTCAATTTTAGCTGAAATCACTAAAAATGAGATAACAGGCCATTTGGGGGTGTTGTGATTTTGCACTAACATGTACACAACACGGTCTAACCCCTTAGGACCCATTTAGCATTACACACAAATTTTTATTTAAATCATTCCCACTTAAATAACCCATCACTTAAGTGATGTAGGGTTCATCCTACACCCTTACATCTAATATATCTAAGCCATTCGATCGAGGTTAGACTAAAGAAATTCTAGATATCCTTATAGGTTCTCTTATATTCATTGTCTAAATATAATCTATCTTTTTCTCTTGTTTGAAGTTACATGTGAAAGGAGGAGGAGATGGAAATGAAACCATGGAGGCCATTAGAGAGAATTAGAAGGTCTCCCTTGTTAAGATCTTGTGCTTATGACAAGGATCTACCCATTTCCTTTGTGGGTTTTGGTCTCTCTTCCTTATTTGTTATATATATATATATATATTGAATAAAAATCTACTTAAAGGTTAAAAGAGTAGACAATGCATATACCCATTTGGGAAAAACCCCAAACCCTATGCAATTATCTTACATATAATAGCATGTTTATATAAAGGTTAAAAGAATAGACAATGCATATACCCATTTGGAAAAAACCCCAAACCCTATGCAATTATCTTACATATAATAGCATGTTTATATAAAGGTTAAAAGAATAGACAATGCATATACCCATTTGGGAAAAACCCCAAACCCTATGCAATTATCTTACATATAATAGCATGTGTATATATATATATATATATATATTCCTCGAAAACCGGTGCGGGACTAAACTAACACAGGTCGCAATAAATTATCATGGGCCCAATAGACCATAGAGACAGGGGTAGGTTTAATGGTGGGGTTGTATTGTTAGTGGGAGGTGCACTGACCCCACCGCCACCCCATATAAATATTATATGGGTTGGGGTAGGGTCGACACCCTTTCCCCCAAGCATATTACAATACAAACCATAGCACAAGGAGTGGCCGTAGCCACTGTTTCAACACATGCAAATTGGTTTGTTTTTTTAATTTTTCCGTGCCTTTTTCAATTAGACCCCATTTACAATTAGACCACATTCTTTTCTATTGTTTTGGATTTCCATTTTAATTTTAATAACAAAAGAAATATATATATATATATATATATATATATATATATATATATATATATATATATGCATTATATTAATATTTATCATAGACATTTAAATAATGATTTTATAAACTTGAAAATAATAATGTATATTAGTAATTATAATATATTATATATTAATAGCATATATGTTTATTTTTTAAAAATAAGTTCCCATAGAAATAGGGGATTCACTAACGATAAACAAATAGATTGGTGTGTATAGGTTTAAACCAGCTATGTTCGTAGGTACAAATGAAAAGGCTTATAGTTGTAAGAGATGGTGTCTCATGCTTTAAACCAACTAAGTTAGAAAAATCATTTAGATAACATTTAATAACGTATAATTGATTTTAGTTTATTCATTCACATAGTGCAAATTTCTATTACAACAAAGAATTATATTAGTAAATCAATTTGATCTAATCCTTTTATACATATAATTGGATAAAGTAAAACCACTCTTAAATGAGATTTATTTCAACATTCAAGCAAACAAATATTGTCAATAATGCAACTAAGCAACATTTATTTCCCTTCTAATATCTCTAATTTTTAAGAGTAATAGGTTCTCAATGTAACTCCTAAACACAACTTTTGGTTTAGGAGAGCTTAATTTCTATTAAAAGATCATTTCAAAGTTCACATTACTATGAAGTAGTGTAAATCAAAATAAACCTTTTCCAAGAATGAATGAGATTACATTCAATAAACTATTGATATAATTTACAAGTAGTACGATCATAATAGCAAAATATGAAACTCCACATAACTTTCTCCAACAAGGGAACTTCCTCCATTGAGCTCACCATCTTCATCAGGCCAATCACACAAAAAACTGGGGGAGTTGGCAACAATTTCCACCCAACCAAATACCCAATGAGGGAGAGAAGCCTTCTTCCTCATTGGCCCCCGAGCCCTAACAAAGAAGCAATATGGGTTATATAGACAACCATGAAAAATAAAAATGGCTTCCACATACACATTCAATCAAGACAATAAATGAAATAACACAATACCAATTTTACAAAACACCAAAAAATATCAAAACACAAAGGCTTCATACTAAAATCATGGAGGAGAAAGGAACATGGGGTTTCTTCTTATGCCTCCCAAGGGCTTGGGTGCCCACCTAAGAGCATCCAAAATAAATGTCCATCACAATACACCCAAAATTGTTATGCCTCCCACCAAGAAGATACACCACTTTTATGCCTCCCTCAAGAAATCAACCCACTCTTATGCCTCCCTCAAGATAATAACAAGATAAACACAAAACATATTTATCAACAAGGTGGACATCCTAACCCAACACCCTCCTGAAATACCCAATGACATTTCTCTTATGCCTCCCAAAATTTTTACCCCCATTTCCATTTCTCCCATAACCTAATGATAAAAACTATTTCCCACACTCATAAGCAATACAACAACCATCCTCCACACATAGGATTACAACAAAATAGCAAGGTAAAAAACAAGGGTGAAGATTTTCCTTACAAATGAAGAGGATCAAACACCACAAGTTTCCAAGCCTTCCAAAATCCTAAGTAATCACCATCCATTCCAAGATCAAATCACCATTCTCAAGTAATCTATCCAAATTTCCCAAACATCCACCCAAAAAAAATTGAACAAGTAACCCCTAAATCCTCACACAAAAGCATATAAATAGAAAAGATGGAGATGGAGATGATGTGGCTCCATGTAGGATGCCAAATCATTTCTTCTCCACCCCACCTCACCATGGTCAAACCCAAACCCCAAAGCATAATAAATTGGTGGTTGGGGAGATGACCACCCTCTTACACACTCAACCCAACCCACACCCCCTTAAGGACAAAATTAAATACCCAAGCAAAAAAATTCAATTAATTACTCTTTTCTTCAGTAAAACACAAAATAGGACCTAAACTAAGTTTCTCACATCATAGGCCTAGTGGGTGGGTCACTTTAAGAGATGTGGGACAAGCTTAAATTGTCCCACAGGTCACCAAAATGGCCTAGAAGGTCAAAATCCGAATTTCACTTGAGGGATTGAGTACACACTACTCCAAAATAAATTAAATTCATTCTCATCCAACACATAATAAAGCTACCAACTCACATTTGTTTCCCCCCTTTGTCACATCCTAATTAACACTAGCTAAGTTTTTTTAATTAACCTAAGAGGGGTGTTAAACAATAATAATAAAGTGAATCCACATACTAATAAAAAATACAATACTCACAAAGAAAATAAAATCAACAAGACAAAATCAAAAACTTACCCAGGGTCACTATTGAGGTCACCCCCAAATGAGGACCTCGAAAAAAAAAAACAATAATACAAAGCATACAAATAAACGAGTTACCATGGTGATGTGTTTCCAATACCCCACATTCATTCATTGTTGGTCTCCTATCCCAAGTACTTTTTTTGTGCTATAATTTCCTGTAAAATCCAACAATACCTTCCTGGCCTCATGGCCATATTAATGACATCGAAATAATAAAACACGTGCATGTATACATAAAAATTTACATCAGCGAATATCATAATTTAACCAATGTTAGAATCAACTAATTCACCAATTTGTTCAATTTTCTAACATTTAGATCCTACCGAACCATCAATTTGTACTAAGATCATAACATTAGAAATCATCTAGAATATCCATAAATCACTTCCAGTATGTCATTATAGTAGTAACAGTTAGAACATCGAATACTGATATATGAATCGAGCATATAACATTCCTCGCGATAGTCACGTCATATCAAAAGTTTAACGCTTCTCTGTTTTCTATCAAATAAGTAAACAAATGTATCAATTCCCATCTAACAATATCTAATATATAGTACGATATCGAGGTCTAGAGATCAAATACAGAGTAAAGAAAGACATAACAATATAAAAATATGAAAAATACCACAATCAGTATGTAACAAGGCAATTGTTCTAGATCATCATCATAATCTCCTTAGATTCCCCTCAAGGTCCACAATACAACCATACCATCAAAATAGTAATCTAAATGAAATATTAATCATGATGTCCCACACATCTTACTATTATGCTAACTAGAATGCGACACCCAGGTTAGAGCTTATAACCAATTCGAAATCAATAACACAGTTCAATTAGTGTTGAAGAGGAGTGGGCATTACAACACTTATATGGTTTAGATGAATCAAAGTAATTGTTACGTTGGTCATTATTGTAAATCCCTTACAACATTTCATATTGTTTTATGATAAAATAAAAAACTAAAAATTTGACAATAAATATGAAGTCTCAAATGCATTTTACTATGCCTCCTACTCTAAGTTAATATGTTATGAATAAAGAAATGAATTGAAACAATACTCATTGTAGGGAATCTGATTCCTCAACATATCTTATACTTAGAGCCCTTACGGGTAACCAAGTTCTTATCATATTAAATTTTGATAATATCACCCATGTTAATCCTAATGTGAAATCTAAATGATGTAATTGGATTTAACATACCTTATACCTTCAAATCTATTAAATCATGTGATTAATATTATTAAACGCTATAGTTAAGATTGTTATCTTGACAAGTAGAAAGGGAACATCATTAGTTTGAGAAAATATTTTGTGAGATAAGGATGTCTTAATTACCCTAGTGTTGTCCTAGTAGTAGGCTATAGATATCTTGAGTTCAAATGGAAAAAACAATAAGTGTAAGACTTCTTAAGAGGTCATTTTTAGACAAAACCTATAATTGATGTCAACCACTAATTTTTTTATAAAATGTAATTAAAAAATAAGCTGAAACTTGAGATCTCAAATTTTAACTAAATGTTAAGCCCTTGTTATGTAAATACAAGTAAAATTATTTTTTCCATGTGGAAACATAACTCTTGAAAATATGGTTCACTAACCTAGAAATGAGAGTGATGTGACTCCTATGTATTTTTAAAATTATGCTAACAACTTATCAAAATATGTGAGTTATTTTTATAAAAGATTCCAATAAATGGGGTTCATTTTTTGTGAGTAGATGATATGATAAAATGGGAAAACATGTATTTTGAAAATGAGAATTTATGATTCATATGTACGTTCAATTTCATACCAATCATTGATTGAAAGTAGAAAAGTTTCATTGTGATTATTATTACAACCATGAAAACTATGTGCCTTTTATACAATTTTTTTAATTATATTTCTCTTGTGGACTATAAGAATGTATATTAGATGTTAGAAAATATTATGGTCTATCAACATTAATGGGTGCCATTTTGTACTATTTTTGAAAAGGTTAGATGTTCATGATGGTATTTTGGTATAATGAAGAATGTACAATACATCCCACAACCCAAAAAACAATATGTTAGCCTCAAACTACCACAAATATTTGAGAGAGATTAGTTGTTTGTTAGCTTGATGTATAACCTAGTTCTTTGTAATGTATGCCCCTCAGTTATGGACTTGGAGCCACATTTGTTAGTGCATCTGTCAGGTTAGTAGGGTATGGGGAAAATTTTTTAGGAGAAGATGAAGAGTGACACATCCTAAATGAATTTTCAGACCATTGACCTCCTTGCAAAATAAAACAAGCACACAAAGTTTTTTTGAGATCTGAGACACTAACCTCATTAGAACCTAAGTTAAAGTTGGTGATTTAGTAGTAATTGGATTGTTGAAGTAAGACAATTTATTTTCCATTCACAATTTCATATCCATTTATGCTTCATGTCCATTACCATTTCATTTCAAACCATTTCATATTTCCCAATTCATTTACATTTTCAAATCAATCAAGTATCATAGTCATTTTTAGAGAGAGAAGAAGGTGGAGAGAGAAAATCACCATACATTTCAAAATTTAGTTATGCAAGATAAAAGACAAATTAAGATTATACATATCCTTGTAATGGTATTACGAGGTCACACGTGCAACTAGAAGTCAAACGAGACTCAAAATGGGGATTCTAGCTAAGGGAGATGTAATGTACACCCCTCACTTATAGACTTTGAATTGCATTTCTCAATGTATCTTTCAAGTTAACACGGTATGGGGAAACATTTTCAGCAGAATATGGAGAGCGACACATCCTAAATGCATTTTCAGACCAATCACCTTCTTGTATAATAAAAAAAGCACACAACACTTTTTTAAGATTCGAAAAACTAACCATATTGGAACCGAAGTTAACATTGGTGATTTAGAAGTAATTAGATAGTTGCAGTAAGATAGAAATATACACTATCATAGTTAAATAAACAAACTTTTTATGTGGGACTCTCCAAAAAATGGAGCCCTCTCATTTAGTGTACCTAAAGTTTGTCCATGATGGGTTCGATCAGCCCTGCACATGGATTTGGTATGTGTTTGAAGTAGTATTAACTTTCACTGAGAGGGGAATAATTCCTATAGATTTTGTATTTGTTGTATAGAGAAGAATATTGAATAACATGAGGTGTTGCATTATGTCATATTGTCTTGTTGTATGGATTTGAATTTTTCTGTTGCTAACCTATGCTACATGCAGTATAACCTGGAAGCACCATCCTCCAACAAAAATTTCCTTTCCTGCTACCCCATTTTTTCCCTAATATATTTGTCTCTTCATTCTTCCTCTAGGTGAAACCTTTTGTTTGTCCATTCTTGAGAATAAAAGTAAACTTCTTGATCCGTTCCTGTGCCAAAATGGGTGAGTAGAATAGCTTAAGAAAAGTTCAAAAAATTATTATGTGAGCTATACATAGGATGCACAATAGTTATTAGCATCCTTCCTTTCACAAAAATTCTAGAATCTTATTGTGCGAATGTATAGCATGTCCATGAGATTGGTATCCTTTGCAATGTTCATTCTCATCTCGTTCCAAACGGAGAAGATGACAAGATTAGGATGATATAGGGTCATCCTTTGAGGTGAATGATATTGAAAGTATGTTCTATTGGTCACTCTACAATGATATACCCAACTCTGATTATTCCACTATATGGGGTAGGGAGATCTTGAATGGTTTCATGATGGTCATTAAGAATAGTTTTACAATAGGAAAACTATATACATTTGCATTGACTGGAAGAAATTTGAGAGGTATCTATAGTACTCACTGATTTGTAAATATTTGAAAACCTTGGCACCAAATATGAAATTAGGCTAGTGTATTGTGCATTTGGTAGTCAGAACATGAATAGTATGTGGGTGACCAAAATTATAAAATGGAGAAAGAAAGAAGATTTGTAAAATATTGAGGCATGCACATGACATGTGATTTTTTTTGACAAAATCCTCGAGCCATGTGTTTGTTTGGGTCATAACCCTTTTTTTCATGCAAAGGAGAAAAGCATGAGTGAGCCAAAAGATATTACCAAAATGCCAAAATTCGATGCGGTCTCATCGAATGCAGGAATCACGAGTTTCATGAAAAAGGTATGGTTTTCCACTTTTTGCTTTTATTAATATTTTCTCCATCATTTCAAGATTTTTCAAAATTAAATGTCGAATGATAGGGAGACTAATTCCAACAAATGAAAAAATATTTCCTTGACGTGAACCATCAAAACATCAACAAAAAAATAATTAAATAAAAAAATAAGAAAAATATTATCTTGAAAGTCACGCACATGGAGCGCCACACCCAATTATACCACAAACCTGAAACTCCTAGCATGACCCCTAATAATGTGGGACACCATGGGGTTACTTAGCCAAGTCATTTGAATTTATTTAGTGTCCTTGCAAGTTAAATTTGTAAGCCACTTAGCTTAATAGTCACTTGTGTGGAGTGTTCATTTTTATAAAATGCAATTGGTTTTGTCTAACGGTTGCCGCTTAATTTGAGCGAAATGGAAAAACCCTACCACTTACCTCTAGAATAATGACAAGAGAATCATAACCCACTTTCATTATTTTGAAAATCCCTTTGGAAACTATTTTTGCAAGTGAGTTTTGGGGCCCCATTGGTTGTTGTGTGATAAGAGTTGTTGACACAATTATAATAACTAGCCCCAGAGTCTCCCTTGCAACTTGAGCTCTACTCATTGTAATGAACTTCAATTTTACACGACAAATTCTATATATATGGGAGAGTGATTAGGAATCATAAAATTTATTGATCAAAATTAAATCAAGTGTCTTTAAGACCTAGTTTGTATGTTTTGGTCAATTTCCTTAACCTTAGCTAGAATGCCCCTTTTGAGTCTTGTTTGATTTCTAGTTGTGCGTGTGACCTCGTAATACCATTGCAATGCTATGTATAATTTTATTCGATATTTTGTCTTGGATAACTACATTTTGAAATGTATGATGATTTTCTCTCTCCACCCTCTTCTCTCTCTAGAAATGACTATGATACTTGATTGATTGGAAAACATAAATGAATTGGGAAATGTGAATTGGTTTGCAATGAAATGATAATGGACATGAAGTGAAAATTGATATGACATTGTGAATGGAAAATAAATTGTCTCTTAAATTTCTCTCATCCTTTCTCTCTCTCTCTAGTACCAACATATTAAGTGTAACTGATTGTGAAAGCATGAGAAACAAACTATGTCTTATATATACATATATATATATATATCTCCCAGTTAATTGAAAATGATGAAAGTGATGAATGTGTGGATTTATGGTTGGCTGTAGGGAATTTCCATACTCATTTCTAGGACTAACGCAACCTTGGTTACAGGTACCTGAACAAAAAGGAGTAGTAAAAATGACACTTGTATCTTTAATAGCATGTTATTTGAATGTAATGTAATTATTTGTAATATTTCACTGATATTGTCATAAATATAAAGTATTATTTTCATTATTCCCATGATGTATATGATAGTGTTGTGTGTTAGGAAAATATACTAATTCGAATGTAGTGTACTTTTTCCCATTTAACAAATGTTACTCTTAGTTGTAATTGTATATTATGTTAAGTTAATGGAGTGTATTGTACTATGCTACTTTGGAAAAAGATGTCGAATAATCCTTCTTTTATTGTCAAAATAGGTATACGAGGATGAAACTGGAAGCTTTTCATTTAAAATGTTTATTGTACCTAATTCTTTTTTATATGATTGTGTTCTGAAATTGTTAGAAAGTAATTTAAAATGATGTGATTTTACCTATCTTCTAGTGTTACAATGATTTATGAAATCACTTAATCTTAAAATAAAAATATCAACGTACATTTGTGTTTTTTTTCATATTGAGCAGAAAGTGACAAAACAAATAAATAACTCTAATTATTTACCTTTGTTGAATGAAATGACTCTATATGGTAAGATCCAAGTTAGACTAGCTTCAAACATATTTCATAGTCTTACAGACTTAGAGGTATTGTATGTGTTTATGTAATCCTCCATAGAAACCTAGTTCAGAGCATTCACATAGGTATGAAAGTGTGTAAGAATGCCTTAGTGCGAGGCATAATGTCATTTTAGTGGATTATGAGATGACATGTCGAGATTGAAATATTGTAGTAGTTTTAGAGACTAATTAACATTAAAAAGGGAATATATTGAACAATGGTTGGGTCCCCAAGGAGAGTTAGGTTATGCATTAATACTCTATTAAGTTTTAAATTGTAATGGAAAATTTACAAATTGCCGTTATTTGAGAAAGTACACTTGTTAATAGATTTTAATGTCATGGGGATTACTCGTAACATGATATATATTTCTTATGATGTGAAAGACGAGGTGAATGGATCCATGTGAGATCAATTGATTTGGAAAACATAGTTTTCCATTAGAGAATATAAACATAAATGTGTATGTGTTAAGATAATTCAAATCAATAATGGAGTGATATAATTTTATTGGAATTCAAATAAAGGAGCCAAATATTATGGAACCCTTTATAAGGTAAGTGTTAAATGAAAGTGATAAATTGTAGTCTTGGAATACCTCAAGTGACATGAAGGCTTTGCAAGACAGGGAAATTTGATTACTCTAAGTTTATCTTGTGGTAGGGTGTAGAAACCCTCAAGTAAAAAAAAGTGTAATACATCGAGTCACCTCTCTTGATGTTAATGAATAAGGATCTATGATGTATTATTACCAACAATTGTAAATATTACCTTAGAAGGATTTTTAAAATGTATAAAAGTATATAAATTTTGCATTTTGAACCTCTTTTGTCCCCTTCTTAGATAAATGTGTCCTTTAGTATGTAGTACTAGATTACCATGTGCTTCTCATATGGGGTAGTTGTTAATCCAATTTTTTTCTCGTCAGGTGAAATTGGACAAACAAGACCCCACAAAGAGGAATAATGAGGGATAGATTCAGCCATGGGAGATTAGATTTTGAGATTCTTCAAACATATTGAAAAGGGCCAAGAACCTTGTAGAGAAGTTCGAGAAATGAAGAAACTATGAAGTCTGAAATTTAGACTTCAAAGGTGTGGTTGTTCGGAAGGGTAGGACGAAAAAAAATTTGGGAACTCAGTGGAAAGAAGTGCAAAAAAGGGAGCAAAAATTTTTAAAACCTGAACTTAGAAATTTTATAGTTCAGAGTTTCAGAGTTTTTGAAGTTTTCACAAGCTCACTGTGAACAATGTTACGCGGGGAGAAGAAAGGAATGAAGTCCTGAAGTCTGAAACTTGAACATCAAGGCTTTTGAGAATTCAGAGGTTTCCTGTTCCAAGAAGATAATTGAAATCTTGAAAGGCAAACCCCCTAAATTGTAAAACCTGAACCCTCTAAATCTTGTAAACCCGAAACTTGAACCCCTAAAATCTTGAAACCCAAAATCCTGAAACCCTGAAACCCAAAGTACTAAAAACCCTGAAACCCCAAATTCCCAAAACTTGAGAAACCCAAAGTCCCAAAAAACCCTGAAAACCTAAAGGTCTTAAACCTAAAGTCTGAAATTCAGACTTCATGGTTTCATAATTTCAGAGGTTTCATGAGCTCAAAGCTATGCACAAGCAATGATGATCTCAAAATCACAAATGCTCAAAGTTTTTGAATCATGAAAGTCTAAAATTTTTATATTTTAGACGGATGCAATGCAATTCAGAGTTCTGGAAAGACAAAGCCAACCACTCGCATTTATTACAGTAGTGACACCCTCATCTTTAGATGGAAATAAATATTGACTAAGAACTCAGATTATTGCACAAAATCAGACTTTTTGGGTAATCCCACATTGTCCTCATACACAACTGCGACTAGATTTATTTAATTTTAAAGTTAAGTATTCGAAGAAGAGGAAATATAGTTTGTCCATTTTAGAAGGGTGGTTCCATATTTCTCACCTACCCAAAATGATGAGGTATGGGCTTCTTTTCTTTCCCAATAAGAAGGTACAATGGAGTATGGGCTTCGTAGAATTTCCCATCACTCCCACAATGAAAATGATGGATTTTGCAAAAGAATAGAATGCATTTTAAGATTTTCCTCTCTCTCTCTCCTAATTTCTTCCTCTATAAAATTGTAAGGGGTGGCATTGTGCAAATGGTTAATAATATTTCTTCTCCCATGGACCCCATTTATTCTTGGGGCTCTAAGCCTTCCTCCAAACATTATAATGGGCTTCATTCCTTTCTCCCATATGTAACATTTGTATTGTGTATACTTCACTAGAAATAAAAAATATGTTTTTTTGTTAGTTATTTTAAACCTTTTGCATGATTTTTGTGCCTCTCTTACCTCTCATTGCAACATGGTATTCTATGCATATTTCATAGTTATTGCAAGATATGGTTGTTTTGTGTTTATCAAGAATGATTTTTTTTTATATTTCAGGTTTGTGTTGTAGTTTGTCCAACCTTCCCTTAATACATTGATAGAACTTGGGTTTATGTTGCATTTATCCAATCTCCTCATGATTCAACCCTTTCTCCCATTTTTAGGGTTGGGGAAGAGTGATTAAGCACTCCTTTCTTGGTGTATCACACCGCTCATAGTGTACGTTTCTTTCATGCAATCCTTCTTTCCATGTCCCCTTGGAAGCATTAGATAAGGATTAGTCATTAGTTTTCCTAAAATAGAATTTGTTACTAGCAATTAGGTTAGGAGTAGGAACCAGCCTTCTCCAGAGACCTATCACATTTTCTCAATGTCCCACACTCATGATAGCTCCATGTTTTGCAATCGAGACGAATGCAACCAGTCCATAAACTGTCTCATTCGGGGGTGTTGTGATTACACATCAATAGTGGTTTTCCCACCATCCAAGAATGCTTCTAAAGTAAGTAGATTAAAAATCCTCTCTTAAGGTTATTGGTGGGAGAAACGCTAATGCATATTTCTCACAACGATTTTAAATTGTTTCCTTTGGAAGGCATTTGAGAAGCATATAGTTGTTGGGTTTGTGTTTGTTTTAATATGTTTAATACTTGGTGGTATACGATCAATGAAGTAATAATTTAGGTGCAGTGTCATAACTCCTTGTAGTCATGAATCCCTATGTAAAACGCCCATAAAAAAACTCCCATTTGAGACCCAAGAACAACCTAGGTTTAGCTAGAAAATTATGGAATAATTTTTTGTTCTTAAAAGTGTGAACACAACCAGGCTTTAAAAAACAAAAGATGCCACAAACAAAACTCAAGAAAAATTTAATTTTGATAATTAAATTTTACTACTATAACAATTATAAAATTTTCATTACAAAAACTATTGAGTGGATAATTC
Organism: Taxus chinensis; assembly: GCA_019776745.2. Lineage (NCBI taxonomy): Eukaryota > Viridiplantae > Streptophyta > Pinopsida > Cupressales > Taxaceae > Taxus > Taxus chinensis. The sequence continues at coordinate 821,287,020 of CM034147.1, forward strand.
CATCCATAGTTGAGTATCTCTTAGGTTTTTAATTTAATATTAATTAAATTAACACTAGCTAAAAATTCCTTAATTAAGTCTAGGGGGTTAAAGCCCCAAAACAAATTAAATACTCAAGTATTTAATTCTAAAAGGTCTAAACAACAACCAGGGTTCAAATTTACAAGGGTTATAAAACATTCCCTTTACCCAAAAGGTGACCCCCTTAAAAGACACTCCAGGCTTTATAAACTAAGCTCTAAAATTAAAAAATGGAATTTAATTAAAATTTAACACACTTAATGTTCCTTGAAAACAATTCCATTAAGATAAGAAATTTCTTCCCTTTTACCAATGATATAAGGAAGTCCTCCTAATTCCTCATATTTCTTAAGTTATGGGTCAGCAGGCCTTGGGAGGTAAATTTTCCTAAAAAATCGGGCCAGGCCAAGGGAAGTGTTTAGCACTTTTTGTGCTTCTGGAAAAAAAGTGAATTCTACACCCGTGGGACCACTTGCCCACAGAGAAACATTTTTTCACTCAAGAAGCAATAAATTCTTAAGGTCCTCGTGGGACACCCGTGTTCAAAAATATAGCCTACATGGGAAGGCGGATCGTTGGAGGAAAGTTAGATTTTTTACTTTTGAAGCACAAGTTTAAAATACCTCTGTGCCTCCACCGACACATCATTGAGACATGTGTCATCCATCCATTTGCCACAGGTCGGCAGGTCGGTGGGAGAACTTAAGAAATTTCAGCAAAAAATTTCATTTTGAAGCGTTAAGGTTTTAAAATGATTTGCGCCTCCGCCGACGCTCGAAGACACCACATGTCGAAATCTCATTAGCTGCGTGCTGGTGGGGCCGTGGAGGAGAAACTTAAAAAAAATTCACAATTTTTTTTGAAAGCGTTAAGGTTTGAGGCAATCTGCTCCTCTACCAAGGCCTTGAGAAGCCACTTGGCAACACCTGATTGAGGCTACATGTTAGTAGGGCCGTGGAGGAAACTTACCAAGTTTTTAAAAATTTATTTTTTGAAGTTAGATTATTTTTTTGAAAAAATAATGAAGGTTCGAGCCAATGGGGGCAGTGGGGAACTTCATGAATTTTGCGCTTTTTGGGGAAAAAGTGAAAAATTAAAGTTTTAGTCCATGGGTCCACTAGCAAATGTTTTATTAATTTAAATTTGACAGTTAGATTATTTATGAAGCCAAAATGAAGTGAAACTTCAGAAGGCCATAAATTTTGATTAGGAACTTAGTTTTTGGAAAATGAGGACTTTTTTGAAATCTCTTGAAGTCCTATTTGCACAAGAAGCTTAATATTTTAATTTTGATAAACTTTTAAGGGTCAATTTTGAGGAAAATTTGTTATGTAATTTAAAAGTGAACTGGTCTTTTATTTTTAACTTATGAAGTTTGTTCCAATCCGCCCATTATCTCTCCTTCAACATGTCAAACAGACATGGAGGTTTGCACTTGGGAGATGTGATGCCCACTAAAACAACCCACTTGAGACTACAAGAACAAACCTAGGATTAGTTAGGAAAAATTATGAAATAATTTTTTTTTGTTTAAAAGAGTCTACAACCAAGTTACAAAACAATAGTTGCTACTAACAAGTTCCAGATCAATTCTAATCCACTATAATATTTTTTTTGTAATTAACAATTATTAGAGGTTACAAGGTTCAAAATCTAGGGTTAGAAGATTCAATTGGGTTAAGAGGGTAATTCCCTCACCATACCCACTCTCTAAAAGGATTTAAAGATTAAACTTAATTTTACATAAAATTAACACATTCAAAATTTCTCTAAATCATTCCCATTGGATAGGAAATTTCCTCGCCCTTTCCAGTGACATAAAGAAGACCTCCGAACTCCTCATATTTTTTTAAGTTATGGGCTAGTGGGCCTTAGGGTAAAAAATTTTCCCCAAGAACGAGCCTACGGGCCCAGAGGAGAAATTTTTTCCCAATGGCGGGTCGGCGGGCCATGGCGAGGAAAATTTTTCCAATGGTGTGATTCTATGGGCCATGGGGAGAAAAATTTCCCCATGGGCGGGTCTGCGGCCTACGGGGAGAAAAATTTCCCAAGGGGTGGAAAGCCACCATTGCACCCACGCTCACCGCGAGTTTGTGAGGGACACGTGGCATCTCCTAAGCCTAACGTGCAGGGAAAGTGGGGGTGGCAGGGAGAATTTTATTTTTAATATCCGTAGAGGGAAAAAAAAGGTTAACATTCACCCCGCGTCTTTGTTGGTACCGTACCTCGTGATGCCACGTGGCAGCTCCTGATAGGCTGCGGCTAGCGGGGGCGGCGGGAATTTATTTTGAAAATTTTCACAAAATTTTCTGAAATGCAAAAAGGAAAAAAGGGACCTACTCCTCTGTCATTGCCTCAGGATGCCACGTGGCAGATCTTGATTGGCTACGGGATGGCGATGGCGGTGGAGAAAATTTAGAAAAATTTCCCAAACTTTTCTTGAGGCATTAAGTTAAAAACGGATCCTCCCCTCCACTGACACCCTCGTGGTGCCACATGGCAGCCTCTGATTGGGTTTGGGCTAGGCACGACAGTGGGGAAAATTTAGAAAATTTTCAAAAAAAAAAAATTATGACAATCTAAGGGAAAAATTCGGGCCCGCCAAGGAAATTTTTTCCCAAATTTTTTTTTTTTTACGCCAAGTGAAGAAATACTTCAAAAGGCCATAAAATTTTGATAGAGAGCTTAATTTTTGGGTAATCGAGGAATTTATGGAAAGATCTCGATGTCCTATTTGCACAGGAATCATTAAATTTTTATTATTGATAGAGTTTTAAGGGGTAAATTTCACAAAAAATGTTCTGCATACTTTAACAGTGCAAACAAGTAATTTTATACTTATAATTTTTTTTCAAATTTGGCATTCTTTCTCCATCAACGTATCAAACTGACATGGAGTATTTCACTTGGAAGAATTTAGGATAGTTTTCAAGGTTTACATTCATTTGAACCTGAAGATCAATTCTAATTTCCCCCAATTTAATAGCAAAAATGACTGAGAAATCGGTTGGGATAGTTTTTGATCTTTCTGAGCTTGTATTAATGTTTCAAATATCTTTCCTATTGTGCAGGGTTTTTACTGTGCATTGATAAAAAAATTTCCAGTTTTGAAACATCTAACAAAGATCTAATTCGAAAGAATCTATTTTCCATTTACCATATTCTAAGTATTAGAAATCATTTCAGATCCAATCATAACTCATTAAATTGATTCCAATCAACATATTCAAATGCCAAATTAAAATTATGATTTTCAAAACTTTCATTTCTAAAGAACAGAGCATTATGACATTTCTTCATATATGTTCTTTTTTTTTTCATCTTTCCAACAGATATTCAAATTACATTCAACAATCAGAATTCTAATGAAAGCAATATCATTTGAACCAAGTAACCACTTCTATTTATATAGATCAAATACAACTTTATAATCAGAATTCTTTCTCATTACATTCCTTTTTACAACAGAATATAGAGTATATTTATTTTCATATTCAAAGGGGATTTCCTTTTTCCAAAACATAGTAACTCTTCAGTACAAAATGTATATTAAATTGTCATCCACATCAAGTAAGGAAATGGTTTACAAAAGTAGTCTAACTAGACACTGTCAGAACTTTATGTTATCACCGAATCACAGCACCCCTGTGTTTATACAAGTGCATATACTTGAAATCACGGTGTGATTGGATAACATTGGGTATTATCTCCAAGTTTTGGGACTTTGCTACTTGAGATAGATCTCTAGAGAAAGCTGGTTCTTGCTCCTAAACTACCTGCCACAATCTACTCTAATGCAGGGGAAACTAACTATCCTAATCTAAATTTCCAAGGGACCAAAAGAGAGAGAATGCATAAAATGAAATCCTACACTAAAGTAGTGATACACCAGAAAAGGAGGGTGTGAGAGTAGTCCTCCAAATGCGTGAAATACAGAGGCAAGGTGCACACAAGAAGAGGTGATGACAATTCTCCATAATCTAGCAAAATGCATTCACAACAATATTCCAAGCATACATAATGATAATGAATCCCTGCAAGAACATAATAATAGACACAATATTCTTGTAAATAAGGTTAAAGGGGCAAAAAGAATGCAAGAAAACACAGCAGGGGAAGATACATCCACAAACTTGTATTTTATTGCTTCCTGGTATGCACAGTTGAATCTATTTACAAGATAAGGGCCTGCAACACATTGGCTTCACAAATAAATTTTGGCAGAGCTTTATCTACAAAACTACCTCCCCCTTCCATTGAGCCCAACACTCTAATTTATAGAAAAATGAGAAGGAAAAGAGAAGGAAAAATGGAAATCCCAAAATCTATCCTTCAACCACCTATAAGAGGCATTAAATGGATTAAAAATGATTATATATTACTTGCAAAAAGGCTCCCCATACTATCCCAAGTGCTGCAGCAGAGAAAGAATGATGACCATGCCTCTTAATTGCACTCCCAACCACCAAATGAAACACTGTTATGAACTCGGCCACATTTTATAAAAAATCTCCATCAATTTCTCACCGAATCTATAATTTCTTGATTTATATGCTCAGGATCAGAGCCACGATTCCAACGGTACCAATTTTGTGTGATTTCGTTGAGAAATACAAAAGTTATGGCCTTCTGAGTGCGGACAGCTATTTTGGGGTCTACCGGCGTTTTCTGTCATTTGATGGGAATGAGCATTAACTGACTGGAGCCGAATATATTTCTCTTAACTAAATATATTTCTCTTAAAATAATTGGTGTAGAGGACGTCCTGCTCGTTCCTGAAAGTCCTATTTTGTGAAAATCGGAGCTTGGAGTCAAAAAGTTAATGGCCGTTTGAAGTTTCACGGGTCAAACGTTGACTTTTGTTCTTTGCCTTGGGCCGCTTCAGCTTTTCGCGTCCCACGCGTACCTTTGTCCCAACTTTCCTAGACTACCTGGGAAAAATTTCTCCGAACTGCCTGAAATGGACTGACTTGCGCCAAACCAGCCGATCCGCGTCTTTCAAGTACCTTTGTCCCAACTGTCCCAACTGCGTAAAAATAGCACTTAGTCAATTTTTTCCACTTTTCAGCTGGTTCACCTTTTCACATCCCTCGTGTCCCAGCGTCCCGGATTCCCCTTTACTCTGCAGACTGCCTAGCGGCCTTTCAGCTGATTCGCACCCTCATGTCCTGACTGTTGAGAGGACTAAGACTTAGCCATTTTTCATGATTTTTTCCCAGCCCAAGCTTGTTTTCTGCAACTTTTCCACATTTTTAAAAACTTGTTGGGTTTTCCTCTTGGATAGGAGAGTTAGAAAAGAAGCCAAGGGAACCCCAGATAACATGATTTTTTGCCTTGAATCAATATAATTGCTTGGGACTAAAGAATTTGATGCATATTATCAAAATTACCTCGAGGGGTGAATTTTGGATAACACTTTATCTTCTCCCTCAATTACAATATATAGGAATTCAATTTCTTCAACATTTATTCAAAAACAAAGAACAGTGTATATCTATTTCACAATTCAATTTCAACTTTCATTACCCATACAGACCATCTTTCCATCACAAATAATATACAAGATCATCCACTTCAAGTGGGAAAAGGTTACATTAAGAAATGATCCTCAGAAAGGATTATCAAACAGTCTTCTTTCTTAGTTCCAAAAGAGTGGTTTGAATTTACATCATTCTCTAATTTGGTCACAATAGAACAGAGGAAAGGAAATGCTCTCCACCTAACCAAGACATCAGATTAAATAGGTAGAATGCATCATTCTTTATTAGCCCTCAAGCCCCAACCATAATGCAATAAAAGATGTGATCCAACTCATGACAAACAACAGGCTTCCACAAATACTCAAGCAACATTTCATAAATAAAAACACAGTCTAAAGAAGAATGTAGTTTACAACTACATTAAAGCATGAAAAACATTACTGAGGCTTCATCAACCAAGCCAAAGGAGCAAGTAAACTATGGGGGATGCGTCTTATTCCTACTAAAAGGGAAAATGGGTATCACCACCTGAATTACAAAACCACCAAAATATAGTATATCAAAACCCTGACAATTCTTATGCCTCCCCAAAGTACTCCTTATTCCTCACATTTCCTTATGCGTCCCCAACCTCTTATGGCACACCATAATGAGTAAAGAAATGCAAGCTATTTCTTTGTAAGGTGGAACTCAAATCCCAACTTCCTCCACACTTATACCTCCCCAAAACACTTGTGCCTCCCATAAAATGAACCCCATAGTCTTATCCTAAACCATACCTAGGCCATCTACCCAATATCCCAAAAAACATGCCAAAACATTCACACAATAACATTTACATTCATAAAAGAAGAACATTTAAAGATCCAAGCTATTACCTCTCCATGATGGAGTTTTCCTCAGGTTCCAAAATAGCAGTTGTTTCCAAACAAACAAATTACCAAGAATCCAACAAACAACAAGCATGCAACAATATTCAAGCTTCTCCAATAGTACGATCTCCCCAAAACAACAAGGAATTCACCTAAAAATGAAGTCTACAAGGTTGAAGTAACCCAAAACAAGGCAAGGAATTCAAATTTTATAGAAGAGGGAAGAGAAGAGGATGAGATGGAATCCATGTAGGATTCCACATCACACATCCTACAACCCCAACCCCAAATATTCAACTTCATTCTCTAATGCATATTAAATAGGTGGGGTGAATAATATGACAAATTACTTACACACTTCAAAACAAGCCCACACCCCAAAGGATAAAAATTAAAAGCATGTAAGAAAGTGCAATAAAAAATATTCAAATTGACTCGAAAAAAATGAATAAAGATAGGGCTAACTATAACTCTCCAACCATAGGTAAGGTTAGTTATATAAATTTAAGATGCATAAGACAAGTTTATCTTATCCCACAAGTTCTCCAAATTCAGCCTCAAAGGACAATTTCCAATTTCAAAGAAGATGGAGTGTTTCATACTCCCAAAATCAACTTACACATCTCTTAGAACACTTTAATTTTTGGCCAACAACTCTAATAATTATTTTCTTATGACTCAATTTGATTAGTTAATTTTTAATAATATGATTATTCACTTTAATTAACACACACCATTTAATAAATAAGGAAATGGGTCAAAGCACCACAAAATAAACACATGCAACATTAAATCAAGGAAAATAAATAAAATAAACATAAAACCCCTTGGTCACATTTGATGGTGATGCCCCCCCATGGGAATCCCTAGCAACTATCAAACAAACACACAAACAAATAAAGTTTCCATGGTGACCTTGTTGAATTCATCTAGAATTCCAAAGTGGTTGGTCTTCAATCCCTCGATATGTGTTGTGATATTTTAACATGCAAAACAAAAATACCTCCTTCGGCATCATGGCCATATCATGACATCCAAATGTATATAATATAATTTAAAAATCATCAATATATATATATGAATCACAAAAACATCCAGGACAATCAACAATATCACTTATAATTTCATTAGCAACTATATTATCATCAATTTTATTTTCAATTTCCTCGGTCTACTCAATATAATCAAAATATCAGATGTCCTAAACAACATCCATTAATATATATATATAATCACCATTTCCAACAACATGTCAACATCTATATAAAATGTGTCTAACAATCATCATGCATCATATATGAATCAGAGTCTCATAATAATCCATGATCTGACATCTAACACCAATACTAAATCAAAACTATAATAATGTCCATAATATATTCAACAATATTATGATCAATATAAAAATTTGTCGAAGGGAAGTGGGCACTACATCCCCCTCCCGTTAGACTCGACTTCCTCTTGGAAGTCACTGGAAAGAGAGATATGAACAAATGCAATAGAAAAAGGATCACTCCACTATGGGATTTCTTGCTTCAAAAAAAATTTGGGTTCTATAGAACCTAAGTTTTCTCCAATGCAATTCAACAAGAAAAAGGGAGATTGCAAGGGATGAGTTCTAAAACTTTCTGCATGCAAGGCTACGAACACTTAAATCTAGAGAATAAATGTATGCTATCAACCAAGATACCATACATAACAATATAACATTAAGTGTTCAAAAGAGTATTAAGAGTAACCACCAAGTAGAGGAATAATAAGGATAATTCCATGAGTTTGAGAATGACCACATAGTTTCCCAAGGAATACAACATACTACAATAGTAAAATTTAAGGTTTTTTACTAAATTAAAGCCATGATTTAAAAGGATTCGTTGTCTAGATAAGGCTAGCAAAAAATCAATTATGACCAAATTTTTCACGAGTAACAATTTGATTCAAGGTCCCACAATTTGAGGATCACACAGGGTGAGGTTAATCAACAAGGACACCTAAATCAGGAAAACTGTTATCCAAAATTAAGGAACCTATTCAAGGTAAACACTTCTGATAACATGCAAGCAGTGTACAATTAACTTTACATGGTAATACAAGTCGAAGTTTCTAGGGTCCCCACATATTTGTCTAAACTCCTATAGTCTAATAGGAAAGAGAGTTTGTTTTAAGAATCAATGCACACCATACCAACCAGGGTCTAAAGAATTCAACATAGGTTAGTCCAGGAATAAATCACGGAATAAATAAATAAATCCTGCCTCATAGGTCGCCTATATGGTACGTATGGGATATATATAGGGCGCGAACCTAGCCAATTCGGCCGAAATCATGTCACATACAGTCTGAAACGTACCATTCACAAATGGGACAACAATGGTATTCAATTGATCTTATTTCGCTGAATCAAGATCGAATAACCAGCCAAAGAGAGCACAAGAAACACCATTGGACCACTCAAGTGTCTGCTAGGGACGTTTGGGACAAAAAGTAACACGAACTGGTCCGAACTACAATCCGAAGGGTGCATCATATCAAAAGTCGAATAACATCATCTTGCACTTTCGGTGCCGACAAGTACGAAAAGGGCAACGAATATGCAAGGTTCGACCCAGAGAAAATATCGAAGAAAAGCTGACTTCCTAAAGTTATTTTATATCTGGGATCATATTTTTTCCTTAAAATTACCCGAACCTCGGCCGGTTCGGGCCGAAGTCAGTCCAAGGACAAGTCCAACACAGCAGTGGGCCAGGTTGCTTCTTAAAAAGGCGCGATACCGGTCGGTTCAATCCAAAAGGACCACAACTCACACTCATCGTGCTAACAAATGATGACAAAGGGTATGCGTGGGACCCCAAAAAATCCCACAAGATCCGAGGTACCAATCACATCTATGACACGTGTCACAGGAGGAAACACTCAACGTTTGGTCTAGAACACATTCCTACGGCCACCAAGTGTTTGACTCCAATTTTAGGTAGGTGACAAAACTATAGGACTTTCTGGAACTAGCATGACTTCACTCAATGCCACAATAACATGATTACTTATTTTATAACTCAGGGTAGATTATATTTTAAGTCAGGAAATTTGTTAGTCTCCATTTTCTAAGCACATTCTCTTTCCCCGTCATTTTTCTTAGATTAAACTTCCTGCCTATTATGGGCCCAACAAGAACTTTTTGCACTTATAAGGACCACTAAGGGGGTACATATTCTTGCCATTATTTAAAGGACAGAAAAGAGGAAAAGTATGGAATTGTGGTACTCCTAGCCCAAGGTACAACAGTCAATTTTTTTCCAGATTTTCTATTCTTCTACATTGATTGAGTTTTTTATATCTTCTATTAATCGTGGCCAAGGTTCAGAAGCAAGTGACCATTTTATTCTTGGTAGCTGTGTTCAAGTTTATTTATTAAGCTTCAAGGCCATCATCTCCTTCAATCTGCTGCAGTTTTATGGGACGGTTTGGGTGAGTCAACTTGTCAAATTAAAAATTTTAATGAGAAGGAAGGGTAACCATATCCACACTCAATTTAATGCCTCTTACAGGTGGTTGAAGGAGAGATTTCGGTAAGTCCATTTTCCACATCACATCTCCATTCTAATTCTAAGGATAACAAGGGAGTATTGGGCAACATAGTAAAGGACACAGTTACTAATTGGGTAAGAACTATAAAACAATCAACCAACATCGATCACAATAATATATCGAGAGTTTTCCAGTGTAATTACAAGCCCTATCATAAATGGATTCCTAGCATGGGTGATCTACAAGCCCTTATCTTGTAATAGGAAGGTACAAGTGAAGACCCATTAAACAAGCATAATATCACTTTGTATGATCTACTAGGGTTTAACAATGTTTGTTGTTTTTTTGCAAATACATTCTTACCCTTTTATGATAAGACAAGGAAATTTGTGTCAAATCTACACCCCATATTACTTGCAGGAATACCACCAACCATTGAAATGCAAAATGACAAAGAAATTTTTTTAGCTATAAAAACATTACATACTCACTAGATTAGCATCAAATATAAGCAAACAATCACCCATATCCTAGTGTGCATTTTGCCTCTGTATTTCACACATTTGGAGATTACTCTCACACCCTCAAGATTTTCTCTGGTGTATCAACCGCTTTAGTGTAGGCTTTCATTTTATGCATTTTCTCTCCCTGGTCCCTTGGAATTTTAGATTAGAACAGTTACCCTGCCTGCACTGGAGTAGATTGTGGCAGGTAGTTTTAGGAGCAAGAACCAGCTTTCTCTGGAGGTTTATCTCAAGTAGCAAGTCCCACAACTTGGAGATAGTACCCATGTTATCCAATCACACTGGATGCTTAGATGTGATCAAACAAGAAATCTGATCAACATCCAGGGGTGCTGTGATTCGGTGATAACAAAAACATTTAAAATTAAGGAACTATTAAAGGAAAGCACTTCTATAACTTGAGAGTGTACAATTAACTTTACATGGTAATACAAGCGAAGTCAAGACCACAAGTTTTCCTATAGTCTAATTTTTACACTTTTGTTTTAAGAATCAAACACACCATACCAACCAAATCTAAAGAAGTCAACCATTTAGTAAAATAAAAATCTATATATATCTCCCCTAGCAATTAACATGTCAATACAAGAAGTACCATTCACAATAACACAATGCGATTCATTGATTTTATTTCGTAACCAAGCATCGGAATAACCACAAAGAGAGCACAAGAAACACCAAGGACCACTCAAGGTCTCTAGGGAGAAGAACAAGTAACAGGGGGGTCCAACTACAATCCAAGGGTGCATCATATCAAAAGTGAATAACATCATCTTACACTTTCCATCCAAATGGAAAAGGGGGCAACAGTAACAAGGTGACCCAAGAAAATATGAAGAAAAGAATACTTCCTAAAGTTATTTTATATCCTTAACATATTTTTCCTTAAAATTACAATAACTTAAGTCTCCAAGGACAAGACAACATGCAAGAAGGTTGCTTCTTAAACAACAGATAGGTCTCAATCCAAAAGGACCACAACACACACTCATCGTGCTACACGGAACGATAAGGGTATGATGACCCAAAAATCCCACAAGAAAGGTACATACATCTATGAATAAGAAAGCACTAAGCAACTAGAACACATTGCTATCCACCAGGTGTTTCACAATTTCAGGTAGGCTGACAAAACTACAGGTTTAACTAAACATTGCACTCAATACACATAAATCTTACTTATTTTATAACTCAACTAATAAGTCAAAATTTGTAGTTCCATTTTCTAAGCACATTCGTTTACGATTTTTCTTAATTAAACTTCCTCCTATTATGACATCCAAACTTTTTGTTATAAGGACCACTAAGGGGGTATGATATCTTGCATATTCTTTAAAGGAAGAAAAGAGAAAAAGTATTTATTTTACTCCTAGGGGAGGTAGATGGAATTTTTTTTTCCTTTTCTATTCTTCTACATGTTTTTTTATATCTTCTATTAATCTACCAAGGTTAAAGAAAGGACCATTTTCATCTTTCTGTGTTCTAGTTTATTTATTAAGCTTCAAGGCCAAATCTCCTCAATTATAGTTTTATGATGTTTGGGTGAGTCAACTTGTCAAATTAAAAATGTTAATGAGAAGGAAGGGTAAACATATCACACTATTAATTTTATGGGAGAGAGAGGTAATTCAACACATCACATTTTTAATTCTAAGGAAACAAGAGATATTCAACATAGAAGAACAATAAACCAACATGGATCACAATAATATATCGAGAGTTTTCCACTAATTAAAAGTATCATAAAACATTCCTAGTGGGTTTCTATAAGTTCTCAAAGGAAGGTAGAAGGAAGACCCATTAAGGAAGCATAATTACTTTTACTGATCTACTAGGGTTTAACAATGTTTGTTGTTTTGGCAAATACATTTTACCCACATGATAAGACAAGGAAAGTTTTCAAATCTACACCCATATTACCACAAAATACCACCAACCAAGAAATCAAAATGAAAAGAAAAATTTTTAACTATATAAACATTACATACTCACTAGAAAGCATAAAATATAAGAAAACAATCACCTATCTATTGAACATGGCTTTACGACCAAGACTTACCAGTTTCACAAGAAGAATCACATTATAAAATACCACCGAGATTAAATTATCAAGGTCTAATTACACTATCATCACCAATGTCATGGTCTAAAAGACTCAAAGCATCTGATAAGTGTCTCCCTGTAATTTAAAATTAATAGGTCATAGAGTGTTATTCATAGTAACTAAAAGTTATTTAAGAAAAGGGTAGACATATTTATAGGTTAAGAGGGTTTTCAGCCAAACACACTTAATTTACACACACAATACTTGAATGGGATTAAATCTAACCATATATTATCAAGGATGCATACAATCCTAGAAAGTCACTACTTTATATAATGAAATAACAAAATCCTGATAAAACTTAGCATGTCATCATCCCACTACCAAATAAACAGTTTTTCCACTAACATCCATAACCAACCAAAAGCAAATCAAGTCCCACCATACTTCATCAGCCCACAATAAAACACCTAGATCCCAATGAGGTTCAAGCTTTTACGGGACTGTAAGAGAATTCACCACCACCGCGAAAAGACTACCAACTAGAACACACAACACAACGAACTCTCCAACTAGAAAGTTTGAGCAACGAAAAATTCCTTCTAAGATCCTAGACACACTCAAGGTTATGTGCCCATCTAAAACCGAAGGCATAAATTTAAGCACCTACGAAGACATTAGAAGACACCCAAGTTGTACCTCCATATGACAAAATGTATGAATACAAGTAGCATAGAACCAACTCATCATCATGTAAGAATAAATCCATGTAACGTTTAGATAACCAGCCAAAACATTTAACGAGCTCCGTAAGTCAGCAATCAAAATAAATTCCAAAAGATATCGGCAATCAAGGAAAGTGGCTAAGTAGCTGACATTGCAAAGTCTGAAATTCTCACAAATAGATAAATAACTAAGAGAGCCTCAGACAGTTCTCAATCCAATCATAAAATAAGATGCTATTCCTTGATAAAATAAGATAGGATTATGAATGTAAAACACAAACGTTAACACCACATTCACTTCGCAGCCCTTCATGGCCGCCAATAGGGGTACTCTCGCCTCGAGGTCAGTTCTTAAGGGGACTATACATAGGATTGGGTTGTAAACAACACCCATAGATTAATATCCACTCGCCCATATGGGTAACAAAGTGGAAAACTGAAAACCAGACCCTCTTTCCTAACCACTGAAGGAAGGAAGCTCTAGGGGACCCCAAAAATTCTAATTAACTCTTCTCGACCCAGAACACAACCACTATTTCTAACCACAAGAATCACACTATACAACTTATCGTTCCAACAAATTTAATAAAGAAGGGTTATCAAAAGGGCTTAATGCATCATACTTGTGTTCAATTAAATCAAGATTTAGGACTTGTCCAGAAAACAACACATTTTCAAAGGGGAACCAAGTTTTCCACTACACTAGAAGTTCACAAACATACACCAGAAAAGGAGGGTGGGAATTTAATTTGAAATACATTCTTAGTTACCTGGGTGATAGATAAAATTCACAACTAGGCAAGCACAATGAACTCAAACAACTTGATATTTTATTATGATTTTAATTCTGAAGCATTTCAAATGAGCAGAGTATTGTAATATTTCTTCATATGCACATTCCTATTTCAACCATCAAAAAAGTTTGTTTTCTTAGACTCAAAAGCATGTTAGGTTTATGAGAAGAGAGAGAAGTTCATGTCTTCAAAGTTTTCTAGTGTGATTATAAATGGTACAAGCTTTAAACCCATGGCTCTGATACCAAGTGTGACAGCCCAACTAAAATTGTTCTGAACCCACTTGTTGACTCAAGAACAACCTAGGATTAGTTAGGAAAAATTATGGAATAGTTTTCTTTGTTTAAAAGAGTCTACAACCAGGTTATAAAACAAAAGTTTCCATTAAAAAGTTCCAGATATATATTTTCAATTCTAATCCACTAGAATATTTTTTCTTTAATAAACAATTATTATGAGGTTACAAGTTTCCAAAATATAGGGTTAGAAGATTCAATTAAGTGAAGAGGGTAATTCCTCACCATACCCACTCTCTAAAAGGGTTTAAAGAATTCAACTTGATTTTACCCAAAATTAATGCATTCAAAATTTCGGACCCTAAATCATTCCCATTGGATAGGAAATTTCCATTTAGGCCACCTTTCCAGTGATATAAAGAAGTCCTCCTAACTCATATTTTCAAGTTATGGGCCAGACGGGTCTCAACAGGGTGAATTTTTTTTTTCCCAAGAGCGGGCTCCCGCGGAACCTTTTGGGGAGAAATTTTTGCAGACCCCAAGGGTGGGTTGGATGTCCCTTATGCCACTATTGGGGAGGAAAATTTCCCCATGGGTGGGTCTTACAGAAGGTTGAACCCGAGGGGAGAAAAATTTCCCTATGGGCGAGTCTATGGGCTAAAGTGGGGAGAAAAAATTACCAAGGGGTGAATTTTGGGCAGGGTATCAAAAGCTTAATGCCACCTTTACACCTGTAAAAACAACACATTTTCAAAGGGGAACCAAGTTTTCCCCGTGAGTCCAAACATCAATTTAATTTGGGACTTAGTTATGTTTACATAAAATTCCTAAGCCAATGTAGGGAAATCATGGGTCATTTCAAATGGGAGAAATATTTTTTAACATTCCTCCGAAGGGACTCAAAAATGGGTAACATTCACCCGCAAGCCTCCGCCTGATACCAAGTGTGACGCCCCTCGTGATGCCACATGGAATAGCTCCTGATTGGCTACGACCGGTGGTAAAACAAAATTTAAAAAGAAAATTTTCCCAAATATTTTTTTTTTAAACAATTAAATGCAAAATAGGGGAAGAAAAAGTTAAGAGGGACCATACCCGCTCCTCCTTGATTTTTACCCATTGCCTCCCATTGATGCAACATGGCGAAGTCCTCCTCCTCAATTGGCGATGGGACAAGTGGGGGCTTACGGACCCAAGGGAAAATTGGCGGGCCATGGGGAGGAAAATTTTCTACGGGCTGTGGGGAAAAAATTTCCCCATGGAGGCGTCTATTGGCCGTGGGGAGAAAAAAAAAGGGATTTGCCCCTCCCGTGAGTCCGCAAGGGACCCATGACAGCCTGTAGGGTGGTGGCCACTCCGAAGGGAAAAAAGGGAAACCTCTCGCGATTGGCTGTGGCTGTGGCCGGTGGGGAAAATTTGGAAAAAATTTCCAAAAAATGCAAAAACGGCAAAAAGGGACCCGCTCCTCCGCCATTCTGTGATGCAACATGGCGCCTCCTAATTGGCGAGACAGTGGGGTGGTAGGGAATTTGGAAAATTTTCCCAAACTTTTATGGAGGCGGTAATGTAAAAAGGGATTGCCCCCTCTGACACCTTGTGGTACCATGTGGAAACCTCTGATTGGCTGTGGCCGGGGAAAATTGGGAAAAAATTTCCGATAGAAATATCTAAGCAAATTTTGGCCCGCGGGCCCGACAATGAATTTATAGAAAGCTCTTGATGTCCTCTTTACAATGGAGTCATTAAATTTTTATTTTAATAGATTTTAAAGGGTCAATTTCATGAAAACGTTCTGTAGACTTTTACAATGCAAACAGTTAATTCTAACTCATAAATTTTGTTCAAATTTTTCATTCTTTCTCCATCAACGTATCAAACCGACATGGAGGATTTCACTTGGAAAAATTTAGGATAGTTTTTCAAGGTTTAAGTTGTTTGACTAAAGATCAATTCAAATTTTCCCAATTTAATACCAAAAACAACTGAGAAGTTGCTTGAGGCTCATTTTGAAAGGTTCTATGAAAATTTCTTAAGTATTATAGTTTGGTTGGGATAGTTTTGATATTTCTAAGCTTGTATTAATGTTTCAAATGTCTTTCCTATTCTACAGGGTCGTTATGTGCATTGATAAAACATTTTCCAGTTTTGAAACATCTAACAAATATCTAATTCAAAAGAATCTATTTTCCTTTTATCATCTTCTAAGTATTAGAAATCATTCCACATCTAATTTAACTCATTAAGTTGATTCCAATCAACGTATTCAAATGCCAAATTACAATTCTTATTTTCAAAACTTTTATTTCTAAATAACAGAGCAATATGACATTTCTTCATACGTATTCTTTTTTTTCATCTTTCCAACAGAGATTTTAAACTACATTCAACAATAAGACTTCAAATGAAAGAAATATCATTTGAACAAAGTAACCACTTCTATTTATATATATCTAATAAAACTTTACAATCACAACTCTTTCTCATTACATTCCTTTTTACAATAGAATACAGAGTATATTTCTTTCACATTCAAAGGGGATATCTTTTCCATAACATAGTAACTCTTCAGCACAAAATGTATATTAACTTGTCATCCACATCAAGTGGGGAAATGGTTTACAAAATTAGTTTCACAAGGGACTGTCAGAACTTTTTCTTCTCCCTCAATTACAATATACAGGATATAATTTCTTCCACATTTATTAAAAAATAGAGAACAAAGTATATCTCTTTCACAATTCGATTTAAAAATTTCATAACCCATACAGACCATCTTTCCATCACAAATAATATACAAGATCATCCACTTCAAGTGGGAAAAGGTTACATTAAGAACTGATCTCAACAAGGGCTGTCAAATTGTCTTCTTTCTCAGTTTCAAAAGAGCAGTACGAATTTCCATCATTCTCCAATTTTGTCATAAAAAAACAGGGGAAAGGCAACGCTCTCCACCCAACCAAGACATCAAATGAAAAGGGAGAATCCATCCTTCTTCATTGGTCTCGGAGCCCCAACCAAAATGCAATAAATGATGTGATCCAACTCATGGAAATAATAGGCTTCTGCAAACACTCGAGCAACATTTCACAATAAAACATAGTCCACAACAAAATGTAGTTTACAACTACATTAAAGCATGAAAAACATTACTGAGGCTTCATCAACTAAGCCAAAGGAGCAAGAAACTATGGGGGATGCTTCTTATGCCTCCCAAAAGGGAAAATGGGTATCACCATCTAAATTACAAATCGCCAAAATATAGTATAGCGAAACGCTGACAATCCTTATTCCTCCCCCAAGTACCCCTTATTCCTCACATTTCCTTATGCCTCCCCAACCTCTTATGGCACCCCATAATGAGTAAAGAAATGAAAGCTATTTATTTGTAAGGTGGAACCCAAATCCCAACTCCCTCCACACTTATACCTCCCTAAAACACTTGTGCCTCCTACACCATACATAGGCCATCTACCCAACAGCCCACAAACATGCCAAAACATTCACACAGTAACATTTACATTCATAAAAGAAGATCATTTCAAGATTCAAGATATTACCTCTCCATGATGGATTTTTCCAGGTTTGAAACAACAGTTGTTTCCAAAAAAAACAAACCAAAAATCCACCAAACAATAAGCATGCAACAATATTCAAACTTCTCCAACAGCAAGGGATCCCAAAACAGTAAGGAATTCACCCAAGAATGAAGTCTACAAGGTGAAGCAACACAAAACAATGTAAGGAATTCAAATTTTATAGAAGACGGAAGAGAAGAGGATGAGGTGGATCCATGTAGGATGCCACATCACACATCCTCAACCCCAACCCCAAAATTCAACTTCATTCACCAATGCATATTAAATAGGTGGGTGAGTAATATGACATATTACTTACACACTCCAAAACAATCCCACACCCCAAAGGAAAAAAATTAAAAGCATGTAAGAAAGTGCAATAAAAACATTCAACTTGACTTAAAAAAATGAATAAAGAAGGGATAAATTTAACACTCCAACCATAGGTAAGGTTGGTATATAAATTTACGAGGTATGGGATAAGTTTAACTTGTCCCACAAGTCTCCAAAATCAGCCTCCAAGGAAAAATTCAAATTTCAAAGAAGATGGAGTGTTTCATACTCCAAAAATCAACTTACACATCTCTTACAACACTTTAATTTTTGGCCAACAACTCTAATAGTTACTTTCTTGTGACCCAATTTGATTAGTTAATTTTTAACAATATGATTACTCACATTAATTAACACACCATTTAATAAATAAGGAAAGGGGTCAAAGCACCACAAAATAAACACATGCAACATTAAACCAAGGAAAATAAATAAAAGAAACATAAAACCCCTTGGTCACATTTGAAGGTGATCCCCTCATGGGAATCCCTAAAAACTATCAAACACACACAAAAAAATAAAGTTGCCATGGTGACCTTGTTGAATTCATCTAGAATTTCAAAGTGGTTGGTCTCCAATCCTCCGATGTGTGTTGTGATATTTTAACCTGCAAAACACAAATACCTCCTTCGGCCTCGTGGCCATATGAAGACATCCAAATGAATATAATATAATTTAAAAATCATCAATATATATGAATGAAAACAACATCCAAACAATCAACAATATCACTTACAATTTCATCAACAACTATATAATCATCAATTTTAATTTCAATTTCCTCGGTCTACTCAATATATCTAAATATCACATGTCCTAACAACATCCATATATATATATATATATATATATATATATGTATGTGTGTGTGTGTGTGTGTGTGTGTAACCATGTCCAACAACATGTCAACATCTATATGAAATTTCTTTAACAATCATCATGCATCATATATGAATCAGAGTCAACAATAATCCATGATCTAATATCTAACACCATACTAAGTCAAAACTATAATAATGTCCATAATATAGTCAACAATATCATGATCAATATCAAAAGTGTCGAAGGGAAGTGGGTACTATAGGATACTTTAGGATGGATTGCAAGGGATAATGTGTTTGATTTATTATTAATTCAAAAATTTCCCCAATTTGACAGCAAAACAACTGTAATTTTGACTATGTCTGATTTGCAAGTTTTATAAAGTTTTCTTAGGTTGTAAGGTTTATTTGGGGTCATTTTGATTATACAAGTTCAATTTAACATTTCATATCCTTTTCCAACGTTGCAGGGTCGTTATGTTCATTTTCATAAATATTATTTGCCAATTTGAAAATTATCTAACAAAGCTCTACAACTTCCAACTCGAATTGAACCATTTACATTCACAAAAGTATAAAATATGAATAGAATCTAATCCAATATTACAATGTTATATTTCCTTCAATCCAACAATGTGAAAAGAGAATGTATTACTCCTTTCCAAAATAAAACATTTCAAATGAAACAGAGTAATATGTTTTCTTCATACGTATTTGCATTTTCAATTTTCCAAACAAAGATTTCATACTGTATTTCAAACACAGATTTCCAATGAAAACAATATGTTTTTGAACAAGGTAAACGAATTCCATTGATTTGAAATAATATCCTTACAACTTCTTTCACATCTCTTTCAAAATGTAGAATACAGAGTATATCTTTCACATTTGAAATACAAATTTCATACCTAATACAGAGCATAATTCCATCACAAATAGTATACAATTTCATCCACTTCAAAGTAGGAAGTGGTTACAATAAGGATAAATCTAAAAAAGGACTGCGAATTTGTCTTCTTTCTCAGCTCCAGTACAACAACAAGAAGATCCATCATTCTCCAATTTGATCACAATAAAACAGGGGGAAAGGAAACACTCTCCACCCAACCAAGACATCCAATGAAAAGAATAATTTGTCCTTCTTCATTGTCCCCCGAGCCCCAACCACATTGCAATTAGAAATTTTTTTCAACGCATGGCAACAACAGGCTTCCACAACACAAAATCACTCTTTCACATTCAACACACAGTCCAAAACATAATTCAGTTTGCAACCACATGAAAATAACAACCAAAACTCAGACTTCATCACGCAAGCCAAAGGAGCAAGAATTATGGGGGAAGCTTGCTTATGTCTCCCACAGGGGAAATGAGTATCACCACCTGAGATCAAACCACCAAAATATATCATTTCAAAACCCTAACATGCCCTTATTCCTCCCCAAGTACCCCTTATTCCTCCCATTTCCTTATGCCTCCCCAACCTCTTATGGCACCCCATAACAAGTAAATAAATGCAAGCTATTTCTTTTACAAGATGGAACCCAAATCCCAACTCCCTCCACACTAATACATCCCCAAATAACTTATGTCTCCCCACAAGAATTCCCAATAATCTTCTCCTACACCATACCTAGGCCATCTACCCAACCAACCAAGAAGCATGCCAAAACATTCACACATTTACATATGCATAAAATAAAAGAAGAGTATTTTAGAGATCCAAGATCCTACCTCTCCATGATGGAGTTCTGTTCCAAGGTTCCTAAAACAACAATCTTTCTAATGTAAAAAAGAGTCCAAGATCAACAATCGACAACCATTCAATAATCTCCAACTTTCTCCCAATTTGCAAGAGCTCAAACACCAAAAGAATTCACCCAAAAATGATAGTAATTCAAGTCAAGTAACCCCAAAACATGCCAATGAATTCAAATATATATAAGAGGAAGAAATGAGGATGATGTGGATCCATGTAAGATGCCACATCATACATCCTCAACTCCAACTCATAAGTTAACTACAATCTCCAAGGCATAATAAATAAGGTGGGTGAAAAATGACAACTTCACTTACACACTCAAATCAAACCCACACCCCATAAGGACCAAAATTAAAAACATGTAAGCAAGTGGAATTAAAACTTATAAGTCGTCTTCTACAAATGCATAATGAAGGTCTAAATTTAACTCCTCAACCATATATAAGGTTGGTATACAAATTTAAGAGGTGTGGTACAAGTTTAACTTGTCCCACAAGCCTCCAAAATCAGCCTCCAAGGAAAAATTTGAATTTCAAAAGGAGGTTGAGTGTTTCACACTAAAATGTTTACTTACACATCACTTACAACACTTAATCCAAGAGCCAACAACTCTAATAATTACATTCTTATGACATATTTTAATTAATTAATTCAACAATATAATTACTCAAAATTTTATTAAATAAAAAGGGGAGACACATCACTTATAAAACACATACTAACATTAAACAAGGGAACCAAATAAAATAAATACACATAGCCCCTTGGTCACATTTAAAGGTGATTCCCCCCCCCCCCCCCCCCCATGGGAACCCCTAACAACAATCAAACATACACAAATAAATACAAGTTGCCATGGTGACCCTTGTTGAATTCATCTAGAATTCTAATGTGGTTGGTATCCAATCCCCTAATGTTTCTTGTGATATGTTTACCTACAAAACACAAATACCTCCTTCGGCTTCGTGGCCGCATCAATCACCCAAAATAAATAGAAAGTATAATTCCAAAATCATCTATAAATAAATCACAACATCATCAAGACAAGCAACAATATCATTTAAAATTTCATCAACAACTATATGACCATCAATTAATTCAATTTTCTAGGCCTACTCAATATATCAAAATATCACATGTTCAAACAATATCCATAAATATAACCATGTCGAACAGTAGATCATCATCAATATATTAAATGTCTCTAATAATCATCATGCATCATATATGAATTGAAATCAATAATAGTCCATTATCTCTAACATCTAATATCATGCTAAATCAAAAGCTACAATAATATCTGTAAGTATAGTCAATAGTGTCATAATCAATAACAAAAGGTGTCGAAGGGAAGTGGGCACTACACCCTAAGTGTAAATTATGTATCATTTGAATTATAATTGTTCAAAAATAGTCAATACTAAGACTAAAGTACGTCATAAGCGTGAAGAGTACATGAGTTAAAGATATTTTTGGGTTAGGGGTAATGTCGTACTTAAAGTCCTTATAAATCAACTAGACATTTTCATGTTGTTAAAAATAAATAAGATTTTCTCTTGGTGAGATTAAACTTTCGAGCAAACAAAAGATATATATAAATCTAAATCAAATTTCTTGATGCTAAAATGTTGAATGGATTCAAACAAGTTATTGAACTATATCAACTATAACACGAAAATAATGGTACTGTGATGGAAGGATGTTTATGGGAAAATGTATCTTTAATCAAAACCACCCTTAAATCCTAATAATTTTTTCCTTGACCTCATGATAGTTCTCTTGTCTAGCAAATGTAGAGTTTAAACATCGAATATACATCTTAACAAGTAGAATGTTAACCTCTTGTTAGATCCTTTTTGAAACCACGATAAAATTTAATATTTATTTAACATATTTTGAGAAACAAAACTTAAACGTAAGAATGAATATTCAAAGGCTTGTAGTTGTTTAAAATGAGTTTATTAACAAATGACCTATGGATAGCTGATGGAATTGGAGAAAGGAACCATCGTCACATTCTCTATTAAAGACTAATGCTTTGCAAAATAAAGTAAATGAAGTTTGAAAAATAGGAAAGTGTAAACCTTATGCGTTTAAGTCTCTTGAAAAGTACAAGTTCATACAATGGAAACCTAAATTTGATGAATATGTAAACCATGAAAAGGTCATGTCGTGGAGTATGCCTATCTTGTGTTTCTTACTGTAATTGGTTCATTGTCCTGGTTTACGTCATTGAGTAAGACATTGATATGCACCCTATGTTACCTATCTTATGAGTGGGTTCATGTTTATGTAAGTGTGATATGTGATGTTAAGTCTATCTATTGGAGCCCATGGGGTGTTGTGTAGTGAGAATTTAAAGTAAAAAAAACAATTATTCTGGTATTTTTAGTGTGGTATTTGTGTGTCAAAAGCTTGGGTGTTACATTCTTCAATATTTTTTCTTGTTCTTTGCAATCACTTTTTTTCAATGCTCTTTATGGTCAATACTAACTTCATCCAGAACAAATTCTATGTCTGCATGTTCTAATTCGATTAATGTTAGTTTAATATCTTCATCTTCCATAAGCTTGTGAGGTTTTGTACTTATGCGGCCATGATTAAGGCTCCATATAATAGAATGCCTTGATAATGCAATGTTTAGAAAACATTGGGAAATTACTCCAAAAAAATAATAACATTATATTCATCAAAGCTACAATCCTCACACTGCCAATGTATCTCTTATTACAACACATATATCATCCATGATTTCAAACACGTTAACACCACTATGATTCTTCGATGATTCATTATTTATTTATATATGCATAGATCTCTATATGGAATACTACATGTCACGAAAATCCAAATGCTTTTTCACAAGTGTATTGATGTGTTTATGTACACAACTATTTACAATAATCAGCTTCATTATTGGATCGTATTTATAATCTCGAGGCCGACAGGTGATGGAAAAATATGAACTATTAAATTACCTTTTTTTATTATTGTGTAGTAATGATAAGTATATCTTGTTTCAATATCTCTGTACAGGACATTACTATCTTCTCAGGGTACAGAACTGATCCCCGATTTTTCGTATCTTCAAGCATGTGCAAAAGAACAGTCTCTACCGGTAATGGGACAGCTGGTATGGGATGTGAGTGGGATAGGTGAGCCGTAACTTTCTTTAAAAGCACTATTTCCTTATTCTTCCTGAGTCGCCATTTACTTAAATCGACGAATTTCTATACAAAGATTCGGAGGTAAACATTTACTCACACTAAAGTATCACTTCTTAATCAATGATAAAACAAAAAATCATTGACATATTTCCCGAGCAGAATGACGTTGTGGACGTTGCAATTAAGGGCACCCTGAATGTGCTAAAATCGTGTGGGAAAGCAAAGAGTGTGAAGCGAGTGGTTTTAACGTCGTCTTCGTGTGCAATGTCACCACTGAACGAGCAGGGCGAGTTTAACAGCAAACCCTACTCAGTGGAATCCTGTTGGAGCCCTGTGCATTAGTTTCGTACCAACAAAGAGAAATTTCCGATTTGGGTAAAGTAGCAATTGCTAAATTTTCCGACTTAAAACTGGAAACCAATATTCAGGGTTTTGTTTTCTAATATCACATCTATTTTGCATGACAGACCTACTTTGTGTCTAAAACATTGGCGGAGCAAACAGCTCGAAACTTTGCTATGGAAAACAATCTAGATATCGTAACAATCGGTCCATCACTTGTGGGAGGATCTTTCATTACTCCCTACATCCCAGGCAGCGTCCAGGCAATAGTCTTATCATTTAGACCAGGTCTTTCTTTCTCAACCTTGCTATTCTATTCCATTCACACACAATCTCTTCTCTAACATAAGTGTATACCGTCTTCATATATTACAGGAAACGAGGAACTTCTAATGAGCGTTGGCAGATCTATCATGTCCGCGTTCGGAACAATAAGAGACGTTTGCAATGCACACATATTTCTGATGGAGCAGCCAACCGCTCAAGGGAGATACCTGTGCTCTGCTCATGCGCTCTCAGTTAAGGAGCTAGCACAATTTTTGACAACCCATTATTCGCACTACAAGATTACAGAAAAGTACGAATCTAACCCCAATGCATCGTACTTTTACACAAACATAGCTTATGTTCCTTATTGCTAATGTTACATGCAAAGAATGTACATAGAAATGAGTATATTGCATTTGTCATGGGGTGAATTCAGGTTGCAGGATTGCGGATTCAGCTGTTCCTCCAAATACACCGTTCAAGTCTGTAAAGCTTATAAACTTGGGATTCAATTTTGAATATGCGATTGAAGAAATATTTGATGACTGCATCCAATCTTACAACAAGGGAGGTTTGTTAACAAGCAAGTGATATGATTACAGGTTTATAATACCTTAATCTCAGCAATCTTTGCTATTGGCGATACATTTTCCATTTTAATATAATCACGTATCTGTATCCGTATCGTATATATTTTATTGTAAGCTTAAAAATGGAATTAATCCCACTAATAATGGAGAGTACGTTTGTTACCCCCTAAATTGTTGTCCTTGGATATAAATATAATTTAATTTTTTTTAAAGAAGAGCTTAAATAACCCCCGACCAATTGCTGTAAGCAGAAAGTGGAACGCACCGGCAAGTTAAGGTTTTCTGTGCTGACTAGTTACTATGCATGCGCTGTTTAACAATTTTTACATATGTGTTTACGTTTTATTATTTATATTGAATTTTAAATGATAACGTAAGGACTGTCCCTAAATTAAACCCATCTAAAAATCTATAATCTTAGGGAGTTACGAGGAATCATTCATTCATATTGTGGAGGCAAAGCGTTGCTCTTTCCTTTTTTCAAATTTTTGTGTATGACTGCAAATAACATCCATAGGATATGCAAAGAATCATGTATTGTTGAATAAACTCTGAAGATCAAAGAGAATGACAATTGTTTTTTTTTTCTTTGATTGATAATATTTGGAAAAGGCTCTAAGGACCAATACAACAAAGATATTACAATGAAGGTCACAAAGAATTAAACAACAAACAAAAAAGAGCCAAACAAACTAAGATTGCTTCAATTGTTGCCTTATGCAATGTTAGAGACTGCGGGTTTGGTACTATTGGTAGATCTCATGGCATCCAGTGATAAGTTTTCTATAACTTTTACAAATACCAAACCCACAACTTCTGCAAATGCAATTTCTGTTGTTTCAATTTAGATTATACCTTATCTCTGAGAACTTGTCACTCCTATCTCATTTCTGAAAGAGAGATATTACAACTAGTATGCACATCATTTCTGAAAGCGAGATATTTTAAGTGGTGTTTTACATTGTTAACTGTATGCCTTGGCCCTTGTTTCTTTACATGAACCTATGACCTGCCCCCTTTGAAAAGCTTTCACCTACTTGATGATGCAACGAACTTTCCAATCTTTCAATTTTTGTATTAAAAGAGGCATGAGACTTCAATCATTCCAAAACAATATCGGATACTTTTGAGGTTACTAAGCAAACTATTTTAGAATGAAGATTAGATCATCTAATCCTTTAGAATGCTTTAAAATGTGATATACTTTTCCTTTTTATATTTTTTTCATGGAGACGTTTGCAATTGCTCACTTATTAAAAAAAGTCATATTATTGGCAATTGCATGTGGGTTATACCATGGATACGCCGAAAGGGATGCAACATCGAAGTTGAATTTGGAGGAATGAAAAATCCATGAGAGAAGAAGGGTGTAAATGAGGTGAAGGGGATAGGGGGAAGTTTAATTGAAGGCGTGCTAGAATAGGGGGAATGTATGTTGAGATATTTAATGTGATGGAAAATTATGCCAAAAAATAATGTTTAGAAGAGAACTTTTTTGGGAAGCATATGCAATGGAAGTGGAATGATGAAAAAAATTCTACAGATTTCATAAGCAAAAAGAAATAGTAAATTTTTTGATGTTTTTTTTAATCCATTAAAACATTTACTTTTGCAAACTGGATTTGTCATAACTATTAAGTTTGTTTTCATGTATGGATGGGAATGAACATTTTATGAGGTTCCAAAGCAATAGAAAAATTAAAAAGTAATTTGAGAATGATGGATCTATTATTGACACTATAGTGGAATCTAAAAACCCTGTTGATTTATTTACCTTACAAAATTTCCTTTCTAGATGAATTCCATTCCATTCAACAATTTTTGACCTTATCTGCAGACAAATATTTCAATAAAAATATCATTATTGTGCCATTACAACATATGATAGTTACACTAAAACACAAGGGACATAATAGAGTAAAAAAATGCTACAACTGTCCGAAAAGCGCAATAGCTAGAGAAATATTTACAAAATTCAATTTTAAACTAAATGACCTAAAAACTGTAGGAAAAAAAAAAGAAACAATGTAGGATGAAGTGGTACACTTATGAGGAAGGTGATATCATGAGGATAATTACGGGGGAAGGGAAAATACAATTTGTGGATGTCATCCAACGTTTCTTTCTTGTGTTTGTCATGATAGTTGCGAGGGATTTCATAGATAAGGATATGGAAATGGTGTGAACACTACATCAATAGCAAAGGACATATGATTATGTTTTTGATCTCATCCATATCATGTACACCATCATTCTTCCTACAAATAATAAATTGTAGAAATGGATTCATTATTATTTTGTCTATTTATGATACTAGTCATCTTTTGGATATGAGGCATGAAATTATATGGAGTTGTTCACAATATGAATCTTGAAATTATATGGAGGTAGAATTCCAATCTAGTACATAAAATTCATACAATATAATTTTTTAAAACTAAGTTCATCTATAAAAGGATTGATAATTTGCATCATGGATTATACATTTAATGAATCGCCACACATGGGACAACATGCATACAATGTAGTGTCCACTCCTCTTCAACATTGATATTACTATGATTTTCTTTACTTTGGATTGGAGAGATAAGCATTGTTATCATATTTGATCTTTAGACATTGATAGATGAACATTGTTATATTTTATTAGCCTATTAGATAGACAATATAGATGTTTTAGACTTTTGACATGATGTGAATTATGTGATGGATTATATGCATGGATTTCCATATCAATATTTGATGATCTAAAGTTACTACAGTACTGACACATTGGATTTGATATATAGATTTTGCTAGGCAATTTAGTTGCTTTTGTGATCTTATTCCTAATTGATGAATAAATAAAATCAAAATATTTAAAATTGTGAACAGTTAGTGAAATTACTTGATTTTAGTAATAATTTATTTATCACATTTGATGATGTCAATTGATATGTATATGTGTTTTATTTTCTCGATATCATTAATATGGCCACAAGGCCAGAAAAGTATTATTTTGTTTTTTGTAGGAAATTGTAACACAACAAACAAAAAGGGATAAGAAACCAATAGTGAAGGAATTTGGGGTATTGGCAATATATCAGCTTGGCAACTTGTGTGATTGTATGTTGTTTGTTGTTAGATTGTTAGGAGGTCCCCATTGGGGGGGTGGCCACAAATGTGACCTTCGGTAAATTTGTTGTTTTCCCTTCTTGTTTTATTTATTTTGTGAGTCACATTTATTATTGTTTGTTAAAGTTCTCAATTTAAATTGATTAAACTTGATTAATTAGTCTAATTTGACATGTGACCTATGGGGGTATTT
Source organism: Taxus chinensis (assembly GCA_019776745.2). Lineage (NCBI taxonomy): Eukaryota > Viridiplantae > Streptophyta > Pinopsida > Cupressales > Taxaceae > Taxus > Taxus chinensis. The sequence continues at coordinate 821,315,405 of CM034147.1, forward strand.
AATGTGGTTATGTGGTTCTTTATTTTTGTTTTATTTGAAAGGGTTTTATTACTTTTGAGTGTTGCATACTCAACCTAGCATGTCAAATTCAGATTTGGGCTTAAGGGCCATTTTTGAAGGCATGTGAGACAATTTAAGTTTGTCCTACACCTCTTAATTTTACCTACCAACTACCCCTATGGGTTAAGGGTTCAAAAATAGACCCCATTATGTGATTGTAAGACAAAAGGTGCTATTTATTGCACTTTCTTACATAAGTTTTAAATGTTTTCATTTAGAGGTGTGGGTTTGGGTTTGTGTGTGTAAGAGGGTTATCATTCCCTCAATCACCAATTTATTGAGATTTGGGGATTGGGTTTTACCATATGATGTAGAGTGGAGGAGGAATGATGTGGCATCCTAAATGGAGCCACATAACCCTCTTTCTACTCATTTTTCTATTTATTCAAGTTTTTTTGATGATTTTGGGGTTACTTGTTTTATTTGGACTCTTACATTTTTGGGAGGAGCTTGCTTCTGGAGTGCTTGTTTGGATCTTGGAGTTGGATTGTTTTTTCTTGTGGATTTGATACTCTTTTAATGGAAAGGTAGGGACTTCACCCATGTTTTTTTATTATTATTTTTTATGCAAGTGATTGTGAATGGATGATTGTTGCATGTTTTTAATTTTGGGAAATATAATGGCCCTTAGGTTGTATAGGAGAAAATGAAAATGGGGATATTTTGGAGGGACACATAACAATATTATATTTTATTTGGGAGGGAGCTAGGGTTAAGTGTGTCAACTAGTAGATAAGTGAAATTTGTTCTTATCTTGTATGTTTTATTGAGGGAGGCATAAAAGGTGGAAGAAAATAGATCACTCAAGAAGAGAAATTCTCTTCTAAAATCACTCATTCATGATAAGGATACAATAATACACTTCCTGCAGAACAAACTTGCTAGCCTACAACATCACCATCATATTGTGGACAACCATATCCATGCTCCTAGTCCACTTGCAGTTGTTGCTCTTGAAAGGAATGATAACCAGATCGTAGCAAGCCAAGAACAAAAATGCTAATCAAACACCATGATCTATAAGATGAAAGCAATTCACCAAAATAACTTTACATAAAACCTTTGCAAATAAATGAGAAGCAATATCATATATTATAATGGAACTCAATACAATACATTGAGAATGAGCTCTTGCTTAAATAGGTAAGGAATAACAATCTAAGAACCAGTCAAGGTCGTAGATCAAGCCATAAATCAAGGAAATAACTAGTCATCAAAGAACTAGTCAAGACCATAGATTTAGGAGAGAACTAGACATCAAGGATCTAGTCAATACCATAGATCAGGGAAAGAACTAGTCAATACCATAGATCAAGGAAAGAACTATACCTAACAACTAGATAATATCTCCTAATATCTAAATAAGATAAAAGAAATATCCACACACATAAGTGGGTGAAGATAAATACAATAAAGGTAAATAAAGTACCTAGGTGAACATGAACTAAGGTAAATACCTACTCTAATACCCCCCCTCAAGTTGAAGCTAGGGGCCAAAATAGATGTGGTATGTCCACAGTATGAGTCCCGGAAACTAGGCCTGATGAGGTACTCATGTACAATAACTGGGAAAAAAGGGACACCACAAGGTACCCAAAACCAGTAACAACAAAGTAAAGAGAGTAAATACCCGCTCCAAGGCATCCCAAGAAGCTCGACTAAAAAACTCGTACAATGCTAAAGAAGTTTGGTGTGCACTATGGTCTTAATCCACTGCTTGATCACAAAACTCAAAAACAACTGACACTGGGCTCCACCAGAATAGCTCCTTACAAGGATACTGTCAATGGAGTGATGTCAAAAGTGTAAAAAAAACACCAAACATAATCTGATCAACTGCTGCAAATAGGTGTGCCACGATTCAAGAACAATAACCAAAGCAACAAGGTAAGGACACAAACTCTAGAGTGTCACGATCCAAGAAAAGCCAAGGTAACAAGGCAAGGACATGAAACTTGAAGAAGCAGGATCAATACCACACCCTCCCATACTGTTGAATGGGTGGAGTGATGCTACAAATCTGTATGAGTTTCCCAAAACAACTACTCGAACACTAATAAATTAACACTAGAATGCACTAGAATAGATCCCCCATAAGAGATACTATCAACATGCCAGAAGTGTCGAAAATATAGATACAAAATCTCTCAACAAACAAGAGAGATACACTACACCTGCTAAAAAAATGCTCAAAACAAGAAGCATCACAATGCAGAAGGTATATGAAAGTGGACCTCAAAAATCCTAATGGTAGAGGAGCCACGCCTGTAGAGTCCTCTCAATGAATGCCTATGTTGCTACCATGAGTGATCAGATATCCACCCCAAATCAACACAGATGGATGAAGAAGATGCCTGTATATGACTTGGTGTAAAATGCACAATGGGTGCATTCTAAAGAACATCAGAATGTGTGTCAGGTTGATTATGTCTGATAGCTGAAATCTCAGGTTTCTCAAGCCTGAGTGAAGGTGCAGAACTCATGTTTTGCTCATGATCCTCAGAAAGAGTCGAGTGAACAAAAAAATGAGCTCTGTCAATGTGTGATCCCAATAAAGTATCTGCTTGAAAACCAATGTCATGATGAGAATTCCACTTAACATGTGGAATAGAGGAATCAATACCCTGTGAATGTCTTCAAAGACTCCGCTAGTGAGACCCATAGAAATGGAGCATGCGAGAATTGAATGCAGTGGTATGCTTCTTAAAAAATCCATGCAGTTGAGTAGAAGTAGGATACACAACATGTGGTACTGTAATAGGCACAGATGTGGAAGATCATGTAGTAACAAGCCTCACAGGTTTAGAAGCATCAAAATCAGGTTCAGGCTCAAACACTGAAAAATCAATGTCAGTGGGTACAAGAGAAACAACTATAAGTGGAGAAGGAGCATGGATATGGTTGCCCACAATATGATGGTGATGCTATAGGCTAGCAAGTTTGTTCTACAGGAAATGTATTATTGTATCCTTATCGTGAATGAGTGATTGTAGAAGATAATTTCACTTCTTGAGTGATCTATTTTCTTTCACAAATTTTACAATATCCTCTTGAAGTCCACATACTTCAAAGAAAAACATATCATTCTCAGACTCCATGATAGGTACAAACTGCAACTCCCAAACATTTAGGACGTCTCAAAAAATGACACTCAAAACCGAGTTATCGATCAAAAGTTACAAGTTTTTTCATATTTTTCTCTATTATTTATTTTAGTTGGCATTAAAACAAAATAAATTGTTGTTGCCTTCACCACACAAATAAAATTAAAGGGGGCTGAATTCAAGCACCTACCAGTAGGAATCATAAGCTTTAAGCCCTCATATGACCAAGGGCTAAGGATTTTAATACTTACTATTCTGGGGTGTGTCGCGTGTTTTTGAGAAAGTGACATCCAATTGCCTCTTCAGGTAAAAATTACTATTTTTGGACTGTGTAGGCAGTGAGCTTTATTACTGAAAATTTTAACCTGTGGATTTGCTCGAAATAGTAAAAACCATGCACAGCATCCATGGACCCTTGCCAAAAAGGAAAGAACTGAAAACCTTCTTGTGTGCAACCCGGGATTTACGCAGCATATGAGAAAAACCCAGTACAGATCTCAAGAAATCCCAAACCCAAATAAATAAAATCACATTTTTTTCTTGGCTCGAACGCTAAGGCGCACCTATGTGCCTCTCTGCAAAAATAAAAAAAACACAAAAGACGACTGCCTCCATAATTGGCCATGTTTACAGTCAATCTTAGGGTTTTCACACCTTCCGGATTCAATGAAAGCCTCTGTTTTGCATAAAAATGCAAACAATAACAAAATATGAAAAAATCCCAAATATATGAATACACAAATAATTTATTTGTAAAATAAAACTTACATACACATGCCAACAACAATCTCCTGCTCTGATACCATGAAAGGAACGATAACCATATCATATCAAGCCAAGAACATGGATGCTAATCAAACACCACGATCTATAAGATGAAAGCAATTTACCAAAATAAATTTACATTAAACCTTTGCAAGTAAATGAGAAGCAATATCATATATTATAACGGAACTCAATGTAATACATTGAGAATGGGCCTTGCTTAAATAGGCAAGGAATAACAATTTAAGAACCAGTTAAGGTCATAGATCAAGCCATAAATCAAGGAAATAACTAGTCATCAAATAACTAGTCAAGACCATAGATTTAGGAGAGAAGTAGACATCAAGGATTTAGTCAATACCATAGATCAGAGAAAGAACTAGTCAATACCATAGATCAAGGAAAGAACTATACCTAACAACTAGATAATATCTCCTAATATCTAAATAAGATAAAAGAAATATCCACACACATATGTGGGTGAGGATAAATCCAATAATGGTAAATAAAGTACCTAGGTGAACATGAGCTAAAGTAAATACCTACTCTAACATTAACTTTCCCAGCTAGTAGATAAGTGAAATTTGTTCTTATCTTATATGTTTTATTAAGCGAGGCATAAGAGTTGAGGGAGGCATAAGATTTATTTTTTTTAGGCATAAGATTCTTGTTGGTATTATTGAGTTTTTTGGAGGCTTTAAGGTGGGAACCCAAACCCTTGGGAGGCATAAGTAGATCCCCATGTTCCCTTTCTCTTTCTTGGCTTGAGTATTGAGACTTTATGCTTGAGAAACTTGCATGTTTATTGAGATTTTAATATTGTGTTATTGTGTGAAATTTTACTTTAATGTTGATTGTGGAAGACATGTAAAGTTTCCTTGGTTGTTTTATACCCCTTATTGTTTCATTTTTAGGGCTCAGTGGCCAATAAGGAAGAAGACTTCTCTTCCTCATTGGATTATTCGTTGGGTGGAGAGTGTTTCCTACTCCCATATTTTATTGTTGTGTTTGGATTTTTGAGAAGATGGAGGAGTTCAAATAAATATTTTGTCATATAAATTGCACTTTGAAGAAAATGAATAAAGATCCCTTTTTGTAAAATATTTTCCATGTTGTCTCCACTTAAGTGGAGGGCTTGTAACTTGCATTTTAAAGATTTTCAACTTCTTGTAAATGTGTTGTCAAAGGTTGATTTCTATTAAGTTTTCAAAATGTATGTATATTTGGAAAGTAGGTAAAGGAAAATTGTATTTGTTACTATGAAAATCTCTTCAACTTGTAAACTCTACCAAGAGTGTATTGAAGGAAAACTTGTATTTTAAATAGGTTGGTTCTTTCAAACTAAATCTACTCTATTCTTCATTCAGATGGAGGCGTATCCCTAAACCCCTAAATGCGGTGTTCAAAATGACATCCTTATAGTGAAATAACAAAATGAGAGGATATATTCAAAATATAATAGAAGAACACTAACTCAATGACATGGACATTCTCAAGGATTAAGATATTAATTTTTGTTGTCTATTTTTTTCTCCAACCTCATACAAAATTTAAAATGTTTCAATAATTGCAAGTAGACAAATTTTCCAATCGAGATTATTTGGACTTTACTATCATGTTGTCAGCTAATGCAAAGTATGGAGCTTCAAAACTAGGAATGGGCATTTGTGAAATAAAATTATGAAGAATTGAATATTTTCTGACATTTAAGTTGTAATTTTCATGATAGATATGATTGTAAAATGTGGAATCATGTGAACTATTAAAAAAAATTCTCAAAGATATGAGGTCACTATTGACCATTTTAGATCATCATATGGGAGGGGTATAAAAAAATTTCAGCCTCCTTATTTTTAGTAGAGAAGCAAGCATTGAATCAGGTTTAAGAATGCCCACTCCCCATATACAATGTCATTGTGTAAGTTTTCTTTACCAAAATAATACATCTACCATTCAAGACTATTATAGGGTCTTGATGGTGATAGGAAGGGCATCATATATGAGAATAATACACACAATAGATAGCAAGGAGTCAGGTTCAAGTTTAAAAAGTGTTAAGTATGGAAGCACAGTTTGAGGATTGATCATTCATTCAGTTTCTTAGTTTCAAATGATTGGAAAAGGTACTGATAATTTATTATTAATTCCTTATGATTATATGAAAGTGTATTAGACAATCAAGTTTTCAGATGTTCATTCAGTTATAAAAATTAAAAGTAATGTAAAGGAAGAAGCAAACAACTTATTCCATAAAATAATTGTTTATATTTATAAGGAAAAATTGACAATCTTCCCCACACAAGCCATGTGATATAACTACAAAAGTACTAAAAATATAAGGAAGAAAATGGGACCCACCATTTATTGAAAGATGAATCCCCTTCCTTACAACTGCCACTAAAAATGACTCTATGATGCTGCTCCAGAGTACCTAAAAGAGGAAACAGAAAAATCGTGTTAGAGCTTGTTGTTCGCTTTAACTTTGTTATATTTTCATCTTCACATGTATATGTATTCTTTCACTAAGGAGGGTTTTCATAAAAGGAAATACTTGAAAATACTCTCAAATAATGCATGTAAGGAAAAAATTAAAGAAATGATTAGAGTTTATCTTTAATAGTTGTGCATGAAAAGCATTGCATGAAGATAAATACAAAGAAAGATTTCATATCACAATAAATTATTATGCATTTTCTGATGTAGATACATCAAGTAAATATTACTTTGCCATATTTTTCAAGCTTAGTGAATGAGTATTGTAGCAATGAAGAAGCATCATATTCAAGATACTAAAAATGGAAATATTTCAAGTGCAAAGCATGATGAGCAGATTGTAACATTTCCAAAAAATTCCAAGTTTCTATTAAAATTTCATAAGGAAATGAAAAGTTTTGAAAGAACATAGAGTTTAAGAGAATACAACTCGTTTTATTTGTTTTCCCCATGAAACACATCTGCATAAAATAATACAAAAGAGTTTTAAAAATAATTGCAGGTATCCTCATATAACAAAGGTACAAAATTTAAAATTAAATTTATAAGTATGGTCATACACTTTCCAGATTTTACAAGTTTTCAATATAAAAAGTTCTGAAAATGCATAAATTTTCAGATCTTGAAGTATGTGTTTTTTGTGTAAGAGTGAGATAAAAGAAAAAGATTACCTAGTTTCAGAATAGACCCTCAAGAGTATCGCAAATTTTCATGGAGGGAGTTAATTTTTTGTCAAGTTTTCAGGAACAAGTGTGTTTCAAAGTAAACATTTAAGAATGCAAAAATGTAAATAAAAAGTTTCAGTTGAGTCATGTACTTCTAAGAAAAACCCTAAGTTCTTCAAAATACACATAAAGCTAGAAATTTCATAATGGTATGACTCAATCTTACCTTTAGAAACATGGTTGAGTTGAAAAAATAACATGGTTAAGTTGATAAAGGAAATCTTGAGCTCAAGCCACACAAAGGAGATAACATTGAGATCGAGCTTTTATATGGCGAGATGGGTCGAAGCACAAAATTATAAGCTGGGAGTTAAAAATAGAGATCTAAGCTCCCATTCAGCCGAGATGGACAGGGAACTATAAGGGGTTGAGATGATTGAAACGAGCTCCAGTTAATACATTACAATCTAGGTTTTCAACACAATGCCTAAGCTAGTAATGAGAGCTCCAAGGGAGAGATACAAGAAGGTGTAGTGAACTAGGTTCTCATCACAGCAAGATTTTTGAAGAGGCCAATCTCAAAGTAGGAAACCCTAACACATCTAAACTTAAAAAGAGATACAATGAGCTAAAATAAAAATACAAATAGATAAAAGAAACATAGATAAAATGAAATGAAACCTAACTCGGACGCATGAAAACTCAACTAAAATGCAAGACCCAGATGTCAAGATCAAATACAGAGATAAAAATTCAATCAAATAGCTTACCAGTAGTAAGGGAAGAATCAATCTGAGCTGGAAAGAACTTGGTGAGTTTGGTAGAAATAATGGCGACTGAGGTAGTAAATATGGCTAAGTTGAAAGAGACCACAACAAGCTCTAAGGAAATCACAGTGAGAAATGAAACCCCCAAGATAGAGCTGTAAATAAATTATTGAACGAATCAATACAAAACAATGGTAAGCCTCCAAATGTCACAATGAGCTGGGGAGTCACTGCGATGATCTGGGTAAATCCCTTAATCAATCACCACAATGAGCTTGAACCCACAAAGACAACCTAAATATGGTTCAAAAAAGGAATTGAGGTGAAGATTTAAAAACCACATCAAGATAAAGAGAATGATAAATGAACCCCATTCCTGAGTTGAAGCAAATTAAAACCAAACTCAAACAATAGAGAAATTCGGGCTGAGATGGTGAAGAGGAAAACAACTGAGCTATAGTAAGAAATTAAGACCGGGCTAAAACACAACACAAAACTACACAAGCTCAAGTTCTTCCAATGGCGTGCACAGGAAAAATTTGTAAGGGTTTCCCCAGGTGTAGAGCCTCTAAGAAGACTAAGTGCAATTGATAAGTTTTTGAGTTTGAGACCTAATTGGAAGTGGTCGACTAAGTTCGTTTAACCATGGTCAATTTTTACCATGGGTAAAACCACTGGTCAGTTATGACCTTATTCATCCTTTCCATGCCCAAGTAAGTTGGGATTCAATAATGGTTTTGATTACTATAAAATTGACATGGTGAGTAATGATGCCTTGCCAAGGTCAATGAAAAAAATAACTATTACATTATCACCTCATGCATGCATATGCGCCACAGGGCCAAAGTTTTAAAATAACTATTATCTTAACCTTTTCTAAAGAGGAAGTTATTTTTTCTTTTTTTTTTCTTTTTTGGTTGGTGCAAAAAGGAGGGTTTACTAGAGTCAACATAGAAAGATAAAATCCATGCAAGCTTATTATGACAATTTATAAATCATGTAAATAATAATAGTACTTATTATTATTATTATCTAATTGAATTTAATATGAAAGGGGTGGAATTATGCATGTGAGAGAAAATACAACTGGCATTGGATTTTTCTCCAACTACTTGACTGAGGTTGTAAACTCAGAACTAGAGTGTTGAGCAGCTCCTGCTCCAATTCTTTCCCTCTTAATTCTCCTTATTTGTTTTCTATATGTACTCAATATTTTGAAGTAAGTAGGGGGGATTGTGAGTTTTTCATGCCAAGGCTATGCTAATTTTTGTTAGGAAATAAGAGATAAAATATGCGTAATAATCCCTTACAGAATTGCAACAATAGAAACTAATATGCATAAAATATTACAGATCTCAAATAAAAGTGCAGAATAAATAACACAACACAGAGAGACAAGATTTAACATGGTTCACCCAATTTGGGCTACATCCACTAAGAATCACTTGCTCAGATTTTATTACAAGCCTCCACTCTCTCAATACAATACCTAGATCCGTTTGGAGCTATGCTTAACAAACTCTATAGAATTCACACCCGAATTCAAAACACATTTGTAATACGTTTTCTTGTCTATGTATCATATGCATAAGAGCATATAAATTGACAATTGCTTAAGCAGTTTGATACAAAACCGTGGGTATTAATACGATGGGAAAAAAATGTGGGTATCAAAACCATGGACAAAAACCGTGGGTATCAAAAAAATGGGTACCGAAAAACCATGGGCCCAAAAACAGCCCATAACGGTTACCCATTACCCATGGGTTAATAAACCACCCATGAAAATTTTCTTTGGGGGCTTTGCCCCCGAAACCCCCTAACCCACTCACTGGCGAGCGGGAATGCCGTAAAAATACCTAAGTGTAACACATAGAAGGTGTACCACACTCTAACATGAATATAGGCTCTGCAAACATAACAATCTCCCACTTGGAGACTGATTTCCACTGAGAAAGATTCTCAACCCTTCATTGTCATCTGCGAAGGCCAACCAAATCTAAACATAGCTTTAGTTTATCCCTTGTGACCACCTTGGTCATCATGTCTGCAGGATTCTGATTGGTATGAATCTTCTCCAACTTCAACTTATCTTCCTCCAAATTTTTCCTGATGAAGTGATATCTCAACTGTATATGCTTCGTCCTATAGTGGAAAGAAGAGTTCTTAGCTAGGTGTATAACACTCTGACTATCACTATACAGCTTACATTCCTCTTGCTTATGCCCCAACTCCTCAAGAAATTGTTGTAACTAAATCATTTCTTTGCTTGCCTCTGTGGCAGCAACATACTCAGCTTTCGTGGTTGACAAAGCAACCAACTTTTGTAGTCGTGAAATCCAGCTTACTGTTGTTCCACCTACAGTGTAAACATAACCTGTTGTGCTCCTCCTACTGTCTACATCTCCAGCCATATCTAAATCTACATAACCACACAAAGTGGTGTTCTGATCCATTGTAGCACAAAATTGTCCCCATGGTCCCTCTCAAATACCGAACGATCCACTTTACTGCCTACTAGTGATATCTACCTAGATCACTTATAAATATACTCACCGCTACCACTAGCATAGGCAATATCAAGCCTAGTGCACACCACGGCATACATCAAACTACCACCTGCTGATGAGTAAGGTACCTTGGACATCTATTTTCTCTCCTTCTCTGTCTTGGGACACTGCTCCTTTGATAACTTGGAAATGGCCTGCCAAAGGATTCCTAACCGGTTTAGCATCCTATGCATATTAAACCTCTCCAAGACCATCTTAATGTACTCTTCCTGAGATAAATTTAGCTTCCGTTCCTTCCCATCCCGAGATATTCTCATACCAAGGATTTGTTTTTCTGCCCCCAAATCCTTCATAGATAAGGATTCACTTAGTTACTTCTTGAGTAATTTTATTTCCTGCATGATTTTACCTGCAACCAACATGTCATCCACATACAGACACAAGATTAATATAACTGTCCATCCTCAAATTTCTTTGTATACACGCAATGGTCATAATGACATCTAATATAACCTTGATCCATCATGAAGCTATCAAATTTCTTATACCATTGACATGGAGCTTGCTTCAAGCCATAGAAGCTCTTCTTCAGTTTGCACACCATCTCCTCTTTACCTTTGACGTCATAGCCCTCTGGTTGATGCATATATAGTTCCTCCTCTAAATCACCATGGAGAAATGTAGTTTTTACATCAAGCTAATCTAAGTGCAAGTCTTCTGATGCAACTATTCCTAAGAACAATTCTAATAGAAGTCATTTTTACTACAAGAGAAAAAAATCTCATCAAAATCTATACCTTTTTTTCTGTGCAAACCCCTTGACCACCAACCGGGCCTTACATCTTTTCTTGCCTCCTTCTTCCTCTTTGACTCTAAACACCCCACTTGTTCTGTAATGATCTTTTGCCTTCGGGTAGCTTCACCAAATCCCATGTCTGGTTCTCCATGAGATCCCGATGCTCCTCATCCATGGCTTGCTCCCACTTCTTCCTTGCATCTATCTACATTTCTTCATCAAAGCTCTCTATCTCTCCACTATCAGTGAGTAATAAATAATAAAAAGAAGGAGAAAAAAATTCAGGTTCTCTTCTTACCCTAGAAGACCTCCTCAATATAGGAGTTTGGGTTTCCTATTGAGTCAGGTTCCTGAATTGATTCATGTGTCACTTTTCCATCCAAAAGATCCTCTACCGCTGCATATTCTTTCTTGGATTATTCCACTGTTTTCCTGCAACTGCTGCTTGTACATGACTTTCTCATTAAAGACCACATCCCTAGATCGAATGATTTTCTTGTCCTTAATACTCCAACATTTATATCCAAATTCATCACCACCATAACCAATGAAAGTACATTTTTCTGATTTAGCCTCTCGCTTGGTCCTATCATTCTTGTCTATATGAACAAACACCTCACATCCAAAGACTCTAAGAAATGAATAATCAACTTTCTTACCATGCCAATCCTCCTCAGGTATGCCTCCATCCATACGGCACTCTGAGGGTCCTCTATTTATCAAGTACACAAACTGTGCTCACCACTTCTGCCTAAAAAGAAAGAGGCAGTCCTGCATGTAACCTCATGCTCCTAGCACGTTCCATTATTGTCTTGTTCATCCTTTCTAACACCCCCATTCTTGCTGTGGAGTTCCTGGAACCGTATTTTGCCTACGGATTCCATTCTTAGAACAGTAATCATCAAATTCATTTCTGCAATACTCCCCTCCATTATCTGACCTGAGACATTTTAGCTTAAGACTTGTTTCATTCTCTACCAAGGCTTTCCATTTAAAAAAAGTGTCAAATACATCAGATTTGTTTCTAATATAATAAACCTAAACTTTTCTTGTTGCATCATCAATAAAAGTAACATAATAACTTGAACCCCCAAGAGATGATACCTAAGTCGGCCCCCCACACATCAGAGTGCACCAGCTCTAACTTACTCTCTTTCTTTGTAGGTCCAACCTTGAGAAACCTTACTCACTTCTATTTCCCATATATGGAGTCCTCACAGACCTCCAAACCTATTTCTGTATATCCCGGAAAATCCTTTTTTATGATCTCCATGCCCTTATGGCTCATATGATTGAGCCTATAGTGCCACAATGTTGTATCTACTTTTGAAGCCACAAGATTACAAACATTAGTGCTATAAGTGGTTAAATACAAGGTTCCAACCTTCTTACCTCTTGCCACCACAAGATCACCCTTGGTAACCTTCCAAGAGTCAGCTGTAAATATCACAGTATAACCATCACTTCCCAACTGCCCTGCCAATATCAAATTTCATCCTTAATATAGGCACATGTCTGACATCCTTCAATAGCCAAGTATATCCCATTCTACATCTTAACCTGAATAGAACCTTTTCCAACTATGCTGCAAGGTTCATCATCACCAAGAAAAACATGCCCAAAAATCTCCTTGAACATAATCAACAAAATAATTCCTATGTAGAGTAGCATGGAAAGAAGCCCCTAAATATAAAACCCAAGATTTAGTAATATTGTGCAAAGAAAGAATCAAAGCATCCTGACATACATTACCCGTTGCCACATTTGTCCTCCTTGTTTTCTTCCTGTTGTTTCTTCGTGTCCCAAAGCTCCCAACAGTCCTTCTTTGCATGCCCAAACTTTTCACAATGCCAACATACTATCTTGCTTCTTAGATTTTGACCTTGCTCTGATCCTTTGATTTTCCACGGCTTCCTCTATTCTTTTTTCTCCCTCTATTTTCCACTATCAAAGCATTCCCTAAAGTAGAAGATTCACCAGATATTTTTCTTTGCATTTCCTCACTTAGAATCACCCCTACAACATCCTCAAACTTCAACTTTGAGTTAGCTGGAACCGAGTTGCTTACTGTCTATTACCAGGCTATTCCAACTCTCAAGTAAAGAGCACAAAAATAATAAAGCCCTAACTTCTTCATCAAATTCTATTGTAACCGAAGCTAGCATATTTACAACCGTATTAAAATCATTTAAATGAACTGCTACTGAACCATTCTTAGACATCTTCATATTAAACAACTTTTTCATTAAAAATATCTTATTAGAGGCAGAGAGTTTTTCATACAACTTCCCTAATGCATCCATCAGACTCTTTTGTAGTATTTTCCTTTGAAACATTAAATAATACCGAAGATGCAAGACACAGTCGGATTGTCCCAAGTGCCTTCCTATTCAAGTAAATCCCACTCCCCATCTGTCATGCTCGAGGGTTTGTTCACTTTCTCAGACAGTGGAATATAAAAATCCTTCTGATAAAGGTAATCTTCCATCTACATCTTCCTAAGACTAAAATTCTACCCATTGAATTTATCAACCCTAGATCTTCCAGCATCTGCCATAGCTCCCACTCAAGATAAAAACTTTCCCTACGATTCAAAACTTTAGCAAACCAAACCAGGATCTGATACCAGTTGTTAGGAAATAAGGGATAAAATATGTGGAATAATCCCTCAAAAAATCACAACAGTAGAAACTAATATGCAGAAATTATTTCAGATCTCAAATAAAAGTGCAAAATAAAATAACACAACACAAAGAGACATTATTTAATGTGGTTCACCCAATTTGGGCTACATCCACAAAGAATAACTTGCTCAGATTTTATCACAAGCCACCGCTCTCTCAATACGATACCAAGATCCATTTGGAGCTATGCTCAACAAACTCTACAGAATTCACAGCCAAATTTAAAACACATCTGCAATACATTTTACATTGCCTATCTACCATATGCATAAAACCATATAAATAGACAACTGCTTAAGTATATTTGATAGAAAATTGTGGGTATCAAAACCATGGGCCAAAACTGTGGGTATCAAACCTATGGGTACCGAAAAATCATGGGCCCACCATATGAGAAAATCACATGGTTACCCGATGTATCGGGCATGGGTTAATTAACCACCCATGAACAAATTGCTTTGGGGGCTGCACCCCTCGAACTCCGACGAGACCAACTCACCTGCGAGCGGGACTACCGTAAAAAATACCTAAGTGTAACACATAGAAGGTGTACCACACTCTAACATGAAAATAGACTCCACAAACATAACAATTTTAGTACTACAACACCTATTTAATAAAATAAAATAATGAATTCCCATTTACAACTGAATTGAAGTGTGTTACATTAGATTCAGTGGTATGTTTAAGTGAATAAATTATTTCCTTTGCATGTTTATCAAAACTCATCACCTCCTTTAAGATTTTTAAAGCTTTCACAGATTACTGTTAAGTATATATTTAGCATTTATTAATAATTTTTTGAAGTTGAATGACCCCACATTTTCCCTATCATCCTTTATTAACAGTTTGTTAATGCCTTTTGTGAGTGTGAAAGTCAATAAAATAATAAACAAAGTGAAGTTTTCAGATCTTGACGAGTAAAAATGGTGTCTTATAATGCAATCATAGGTCTAAAAAAACATTAGTGTATCACCTAACTTTTACATTATTTCTTTCAGTTCATGCTATTTATCTACCTTTCCCCCTAAAATAGACTAGTTTTTTGTGATTGAATCTAGGGAAACATACCTCTCTAGAGGTTATTTTCAACATTGATTCACCCACACTTAGAAAATATCCCATTGTATCAAGTGAAGACAAGGATTACATGCACTTATTCAACTTAGGGTGTTCTCTAGATTGATAACAGTCACATGAAATACAATGACCTCTTGTTATGCAAAAAGTGGGCTTGCGAAAAAATACCCTAGAACACTTTCATACAAATGTAATTGATCATAAGTTTAAATCGAGATCCCACAACCGTTTCTTGTATCCTCGCAACATCTATAAAACTAGGAGAATTAAAATATGTCATTTTCCTCCCTCCTCAATAACTACCATTTTATTGCACTACAAAATGCATGGTAGTGCCCTAAATAAGGTGGGGAAGCAGAATGATTTCTTCTTTTTCTTTGAGATTTAAATTAGCATCCTAAATTGTCTTATGAAAATCCATTAAAAAGAAAAAAGATTAATGCAATAATAAAATACTCTTTGTAGTATGGCCAAATGAGTTTTTAAGTAAATGCAAAAGAAAACAAATGTTAAGGATCAAAATATTTAATAATTATTAATAACTGTAATATTTTTTTTGATAGTACAAGCTCCAATTGGCATCTTGCATGATTTTTTCTCTATACAAAATCAAATTACACCATGTCAATGGATTGTTATGGAACTTTACATTGAAATGGGAAATTAATACACATTAGTGTTAATGTTTGTTTGAGTTTAATGTTTTTGTGTTGTTATTTTTAATTAATCAATTCCAAAAGGATGTATTTGTAATTTTTCTATATTGGTTTATATTAAGGTGAGATAAATTTGTGTCTTACTCTCTTTCAACTTATTTCACAACTTTTTAGATTGTTCCTACTCATTTTAAAATTAATAATTTGATTCCCTTATTTTTTAGTTTCTTAATTATAATTGATAAATGGTGTTATGGAAATTTTGACATGACATTTTATTGCACTTTAACCTCCATAAAAATACTAAAAATACTATATTAGTTCTATCCACAACAAGCTTGCTTAGGGCACATGGATTCCAAACGTATTCCCACCATTGTCAAAGTTCATGGTCGGAAATAAAAACCCTTTTACATTCATGGAAATTATTTTGCTAAATACCTTATAGGATCCAATAAAAACTATTTCATCATACACATGAAAACTAGACACACATCGAGTAGTAGGAGGTGTTTATTATATGTAGTTTTGAGTGCCCTTTTTGATATGTATAGAAAATTTGTAAGCATACATAGGGTGTTATTTTTACTATAGGAACAAACCTTTATATTAATGTAAAGGAGAGTTACATAGTGAGGTGATCCGAACAACTCAAGGTCCCATAAAACGCCATAAAGGATTACAAGAGCACGCCGAAAGGGAAATTACATATCATCTAAAAAATAAAAAATAAACATTAGGAACATGCCACCACCACACTTGGAGGAGTGGGGAGGATCATCCCAGGGAGGGATGAAAGCTCCACTAGTAGAGATCATCATCTGGGGAATCTACTTCCAAACTCTCTCCTACTCTGGAAACCGCATATGAAGAGGCACCATAATTCCCCACCCAAGTGGTGGTGGTGAGCCCCACCATGGAGTACAAGAAATGCCTTCCTCCTTGGGGGTGAACTCCAACTAGGTCCAGCTGAGAATGAGGAAACATGAGCCCAAGGGGGAAGCAGAGTGGTGGCTATGAGAGTAGATATTTCGATGTGTATTAACAGGTGGTGACTGTTGGGGTGGTGAGAGACGATGTGGTGTCAGTGGTAGATCGGGGAGAAATCAGGCTTATGGTACATGGTGCACTCCCCCTAGTGATCCAGTAACTCTTGGAGGTGCAATAAATTCCAAAGAAACCTTTGTAGCCTAAGCTTGAATATGAGACCCACATAGTAGATATAATAATCGCCTTGTCATTAGTAGAAACATTGATAATCGTAAGATGATTATTTAAAAATAAAGGCATTGCGAGCTTTCCAAATATGAAATAAAATGGATGCACAGAAAAAGATGCCATGGAATAAATTCCTCGAATAAATCTAGGACACCAAGAGAAAAACTTGGGGTGATAGGGAGAAAACAAGGAATGAATCCAATGCCAAATAGCTTGTGCATGCGAGAAAAAACTAGAATAAAATCTAAGAAATACTCTGGGCTAGAGAAAAAGGAGCAAGTTAGGGGGGAAATGCCAATATACAGAAGCCATTCACCTAAAGGATGACCTTGATCAATCAATCACCAGAGAAAAATCGTTAACTTTAGGTTCAAGAAGAGGGTTCCAACCATGAGCAAGCCTGTGAAGCTAGGTAGTGGGCAGCAACTGGAGTCCCCTAGCAAGCATTTAACTTTATGAATATAGGTGAAATAGGATAGTGAATATGATAGATGTGTGTGATAATTATAACACAAAAATTCTATATCCTTATTCCATCGTCAGTGGTGCCACCCACGAATTCGATGGACGGAGGCCAAGTTTATGAAGCATCAGCATATGGAAGAAGCTCCCTGAGTCTTGAAAATAGAAGGAAGATAATAATTCTACAAATTGAATTTGGCTTTATGTTGAGGCCAAACCGATCTAATCTATACAGTGCACCCAAATCCTGTATAGTATGAATTCCTTTGTGAAAAAGATGAATAGATTTAACCGCCTAGGAGTTCAGCTAACAGAAAGCATGCCCTTTGAAAGAGTTGGTGACAACCAATTGTTATGAGTATTTAAATGAAAGGCCAGTGGGAAATACATCATAAACATACTATAAAAAAAGGCTTCACCTACTCCAAGGCTTTCCAAATGCTCTTAGTAACAAAGGTCCCAAAATCTCAACTGAAGAAGATGTAATAATAAGAGTATATAGACCAATACCATTCCATCTCCACTTACCATATGGGGCACCAAATTCAATAAAATGTATCAATAAAGTCTACACGCATCGATCCCCCAAAAATAACTATGGATAATCCACTTAGGACATAGAGCCACACTTTTGGTATAAAGATCAATAATTCCCATACCATCTTGCTCCCGAGGGAGGCAGTAAAAATACCCAGGCTATACGGTGAAATCCAATTGAACCAGAACTTTTACACGAGATAAAAATCCCATACAAGTTTAAGCCAAAGCAATTGAATGAGGCACGAGATAGGTACCCCAAAAATCAGAGTAATAAACATGGGTGACAGAAAGAATTTTTCTACACACCTTGAAAATTACCTACTAAGGATAGTTGTTCGGAAGGACCACTTCATGATTTTTTCCTCTACCCTATTAACCACATACATCGAGAGAGTCGACGAATCACTATCAAAGGTTAAAGGAATTCCTAGAAAGTGAAATTGCTCACCGCGACCAATCTAAGTCCAGGGGTAATCCTAAAGGAAATTAGGCATCGGCAAACAAATTTAGCGAAAAACCAAGAGTTTTGGCCAATCTGAATGCTAGAACCAGAGGCAAAAAGAGGAAAAGTGGATAAATAATCAAAAATGCTAGTAGACATTCTGTTCAGACTCAGAAACCGTAAGGAAGGAATATTTTGAAAATTTTCCATTAATCAATTGTGTGGTGGTCACATAAGGTAATGCTGTGAATTCGACCATGGGCAACATGATGCGATATTCAGTATCCCAGATCATCTGCTGTAAGAAAAAAAACAAATTTGGAGAAATATTCACAACCCCATTTGATGAAGGGGTAGATTCCAATGGCTTGATACTGATGGACATTAAGAGTGAGCCGAGAAGAAGCATTGGAGACCATAGTATAAATAGAAGAATACAATAAAGCACCAAACTTTAAGGCCTTGAGTATTTACTAGAATAAAGGACCATTCAATATGATCATAAGATTTTTTCAAAATCCTTTTTTTAGAAAAAGAGGATTTTGACAGGAAATACAAGCCCTTTACCATTCCTTCCTAGACTGCAAGAATATTATCCATAATATAATGGTCTTTGAAAAAATCTAGTTTTTTTCAGGTGCATAATCTTCGATAGAATATTAGTAATCCACAGAGCTAGAGCTTTAGCAATAATTCTTTATGAGATGTCTAACAAAGTGATCAACCTCCAGTTGTTAATAAGCTTTAGATTGCCTACTTTTGGAATTAACTTGATGTTTCCTTGATTGATGAAAGTGCACAAGGAGTGATATTTAAGCATATCAACATATACTCTAACTAAATCAGGACCAATAATCAACCAAGTTGATTTATATAATTCACTAGGAAAGCCATCCAAAACCAAGAGATTTATCATCGACTAAACAAAGTAAGGGTAACATGAAGCTTGTATAAAAGAAAAAGGAGTATCATAGTGATCTCCAAAATCCTGAGAAGTGAGTTACGAAGGCACCATATTAAGGCAATTCTAAAAAATAGAAACTCGTTTAAGATAATCCTCCAAAGCTTGAAACACCAGATGATAATCCTTAAAAGAAGCAGAAGAGATTTCTGGGAGCTTGCTAAGCCACTGGTCGGGACTCGTATATAGCCTTGCTATATTGACGAGCATGGTTTCCATGGATGGATTTGAAGAAGCTCTTAAAATATTTATCTCCCACCTTTAGACATTGGAGCCTTGAGTGAATCTGAGCACCCCGAGTAGTGTAGGATTCACTAATCTTGAGCTTATGCCGAAGAGATGCAGCCTAAGATTGAACCTAAAGATCAAAAGGATGTGATTCCAGGAGTAAGGATACCCATCGTAATTATATATGCAGAGAAGAATTGGCCCATCTTCAAATCTGAGAAACCTATCTTTTCAACTGGCGAAGAAATTTGGAGGTGCATTGTAGCACGGCCTCCCACCAAGAGTGCTAGATGGCTACAAAACCGGGATGTGGTGCCATGTTTTAAATTTTGGTGATGAGATAGATCACTCCAAGGTGACGAAGAAGTGAGACATTGAGAAAAAAATTGCGTACTAAACACCTTAGGAATGCCCTCTACCAAACAAACTTAAATGTTATTAGATGATGGTATCAAAAAATGACAGAGGACCAAACCTTGAAAAAAGTGGAGCCATGCATTTCAAAATTAAAATAGGCTCATTGAGTAAGAAGAGAACAATTTATACATTTTAATATGCAATCATATCATTCTCAAAGGTTGGTCCAAGTAAACCAAGTGGAATCCATAAAATCTTGTCGCTGGTTGAGAATCAGATCAGAAAAGGCCCCAACAGATTTTGAAGTAATACTGAGTAGCCTATTCTCCAAGGAACTAGCGCATCGAGAGTACACCAAATTTATCATTAGGATGCTCCACCATATTAAAGTTTCCACAAACTAACTAACAAGAAAAAGCTAAGTGTTATCTAATTTCCCTTCCCAGTGAAATTCATAATTAGGCAGGCTAGCAAATGCACACAAGACCAAAACAGAGATAATAGGTTGATTGAAGGGGGAGTTTTAGAGAAGAAATGGGAAATTCTTAGAAAAATCAACAAAAAATGTGGCAAAAGTGGAAAAAATTGCCTTGAGCGGTCCGAGAGATAGCTGGGATAAAAGTACTTGAAATGCCCGAAAAGCCAATTTGGTTGCAGTAAGTTCATTGCAATAAAGGTGAAAAAGAATATCCAGAGCGGTCTGAGGGACAACTATAACAAAAGTACCCAAAATTCCTGAAAAGCTGATTTGGTCGTAGCCATTTCATTATGGAAAAGGCAGAAAAGAATGTCTCGAGTGGTCCGAAGGACAGTTTGAACAAAAGTATGTGCAAACCCCTGAAAATCCAAAATAGCCGCAGCCAGTGAAGTGCAGAGATGGTCGGGAAAATTTTCCTAGACAATTGGGACACATGGACTCAAAAAGACCAAAAATCCCAAAAAATAGAGCCAACTACTAGAATTTATTACTTTATGGCACCCTCATCTTCAGACAGTGATAACTTTTGAATAGAAGCTCAGATTTGCATGAAATTGGAGTTTTATATTAGTGAGACTAAGTATTTAAAATTGAAGAAGTACAGTCTCTCATTTTAGAGTGTGTTTCTCTTTTTATCACCTACCACATAAAGAGGTATGGGCTTCCTTTCTTCTCTAGTAAGGTAGAGTATCTGGAGGCATGGGTTTTGCAGTGACAAACATCATTTTTGCAAGTGATTTTAATGTAATTTTTTGTGGTTGAACCAAGATTTTGAATTCATTCTCTCTTCTTTTCTCTCATTCTTCCTACATATTGTAAGGAGGGGATCATTTTAAAGTAGTTGAAAAACTTGTATCTTCCCCTCCCTTCTTCTTTCTTGTCTGTAAGAGATTTTGCGGAGATTCCAAACCTTCTTGCTGGACATTGTAATGAAACATATGTTCCTTTGAGCTTGAGTGTGGTGTATTGTATCGATTTCTGAAGCAACATAAACATATTTTTTGACATTTCAAACACCCCTTTTGTGTTTTATTGCATCTTTTCTAGGCTTTCATCACATACAAATTATTGTCCAATGTTTTGTTTTCATTACAAGACTCTGGTTGTGTTGTGCTTATTATGCAGGTTATCTAGCCATCCTTCTTGGTGCAACACCTTCCCTTAGAGTTGGTTTTAATTTCATGCATTTTCTCTATTCATGTTTCCTTGGAAATATTATATTAGGGTTAGATATGCAACTATTTTCACTTTAGAGTAATTGGAACTAGGATAAGATAGGAAGCCCTACTTATCCGGAGAGCTTTCCCAATTACAAAGTCACACACTTTAGGAAATTCTCCATGTTACGAAATCTCACTAACTTTGGCAATGCTTCAAATTTCAAAATAGATCAGGGGTGATGTGATTATGCATCAATAGTAAGTTTTCACCTAACCACTGCAATAATAATATTCTTTCGGTACTGTCATTAAGAGCATAAATATTAAGAATACCAAAGGACATATAATTAATATGCAAAATAGCCCAAACCTCCTGATGACTCAGGTTGTGGCCTGAGGAAATAATTAATGTCAAAAAATTCAGTGTGATGGAAATGCTAGCACCACCCCGACCAATAATGTGATGAGTGTGAAAGTGCACAGAATCAGGGGCAATACACATCAATGAAGTTTGAAGCAAAAAATAAGAAATCTTGATTTCCTGAAGGTAAAGAAAATCAAAACCGCTAATTAAATGATAACCTAAATGAACATAGACTTTTTGTAAGGGATTTATCAACCCCCACATATTTCATGAAAAATCAAACATATCAAATGCTCCCTTCCCCTCTGGAAAACCGTCCTCAAATCTAAGAATGGAAAAATTATTAGAAAGTTGAATCTGGTCTAAATGAGAAGGCTCGACTTAAATGGAGCGGCACTAAGCCCCATTAACTACCCACATGCCGTACTCCACCTTGCGAGGTGGGATACATGAATGTTGCGTTAGGAGAGACATTGAAGCTAAATTCCTAGAGTTCTCAACATACGTCTCCATCTCTTGGCTCTCTAAGGCGGTGGCTAAAATAGAACCTGAAGGACTAGGTTTCTCTATCAAAGGCTCATCTTTGGTGGTGACGGCCAAGGAGAAGATGGGGGCAGAAATTCTATTGAATACCCTTGCCTCCGAGTTCTTTTTTGAATGCACCACCTTCCAACCATCATCTTGAGGAGTAACCACAGTTTTTGGTGTTACAGATGGCATGGGAGTAGGCTTAGAGTGAGCTAAAAAGGGAAAATCCCTAATATGATGGTTCGGGGCATGGTTACAAAAACACATGTTCGAGAGGTTAAAATACATGACCTTTTGAGATATTTTCAGGGACCCCACCTCAATATTCAGGTGGTCCTGTAAATCCTTCGCCAGGTCCACTTTGACACATACACACTTATTAGGCCAGGAATAAAAATGGTCTTGCTCATGGCATAGCACCCTGTTAATGGGTTTTACTATCTCATCTAAAAATCACCAGAGATGAATAAGAACACTGAGGAGCTCAATATAAACATGGATTTTGAGTGAAACCTAGCTAGTCGGGCTCAAATCCAAAGTCCAAGAGGAAAGGACAAGAAGGGTATTTCCTAAATACGAACACCCCAACTTATTCATAAGGGTCAGGACCTATGAGGGTTCACAAAAGGTAAATAGATAAAAACCTTTGGTCAGATTGCGAACACTAAAAACCTAGAATCCGAAAGACTCCCAATGGGTTTTCATCCAATTGTGTAAATATGATTCATATGGGATGCGGCCACAAAAATAGGTAATAAGGAAGTGGTTATGATACCAAGTCACTATAGGATTTGAAAACTCATGAGAAATAACCACATATGGGGAGGGTTCAAACTCCATACCTCGTTTTAGTCTCCCGGGAAAAACTTCTGTGTGCGCCTAGGAGCCATGCTCTCCAGAATCAATAGTCATCGATCTTGGGGAGGTGGTGGCCATTTATAAGTGTGAACAACGCCTAAGTAGTGATCATGGACCGAAACTCACTATGATAAGTCTGAGGGAAGACCTCTAGAAGGGATAAGGACATACAATTAACGTAAAAACATATAGCATGAAAAAAAGGAAGCCAAGCAGAGCCCAAATCTCACGATCTTTTTTGTGAATTTATTTTTAAAAATATTCCAAATGGATATCATTTCATGGCATGCAGTTGTCTTAGGATAGTCACTAAATGGTATATTTAATTGGTGTATGCTATTTGTTTGACAAAATGATAGAACATTATTATTTTTGAGGACATATCA